>CM032877.1:36655132-37255132 GCA_019176425.1 Megalops atlanticus
TCCCCCTTGATTTAAGGAATAGTGCTATGTATCACCACCTCAGGGCTTAGCAACAATTTAAAAGCCATGAGACCCTGCCCGCTGATGATTCTATCCTGTAAGTCAGGGGCAGGGTGCTACTTATAACATAACATACACAACTGCTTGCACTTTGATTCATATTGCTGATCTTTTCATAGTATGTGAGAAAGTCATACATATGATGTCTGAAATATACTGAGTAGTGTGTGGGTTCTCATTTCGGACTGGGCCAGTTATGTGAACTCTAGCCATTTACAGCTCTCTCACACATGAAGTACAGCATTAACTGCTATTACTGTTCTGTCTTTCTTTCTCTCTTTCTGTGAGCTCTGGGAATTAAATCTCACACTAGCTTCCTTCAAGATGAACCTCAGTTTATATCACAGATTACAGAAACAAAGGGAAATGTGGAATATATTAAAACCATGATGACTCTAATCTCCTTTTTGTGTCATCATGTTACAGCGCGCTGCCATCGTTCAGAAGCATGGCAAAGGAAAAACACAGCATGCAAAACGCCCCCAGTGCCAATGACAGAAACGTCTCTCACGTCTAACATTCCTGAGATTGTGTTCCTTTTGATCCCTCATCCCTGTACAATCAAAGTTCCATCATGTGTCATCTGAAAGATGAGTCCACAGTAAGCCTTCCACCTGACAGGCTAAAACTATGCTAAAGCCACATCAATTACGTGACCGCATCAGACATTATCAGACTTAAGCAGAAAGGCTTACTTCCCGAACATGTATCTTTGATCTTCGGTCTGGACTTACAGTTCCCCAGTAATGCAGTGGTGCTCCGTCCTGATCATCTCCAAATACAGATCACAACATAGATGTCACAAGATAGATGTCACAATTTACCCAAACTATCACATAAATCATGTAAACATTGCCTAACTGCTTTGTAATGACATATTTGTGCAATAAGATAACAGAGATGGCCATCATTGTTAGTATAATTATTATTACCTTGCTTAATTATAGTCATTAGAAAAACCTTATCGGCTGGAATTTGCAATCAAGGGTGATTACACTATAATAGATTCACGTTGCAGTAAATCAGGTAAAAAGATGTGTATTACCTGGGATTCAAACCTAAAATTCTCATCTAGTGTTTTAGCCTCAATAACACGCAACCCTCTGGAAAATATAAAGTTTGGGCTATGGTAAGTGCATGCTCCTTATGATTAGCACATAAAACTCTTGTTACACATTAGGCAGTCATTAGTAACACAGATATTACTGTTACGCAGATGTAACTGCCTACAAAGCACGGTTGAACATAGTATCTGTATGTTCATTAAGATAAGAAATCCTTGAAAGGCACAATATAAAATTTCACTCATTAACTCACTGAAAAGCACTCTTAGTAACTCACAATTTCATGTATATGCTGAAGCTGAAATTATTTAATCCATTCCAAACACAAATAGAGTTGAGCTTCCTCTGTATCTTTCTAGGATTTCCACATGCAGGGACTCTGTGGTAGAGGGGCTGAATGATGTGAAAGATAAGTAAATCCATAATTAGGCTACATTTAAATTATAAAAAACTTTGGGGAATAGTGTATGTCACTTGCAGGCAATTAAAACTAATGTGTGATAAAATGCATGGATTTTGATGAATACACAAAAGGACATGACGGTCTTGACACATGTTCTCATTCTTGGTTGTCTGGTACATGGTAACATGATTTCACAGTTCTGTTTCCAGTAATTAACAAATCAAAGCATATTTCTTCAGTCATTGGTAATTATTTTACATTTTAAAATAGCACATCTTTGTTGATTAAATACATTAGAACATATCACGGTACACAACATAATTCACAGCAGTGAACATTTTTAGGTCAACATTTGAAGGAAAAGCTATATGGTACATTTATAATATGAGATTAGAGTATGAGGAGTTGCAGAACATGGATAGAGAGTTGAACTTAGGCAGCAGTGATGCATGTCTGCACACACATTCACACACATTATAGTGTCATTAAATTGAAGTCAGGATGGTTAACTGCCAGACCAGTTCTGCCAGACTACACTCGACACTGCTGGAAAAGACACAGAACACATGACCTGAGACCACTCACTGAAAGAGCTGATTTAATACATCTGATGGATCCAGCATTCTATGTTCTGAAATGTTCTATGTTCACAAAACTCAGAGTGTACCAGAAATACATTCAGCCCACGAAATGGTGAGTAAAAACCAGTTTTGCTCATCTTCCAGCCTGGACCTGACAGCATTAACGGCCCACACTTCACACGACACTGTGTTTCTGTAAAGATGTGTTTCTGCTTGCATTACAAAGTGTGGGAGTGGTACCCAGAGGGAGCGCTTAGTTACATCGGTGGCAGGAAATCCAGCTCTAATCTCACAAAACTGGGACACTAGTGGTCACTGCCACCAAAAGCAGAACATTCAAAGACATATCATAACTCCTTGGGAATAATGGATGTTAAAAATTAGTTATTATTTCAGTCCCGCACAGAATCTCATGATGAGGTCTGCCAACAATATCAATACAGGCTAAATAAAACAAAGGTAGAGTTGGACATGCCACTTTTGACCTGACAAGATAGGACAAAACCCACTCTCCTCTAGTGCAGGGAGGCACACAGTGAAATTATGTCTTCCCAGAAAATTCCTCTCTGGATTAATGTCTCTCAAAGGGGAGGGAGATACACAGATAGCAGGAGAGAGAGACGGAGAAAAAGAGAAGGAGAAAAGGAAGAAAAGGGGTATGGAGCAAGAGAAACAGAAGAGAAGGAACAGGGGAGAGTAAAGAAGAGATGCTGTGTTGTGGAGTGGTCCCCCAGCCACTCACTCCACAAAGAATAATTTTTCATGTCATTTAATTGCAAGAGCTTCTTGGTATGTTATATCCTGGAGCATCGAATTAGACTGCAGTGAGACAAAAATAGCTTTAAAGAGCAGATAAGCAAGTTTTTCTGCCCATCTAATCATACTCTACCTCATCATATAACAGGCAGACCACCCTTACGAAGAAATGTCTTTCAGAAACAAAAAATTCTAATGAAATGTAATGTGCATATTATAAAAAAGGGTGAAAGTAATTGATATATTTTAAAAATAATACATTTTATTTATTTTTTATGCTTTTACCCTTTTATGCAACCTTGCTTTTTGGAATCGTCAATTCTATACTAGTCTCATCTCACTGCAGCCACCTCTGCATTCGTGCAGAAGCACTGAAATGAGACAAACGCAATCCTCCAGTACCCTGCAGCCAACAGCTATTTTTTGCAGGTCACAGGTCACACAGCACACTACAGTGGAGTGGGCACTCATTGGAGGATATGTGATGCTCTGCTAATATCATCCAAGCAACTCGCCCACACCTGATGAATCTCAGGGTGCCGAACAGCGGTAAGACAAGTAACCCCTGGCTGACCTACCCACCACTATCCCCAGCAGAACACAGCCAAATTGTTGGATTCAGGTCATTGTCAACAGTGACATACCAAGCTGTAGGGCTAAGCCTGTGCTCAAAGAAAACAGATTGCTGACTGAGGCAGTTTGGACCCCTGTAATGTTAAATTTTTTGTATTACTTTAAATTACAGCATATATTACTTATAACTCTCATATTGGCAGATTTTGCATTAAGGAGAGACTATATGAGACTATACTAGCTGTTAATGAAAGACTGTATAAGGCTACATTATTTCTTAAAGAGAGACTATTTGATACTAGTATTTGTTAAGGAGAGACTATATGAGATGTTGAAAACAGATGGTTTTGCACTTAACATATATAGATGCATCTACACAGAAACACACACCCCAAGCTTGCGCTCCACATTCTGAATAATATTAATATATGTATAAAAAACATTTACTACCTTATTTACTACCCATGACACATTCAATAAATGCATGAACCCTCAGTGTTGAAAATCAGCACTTCAACATTACCCTCTCAGGAAACCTATTTCCAAGAAGCAATTATTGTCCAAGCATTAAATTGTCTGTCTTGACATTGCTTCAGAAAAACACAACCAATATGATGGGCTAGCACTAAAGAAAGCAGTCTCCCTGCACATCAACAGGCTCATCTAGGGTGCTAACTCAATATGCACAGTGCTCATTAACCAGCTGAATGCAGCCCTTACAATAGGGGCTTACAGTAGATGGGAGCCCATTTGTATAAAGTAATATAGATGTGATTATATTCACAGAAGCGAAGCGCTCTAAAGTAGAAAGGGTAAGTGGAAGTATTACAGCTCAGATGCAATGCCTTGGATGGCCTCATCTATAACATCTTCTCCTGTTTGGAATGCACCCAGTGGGAGGTTTGAGGGAGTTTAAGCAGCGGATGTGTACCTTATGTGAGATTCATTCACTTCACACTGTGAGTTTAAGAGTGTGTTTACCTGAAACCTCTCTTATGAAGGCAGATGTGTTGTGGACAGTGAATGGGCCATGTTACTCAGTGGTAGCTCCTCTCCTGGATATACGATGCTTCGCTGTAGTGTTGACGCAATGAAAATTCACATTCATGACAGCAGCAGAACCCAGAAAACACTGGAATTTGGTAGATTGGTAGATTGGTAGATTTCTTTCAGTTTCATCTCAGGAGGAGTCAGGATAAGGGTCATACAGGAACCAGGTCCCAGAGCTAACTGCACTGACAGCAGGAGAGAGAAGGAAGCTGCATTCTGCTGGCTGCTGGCATCTGCAAATGTGTGTCACCCTTATAAATGTATAAATTGCTTCCCCATTCTGAAAGGCTTAAAAAATCCATGACTGCACGGGTCTCTGACTGAGGCAAGGGAGGGGGAACGGTGGTATCAGGAGTACAGCTAGCTATTGCAATTTTGCATTACTCTTACATAAATTTGATACAGCAGCTCTTTTTTAAACAGGGGTTTTAAAAAAAAAAATATATATATATATATATATATATATCTCCGGACTGACATGGGAAGAGGATTCAGCTCTGCCAGCTCTGCAATGTCAGGTATTTCCATTGAATGCTGTCACTGTTACTGACTTTCATGCCCCTAATCTGGTCATGGCATTCTGCTGGATTCCATCAGTCCTGCAATGTGAGCATATTAGGTGCTCTACATAGTCAACACAGACAGGCTGCTCCTTGCATACGGCATACTGCCTGGGGCAGGGGCTGCGTGGAGTCCAAAAGGGTTACGCATGAATCAAATTTCATCTCTAAACATTCAACAGAGCCAGCACAGCAGCCCTCCACACAGCCAAGGGAGTTGGTGATCTCTTCTAGATGAGAAATAAATGCCCCTATGCCAGAAAAATGAAGACAGAGGTTTTGTAAACAGTGCATGTCTGATCACATTTTTTTTGACAGAAAGTAAAACCCATGGAAAGAGAAACCAAAAGAACAATAAGACTGTATTGTCATGTCTATGATGTACGTACATTTTGAAAGACCCTTAAATTTTCTGGTGTGGGTGCAGAGCAGCGCCTTTCATTGATCAACGGAGCAACACAAGGCAGTGTGGCTATAGCATGTGGGGAACTATACATGAATGGCATTGTGATGTCAGAAAGCATTCCATGAACATAAGTGTCTATATTGAGTATGTGGTGGTCTGAGTATATCTTCTTCTCTATTCCCTTTCCCTCTGATCTCTCTATCCTGTCTTTCCCCTCATTCCCCTTGTTTCTGTCTCTCTCCATCTCTCTCTCTGTCTAACGGCCTGAGAAATGCTCCCTTGGGTTTTAGTCTGCTATCATGTCCCTGCAATGCCTGGCAAGGCTTAGCAAGAGATGAATGTCTGTTGGAACTGCAAGTTTAGAAATGGGGGGTTATCCTCTGGATTTCTGCTTAAGTCCCCCATAAAAAATATGGAAATATACATTCCTTTAACATTACTTGCTATAATTCTATTCAAAATACTTGTTTTTTGATGACCAGACCTGATCCCTTTCTTAACCTTGCTGTCCACTCAGAGAGTAATATTGGACTTCACCAGCTGGCAGTAAGATACCTTTGTCGTGTGCATGTGTTCACATGTAGTTGTGCCTATATATATACATATATATATGTGTGTGTGTGTCCTATCTAGACTTTGAACACATTTCTACCCATTGATTCCAAGTGCAGAATTCTCAGCACAAGCAACAGTGTCAGAGGATAAGCCCTGATGATCTGTGCTATCAACAGAACACTTTATCCAGAGACAGACTCCCTCTCTTTCGCCTTTAGATATTAATGACATGGGGAGAATGCGGGGAGGAACATCTGAAAGGACGACTCCTGATGTTGATAAACCAAACTTCTAGACCCAGTACAGTCAGCATCGCCTGTGGGGTTATGCTTTTTTTTTTTTATCTTTGTCCCTTTTTTACACGGTTTCCTGCATTTTGCAGTTTTGAATAATTGAAAGTGTTGATTTCCAGATTATGAAAAATTGATGGTGAGAGGGATGCATATCTAAACAGTGTAACTGTGGGTTTTCCTCAGCGGGCCACCCTGAGTGCTCTCTGTTTGAGGATAATAGGAGCAGACAGGGCTGCCTCCCATCAGGGCAGAATGACAGTCTGGGGGGCTGGGGGTCCGACGGCTGCGTCACACGCGTCACACGCGTCACACACGTCACACGCGTCACACATGCTTAGTCACACCCAGACACCCTGCCTCAGGGCACATCTGACTTTAAGACAAGCTCTGCAGAACAAGTCAATAAAGGCTTTATGGCACTAATTGATGTCTTATGAGCATTTTTAAGTTATTTATTGACACTGAGTGACACCTACCGTAGGGCATGAGCTGAAAGACATCAATGACTGTTAGTAAGGTTTTATCAGTGTATTAATTAATGGGACCCTAGTAAGTGTTAACAAAGCATTGTTGTCAGTATTCTGTCCCAATTACTTGATGACGAGGTGTAAAATTCAGCTTCCTACCCCCACCACCACCAACAGCACAACCTCCATCCACATAACGATGCAACTGATGATTTACCAGTTGTTTTAGCGACATATCAGTCACTTCAAATTACACAGAATGTCACAAGATTCCATAAAATTCACTCGCTGCTTCCACCAGAATGCCTGACACAAGCAATTATACATTTTATTGCCCATTGTTTTTGTTTCCATGACAATCTTTTCATGATGAATCTTTCTCATCCTCTGTCTCTTTCTCTCTCCCTCTCTCACCTTTTCCTTCTCTCTCTCTCTCTCTCTCTCTCTCTCTCTCTCTCCCTCTCCTTCTCCTCGTCCCCCTCTTTCTCTCGCTCGCTCAAGATTAACTCCCCCAGAGATTCATTATTTTAAATACCAGATATCACAGTTTCGCAGACAGGAGAATAAAGCCAAGTGAGCCCATCGCCCAAAATGAAATAACATTTGCCGGTGTGCCATTAAGAGTAACATTAAGACTGTAAATGTTAACCATCGGATTATCTTGCCCTCATGCTTTATGTGTAGACTCGGTCTGTGAAGTAGAATGATACTTCAGCCTGTTCTGTTCCTCAAACAATTATCTCTTTAATTTGGGCAGAACTACATTATCTTTACTTTATTTGACCTCAATGACCCCCATCAGAGCGCAGAGTAATTTGCTTAAACTTTTTTCACGTCTGCTATGGATTCAGATTAACAAGGCTTGCCTCCACCACTGCAACATTCTGTCTGTGAATTGTATATTCAGCAGTCAATCTTACTGGTACCAGAATTGCTGAGGCTTAAGGTAACCCTGTGCATCTACTAATAATCAGCGATAGAATATTCCAGAGCAGGGCAGGAAGGGGGAACATTAAGAGCTGCTGCCGGGGAGATCAGGCAACCAAAGACAGGCTGTGATAAGGACGGGGGGTTTAGGGTTGAGGCCCACAATAACCAAGAGACATGGTCAATGGGCAGGCCAATGTGTGTTGGGTCTTGATGGTAGGGGAGGGGCGGCGTGTGCCAGAAATGCATGTTAGGGACCCCACATCCCCAGAACATTGCCTCCAGCTTCCCCCTACCATGCTCTCTAACAGCCTGAGGGGAGCCTGCCGCTGCTCCCCAGTGACGACCACACACACAGCACACATTCTATTCTGTTCTCTCCCCGCAGTTCTGCTCCCCCCTGTCATAAATATGCACATTTCACTGCTCAATTATTCATCAGTGAATCCCTGTTCCCACAGCACTGTGTCATATTCGCGTTTTTTTTGTGAGCGTTTTACTGTCAGTGGTATTTTAGGGAGATAAAATATGCTGTGTACAAGTCCCTCGCTCCCCTCAATTCTTTGATACGCTCTGCAATTCATGTGAGGTGGAGAGAGACAAGAAGTTTCAAACAACTGCGGTACCACAAACACACAGGCGCACACAAGCGCACATAAATACAGTGGAGGCAGCACCCCAAACTCCCTCTGGCAGACTCTATTTGCACACACCGAAACCCGACACATCTCACCTCTTTTCCCTGTCTTTCATCCTGTTCTGTTTACTCTGTGCCACCAAGCAGAGATTTCCACTTTAGGTGACCCTCTGTCTTCTTTCTAACTGCCCAAAGCACAACCAGTATCCACAAGCACAGTCATGTCCATCTGATCAGGTGGAGGGGGAGGAGGGAGTACAATAACTAAAGCCTTAACAAGAGCACAGTGTAGTGGTCTATAAGCATCATTTAAACTTTACAAAATAAACACAGCTTTTTCACTGAGTGTGAATATCATGACTGCACACTACAAAGAACATTTACATTTATATTTGGAAAATGCTCTTTTCCAGAGCGACTCACAAAGTGCAATCAGTAGGGTTAGGCACGTAGCCATATCAACACCACATAGCACATTTTGACCTTTATAGTGTTACATATTCCCAAACAGACTGGTCAACACCAGCCCCTCCACCCCATCCCATGTGGTGGTTGACAGGTGGGGACTTTCACACTATAGTGACTGGCGTTTTATTCAGCACAGCGTGCCTTGATCATCTGCAAACACCGTCTGCAGACCCAACCCCCCCACTGTCAGCTCTAATACAACGGTCATTCCTCCAATCCGTCCATCCTTCCTTTATCAAACCTTCTCCATTAAAACGCCACACAGGTGGCCGTTACCCACGCGCACCCTTCGCCGCACAGAGATTAGGCCCTCATTAATGAGCCCTTTTGTTCATCGCCACGGCATGAAAAAAAAAGGTTCCAGGTTGTCCCGGGAAACTTGGACTCTTTTCAAAAAGCGTCCGTTGGGTTAATTGCGGCGCAAATGAATGAGGGCGCCTGCCAGCCAAATAAATAACAACAGCAAACAAAACCATTATGGTCTTTGATCCGCACGCCTGCAGATGACGGCCGTTTGCACGCCATACGGGGCAGTGGCAGCAGCCCCCGGCCCATTAAAGTGGCAGATCTGCAGCGCAGACGGGCCTCCCGGGGTCTCGAGCTGAGAACTGAACGGGACGCGTAAGCATTTCCTCGCGGCGCCGCTGGGGGACCTGATTTGCTGATGCGAGAGCAGCGAGCGAGGCAGGGTCAGAAGCCCCCTGATCCTCAGAGAATTTAAAGCTAGGCTTAGCGTAGCAGCCATGTTCTTTTCTGTCGGACTGAAGGGGGTGTAAATCGAGCTGAGGCCAGCGCACTGCATCAAGGCCAGGTGTCTGAGTGCACTTTCCGTCACACCACCCCAGTGAGAGATGCCGCTTCTCCCCTGCCCATTATAATGGAAAGGCGTCTTGTGTAAGTCGTCTGAGTCCACCCTCAATAACTCCCATTGACTACTGCAGAGTGACTGGTTATGCATTTTATGCAATGAGAAATGCAACCAGATATGAAATATGCTTCAGCACCCATGAACAATACTACTGTAGTCACGTTAGAGCCCAGAGCCCTCTGTTCGTCCTTATCCATCAAGAGGAGATCCAGTGAGAATGAAGCCTCTGAGTGTCTTCCATCATTCCTTCCCTTCTTCCCCTTTTTCATGCTGTCCTCTTTCTTCTGGTACTGGTGTGTCACATTTAGGTATCCCATTGAAATGATACTGGATTCCAACTCAGACTAAAGACGTGAAATAAGACTCGTTCTTGCAAAACCTCAATTAGGGTTTTTTGTTGGATGTTTCCTCAAGGATTGCATGTCTTGGAAGGATTTCATGTCTTAATAGACTAATTTGTATAAGAAGATTAGGCCGCGGTACCCTACATTTCTGTTTTGGCAATGCAATCTTGCAGCATAGGAAACTGAAAGGAGTCTTCCTTTTCTGCAGAAATGTGATGACTGAATCCTGTCTGTGCCACAGGGCCTGGCAATCTGCCTGTTCTGACAGCTCCCCTGATGCCCTGGTGCTGATCTACAGTTCAGTCTCAGATCTGACTCCATGGATTCTAAAGAGTGAAACAGAGTTGGGGTGTATTCCATTTCAATTCAGTAAATTAAGGAATCAATTGAAATGCAATTCAAGAACTGAATTTTTTTTCAAAATCAAGATTTTTCAATTAAGGAGCTGAATTTCATTTAATCACCTGAACTGGCTGTTTTGAAATGGAATTGACATTAAATGTAGAGTGAACAGATTGCCCCATGTCTGATTTTCTCTCTACAGATACAGTCGGACTACAGAGGAGCAGTGGGCCTCACGAATGATGAAACACAGTGAAACCAGAAGCCTGTCCTACAAGTGAAATTTGGTATGGCAAAAAACAAACATAAATGCACCAAAATGCTGTAGGGGAGAAATGTGTCAAGTTCATACTTTGAACTAGTTTGTTTAGAAAAGCTCTTATGACAGGCACTGTCTGTGTTCTTATGGTCCCAGTGTGAGCCATGAATCATCACGCTTCCTCAGTGCAGAGCCATGGAGAACAACAAGGGAAATGTGTCCACATCACCCATGAAAGCCTCTTGCTTCACTCAAGCACCCCATTGCCTCTGATCTCTTGAAATGATACAGTGGTATAGTAAAGTGTGGTTTGATTCTGCCTGCCCCCACACTGACAGGGTTTAAGGGCAGTTCCTTTATATGCCAGACTGAGGAGGCATTGGCCTCAGTCGATGGTTCCTCGCTGCCTGGAAGTCAGCAGGGAGCGGCTGACATTTATAAACCACACCAGCTCCGCACTGTGGACCATCCACAGGCAGCAGGCCCCCACTCTGTCCCCAAGCGCAGCAACACCAGCAGCTCACAGCCAGGTACAGTGCAGCTGCCTAGACCTGATGGGATGGGGTTCAACTGACCTTATCCCATCCGGTTTAAGACAGCACAACAACACACTCTTTCTTTTCACACCCAATTGTCCTCTCACAGCAAACATTCAGGAGTGCACTATCCCCACTTGTCCTTTCACAGTGAACATGGTACAATGCACCACACTTTCATTACTTTAGATCCAGGGCTGCCAAAGTCTTGGTGAGGGAAGGCCCATTTCCAGAGACTGTATGGATGGTGGGCCTCAGACCACTTGCTACATAAAACAGACTTGAGTTCAAAGTCACTGAACTGTTTGCACTGCTTACACATTTCTGTATTAAAATCATAAACTGATAGGCACTACTTCAACTACAGAAACCTTTAAATCTAATTTTGCCTGAAGTGTATGCTAAATACTGTATTTGCTCCAATCAGCTGTCAGTGGCACTCCAGACTTTTTATTACAAAAAATGGTACTGAAATGAAAGAGGTGTGACGCACAGAGAGGTGCAGGGACAGGGCACCAGATGAAGGGTGTCATACACCCTGATTCCTGATATTGAAGGTGCTGTAAAGGGGAAGAACCATCGCGACTCAGTATGTTTGGGGTGACAGGTGAGTAATGATGGGCGTGACGGGACCCATCATTCACACACACTAATCCAGGGTAGCGAACGTGCAGTAATCACCACACCGCCCACACCAAAAAAATATAACTACCCTGTTCCTTCCCATCTGCCCATCATCCAAAGCTGCTGTGATGCCTTGATCCGTAAACATAAAAACCCCTACAAGAAAACAAATGTCTTCTTCGCCTGCCTCTGAAGTACGTTTGAAATTCTCTCTTCAAGCGAATATTTTTGGCTCAGCAGTAGCTGAGACGGAACTGGGTAATAAGACATCGATCAAAATGAGTGAAGAAACAGAACATTAAAGTGTCACCAGATCCGATGCCGCCCTTGCTGGCTGACAGTGAGCTAGAACAGGCTCTCTCTGTCAGTTCTACATTTCTCCCAAGGGCTAAGAAACTGCTCTTTTATGTGCAATATGAAAATATCTTCTACATCACACACATGCTAATGGTGTGCCACAAACCTGCCTTTCACAAAGACCCACATACATTCCAGTGCAGGGTTTTTATCAGATCATGATGTGTCTCACAGGCATTGGCAAGTAAAGGAAAACTAGTAAGTAAAAGCAAATAATACTCGACAGAGAAGGTGATTATTATCCTAATGATGCAACATCATTCAACCTCAAGTTGGCATCAGGGGATGGCCATTTTAATATTGTTATAGTGGTGTATGACAATAAACATTAGTGATCAACAAGCTTCAATAAATTCTTCCTCTAAAACAAAGTGTAAATGTACAGTTTTCACATCTCCATTCCTAATGGATCACTTTGCAGATCAATGCTGGCTTTGTAACAGCTTATGTCTTATATCTTAAATTAGAATAATTTGACAGAGAAGATACTGAATGGCAATATTTTAGTCAGTTCAGTGGGATGCCCAGCCTGTGCTGCATGGAGAGACTTTCACAGCAAAGCACATTTAGTTAACAGGCACGTCCACTGGAGCAGATTTCTGGTCTTGGAGCTGGCCAACCGATCAAACGAGGCATGCTGAGAGATAACAGGGCATTTGCCAAGATGTGCTATTCTTATCAATAGGCTTTGTATACAATTCCCGAAGCACCAGCCATTCAGAGATAGACAGATATTAACAAGCCAAGCAAACCGCACATGATGAATTGGATGACACATTAATGGTAAATGGTCTTTTTCAAAGTCAGAAAGGTGCAGTGGGCCTCAGGCCAAGATAAATATGACCTCACAATGCAACATGACACAGGAAGACCGTCTCCATGGAAGCAATGCAGTAAAGGTGATCAGAGTCACATTCAGGTGTTTATCAGAGATGCACCTCTGTAAAATGTAATCCAGTAAGCATCCAGCATCAGGTCATTCCATTGAAATCAACATGTCCTCTGACTTTCAGCCTTTCTTACATGTTGGTCCTGTCAAGTCCACAGCTGAGACCAATTTTTGCAAGCATTGTTTTTCATATTTTCATGATTTCAATGTACTCTCCTACTCTCGCAGTACACGTCGTGACACCTTTCCCCAGCAGAACTTTATATTGCATTATTTATTTACCTACCAGATGTTCTTATGCAAGGCATTTGCCACAGCTGGTGTTTTACACATTCATTTATATGGCTGGATAATTCCTGGAGCAATCCATGTTAAACGCCTTGCTCAACGGTACAGCATTGCCCTTCCTGTGAACCTGCAACCTTCTGGACAGACTTCTCCCAGAATGCCAGATTGGTTCTAGAAACATCTGAAAATCACTAGAAAGTAGCATTCTATAATAGACAGGCGCCATATAACAACTGTTGATAGTTTTAAGGTGCTTTGTGAATGGCATGATCTGACTGCCAACCTTAAATCAATTCAATACTTTGCCATATTTAAAAACCTCTTATTACATTTTTAGATACCCTGTGTTTTTGCTACAGAATGGGAAACTTGAAATATACTGGAGCATGATCTGTTGCATAAGCCTGATTTTATTCTTTGTATGCTTCCTCTATCACTCACCACTGGACCCCCCTCGGAAAAGAGATGATACACGTCAAGAGGTTTATCCTGTATACCAAATTTATAAATAAAATATGTTCCCCAGCCACAACACCTCCCCAGCTCATAACTCATCCAATCCTATGCCCTTATTCTCCCACCCTACCCTGGACCGCACTCATTGAAGGAAATGTTGGATCTTGTTCTGCTTCAGCTCTCAGAAACACCAGGGGGGAAAGGAATGGATGGAATACTAATCCACTTCAATGGCAGCACATCCTGCTTCAAGACATGTGGCACGCACCTCATTCAGCAGAACGCAATCTTTCACTGTGAGAGGTTATTACCACGCACAAAGCCCATCTCTCCCTACATTATTTCATGGTATTGTGACGGTGCTGCAGGGAAAGTTGTAAAACAGCTGGATTTCTTCATATTCATTCAAAACACCTTGCTGAGAGCTTTTTGCTGGGAAATGTTCATTCAAAATAGAAAAAAAAGAAAAAATTCCTTTGTGAGTACTTGATACTGGTCTCCTTTCTATTGTGTAATAATGCTTTACCTGTCTGTCACAACAGTTCTTACAAGAACTGATGCCCAATTCTAAACAGATGGAGAGTTTTGAGACCATGAACTCCTGTACAGAATGCACTGTGTGATTCTCTAATTCCCAGCCCACGCACTCAGTCACGGAAAGCAAGTGACTTTTCCTTCCCCCAAGGAGCATTATTTAGAGTATTCCCAGCCCCGGTGCCTCCTCTCCTGAGACTGGCAAAGCTGAGTGTATTCCCGGAGCTGGAATCTCTCTCCCCCCATTACACTACCCTTCTGAGGCTGACAGGGCTGGGTGTATTCCCAGCACTGATACCTCTCTCCCTCCAAGGTCCCTTCAGCAGGTCAGAGAGAAAGACAGTCAGAAGGATATGGCTCCCTTCGCACTGTTTTAATCAGCTGTGGAGCTTTGTGATCTCTGCCTTCTTCTTCATAATGCACTGCAGTTTGTGGCTCGAGGAAGCAGGGTAATAACCTCCTTCAGATTCATTCCACTGTCTCCAGGTCCTCGGCAATTTACACCCTCTCTACTCCTTTTCAGCTTGCCATGGGGGGAGGACCAGGAAGAGCAGTCATTTCCTTCAGGCTCTCAATAATGGGGCTTTGGGAGAGGCTATGATGCTCAGACGAGCTCTCAAAGGTGGACCTGGCTGGCAGAGCAAGGGGCCCTAAATTAGAGCGCGACTGGGCAGGGGTGCAGCCTCATCATGCCAGCGTTATCTGAGTGGGGCCTACTTCTCCAGCTTTGTCCACTCCGTCAGCTGTGTCCACTCACTGCTTGGCCTGTCACCATGCCCCTTATGGATACTCCATCACCATGCCAACAACACATACACTTATCACTTGTTGGATCCCTTGGTTGCAGACTTTTAATTGGATGAAGTGACAATGCCCTGTCACTTTTCAAGTTTATTTTTATTTTAACTGTTAATTTAGTATGAGCATTTCCATTGTGATCTGCAGACAGCTTTAATAGTATTACAAAAACTGGAGCCCCAGAGATTGAAGGAAGCAAGGAAAAAATAGTAGGGTACCATCTCACCGATCTATAGCCCTGAGGGCCAAAGGCAAGTGCTTTCACTTCTATTCAAAGATATGTTCGATACTCTTCAGGTGAGCAAATCATCTGTCAAGTCTCACTAGGGGCGCATATTACCTGCTTGGTGCAACTGCAAAGTAGCAATACATTTGCATGTTCACATAACTAAATATACAGTAAGTGAAGCCACCATTATTGCATTTGTGATTCAAACCTGATATCTAAACATCGACTTTCCTCTCACTAGGGGCGCATATTACCTGCTTGGTGCAACTGCAAAGTAGCAATACATTTGCATGTTCACATAACTAAATATACAGTAAGTGAAGCCACCATTATTGCATTTGTGATTCAAACCTGATATCTAAACATCGACTTTCCTCCTGTGGAACCTCCCCACTCAGTCTTACACTTTCACATTTAAGTTAGGGGGCACCAGGAGATTGAGCATGTTATCCCATGCTGGTAATGAGCTCATAACCTCATAATGGGTAATGAACATTCCCAGCCAACCTCTTTGCACCCATCGGTAGTAATATATGTTCAAGGGCAGGATCGTGGCATATCTCAGCATGCAGGGTGGATACCTCCCCCAGAACAGATTGATCCATACTAGCACAGCTTGGGAAAACATGGCCTAGTTACACCATGGTGGGGGTCAGGACCTCTCATATCTCAGAGGGACCAGAGATTACAGGGATTTTCAGATCTATTTTTTTTTTACAGAAAACAGATTTGCATTTATTAATTTATTAAGAGATACTGTAAACATCTGTCTATTTTTGGTCTGTAAACAAGTAATCCATAAACATAGCCATTGAACAAAGACTGCGCTTGGACTTGGTTTGGAAATGCAGATAAAAGCTGATCTATTTTCTCACACAAATTTCTGTCTTTTCCCAAGTCAGAATCACTGAAACTAGTCACATTTTCTCTAAGCGTGCGCGCGCACACACACACACACACACACACACACACACACACACACACACACAAATGTACATCTAACGGCTCAGAAGCAGGAAGTGAACGTGGGGGTCCCACTGCCTCTCTCTCAGGAGGGGTGCTGCTTCATCAAACGACGCCTGATTGTCAATCAAGCAGCAGTAAAAAGTTTCAAAGCCAGCTTTTCATACTCGCTCCCTGGGACTAACGCTCAAGGCAGGAAGGGAGCGGCTTAACGCTGATCCTCTCATCGTGTGAGAGCAGAGCATCCCTCACTGGACAATGCCTGCAGCTCCTGCATCCTGTGAATGCCACTTCTTGAGTGTCAAAAGTCAAGATTCTTATTGGCTCATAATCATCACTTCATAAGCAATACCATCTGTAAAACAAAATGTCAGCATTCTCTGTGCTGTTTTGTACCGTATTCTGGATTTGTTTCTGCAATTCCTCAGTAATTATTTGACAGTAGAAATATCAGTGTTAACAGCAGCAATAATAACACTGATAATGGTGATGATTATAGTAAAAATAATATGACGTGAAGGGGAGAATAAGTGGTGAGTGAGAAAGAGGGAGTGAGGAAATCTCAGCATATGGATCTGAGTGGTAGCACTGGCTCTTTGAGGTCCATAGCCTCCCAGGCTGATAATAAGGATGGGATGCAGGGCGCGTTCCCACAGAGACTCCGCGTGAAGATCATAAGGGGGCTTCCTTCCAGCTGAGGGGATTAACAATGGGGAGAGTGGGAGAATGTAGAAGGGGCTGCGCTGAATATTTAGCAGCTCTCTCAGAACCACAGCGCCAGCGTCACACACACTGTAAGAGCTGTGGATGAGATCAGTCGAACCCTCTCTTTGATCCTTACTCACACATGCAACACATGCTTATAGTTCCAATACTCCCCTCTATTTCCCTTACAGTGTGGCACAGTTACATATACACGCAGGACAGTGTAGCTCTACATTTACACACCTGCACATACTATCACAGTACCATTCTGCATGCACACACAAAAAACAGCACAGCGCAATACCTACCCATACACTCCATTACAGCACAGCAGAGCACATGTCCACAAGCAGCAACACGACACGTATCCATACCTACACAATACAATAAAACACAGCACTATATCCGCACACACCATCACAGCACAACACTTTACTGATGCACACCAACGTGGCACTCATCCAAACACAACTACACAGCTCTATATTCACACACAACAAGAAAGCACAGCTCTAGATCCACACACACCACCACCAAACAGTACAACACATACCCACACGCAATACAGCACACCTGTATATTAAAACACATCATCACAGCACAATACAACACACACCCACACAAAAGAATACAGCACAGCTCTATATCAGCACACTATCACAGCACAGTGCAATACATTCCCACATGCAACGATACAGCACAGCTCTATATCAACACACATCATCACAGCACAGTACAAGAGATACCAAAACACAAAAATACAGCACAGCTCCATACACACATACCCTCACAGCACAGTACAACACATATCCACACACAACATTACAGCACAGCTGTATGTCAACGCATATCATCACAGCACAGTACAATACATACTCACACATAACATTAAAGCACAGCTCCGTATACACACACAATCACAGCACAACAACCCTCCGCCATGAAGTACACATTTGCAGCACCTGTATATCTGACAGAGCCCTTCAAAGTACAAGACGCCCTGACACCCCCTCTCTCCTGACACAACAAGGCTTCTCACTCAGCCCTATCGCCCCACAGAACACCTTCACACTGTTACGCTCATTCTACATCTCCACATGGCACATCGCAGCACCTCACACCCCCATGCTGATGTCCCCAACACATGCTTGACCTTCACCTTTAGAGCATGCGTGCAGGGCACAGACAATGGCCAGCCTGCCACAAAACCTCTGCAAACTGCCAAGATCATCCACCTCAGCCAAATTTCATAAACAAAGCACCATGGCCTGCAATGCACAGTGTGGGGTCAAAGGTCAAGGCTGAGATTGATCAGCGCTGAAATGAGAATCAACTTCAGGACAGAAGTCAATCACACTGACTGCCCAAATCTCTTTAATCTTCCCCTCTAGCAAGAAAGGGGGATTAGCAGTGTAACAATAAGTCAATAAGAGGTATTGGGACATTGTATGAATCAAATCCTTGTTTCGGGTAGTGCAGCACAAAGATTAGCGTTCAAGTCTACATTACACCTGCAGATGTTGTGATCCCTTCCTGTGGGAAACATACAGTAGCTTTTAAAGCATCACTGAAGCTGGCGAAGCAAGGTAGCGAAGCATTGTTTTACACCCCTCCCTCCCACCATTACTTACCCCCCTTGTTTCGGTGTCTGCCCTGAGTCCTGGCCTGCTGGGTGATCCCAGGTCCTTCCAACAGCACCGCGAGAAACAAAACCAGCTCGCACACGGAGAAAAATCCACACCTCGCCCTTAACAACATCTCCAGCAGTCACTCTTACACCTGGGTCTCTTCAGGTGTGCTCTGCCGTCCTCTGTTACAGCTCTACCCCGGGACGCCCCAGCCTCCTCGGAGGGGCATCGTTAGCCGCGGGAAGGTAAGAAAATCAGGCGTCCCTGTGCCATCTCTCTGCCATCGGTGGAGCGGTGTCTCACTGCAGACATGGTGCCGAGAGGAACCGCATCTCTCCGACCCCCCACCCCCAGCAGCCTCAGCTAGACGGCACACAGAGGAGCGCGGGGCAGAGCAGGGCAGCGTGGAGCTCACTCGCTCTCTCACGCACTCGCTCACTGCTGGCGCTGCCGCTGCTGCTGGCTTAATACCCGCTCCCTCCACCGCCTGTCGCTCAGAGGAAACACATTCCTCAGCGCTCTCCCCCTCACCAGAGCGGAGCGCAGGAGGAAGAGAGATCCACTGCCTGGGTCCAGGACAGAGAGCGAGAGAGAGAGAGAGATAGGGGTGGGAGCTGGGAGGCGAGAAATGACAAATGAACCTGATAAACAGGATGGAGGGATGTCAGGTGTGCGAGGGACAGACCGGAGAAGGCGAAACTGTGACGGCGACAGTGACCGCTGTTGGTTCTCGCACATCGAACCCAAACAGCCGTGCCACTGAGTGAGCCACTTCCGAGCTTGTGTCAGCCTCGAAGAGGTGAGGAAGCACAGGCTTCAGAAAGACAGAGAGGAGGAAGGAGGCAGAGGCATGGAGGAGAGAGGAGGAGAGGGGCAGAGAGAGGAGTGATCGCCGATCGAAGTCGTGGAGATGGCAGGCTCATGCTCCCAACACAATCCGAGCTCGCTCCGCGATGCTCAGAGCATGCCGCACTCCTGGGAGCTTTGCATCGTAATCAGGGACATGTGAGAATCTGCGAGACGACAGGCTACTCCCACTTTTAACTCTGTCAGTGCTGTGCTGAGAGGCTCCCACTTTTTACTGTGTCTGTGCCACACTGAGTGGCTCCCATTTTAACTGTATCAGTACTGCGCTGACATACTCCTACTAAGTCTGTCAGTGCTGTATTGAGGTGTTCCCACTTTGACTCTAACAGCGCTGTGCTGGACCAACCCTGCTTTCACCTACAGCCGTTCCGAAGAGCTGCAGCACTGATAAAAACCCACTGCCGCTTCAGCACAGGCAAGCGCATTGTTTTACACTCACAGGACATCTGTCCCAATTACAGCCTCTGAAGGGCTCCCTGATTAAATCCATAATTTTCATTAGCAGAGCACATTGTACCACAGCAGTGCACAGGAGTACACAGAGAATGTTGACACCTTGCACTTTGTCTCGAAAGACGGCAGCACAGCAGCATCCAACCTGGTATGAAGGGCAGCCACTTCCCCTGCAAAGGAAACCATGCCATTTTCTCTCAGCAGAGGCAAAAGAAATTCTCATCCTTAACCATCAGGGGCGTTTTAAAATAATTCACACATTGCGAGATCAGTAGCAGTTTCAGTGTCATATCAGGAAGCTGCACAACGCCACCCATAAACCATTTCGGGTGGCAGTGTAGCATAGTAGTAAGGAGGAGGACTCATAACCAGTTGCCGGTTCGATCCTCCACTGCTGTTGTATCCTTGGGCAAGGTACTTAACCCAGAATTACATCAGTAAATATCCAGCTCTGGATAAGAGCATCTGCCAAATGCTAATAATGTAATGTAATGTAATGATACTCCACATCATCATCTCTGTAATGAAGGACGCTACACTGGCAGATGCAGGGCGGGACATGCAAAAGCATACACACATGAGGAACACACATAAGGTGAAATTGTGTATTCCTCTCTATAAGAAGACAAAATCAAATAATTCATATTTAGACTATACAAGACTATACATATATTTTCTACAACAGCAACAACAGTAGGTTTGTGTAAGGGAGGGAAGCTGTGTGTGTGTGTGTCTGTGGGGGGCACTGTACAATCATCATTTCATAAGAGTGGTTAAAAAATGGGGTTAAAAGCAGATTAAAATCTAAACAGAGACACAGCAGGGAAATATCTAGGTGGTGTGGCACACATAGTGAGTTATGACCCTTACCACGCAGCACCATGCTGGCCACGGAGTGGAGGGACCGGATGAAGCGCCATCTGGTGAACCAACCACACAGCTGCTGCCTCAGAAGCCCCCAGAAACAGGTGCTGATGGAGCCGGGCCACAAATCCCAGCACTGACACGCGGAGGGTATAATAAAGCGAAGTGTCATGATTTGTCACGTCATCTTGCGCTTGTATTATTGTGACTGAGGTGGCCGCACTGTTAGGGTGCAGGGCTAACTGTGTGGCTCATTGATTTTGTCTATATTTCCCAGACAATGTGGCATAGAGGCAGAGTCATAGGTATGAGAGGATAAGAGATACAGACAAAGGCTGGGTGACAGCAATGGAAATTGACACACAGTTAGAGAGAAAATGAAACATGGACATACACAGTAATGGTATGATTTTATAATGTGGGAATGTTAGTGTACAATCACCAGTGCTTGCCAAGGGTAATTGAAATACGTTATGTAACAAAATTGAAAACGATCAACTGGTTATCATTAGCATTAACATAAGGGCCAGTACAATGGTCTCTCACTCTGGCCAGAGAGCATCGCCTTAGCAGCTCTGTAATTCACATCACCTCTCCTGCAAAGATCACCAGCTATTCGGATGAGCCAAGCTCTGTGTTCCAGCTCGACTAACAGCTCTGTCTAACAGGCTTCCATTGTACAAGATGCCGCAAGACACACGTAAACTATTTTTTCATTGCCTCCACAAATAAATAAAAATTTATTATTCACACATCGTTCACAGACTCATTGCTCATACACAACCTCATTGCCAAGCAAACAGGAGGTAAAACTGACCCCCCCCCTTTTTACAGTTAGACTTTCTAGAATAGTTTGTCCAGAAATGAGACCTGGTTTGCAATCTTCACCATCATCCACCTGCCACTTCACACCGATGCCCATGGTGAAAATCTGTTCATTTCATTCTATTTGTATCAGAAAATCGTTATCATTCAATTTCAAGTAACTCTACAATCAGCTATTAAATGATAAATTCCTATCGGGGAGATTTGGTTTGTGGTCAGAAAATACACAGCTGAAAAACACTGTGAAGGACCTCCCATAATTTGCAATAATGTGAGTAGCACTGCTTGCACAAGTCTGTATGTGGCAGTGAAGGACAGTCAGATCCCTGTCAGTGGCAGGCGGCAGGCAGGGAAGTGTGAGTAGTCACAGGCGCCCAGGCACACCTGTGGTCCTGTTTTTCCTGGGTTACAACATGTAGGTCATGCCCCCTCCCATCACCGTTCCGTGTCCGAGACGGCCATGGGAAGATGAACGTGGGAGGCAGGAATGTTAGAGTAAGGTTAATGGTTTTGATTAGTAAAAATACCTTTTGAAACCCCAAAGGGCTCCCCAGCATCACACCGCTAGCTATCGATCTGCGGTGGGTGAATCAGTGGGGGGAGATTGACACTAATCAATTCTCGCTGCGCATTCCTGAGTAGTACCGCACACTGAGGGGAAGAGAAATCCATTCATTATCAGTGATAATTGAAGTACTACATTAGCTAACTAACCAAGGAAGCTCATTTTTATTGGTCAGGAAAACTAGAGCAAGTTAAATGGGGGCAAGAAGAGCAGCAGGGAAATTGGACAAGGCTTTACCTAAATAAAATGGGGGGGGAGAGAAAGAGAGAAAACTAAAGGGGAATAGATATTCCTAACCTCTGTGGCCAGTGGTGAGAGCCTGTGGTCAGAACAGGAGAGAACATGTGTGCAGTGTGGTGAAACTAAGCTTTCATATATTTGTCTCTGTATCCATTTGAGATTTGAACAGGAAAGAAAGAACAGTAACTGCCACAAGGGAGGGTTGAAATTTGGCCTGACTCAGTGAAAACAGTATTGCAGTTGGCTGATGTCCTGCAGAGAAGAAAACAGAAAAGATCAGAAGGGGAAAGGGATGGCAGAGCTGCAATGGAAGACAAGGGGGGACAGCACATACAGGTATGGAAGACAGGATGAGACAGGACATATGGGAGTGGAAAACAGGATTACATTGGACACATGGGTATGGAAGAGAGGATGAGACAGGAGATTAAAAGATGGGAGCACAGGTGGGACAGGTGTTAGAGGGGAGACCTGGTGAGACAGGACATTCAGGGATGGAAGGCCAGGTGTGGCAGGGATTGCAACATGAATGGAGATATTCAGACAACCCCACACTCACAGTCTGCATAGTAAGTGATGAAGGGTGAGCATCAGAGTTCTGTCTGTGATGTCAATCACACATGGTTAATCAATATAAAAAGACTACTTCTAATTCCTCATGCACCCTCACACAAATACTTTATTGATGTTTCCATATCTCTAATGTGGAGACAGACATGAGTTTATACAGAAGTGTTGAGTTCTTGAGGCTGTGAGTCTCAGCAGAGAAAAATTCAGTGATCTTATACAAGGGCTGTTGAAAAACAGATCTTACTTGCAAGTGAATTGTACAAGTGACGATATAAAGAATGAATTGTCTGGGACATGCGCCTGTGAGGTTCTACACAGTAAAACATCATTTCAGTATTTCCCACTGTAATGAAACAGACTGGGATCCAAGTGCGGAAACACAAGTTTAATTCCAGAATCCAAAAAGGCGTAGTCAGGGACAAAACAGGTCGAAAACGGTAAATCCGAGGAGCAAACAAACCAGAATCCAAAACACAAGAGCAAGGTCCAAAAACAGGCGAGGGGTCAAAAAACACAGGAACAATAAGATAGCGAGAATAACAAACGGCTCAGTACAGACTCAAAGAGACAATACCTCACAATGAGGTAACAAAAACAGAGTCCTTATAAAGGCAGGGCTTGATTGCTTGAACGCATCACAGGTGTGGTGGAGCCAGGCTGAGCGGGGCGTGGCTGAGCTTGCAGAGCGGGGCGTGGCTGAGCGCGCTGAGCGGGGCGTGGCTGAACAGGCTGACTGGGAGCAGGTGTGACACCCACCTGTGAATTGCCAGTGATGTATGTTACATTGCCAGGCCTATAACAGAACCATGTCACCGTGTTTTTGGTGGAAAAAGAACAACAAATTTAATTCTTCATTTTGATGACTAGGTCACTGTGTCTCTCGTTTCTGCCTGCTATATGATCAAGTGTTACATGTCATGCATTTAAAGGTTGCATTATATGACATTGATCACCCTCTCAGGTGTAAAAGGAGGGTAACAAGGAAAAAGGAGTGTGCAGGGTCACTCCTTTCCTCTTCCCCCCACATGGCAGTCCCAGCCATTAATAGAGTGCTTGACATTTCATATTGGGTGTTGGATTGATTGTTTTAATAAAAGGCACCCACTACAGTAATAGCGTTTAGTAAATGGCTTTGGTGGTTTTCATCAGAATGCATAGGAATGCTTTGGGATTATCATACACACACCCACAGAGGCCTTGGGTGGTTTATGAGGACATAATGCAAGGCTTGTGTGTGCACGTGTGTGTGTGTGTGTGTGTAAAACTCTAGTATGAGGAATGTGACAAAAGTGGCACTGCCAAATAAATCTACTGCAGCTACTATAGTCCAACAGGACAATTGTGGAACAGAAATGATGCAGACACCGACAAGCAATAAGTGCTGTCAAGGACATATACACACTGTGCATGTAGACACATGCATGTACAAACACACACACACACACACGTGCATGTATTTGCACACGCACACACACACACACACACACACACACACACACACACACACACGCTGTTGAAGCAGAAGCAGGTGACAGCCAGAGGAGGAGACTGTCACGTGTTACAGGGCAGGTGATAAATCCACATAGCTCCTACAGCTGGCAGTCCCACCACCACAATGCTCGAGGACAGAGCAAACAGCACCGCCTCATCCCTCCCGGCTGCTCAAGGGAAACGAACGTACACAAGGACGCCACGCGCGCTAAACAGATACAGCTCGGGTCAATATCAACAACATTTCAACACAGACACAAAAATGACAGCCACAAGGGTTTTTAGACCTTGCCTCAAAACATAATTGTTTAGCCAAGATTGCTTTGGGTGTTTTATTTATGATGCTTCAAGTAATCTTTTTGATGGACGCCCTCAACTACAATATCCATTCAACCATTCAACAGAGTAAACCTATTGACTGGTTAATCACTTTGTGGAGGGCTATCATGTCCACCATTAGATTCAACACAGGGTGATTGATTTCCCTGCACTGCTGATATGTCACTGTCCTGGGGCTGGAATTGCCCTGACTACTTATATATGGACATGTGGTTTAAAAACACACACATATATATATACACACTCAGACCATTGGTGCAGATGTGTGTAGAATTATTACACTTCAAGCGTAATTTTTCACACAAACATATGAGACATGACAGAACCACAACCTTGAAACTGTAATGAGAAAATCCCAGCCCAGGCCAGTGAACACTGTGGATCCACCTCATGAGAGAGATTCATAAGGTCTCTTACATTGTGCTGAATCAGACAGTACACGGTCTCTCACATCACACTGTACCAGAAAACATAGAGGCTTACAAAGGGATTCCAATGCATGAGGCTACTGTAAACATTGCACAAACATCTTGCTAATTTCAGGCAGACACCAAACCTCCGACAGCTCTTTTTCCCCTCATTCTACCGCACATCAGCTGTAAAGCCTTATTTTTCCTAATTGGACAGTGTCACTTCCCTGGCTGATGCACTGCACATAAAAAAGCAGAAAAAGAAATTTGTACAAAAAAGAATTTATTTTAAAAACAAAGCAGCAGCAATCAGCCTCAACAGGACCACAAAAAACTAAAGGCAATATACAGCTGTATGTAAATTAAACATGTGGCTTATTAGCCAGTGGCTGGCCTCACATACTCTCATTGGTGATACCAGTTGATGTAAAGATTTATTGCTGTTAAATTATGGGAGGTGAAACACAAGGATCCTCATTTAAACATTTTTACATACAAACAAAACATATTACTGACCATTGTCACATTTTGAAGGTCAGGTACAATCTCGTGATAGGTAGGTAGTGATAGGTAGAGTTTTAACAGAAGTGAAGACTCTGCCTTCACATATACGTAATATAATATAAACCAGCACCCCTCCAAGATAACTATTACATTCTCAATATAGACAAAAGCAGTGGGTCCCTCTGTTGATGATTCCCTACATATTATAATACACATGTAATTAATGTCAGCTGGAATAAAAATATGTGTTCCAATATACCTGATCGTCTCTCCTGCAGAGACCTATTTTCACACTGCCACCATGAGTTCACAAGTAGCACTGCAACAATTTGTCTGTGCCTTGAGTTTATGACGACAGTCAGAATATTACCCTCTTGACTAAAGGCAGCAAGGAACACATCAGCTTACATTTTCATTGGACAAATGGGGAAGAAGGCCTGGAGTGTCTGAAGAAAGCAAATTAACTGCTTATAATACTGCAGAGAACAGACTGGATATTTTCAAGTAGAATATTTTGGCAAAAAGAAGATACGTTGGCTTTCCTTGTGATGACCCTGGTTGTTATCGATTGTTAATCCCTGTAATTTTTTATGAGATGGATCTTTGAGGCATGGGGAGAGATATGTTTCACTGAAGGCAAATACATCTAGGAGCCACCAGCAAAAAGGTGACTTCACTGAGTTGTTTTAGTGAAGGTTAGGAATTAGGACTAGTTTAATATCATTAACATACGTGTAGACTGTATTCTGAACAGGCACCATTAACTCAAAGCAAAGCTATTACATATACTTTCAAACAGGCTGATGTTACATCTATATGAGATTCTCTAACTGCAGAAAACAAGTCATGTTGTTCTCCACACATCCTCTTCACTGTGATTGAATCCAGCAATAACTAGAAGGTGTTCACCACTGAAAAGCAAACCTAATAGTTCCCTTTCTTCTAATGATGGGTGAAGTGAATTAGGCTGCGTCTCCCCTCCCCTTTGCACCACACATCAAACTCTGCATTCAGTCCCTGCAACCATCCTCTGGGGGTAACCCAAGCAAATACAACCAGCCTCAGCAAATCTGTTTACCTAGGTGAAGCCATCTGTCAGAGAGCCATGCGCCAGCAGGTATCTCTGCCTGCCATTAACTTATTAACTGCTCTGCTCTTACCCACAAGCCCTTGGGAGGGGAGGTGATCAGGAAAACAGTCACACATCTGAAGCAAAGTTTCTTATCTAAAATTATATCTAAAAACCATATGTGTAGCATACATTAAACTGCCCATGACTTCGCAATATCTAGGGCACCAATCATACAGATAATAATTGTAAAAAATATGAAATATACATCAAGGGCATTGGCTGTTATTTTAGCTTCACAGTTTGACTTTAGCATGAAATGTGTTTGTGCTTCATCAATCCACAAGCCACACTCAACACTGAATAAATCACATTGCAGTGCAGCATATGTTCAATCTGTGCCTTTCAGAAAAAAAAAAAAATCTTGCAAAACATGAGAAACCGTGGGAGACAGCTACACCACATTTTGCAGAGGCTTGTGCAATTGTAAAAAAAAAAATCTCCCCTCTGCAGGGTAAAGGGCTACTTGCAAAACCACAATTCTTTTTCCCTTTTATTTTCCTACAGATAAACTGAGGTTTTCACAGCAGTGGTGTCTGTAACAGCAACAAATCAACAAGACATCCCCACTTGTTTTCACTTGGCTTCTTGCTTTCTGAGCCGTGTCTGTGTGGGAGAGAAGCGAAAGGTTTGTGTGTCATAAAACAGAGAGCCAAGCTGCAAGGGAAAGAGAGGATATCAGGAGAGCAGCGGCAATGCCCCCCTTCACCACACATGCTCACTAATGTGATGAGCTGGGAGGGAGTGGGACAGATTATTGGGACAGACTATTTCCCACCCCCTCCCACACACACGCACGCACACACTTCAATGTCGCGTCCCCGAGAGGGCCCCCTAATGTCCTCATCACTCTCAGCCCTGCCCACGGCTCAGATGACAAGCAGGGCCCGGCTGCCAGCAGGAAATGCTGAGCAAAAAATGTGATCATTTTGGAATAACTCAGTCCTTGCAGCCCCATTCCATCAGAGAGGAATGAATGCTCTCATATGTATGTTAAACATGTTTATATTTCACGCTTCAGAATAATATGGGTTGCTCCCCCCCCACTAAATGGGAGGTAATGGCTTTCAGCAAAGGACATGGTACTGGGAATTAGATTAAAGTCTGTATTTAACATAATTTTTCTACAGCCTTACAGGATATTTATTATTGTTACTGACACCGCTGTAATGAAGCCTCAGATTTGACATTCATAACATTAGTTTGTAACGAGAGCCCTCATTATGGACCAGGAGGGGAGACAGAAAGGGGAGGAAATGGTGCTTTAAAAATAAATTCACTGTGTTCATATGGGCCCTGAAGTCATTGAAATGTTGCACCTGTCCAGGATGTAGTTCACACTGATTATTTATTGGCTATGACATGGCTATAGTAAGGAACTATCTGGAATAGGAAAATATACATATATTGTATAATAAATAGAGACAGAAATACAGACAGATGAACAATTGGACAGATAGACAAATAGATGAACAGACCGTTATGTAGATAAATAGATAGACAGATAGATAGATGGGCAGATAGATGATAGTTATTTCATAGAATATGGGAAAATCAGGAGGGCTGGGTGCCGGATGAGCTATGCATTGCATGATACTGCATATATTTTCTTTGCCTTTTTTTGGCCAATCAACAGCTGTTGTCAACCGTCAATAAATAACAAATGGGGGAGGGGGATAACATTTACAGTGTGAGCGTTAAAACTGGTTCCATTTATGAAAAAAAAGATGATGGTCACGTATCATATTTTCATAGCTTTCTGTAGAGCACATTACTGAGGTGTTTATCTCAGCGCCAGCTCCCTGCAGGAGATGAAATAGTCTCCCTCATCTCTTCACACAGAACTTCAGCTGTAAATGAGCACAGATAATATACATCAGGTTGGGAACTGATGTCAATGTAAATGTGTACCTTCATTAAATGAAATGATTATTAATGATCAACACCTGGAAAATGGGTTGCATCTACAGCACAAAACACCCACCATGAAAGGCTAATAGTGGCACATGCTACACATGCTACACCTATTGTTTAATACAAGGAACACACCACAGGTCTAATGAGGGGGGATGGAGGCAGCAAGAAGGGGAAAGAAAGGTATTGAGAGAGGAAGGTGAGTCCATATACTGTGTGTGTGTGTGTGTGTGTGTGTGTGTGTGTGTGTGTGTGTGTGTGTGTGTGTGTGTGTGTGTGTGTGTGTGTGTACCTCACTGTTTTCAGAGCTGGTTCTATTGCCCAAATTCTCTTTCTCATCCTCTAAAACACACAGACACACAGACACACAGACACACACACACACACACACACACACACACACACACAACAAAGATATAATGGCGTGGGCCAGCTAAGGTTGTGTCAAAGTGTCAGCTTACACAAGAGGATCAGTATTTTCATCAGCTTTTTTGCCCTCTGCTGACACTGACAGGGCTATAGGTCAGAGGGAAATATAGTAAACAAAAGATCAAATAACTGACTGGAGGTCATAAGGGTTGACAGATGTCATAACACACCCATACAAACAATTTCAGCAAAGAATGAATGGGAGAAGTGTCACTGGGAGTGAATTACTTCTGCACAGTGCAGAAGCATATAGTAATTCAAGAATAACAGAGTCTTAATTTGCACAGAGGACTAACACTCACACCTTCCATGAAACTGTCCCGCATTTAATGCTTTTATTCCTGACCAAGGCTTTAAAAACAGGAACATTTCCAGAGAGCATACTGGTATATACTGGTATTGCTGTTTCTTTCCATTGGTGAAACCTGCCCTGTTAGTGTTCTTTACAAGGGTGTTGATGATGTTCAGAAAAATCTAGCCTATCTGTGATAAGTAGCACTCAGTTGTGCATATATTATGCTCAATATTGTGTAGCTGGTCTTCAATGGCATGCAGCTGATGTTCAGTAGTGTGTGGCATGTGCTCACTAGTGTGTAGCTGGTGCTCAGTAGCATTGTAATGTGCATTGCCAGCATCTCCAGGGTTTGTATGAAGGTTACTGGTGTGAGATCTCAACACCCTGCGTTCCATCCCCACACTCACCACCGGCTCTGCCTTCAGCCTGTTTACTAACCCAGAGACCTGCGGCGCCCTCTATCTGACACGCTCTGAATGCAGACCCGACATCAGAACTGACACAAAGACATAAATACCAGAGCCCTCCTGCTGCAGTAAGAGGCAAGTGGGCACTCGGTTGGTGAGGACAGCACTGCAGGCAGGCTGTCCCACAGCGTCACCCCCCCACCATCCCTCCCCTCAGCTCCACACCAGGGGCTTGGCACCAGAACATTAATAAACCGGCGGGATTGAGCTGCGGCCCGACTCACCCGCAAAAATACAGAGAGGCGCAGTGCCCCACCCTGCTCCAGACAGCACAGCACCCCAGCCCAGAGCAGAGTGGATTTAACAATGACCGCATCGGTACCGACAGCTCTGCCAGCGACTCGGTCCGCGAGAGCCGGCCTCGGCCAGCGGCCACGCTCCTCCCTGTCTGCTCTGGTTCAGCGCCCCTGTGGCGGAAAAGGTTAATTAAACATCAGTGTAAAGAGGAGCCCTCTGCATCTCCGGCCTCCTGTCCTATTGACTCCATCTCGCCGCTCTTTCCCCCGCTGAGAGACTGGGAGGCCACTCGCAAGCTGCACTCGGCACCACCGTCGCTGACTGCCACTCCTGGCTGAAGCTGCCAAAAGGGAAAACGCTGCCTCAAATCATTAGACACTGCGGGAATCGTAATTACCGGATATCTGCATTGACTTGGTCTGAATAATGACTTTGAGGACACGTTCAGAAGTGGCTGCAACGGTGAAAAGGATGTGCTGGGCTTGTATGGATATTTTTTTTAATATAATGGGTTTGTCTAATATTATAAGTGTAAATTATATATAGGCATGAAGAACTAGCAAAAAGATAAAGCATAGTACAAAACACATCAAGGTTATGGTCTCTTATACTATGAGACCCTCTTTATGAACACCAGCTTCCTGTGCAGATGGGAACTCTGATCGAGTCACATCCTCTTCATTATGTGAGTGAGAATAGCATTCATGAAGGCAGTCAAGCCACTGCTTTTAGAAGAGCAGCAGCTGTCTCAAGTATGAGTATGTAGTCTATATCATTAACACAGCCAAGAATGTGCTCCAGAGTGACGCTTGCTGTGTTTCAGCAGTGGGGGGCTCCACCAGGAAGAGGCAGTGCGCAGTGGTCCTAACCAGGATGAATGGAGGCCTTTGCACAGGGCAGATAATCATCTGAGGATTCATTTTACCGCACATGGAGATGGAGACGTAATTAAACAAATGAGAACAAAAGGCCTCCCTCTCTTCTTCCTGTCCTGCTCCCTTTCTTCCTCTTTCTTGTTCTCTCTGTCTCTCTCTCTTCCTCACTCTTACTGCTTCCCCTCCTCTCCCTCTCTCATCCTCTCCCTCCTCCGCTTCCCCGCTTTCCTCTATTTTGCTCAAACTCTGTTGTCTTCACCCTGATTGCTGTATCCAGGAATGCGACGCCTTGTTAGGCATTCCAGAACAGCAGTGAGCAGGTGCAGGGGCCACCATTACAAGCCTAATTTACAGCCTGCTCCCACGTCTGTGAATGCATTCAATAATGCGCCGGGAAGATTGATACGTACTCCACTCTGTGTCGAGAACGCGGGGCCTTCGAGACGGAGGTAATTTACGCACACAGGTAAGATGGCTCAGCCGATAGAGCCTGCAGAACTGTAACACAGGCGTGTATTTGGTAGTTTCAGTCCATTTAATTACAGTTCAACCTTTCCGGTCTGGCACGGTCATAAATTAAGGCAGCGGCCGGACTTGGCAGCCTCTTGGGCTCATGAGTCCTGTGCGACCTTTCTTCAGTAGCTCCAAACACAGACACACAGCAGAGGGAGCACTCTCTCTGTTTTTCACTGTAAGAGTGTTCTAGGGGATGGAGAGAGTGGAGGTTTCTCTTTCTCTGAGGGCAGTGGAGGGAGAGGGAGATATTCATCTATCCAGGGTTGGTACAGGGATGGGGACAATCGAGGTGTCTCTCTCTCTGGATGATTCAAGAATAGGAAGAGGTTGCTTTTACACAGCTTCAAAAAAGGCATACATCCCTCTTAGAGACGGGCAGAAGAAAAACACCTTGCGCCACAGTGCCACCTGAGTCCGGCTCAAAATTAGCACAGACATAACTTCCTCAGCACTGGAGACAGCATCATTAGAACATGAGCGTGTTTATGTCAACAACCCGCTTTACAAAATCCTCTTTTGCAAAGACAATACACACTAAGCAGCGATACATACATTGCACATGTATATGCAGTACATGGTGTGCACAGGCATAAATTGCTAAGCTACTAATGCTAAACACACAAAATTTCACATGCAGAATTACAGATGTCACCGCGTGTTACCATAGCCTCTGGGAAAGTTACATCAATCAAACACATATCACCCTTCTCTCCAAGGAGTCCTATCAAACCCTTAACCCAGATGGGGGAGATAGCTACTGCTTGCTATTTCTGTTCCTCAAACCCTGTATGTGCACAGAACACAAAGCCAGTGCCAGAGATTATCTTGTAAACTGTCTATATAATTAGTATATTTCCAAATGTTTTAGGTACAGTCTGTTATTCTTGTGTGTGGTTATTATTTTATTAAGAAAGAGGTGTTATCATCTCCAACAGCTGAGGCATGAAATTGAGTTTCAGTACGAGTGACAATTCTTTTCAGTAGAAACGTATTCTATACCTTTGAAAAAAAAATTCCAGAAAAAAATTTCCAACTTGCAAAACCAAAGGTTGACCCTGTTGACCATATCAGTAAAGACACAATTAAAATGTACTTATTTAACACAAAAACTAGCTGTTCCTTATGCATGTGTGTGAAGGTGTGTGTGCATGCACAGAACATTATTTTTGATCATTTCATGTACAAATAACTTGCTAAAACTCCTACAAAGTCTCAGGGCCCAGCAAACACACGTCCCACAAGAGGTCGACTCAGACACATGAGGTCTGAGTAGCCGCTAGAGTACCACTATAATGCAACAGTATTTGTCAGTGACTGCCCCATTCAATTCAAGCACACATTGTGACTACCGTATTTCATAAATATTGTTCTATAGGCTACATATAACATGGTTTAACAGTCGAGAACAAAAAACATGGTGATACAGTGTGTTGTGTAGTTTATCACAAACATTTTGAAGCCCAGCAGCTGAGTTTTGCTGTCCTCTGGTGGCAAATGTATGTAACAGCAAGCAGCTACAGCTCAACTTGAATAAGTGGTACTTTTAAAATGAATGATGAGATTCAACTGAAAATCTGACTCTGATGTTGCTTAACATCAAATAAATATTTCTGCCATCATAACCAGCAGGTGTGATACTCTGATCTGGACGGTTCCAAGCTGGGGTGAAACTTTGTGACAGAGGAAGATCAAGATCTGCTTCTACCTCAAGACAGACACATTCAGCTCCTTAATTCTACTGATGCTCATCGAATCATTTGGATGAGATACACAATGTCTGCAATGTCTGTATAATATTCAAGGCATATTGCCATCTGTTTTGTATTTTTCCAGTAACCCCTCACCAAAAAGTGCAGCTAAGCAGGAACTGGATTAGACAGTACTTGGAAGGGAAATCATTAAAGAGGTTGTGAGGTGTAAACCGTTCCAGTTTACTGCCAAAAACATGTGAGGGATATTTCTTACTTAGTGATTGCTTCATAAGGATTAAGTGTGGATCTGAATTCTCCTCATCAGCATAGCTGCTGCTCCTGCCATTTCACACGAAAAGGCTTCCCAAGATACAGCAAATATCGTACTGTTTAGAAATGGACTGTAAGGCTACAGTATCACACTCCCACGTTTATCATGCCAACTCTTTTTGCCAGCTCATCAGTGGGGCATCATAGCTCTGATCAAGATGAAATCTCCTTGACAGGTATTTTTCAGGTGCCTGGACTGGGCCGTACCTCAAGTTTGCTGTTGGGTGTAGGGTGGGCCAGCAGGGGATATCCTTCCATTTGGAACAAGTAAAAAACTATTTCCCTTTGCAATGCCGTGTTAGGGACACTGTCCTATAGGACGTGCTGTCTTTTCACTGAGATGTTAAAAGTCAAAGTGAAATTGAGTTACCCTTTAGATATTTAGAGAAACAGCCCCACATAACAACGTGTGTGTTGCGCGGTGTGTGTGCGCGTATAATGTCCATTAGGATCACTCAACATTTTTGGGGAAAATGTGAGCACTGAGGTTTCCTGTCCCTAAGACATACAGAGCAGCAGCCATGACAACTCTTAAAATGGAAAGCAGTTGATTTATTTAACTTACAAGAAGAAGAGGCTCATTTACACCATTTTTTCCCTTTCTCCTCATCTCCTCATCCCTCTGTCTCTACCTGTTCCTCTCTAGCTCTCTGCTCTCTGTCTCTCTCTCACACACACACACACCCTCCCGGAGTGCTCCATCTGTCCACGCTACGCTCTCCCAGGGGTATTTTCCGACGGAACGCGCCATAGCAGGGTCCCATTAATCTGGGCCCTGTCTGCGAGAGCCGGGTACGAACGCTCTCCCTCCGTTTCCCCTCTGTCCCGCAACTCAAAGGACACGCTCACCTTCTAGCCGCTTCAGTTTCCCCACCTTATACGTGGCCATAAAGACAAACGCAGGACATTTTGAGGGTGTTTAGACTGTGTGCGTGTGTGCTTCAGCTGAGCGCAGCAGGGGACAAAACAGCATACAATGTGACTAGTGAAGCAGCAGTGTAGCACAGGAGCAGGACTCGTAACCAAAAGGTTGTCGGTTCGATTCCTGCTGTTGTACCTTTGGGAAAAGTGCTTAACCCAGAATTGCCTAAGTAAATATCCAGCTGTATAGATAGGTAACATGTAAAAAATTGTAGCTTATGTAAGTCGCTCTGGATAAGACTGCTAAATGCCATTAATGTAACGGTGACAGTTGCTGATTGTTTGACCACGCACCCAAATAATGTGGTTTCCATGAGAATGTGAGTGAGTGGCTTTCATATGGTCTGGTCTCTCTGCCCACTGCAGCAAGCTGAACGGCCTCATCATCCTTTACAATCAATATCGGTATGTACATTTGTCATAGCTCATGTATACTCAACTTTTAGTGGATTATTTGTTTTTTTTGAGTAGTATTCTCTTGTTAGTTCTCCTAAATTATACATATATTTGTACATATACATAAATTATACATAATACATAAATTATATACATACATAATACATATACATATATACATAAATTATACATATATTATACATATATAGATTAATTTGCCAGTAATGTTTTTTTTTTGGGGGTGTATTGAGGTAAGGCAAGGTCATGATGATTATGCATTTTTTACTTTGTTTGTGCCAATGTGTATTCCCAAAAAATAAATATTGTCCAAGATCTCCGCAGTTGACTTCCACATGGCCAGGTTCAAGTTATTAATTCGGTATTACTACTAGTAACTAATTTACTATTGACGCCAAATTAAATTAATTATGCCTCATCTACCCACCCAGCAGAATGATTGGAAGGAATTAAAATTTTTAGTGGAATTACCATGTGGACCTGGATTCTGTAACAGTAAGAGAAGCTAGCTGTTAGCTAGCTAAAACTATCTAGCAAAAGGTATAGTACGCCATTTGTAAGCAGGGATCCTATCATAATTCATCAGTCACTGCACTTTGCAAACTTCAGCAAGTATATCTTTTTCTATCTTTTCTGCCAAAGAAATCATACAAGACTAAATCTCAGTTTATGGTTTTGCTTCTTGCATTTGCAAATTAATAACCGTAGCTCACTGGCCAGTAACAATCAGGATACCATGCAAACAGCATAATTGATTAGGAAATGAACACAGAATATAAACACAAACAGCTGAAGTTACATTATAACAGTGTTAACCTACACACCATTACACCATTATCCAACATGACTTGTAACGCCTGAAGCCTGACTTTCTACTGAAACAAATGTACAACAGAACCTTTGTACACACCTACATCCCAATATTAGACCTGTTACTAACAGCTCTAAATTACAACCATTACACCCATTGCCCACACATATTAGAGGGGCACATTCCATTTGAGGATCCATCAAAACAGATAATCACGTAACTGAACCTCACCCAACAAGCAGTCATGAGAGAGATCCTCACTGCCATGGTGCCAAATGGTGCACTTAATCTCTGATTTAAGACCAGATTGAGCTGGCTGTACAGAAGTGTTTTTGTTAGGATTAGCATTGAGTTACCTGATCCTGGACCGGTGCCAGAGGGATCGGCTCCTCCTGAGAAGTCCTGCTCTGCGGCCTGTAAGGTAACACCACAGAACCCCACTGGCTCTTACCTTGGCCCTGGGCGTGCACTGAATGGATGATTGGGAAGGTGAAAAAGAAGAAGGAGAGAAGGAAGAGTAGAGCAGCAGGTCCCTCACTGATTCGGCTGGTGCCCATCGCACCATCGGGGGCTGGAAGGAGACAAGTGGGTCAGAATAAGGGACAGGTACAGGACAAACAGAAGACATCAAGTATGATTCACATGGATAGGCATTGTATACCTGTTTCTCCATCTCTCACTTTGCCTTCTGGGAAGTATGAACACTGAAGTATTCTATTCTGGAGTGCTTTCTGACATGTGCAGCAATCTTTTCCACACTAGTCTCTTTCTAGTGAGTGTATTCCCATTAAATATTCATCTTCAGCATGAATGAACAAGGCTGATATGAAAGCTTTTACGAACCAACAATTAATCAAAATGGAACTCTACATTTGTCGCAGCGTGTTTGAGGATGAAATTTATGGTGCTGCTGCAATGCTTAGTGAGGTATCACTTCTGCATCACCGGAGTACGCTGTATTAACCATACCTGTAGATAGATTGCAGATAAAGTGTAAAATTGGCAGTGCTTGCGTCTCAAAATGGCTGTGGAATACAAATGAGCCTTGGATTTCGCTCATTTACCATCAAAACCATTCTCATCGCAACATTTATTGCTTAGACAGCTTTCTGAGGAACACGCTGCTCATCTACCACTTGGAAGAGTGTCAGAAATCTGTCTCCACAGACCAATATCCTCATTACTCCACAAAACTGTATAAGAAAGCCTTAAACAGGACAATTATGAAGTGGTGCATCCATCCACGTCAGCATCAAAAGGCTCCTTCGTGTGAACTACTCACATCATTGTGTAGCTCTCACCAGCACTGGCTTTGTCACTGATGGGTGTGTCAAAAAAGGTGGTGGCCGTCCATTTTCTAGTAATGCTTTGGGTTTGTATTTGCGGGCTATTTTTCTCAGTTCTGGGATCACAAACCTGCTCTAATGTGACATGACTTTGACTTTGTTACAGTCCACATTCAATATGTATTTATGCAAAAGTCAGTCACAAATATTATCGTTTGCGTTTTGATATGAATTTGAGCATGGTTTGATGCTGTTTCCCATCAATAACGTATTTCACATTGTATCATCTATACCTCCTGACTTACAACCATGAAAGGTTCTATATCACTCAACAGAGATACATTTGCTAAATAGTTGTTTTGAATGCATTGTATATAAATCCCTGTGAATCAAGGGATTATAACAAACTCAGACCCTGATTGTCCCTCTAATCTGTCCCCTGAGTAAAACACGGGTCTGCAAAGGTCTCAGGCTTGATTCCAATTCATCACCCATCTACCTATCCCTACATTCACACACCTCACCCACCACCCACTTACCAACCCCTTTACTCACACATCCCACCCAATGCCTATCTACCAAACCCTCTATACACACACCTGCACTAACACCCATCTACCTACCCTTACATAAACACTCCCCAACCAACACCCACCCATCCACCTCTGCATTCACACAGTCCAATTATCACCCATCTACCAACCCCTTCATTCACATACCCCACCCAGCCCCCATCTACCGACAGCTTCACCTCACCCATCTATCTGCCCCTTTATCTATATTCCCCACCCATCACAAAGCTGCCTACCACTTCATGCGTGTACTCCACACCTGATCCTCACATGGCTGTCTACCCATTCATCCACATACCATACATCTCACCCAGTTTTTTGGGTATATCTTTGAACTACCTATGGACTCCCTGCAAGCCCTTTCGCCCTGCTTTTCCTTCATCTACACCCTCAACTGCATATTGCTTCCCATGTATGACCTCTACATGCAATATAGCAGTTGTAGGTCTATATATTTTTCCATCACCATCCTCTAATGACAATGTCCACATTTCCATGATACACCACACACACACAAACAATGGCAGACATACACAGGGAGACGCACAGAGACACACGCCAAGCTAGTAAGATGCCTTGAGGGAACAGATGGAAAGCAGCAAGCAGCTATAGTGATAGACAGGCAGATATACGACCCCCAGTGATTCTCTTTCCCTGCTCACCACCATCAACACCATCTCAGATACACAGCTCTGATACAATAACTGTTTAGAGACAATAATCCAGATGCAATCTGACTGTCTGCCATTACCTGGACACTACCATAACAAGAAAAAAACCAAGTAACTCCCCTCACATACACACACACACACACACACACACACACACACACACACACACAACCACCACCACCACCTACATAAGGCAAAGCAGTGGAACTGACCATGGTGCTGAATGAATAGACCTGGACTATTTCAACAGCTCTGGGGTAAATCCCACTTCTGCTAGAACAGGTCTTACTGTACAACATCATCAAACATACTGAACTACAACTGTGATGCTTTGAGGCTATAAATATTCATCTAACATGGAAGCATCTGCTTTGAAAAGATTTTATATGTCCATGCTTGCCAATTAAAATGGCCGACGTTGTTCATCCAGTATTAATGAGCAGGCAGAGGTGGAAAAGTCTGGGTGTAGAAAGTAGGAGTACTCCCAGTATTTGTTCCAACCACCTGAATTTTCTACCAACTCTCCAGCCAGAAGGAGAAATAATTAGTGAAATCAGATGGTCCAATGCATGGGTGGAACAAATATATCAAAATACTTATACTTTTGAGGGTTCCCACATCTGGATGCAAGCTAGCCAGTGAAACCATACAAAAGAATGAGAAAAGCAAAAAGGAAACCCTCTTGCACATCAATTTACATTTATTTACAATGACAATAGCAATGTTTTGACATGAATGGTATAGTGCTCACTTGCATGGACTGCATTATTTATATATGCTGCAAATGTAAAATAGGTGTCAGTTACACAATGTGTCAATTTAGTGATGTACTTGACATTTGAATAAATTACATAATTGAATCACTGAGTAATGTGGTTCTCCGCTGTTGCAATAACAAGGTATAACTGCATAACTGTACTGCGTAGTTGTCAAAGGTTGAGTAAAGTGAGAGACGGCTTCATTACAAATAGCACAATGCATTTAACCAGTCATAAAGGTTGAGTCTGAGTGGTTGCCTCATTAATATATCACTGAATGACAAAAAGTCTATTGGGTTATGCATAAGCTCCTCCCCCCATCCCTTGCATGGCCTGTAATGGTCACATTGCTCCCTGTGTAATTACATGCAGAGCCACACTGTCTATCTAACATTTAAGTGAGTGCTTCAGGCGCCCGAGTGTCTCTATGTTAATGCCCCCTGGCCATTCGCTTAGTGTCCAAATGATATTCAGTCAACCTACAGCTTTACATTGTAACACATAGGTGACTCTCATGGAGGGATATAAATGTACACTAGTTGCTGCAAACAAACCAGATACGGGTTAAAATACCGCAAAAAACAAAGCTGTTATCACCGTTGAAGAACACTTGCCCTGGGACATGAGTGAGGCAGAGCAATAAACTGTGCATTTGTCCCTGCTCAGTCATCCGCCCATTAATGCCAGATCTTATACAACAGGAAAAGAATATCAAACAAAGATCGCTTCAGCTTCACGGCAGCGCAGGCTTCAGTTGCTTCTTCACTAAATACTATGTGTTTTTGTAGTGTTTGTCACAATAGTTACAATAAATATTACAAATCCACATCTATCATGCATAGAGGACACACCCCTTCGTTTAGAGGCCACATGCCTTTCACACAGTGGCCACATCCCTCCACATCTCCTATTCCCTGATTTGCAGGATTCTGGTTAATATTTTACAAGTGATTTTATAAGTGATACATTCAGCCAATATTTTTTACCAACATGTAAATCAACATTTATATTACTAGTCAATCTCATTCAAATGGAAATGCTCATTTTAAAAGTGTCTAAAAAAAATGCAGCTCCACTTGCATATATTTTATCCTCAGATTTAAGTTTAGATCATGAAGGCCTACTCAAATGCTCGAATGTTAAATGGTATTTTGCATTTGCTGTGCACTCCTAGTAATAAAAGGCCACATCCTAAATTGCAACATCTGAATAAAACACATATAAAAACTGTTTTCCAATTCATCAACGGAGGCTCTGTTCATATGGAAAAACATACCTGTGTAGTTTGATGTCATATTTTTAATGACTTACTGCTGCATTGTGATGGTGTTCAGCTTATATGGGTATCCTGCTAGCAGAAGAATCACCCCCACACATATGAACAAGCACACACCCCTCAGAGCATGTGTGGACTGGAGAAAAGGGAGATCACATCTATGCAGATGCACTATCCCCTAAACAACGCAAGTCACATAAAGATCATCTCTTATCCCTACAGTCACCCTCCCCATTCACTGTTGCACAGAGCAGGGGCATGAGATACTGCAGGAAAACAGCTGTGGAGAGCTTCTGAGCTTCAATCCTGACAAACAAGACCCCTCACTTCCCCAGAGTTGTTATGTTTGCATCTGACTGTAGCACAGCACAGTTTTCACACAATGTTTATCATTTTACAAAGGCGTTACAAAGGAGCCCAAAACTGGAACCAAACCTGCCACATTCTGGTTACAAGCTTAAACACCAGTCCACACAATTGCCCATCCATAGGAGACCTGAGGCAATTGCCTTACCTCTGGTTGCAGCGCCTAAGCACTGTCTGTTTCACTGGTGTATGTCCCAGAGACCGGAGAGAAAGAGAGAGAGGGAGAGGAGTGGGAGAAGAAAGGTTACAGTACGGAAGACAGGGAAACAGGAGGGAGAAATGAAACGTTCTGCTCGACAGTGCCCGGAGTTCCTGCTTTCTGGCGCTCGCACATACACAACTGGCAAAGCGCTCCCCCCCTGCCCAAGGACAGCCCATCCGCAAAGAGGGAGGGAGGGAGAGGGAGAGAGAGAGAGAGAGTGTGCAAGAAAGAGAGAGAGAGAGAAAGGGGTGAGGTGCAGAAAAAGATAAAGAGGATGCAAGAATAGTAATGAACAGCGATGAGAGTGAGAGATTCTCTGGGCAGCACACACTATCATTACAGGTTGCATTCCTGGTAATCTGATACACACAGAGGAAAACAGCTCCCACTTCAAGTTTTAATTACACTGATTAAATCACTTGCTCCCAGGGACAGCTGCAGTTGGGATTTTCAATATTCCCTGGCTCCAGTTTTCACCCAAGTGTTCCCTCTCTCCAGCTTCTGTTCCAGCAATGGTGCTTTAATTAAATAAGTGGCGGCTCTTTGGCCAGGCTGTAATATTTCATGATAAAAGTCTTCCTGCCCCCTCTGGGGAAGGTGAATGTAAGAAATGCGGGTCACAGGGTGGCTTTTATTAATTGGTGCAATTCTCCAGAATCCACATTTATCGAATAGGTTCACAATGCAGTGCAGTGTTTCACACAGGTATGGAGGAAGAAGGGGCGTGTCCCACAGATGTCACGTGATCACAGAGAGCTAGCTGAGGGAGTTGACTCCTGTAGTGCCAATCCACAGACAGCCACATCTCAGCTCCACTCTCACATTCCAATCACCATGGTGCCTGTCAGATAAACACATCAGTCTTAGCTGTGGATGCAACTGGAATAGCAAACAAGGTCAGCCTAAACATTGGACACCTGGATACACACCATATGCACACACCAGACCTGACGAATGATGACAGCACAGGAGTGGAGGTGGTCTCAGCTCAGTTAGTGAGATTTTTCTTGGATGCGGCATCCTTTGCAAATACTTACCTCAGTGCACTTATCAAGTTACACAGAATCCAATCCTAATTTAATTGCAGATGCAGTTTACAATGCAGTCTGGAAACAAGTATTGCAGACCTCTACCTGCAGCAAAACACCGTAGCAAACAGAGAAAACAGTCTTTCCCAGCCCTGAGAAGCTTTTCATCCACACTCATTCTTTTTTTAATCCTTGATTCCAGGGTAATCATACTGTGATTATTAATAGATATGAAAGAGAAGATCTGCACCATGCAACATCAAGGGGAGGAACAGGGACCTGACGCATCGCTGACAGATGGGGACGTTGGGGTAAAAGGGATAATATCCAGTGTCCTCGCCCTGCAGAGCCACACCTGTGTGCCTCACCCCACAGGAGGAGAGCGGTCTGTCAGCATGCATTATGCCCTTGTCCTACTCTCACCATCCAACTCAACATCAGTATTCAAGAACTACACAAGTGAATGATTAAAACAAAGCTTAAATCTCTTAATTCACTTAATTCACGCTTAGCCGTTCTGTCTGTTGGACACATGGGGCTACAAAATGACTGTTGCTGAATAACTTTATAAAATTACTCTTTTTCTTTCTAAACAAATGGGGATCTGAAAGATGTAACTATCGATGAGAAATGTTTTTGTAATGACTAATATTTTCTCATGTATTATAACAACTCAGCAATGTCATGATTCTCTAGAATGATATATCTCCTTACAAATAGAATAAAAAAAATTACTATTGTACAGTATCTGTATTACATGCATTGTGTAAATAACCTGCATATTACACGTGCATTTCCTCTTATATCTGCAAAGTGCATTCAACAGGACAGGAGCAATGCATAGCAGGCAGCGAGGCATTTCTGATTACCATACACTATTGGTAGAAAAAATGTTACCTGTCAAGGTATACAGCCTCTCATTAGCACTGCAAAGGCGTTGGAAGGCCGGAGCTTCCGAAGGGTGTGCAAGGAGGCCGGCGGATTCCATCAATGTAATTAACATCGGGCACACTTTACGACTCCATGTGCACTCGATAAAATTGCAATGAGAAATTGTGCTAAAATGCCATGGTCATTTGATTTGACAGCTAAGCCACATGCCTGAGCGAGAGGAAAACACATTGACATTTAAGGGGCAAAAACTCATAAATTGTTCAGTCTTAGTTTGAGACCCTTTCATATTCCATTATTTCAGTGATGCCCTCAACAAAAAAAAAAAAAAACATTTACCAGGAGATTGCTTTTGTGACAGGGCATCAGAAAGCAACACACCACTTCCAACAGTGTCAATATGAGCTGTGTCAGGAGTTGCATACGTCCTGACACTTTCTGGAAGGCATTCATGAGGAGAACATGAACATGGGCGCACCCTAAGAAAGGGGTCAAATTGTGGGGGGAGGGGTGGAATGGGACTGCACTACCCTGGGAAAAAATGGGCAGAGTGTGTGAAGATGTTGTATACAGTGAATGGGTATGTATGTTCGAGTGTATAAACTACACTGTGGGAGTTTCAGCACAGGCAGGGAAAGAGGGAGGAGGCAAAGAAGAGGGACAGTGAGGATAACATGGCTTTGTTGGGGAGTGGGTGCTATACTTTAAATGCTTGGGCTGTTGTCAGTTGCTTATGATGGAGATAATTTTGGGTTTTATTGGAGGAATACCTCCTTGCCTTGCCTTCTCTTCTCTTTCGAGTTTGGTTGATTGGTACATGAATTAAACAAATGGTGTACCACTGTATGACTCAACTATGGTATTTTAGATTTAGAGCACTATTGTCAATGGCAGAGGCATAATTGAAAACTGTTTAAATGACTCTTCCTCCGTATTTTATTTAGGACAAAACAATGGTCATCGCTACAAGTGTACGATCTGCAATGCAATCATTACACATTGCATGCGACCATCAATTTAATAAATTCCTCTTAGCAGAGTAATTTCACTTTACTTCTCCGTTTAATCAGACGGTGCACTGGGAATGTGTAATACGGATATGACAATTACATCTGACGTTAAGTATTAAACTCGCAGTTTACAGCTACAGTACTAATTTATGTATTGCTTGTGAAAATATGGATATCCACATCAGACAATCGACTTAAAGTTGATGATGTTTATCAGATTATCTGATAAAACTTCAAGTGTTTTTTTGGCATCCACCCAAGGATATCGTAGACAATTTAGACTATAGTTTTATAAACCTGTGTTATTGTATTCGTTGGTTCAAAGAGTAGCTCCGTAAATCTTCACGAATTTATGAATATTGTTATCTGTCCATTCAAATGTTTTACAGTGCAGTCCTCTCACCTGCGCGTAATTTATATGTGATTATATTATTGCACAAGCATGATGATCTTTCTTCAGGTCCTATAGTAGACACCGAAAAAGACGTAGTTAATACAGCCCGAAGAGGGACACCGTAACCAAACGAACACCCAACAATGTCAATGTCATTCTAACATTCTAACAATACCCGTGTATTATTTGTAACTACTTCTGCATGCAATAGTTGTATGTAATGATCATCATGATAATGTTACAGTCCTCTACTAAAAATGGCTATTGGCGACAGATGAACTTGAGGTTGTCAGATGAACCACAAGGTGACGACATTGTTGCACAGAAAAACAGTGGAGAGGATATCCTGTTTTATAACGTAAATATCTAAGATGAATTACATGCTGAAATAAACTTTTGGATTAAACTGTGTCAAAAATGTATGTCATTGAATGTAGTCCTGTATAACTGAACAGTTCTGCGAAATAATTTATTCTTCTAGAGGTTTACTCTTTCTCTAAGAAAGGACTTTTTGAAACCTCTTTTTGATAATCGCACTCGACCAATGGGCCTTTTGCGGTTGAAATTTTAAGGTGATACTACGTCCTATTTCAATTGCATTTTCAAGAGAAACTTCTTGAGGGCAGTTTCACAGAATGCAGCCATAAAGATAAACGATGCCTCTAACAACGAAGTTCCCGAAAGCTTTTAAAACCGTATTACTTCTCAGCAGGTGTACGTCCTCGATTCAATGTTCCCTGTTATGCCAGTAAGCAAGCCCAATAACAGCATTAAATGACAACAGGTGAGACTTTAGATGCAGAAATAAGTATAAACTTATCGCCATGTAGCTAGACAGAAAAAGACTGACTGTAGCTAGAGAGCAAGCTAAATAAAATATTGCTTAGATTCAATCTAGCAACAGTAGGTGTCCAATCCGCGCGCGCGTGTGTGTGTGTGTGTAACCCTTGTATTTATAAAACCATATATATATGGTTTTATATATTCATGTGTGACACTGGCTTTTGCTCGTATGCGGTTTGTGGATGTTTCCTAGATGCCTGTGCTTGACTTATGGGACTGCTCTAGGTAAAAACGTCTACTGGACATGAATGTATTGTTCAAGGTACTAATCTTGTACGTCACTCTGAATAAGAGCATCTGCTAAGGAATGTAATGTAATAGATACTTCTGTTCACTTAATCTTATTGAGGTATTTATTTTCCAGACCCCATATTCCCTTCATTTTACACTGCAAAGACACAGATGTTCAGCACAATACATTGCATATTGTAAAAACACTGCCAAGTGTGAGTATAGCATTTCAAACTTAATGATACTCCACTTTGTAGAAACAACAACTGACCATGACATTGTCATTTTTGGCAAAACTTGAAAGAAAGTTTACATATGCACATGCTCTCCAAAAGGGTTGGAAGTTACAGAAATTCTTTTGACATCATTCCTTGCGGATTAGAATTTGACTTCATTTGAGATGCAGAGTCTTCTGGGAGTTTAAAGCTGTTTCTAAAATCGAGGGAGAACAGTATTAATGTACCGTTTATAGACCGCTTTAAATACACAAGTGTTATTTTGTCTTTCTACATGTGTGCAGTCCACATCTGTCAAAGTACTTGACTCACAAAAGGCCTCAAAGATACGGCGGTCAGAAAGGCTTTGTATGTACATCGTCTATGCTGCGTATTTACATACAACATGTAAATGTAGAACCTATTCTTAGCATTATCATACCTTTGAACGTCTCTTTCTGCTTTTGTTGCTCTGTCTTTGCTTGTCTTTACTTGCTGGCTCTGAAACAGAAGTTTTTGTTGCTTGATTATGGTGTCTATTATGGAACTACTGAAATGCCATTGGCAAAACAGATGGCCAATGAGATGACAGAGGTGTTTTGTTGCAGAGTGAAACATAAACAGATCTAAGTCTAAGATTGGTTTGTAGGCACAATATACAGTTCCATTCTGCTGTCTTATGCCACTATTATTTATATTAATCAATAATTACTATATTATGTTACATTATCATCCTGGCTTATTGTTTATTTCATTGTTATTTTTAACTTCCCATGATCTGTGCATTCTCCAGCCCCAGGATCTCTGTATTCTAACACAAAAAATACACATAATAGGTGTATTCTGACCCCCTAACACCATGTCCACCACATGTTCTGTTCTATATGTGTCCTAACAGCTCTAAATCTCATGGATTCTAATATCATTTAATTCTCAGGAAAGTTCATGAGATGTGAGTAGTTCTTTTGAAGTGTGTGTTGATAATTCGACAAAGTTACAACCCGAAACCACAAGCATTCGGTATGATTTGATATTTTACAAGGCACATACATTACTTACTCAGGAAGAGGACTTTTTTCTTGTCAATTCCTGTGGCACTGGTCACTACACAGGTGTAGCTGACACTGAAATCCTTCTGAGTGACTTCTTTAAATATTAGATCCCTCTGTATGAGTACACTGCCATCCTTTATGAAGTTTCTAAAATAACAGAAAACGAGAGATGACTGATGAGTAAAGTGTGTGGCACTGTCTTGTGTTGCCCACATTTGGGATGCCAGCACTGCCTTGGGACTCACTTCTCCTCAGACTGTTGGATCCTCCCATCTGGGTAGGCCGTTTCTATGAAAGTCCTGTTGACTAGCCAGTAGATGAGGGTGAAGTCATCAGGGAATCCTGGGTCTGCCTTACAGGGTATTACCAGTGGTTTCCCTGTGTAATACATTACATTATTTCCTGTTATAGAGCATGGCGCTGTGGGTCAGTCATTTCCTTTGCTGGCTCTTCACTAATGATTCTCCTATAGCCTACTGAGCTTCTAGAGCATCTGTACACAGTCTCATGAAAAGACATGTTGTCAAAAAGACAGATGTCCATCACTGCAATCGGACCTTTGTCAGGGCCTTCTCCACTGTGTGCAAGCTGGGGCACTGTGAATGATGATGTTTTTTATAGTACTCAACAGGTGAAGTCAGCATATGGGACATTCCAGTAAAGCAATTTTGATCAACACTGGAGCTACTGAAAACCAACAGTAAAAGTAAGGTGTACTCTACCTGTGGATGCTCTGATTTTGCTTGATTGTGGTTGCACAATTCGGGGACGTTTCACATCTGAAAATCAGGCAAAAAAAATGAGAAGAGAGCTTCCACCTTCTGAGTCAAGACTTATATGCTCCAGGCAAATGTGTAGCACGTTTTTATGCAGTGGAAGTATTAGAGAATGAAAGACACGCAAGTGCAGACACACCTAGAACTGCACTGGCCATGAGACAACAGTGGGAGACCAGAAGAATGACAAAAAGGGTCCTGCAAGGAGACTGGAACACTGAGGAGAGACAACACCAGGCTCAGAACAGCATCTCAAGATAACAACAAAGATCACACAAACAGATTCACACAGTTCCTAATGCCAGAATTTATGACATAGATTCATCAGCACAAGCGCCCATGGTCTGCCATTTAGCCTTAATTAGCATCGCACTGACATAGTGACTAACAAATTATGAGCGTATTTCAGTATTAGCACTGAGGTCCCAGCACTGAAGAAACACTTCTGAAATATCTAACAGAAAAGCTGACTGAGATGTATACACACTCTGGTTTATTCATGTGTTTACATTTCTACGTCATGGTATACTTCAACTCTAGAACTCTTTTGTGCTAGCAAATTTAAAGTCCTCAACTGTCTGTACTCATACAGTGAAAAGTTAAACAGTTTACTGCTTATTTATTTAATCCAGTTTCTGCATTCAACCACATACAAAAGGTACATACCTTCAACCTCAGAAAGACATAAAGGCTGGCAGCATGCACCTGATTCAGTAGCAAGAGAGCAATGTCATACCTGCCGAGGTGTGTGTCTGCTGCATAGTGGTTCCTTTCTGGCGGCTGGAGAGAGTTTGAATTACAGTCTGTGGATCGTCCCTTATTCTCTGCTGTGCATTTCCTTTATAATGACACTACCCCCCCGCCCCAATCAACTTCCCCTTCCTAGCTATGTTAAGAAAACACACGCACACAAATTTTCCCATTAACAAAATTGACTCATTCTCAGTCATGGTTAAATTGTTCTTCTGTCACATGCACTTGTTTAAAATTACAGGGCAGGGGAATCCTGTCCAGCTTCATTTCCTTATATGTCCTTTGATGTACCTTTAGGTAGGACACACACAATGGCCACCACAGGTCATTTTACCATAATTTCAGTAGCTAATTTCAAATATTTGGTAGCATGTACTCAGTCTCCTGCAACATAAACATATGTATGATCTTAATATCTCACACCTGTCAACCTATGTAGCTTCAGTTCCTTCAATATCTGCAAAAAATGTCAATTTTGTGGTATAATGACCAAATAATCTTGACACTGAAATTGTGGCAGGAAGAAGTTACAAGAAGCTTGCCAGTATCAGAGTCTGCTCCTATTTTAGCTGTCCAATTGAGTTCAAACCTTTAGAACTGGATCAAGAGTATAGTGATCTGCATAGTCACATTTAATTAATTATATTTGACATTTAATTATGATCAAATGCTGATGTCAGGTTTTTAACTTTTTTTAGTACAGATAAATATCTTTTTTAAAGGTTCGATTTAAATATTTAATCTATGAAGAAACCACAATATACCATTTAAGTTTCAAAGGAAAATGTTAGTTGGACTTGTACTTACACAAGTATTTTTCTGACAATTATGTCATGAGGGGAAAAACTTTTTAAGTTTAATACAGACTTATGTGTCCAGACCCACATTTTGTATCATTTCTGAAATAATTTTAAAAATAAATGACATAACTGCACAAGTTTCTGATCTCATATTATGACACTTTTAGAAGCATCCTAAATATTTAAAGATTTATCTCACACATCTCATGCACCATGTCTGTCCTGCTGTGGTAGATTGGTGTATTACTCAAGGGTTTCCAGAGGGTCACTTATGGCCACATCAGTGATTGGTAAAAGCACATGAATGTGGTCACTCATCTTCCCGCAAAAATCACAATCATACTCCCAAAACGTCTTATGCTAACAAGTTCCATGGAGCACCTCACATCAGCATTCAGTGTTGAATCATACCTGCATTGCAGAAAAACCTGGAGCATGGTTAAGGGATTGAAAAACTGGCCCCAAATGCCAGAGTGGTCTCTGCTAACTCTTTGCTAACATGAGTGAATGTGTAGGAGCTAGTCTTTGAGGTAACATGTGATGGATGTAATGCTGCCCACATGCTAACACACAAAGAATGTGACTGTCACCTAAGAATGAATGTAGGCTTCAGGGGGACGAGCATATTTAATAAGGCAGAGGGAATTACCAGTATGCATAAATATCAGAAAAATGATAATGGGTACAGTAACACTTTAAACAAACATTTCATTTTGATTACCCGCAAATTATCACTCTACTAAAAATAATTAAATGTCATTAACACCTCAATGCTTGATAAGTGATGTCGTTTGTGGTACGTTGTCATGAGCATCCAGTCAGCCTTACTGATGGACAGTGATGTGTCACACAATCTATGACCCTTTTGACAACATGGGGGAATGAGGGGGACAACAAAAAAAATACAAACATAAATCACGCTCAGTCTGAATGTTATTAATCTTTCACATTTACAGTACCGCCTTCTTTACACAGTAACCAGTTACTACATATACAAAAATGAGTGAGTAAGAGGGGGGGCCATCCCGGGCGGAAATGCCCGCACGCTGACATTTCGGAGTGTGAACGACACTCTGCTGTGTCAGAGGTTACAGTGAGTGGCTGACCGCACTGGAAGCAGCGAGACTTGATGAAGGCCCTCAGCAGGTGGCAACAACAGGAACTGACAGCGTGGAGAACCGCTGCCGTGACAGCTATCCTCAGCGATGGGTGTTGCCGTTAGTGCGCGGGGAAAAAACAGAGGTGCTGAGGGGGTCAGAAGATCACACATGGGGCTTGGTAAAACCAGCCACTATCTAAGGGCGCTGTGCCAACAACACACCTGTGGCTTGTACAGATGAAAACAGATGGGCTGAAACACATGGGCTGAAAGACTGACAATTTTTTTTTTTACTGAATTAAATTCTTGACACACAAAACTGATTAGGACCATGTGATTAGTCTGCCCCATAACAATAAAATTAAAAAAAAAAATATTCAATCTAAGACTGCTGGTAAAATTTTGATTATTTTCAAAAACCGATTAGTATGTCCCTGTATACATCGGTATATACATATACATATATAGACACACAGATATATATGTACATATATATTCTAGTCCGTCAAAAGGTTCTTTTGCAGTCTGTGCCCAGGAAGTGTTCTTTCCTCTGGTGTCCATATTTACTCCAGTCCCAGAATATAATTAATTCCTTGCACTAGGCCAATGATAACAGGCTGCCAGGCAACCAGATACCGTAACCAGTCCAGCAGTTGACCGTACATGACATGGGGCCTCTCCCAACTGGGAATGTTGAGTCAAAGGAAAAAATTTCATTTATGGTCCTGAAATATAAAATAAGTACATGATCCATTATTACAGAGGAACCATGAATTCAGTTTCAGTACCAGAGAAGTATATAATGGCTAGGATGTAATAACCCCTATCTATTTTTCCCCAGTACAGTTCCCTTCCATGTGGACACAAGATCAGAGTTCATATCAGACTTCCTTTTCCCTTCCGGGCAATATTATGATTAATGGATTCAAGGTGAGGGTTAAGTGTATCTCATAGGAAAGTCACCGTTCATTTCCCAGCACCGCTACCACTGTACTCCAAAACATTGCGTGTCTTGTCTGTTTTCGGTTGTTGTTTTTGTAAAACGAACCTAGACAGCTAGCTGCAAAGCCCACAATGAAAAGATTACCTATCTTGCAGTCACTGAATTTCACGTGCTTATTTCTGGCTGGGAACACACGCCCCATTCTCATGTGCCATTAACAAGAATACCTGTCCTACAAATAAAGGTGTTCTGAGAAGCTGAGCTGAAGTACCGAGTGCTGATGCTGAGTCACCACTCCAATGGTGTTCTTTATGAGAATCAGCTCACCACACGCCTGAGAAACCACATCGTTCTCATGTTACGCCCCCACCTTCACAGTCACTTTTGGGGTGGCCCCCTAAGGGCTATGCCACCTAAAAAGTTCTTAAGTCTGTTAGTCTAAGCCCATTCACCATATATATTCATATACCACTGATACCTGGACAAAGAGTCAAAGCAGAAAGTACAGCTCTGAGGAATAACGTCTGCGGAATAAATATCTCACTGAGTGCTGTCAAGACAACAGTGCTTGTGGACAAACAGAGGAACATTAAAGTGTAGTTTTGTAAGTTCACAAAATCTTTTGTGATCGTTTGTGAACATGGCAACTGCACAACGCATACCTCCAGAGAACGCAGAGAATATCATGTTTTTTAAACTTATTTAAGCAATGTTTCTTTTCAAACATGACTAGCTCTTATCTCGTCTTTTGCACTGGGTTTATTTTAGGCTTTGGCTTTTGTAAAAAGAAAACCAGAGATGCCTTTAAAAAAAAAAACATGGTGCTTCAAACTGTCATTTAAAAACTGAGGTCGCCTGGAACTTTGCTGAAATGGCAAAACAGCATCGCCGTCGGTTATTTAACATGAAAGAAGAACATGACGAACGCGGTGGCGGCGATTCCGCTTACGGTGGGTAACCAGTGCACCTTGCGTTACGGCGCCAAAGCGCGACATGAAACCTGAATCACCCGTGAGTGGAAAACCGCATGAGCAACAAGAAGCGCGATGCTCGACACCGGGCAACTCAGCATGAGGACTTTTCAGCAACAACAGCTATGATGAGCGTAAAAGTTTCCTATGTTTATTTTATTGGCCTTCTCAGATTATAAATTCATGTGTCTGATTTTATTTTCTATGCTTATTTTAATAGGGTTCCTTTAGGGAACGCATTGACACCTCGGGAACAAGGACAACCACAGCACCACCCAGTAACTTTTCCTGATGGAACTTAATGAATTACCCACCAGCTGAAAATTCAAATAGAACAGTTCAGCTCCTAATCCAGCACTCCCTGACCAGTGGCTCACAGAGCAACGTTCCTTTGTCCTACACATGTCAACATACTGAACCATCTCCCCAAAATTACAAACCCCACCTCACAAATCCCTGAGGGGGAGGATCAATGGAAAGGAGGACAAGAAAGGATACGGGTTACTGAACATCCTCTTGAGGTCCACCTTCTCCTTGCAGTACGGGCAAGTCTGCTTCTTTCCCACAATGCACCACCCTCGTATGCAGAACTCATGGAATCTGAGGTGGAAAAGGGTTAAGGACCCAGCAACATGCAAGAGAGAGGCAAGACAACATGGTATAGTACAGGGTGGCTATGAAAATCAGGCTGGTCTCAATTCATCACACTAAGGATAAAATGTGGTTTGCAATTTCTGCCTCTCCAATAAGTTACGTGTATGAAGTCTATGACCGCATAAAGTGTTCCAGAACAGCCTGGCTGCTATATCTCATTTCTTAAACAATCCTTCACAAACAATTATGAACTGTTCAGTTGCATGTCTATGGATTCTACCAATCATTACGATCAGTAACATTAACACAATAATAACAGTAATAATAATACTTGTAACTACATTATGATGATTTACCACATTATATCTAGTTAGAAGCAGTTATGATATTGTATTAAATGTCTGCAGATTTACATCCTTCACAACTCCAGAAAATTTAAATCCAAATCCCTTTCCCAAATATAATATTAACAACTGACTACCAAGTGATATTAAAAACAGGGCTAAAATCAGTATTACATAAAACATTTAATAAGTCATTCCAGTCTTGAGCTTCCCTATCAACACTAATGTCCTAATATGGTCAATAAAAACAAACAAAGGGCTACGGCTAAAACCACAAAATGAGGAAACCCCTTGTGGAACTTTCAGCCTGTCACACCAGTGACATCACAGAGCTTTGTTATGACATCGAGGAATAAAGGTAGTGACGGAAAAAGGAACAGACTATATGGCAGTTTGCGGAAAAAAGCGTGAGGTGCCCCTGCTCAGACAGATAAAGGTCACGCATGCCTTTGTGCCTCTAATTCCTCTTGGCGTGCTTAGTGTGCGTGTGTGTGCTTTCCCTGGGGGAGGATACACGTGGTTGCAGGACAGCCTGTAGGTGTTCTCTATGATGCCCTCCTCGCTCACGTCCACCAGGATGGGCTGGCCGCACACTGCACAGATGTTGTCCGACAGGTGCTTGGTGGGCATGCCCGACGCGCTGTAATACTGGAAGAGGAGTACGAGTCATGAGGCTCTTTCCATGCCGCTTCACACTCAGCGTTTACGTAACACCTTGGCTGGAGAAGACGCACAGGAGGCGTGACGCTTACCCCCACGGTGGAAGCCATGAAGTCAGCACACATTTCCGCGAAGTCACGGCCCAACACGCCGTAATAGAGTCCGTAGAAAAGCAGTGACACGCCAAAATCCATGGCGTCCTCTGGCTTTATCCTGGAAAACGGAAAAAAAGGAAGGGAGGGGATGATGCAGTGTGTGACAGTCAACCTAGTGATTCACTTTTAGGCAACGCTGCTGCCATTGTGTATGTGCAACACAGGCAGCTATCAGTGGGAAAGTTCAACAACTGAGGCAGTCACTTTGTATCGCTCATGTTCAATGAGTTTGTATCAATAAAGGGATTTCCAAAGCTGAAGTGGCCCCTCACCGGGTTACTAAGGAGTGACTATTGCAGGGAAATTAACCTTCTGCAAATCTTACATCTCTTACGCATTTTATACATAGACATATGCGGAGTATCTGATTATATTACATTAAAAAGGCAATCCCACTGTGTAATGATACTGACTAAATTGCATAATTTATTAAATAACCTAAAAACACTTCAACTTCAAAAAAGTGTACAGATTGCTACGTAAAAAATGTAATGTTACTCTTAGAGCAACAAACACTTGACTACCCTTTTCTCCCCAAAAGGTAGCTCATGGGGTTATTTGATGGCCCTACCTTGGACAGATGTTAGTCTCTTGATTAGAGTCTAACTTTTATTTTCTTACATTAACCATTACAAAACCCTGATCTACAGATGTGGAAGACATATCCAATGCACCTGAATCTCCATGCTATGGACAGCTCCTACCATATTGCAGTATACCATTCCTACCCAACTATAGTATTTTTCAGTAGCTACACTTGAATTATGAAGAGATCTCCACTCATTAGGTGATTAATATAATCAAATGTTTTCCACAAACTGTGGAAACAAACAGAGCTTATTTGCTATGCTGGAGAAAAGCATGGTCCACAACAAAGGCTCCAAAAACAGCATACACTGAGACAACACACACTCAAAGGGACAATAAAGGTAGGCACAACACGTATAAATGTCCATATCCCAAAAAAAAAAATCCATTCAATGTGCTCCCATATGCAGGGAAACCACTCTGTGAATACACCGACTCCACCTCTCCTTTCACCTCCCAAACACACCCAGGGCCATTGTCAGCCAACCAATAATGCCAGACATTCCACCCAGCCAACCAGAACTCCCTGATGGTTTGCTGGCCTTGCCTGAAAAAGTTGCCCACAGGATACAAGCACAATCTCTGAGTAGCTCCTTTTCATTCATGAAAATCATGTTTAACGCCAAATGTGTTGTTCACTGGTATATGAATTTCACAAGAGAACTTTTTCCTGTCATTCCACTGACTGGCTGAGACATTCCTCATTTACAGTGTTACCTAACCAGCAGTTTATATTTGACTCACACAAAATGTTACTTCTATTTGAACTGACACAAGACAGTTAAGGTCTGAGAACAGAGAAAGGATGATTTACCTTAATTACATATCAGTACACTAGGACACATCATCTTGTTGCTCCACCACAGGTAAAAACAAAATTAATCTTAGTGCTGACTGTGAGATCAGCTGTTATTTTTCATGTCTGCATTTCATCACTTGCCTGGCTTGGTACTTTCTTGTAACCTAGTTGTATAGCAGTACCACTAAATTTATTTATATGGTTAGTGGTTGGCATTAAAGAAGGAAGTGGTTGCACCATGTAGGTTGCTTTTTTTTCCTCCATCAGCAACAAATACAGAATGGTGAATTAAGCAATGTCTCATGCTAATTGCCTATGGACAAAACAAACATTTTGATACAATCAAGGTGTTATTGTAGTGCATCCACCGCGCTTCTACTCCAGTTTTTTGGCATTGGTAGTGTCAGATTTGTAAACAACACTTCCTGCAAGGGAAGTTAACGGGTTTGCATTGCATTGCAAGAAACAGAGTGTTACAGCAGTTCAAGCTTAATTGTTCCAAATAAAAAAAAAACACCCACTGTCTCCTGTTTTGAATTATTACAGGAAGTGATGCCCCTTACTTTAGGGCCATTGCAATAAGAGACCACACGAAGAAGGAAGCGGAACACAGGAAGAAGTGTCTCAGACGCCACTGACTACCCTAATCAATCACTACCCCTCACTCACTTTCAGAGACCAGATGAAGCTGGAAGTATTAATATTACTCACAAATACACAGTTAAATTGTTGGAAGGCACATGGCTTTGCGGTTGAGATTCATTGACATAAATCATAAAGTACAAAATTGTGTTCAAATTTGGTAATAGGATGACAATGTTGTCCTTTGGCAATTCTCCTGAAACCAAACACTGTCACCATCTGACAAAACCGTTCCTGTGAAGGAAATCTTACCACAAGCATCACTTAATAAAGAGAGAGGAATTACACTCTATTACACTGTGCTCAAGGAGGAAGGCTATCATTTTCACAGTACATACACTTTTACAAAGGAAAGCATGCTAGTGTTTAGTACACATACAGGAGTGTGGCTCTGCTTCTGTGGATAGTCACACACTGATTAATGCTTTATCATCCACACAACATTTAGCAATGCCTTGACAACTTACCTAAATATTAAATTGATGCCAAACAAAGTGAACATGACAACACTGTAGCCTACAATCCCTGTGGTGTAGCTCAACTTGTAGAGGAGCAGGAACCATTTGTAAACCAGCCTAGTGAGAAAGACAAATTATAAATGGGCATTTGAATTTGCAACAGCACATAGATTGTATGTGAACATCAACTAAGTACCTAAATGTGCATAGGAATACTTTGATCAACATCTATTGTTGTTGATAGCAGCTCTTCAAATGTAATAACTGCAAATTAAAGAATGAACTAATACCTTCCAAAACGTACTACATGCTGCCTTTTTCCATTAATTATTTCAGCATATTGATGGGGGGGGAGTTAAGCTTCACAGAAGTCCTTTCAAAGGCAAAGCCAAACACTATATCAAATATTGCAGACCTTTGGGGATGTGTAATTTACTTAGCAAATCCATTGTTTGCATCATAAAATCCTTCATCTGAGGCATTTCACAATGAACAGAATTACATTCTGATGCTTGAACGTATATTGGCCGTTGACAGAAGGGTCATTACCTGGGCGTGGTGCAGTCGAGGGGCTTGCGCGTGGCTCGGAAAGTGACTAGCGCGGTGACCGCTGAAAAGATGAACCACGTGATGAGGAATCTCCACCAGTGCAGTTTGGTGGTGAAATAGAGCGGGACCACCCACATTTGGAACAGAGTCACCAGCTACAATAGACAGGAATGCAATAAGAACTGGAGCTTCCAAACACAAATCAGCATTTTCAGAATGTAACATAATACTTTGAGAACACAATCTGCTTCACACAACACTTGTAAGAACAAAAGGACATTCTCGGAACCTCTCAGGAAACAAAAACACCCTCTGAAGTCAACCTATCATTCTCATAAACCCTAACAACAAAAACTATTACTATTATAAGACCTCAGAACACAAATAAACACTCTTCTCATTGTCACTCAACATCTCATAGTCATATCATACTCTCAAGTCATATTTTTGTTAGCTATACATTTCCATAAAAGTTTATTTTACTGTTAACAAAAATCAAAAAAATGATAACGAATACATACCATTTATGTTTAAAAGATGCAAAATGCAAAAAAGTCCAAATATTAAAAACAACTACATACACTGTACATGTGCTTCCCTTTTATTGTTTCATTCTCATGTTGAACATGTTTTAAAATTTCCCTTTTAGACAACAAATAAAGAAACTAACATTGTGAACCACTTATTTTTCCGCTGCTTGAATTTAACTTAAAAAAAAAATGGCTATGTATGTATATTGCATTTGATCCCCATCTAGTGGAAACCAATGGAACTACACCATAAAATAATTTGATCCCGTTCATTTCAATTAGTTTACTGTAAGATATGATATGGATATGTGAGATCTCTACATGTCAGACTTCTACAATCATACAGACATATCAAGTGGTCAGATTATTTTATAATATTTCAATTACATAAGGAATGAGTGGAATATGTTGCAGAAGGGCAAAATACATATAAACAAAGGTGAAGAACCTTTGTTCAAAATGCACTGATAAGCTCCCTTGCCCACTTCTGGTGTTCACAGCACATTTTAATATAATATGGCAAATATCAAATAACATTTATGTGCCAACGATCTTAAAAAAGTATGTTGTAAATGTGTTACAGTTTGTGTGTGTGGCTGCTTGCTTTCCCCTATGGTGGACAGTGAAATACATCCCTTTGGCTGGTGAAAATTACACCATCTCAACCTTCCCAAGCTAAGAATACTGACACAGACATGTCCCCCAAGGGCAGTTCCTGGTGAAAACCAGGTTTGCCAGGGGCAGTAGCTGCTATAAAGCAGGTTCGCCAACAGGGCAGAGTCTGATGCAAATCAGGCAAGCCAAGGTATTGTCCAAGAAGTGGGGAAAAAAAAAAGTCTTGAGGAAAAAAAAAGAGGAGGAGTAAAAGTCCAAAAAAGGGAAAGTGCAGGGAGAGCGAGGCTTTAGTTTCAAGTGCATGTTTTGTAAACTGTGAACTGTTGTAACTTTGAAAGGCATACAATATGGGGGGCAAGAATAGTAAGAACAATAATAAAGACAAGCCCAAGAATGTAAAGAAAAATGAGAGAAAGAAATCTAATGATAGAAAGCCTAAAGAATCTAATTCTTCAGAACCTGAAGCCTGTCCAAGCAATTGTCCATTTGACATTGTAGGCAGATAGTGGCAGTACACAAGCCACCTGACCTAAAGTGTAGACCTGCAGAAAGACATAGAGAGGAAGAATCCACCAGCTCAGAGGAAGCTAGTGATAGCCCTTCCTCATCAATGGCTAGCCCTAAACATACTAGGACAGGTACACAATATCACCTACACCCTAAATTCATGGTGGGAGATATGGAAGTAATTAAACAAAAGCAGAAATTAGAGCAATGCTGCATGAGGCCCCTAACCCAATGTGCTGCCCCGGTCCCTTCTATGACTGGCTGTTCAGAACCACTGAAGTTTATCAGGTTCTCCCCAGTGATGTGGCCCAACTTTTAGAGTTTGCTTATGGCAAGGACTGGCCCACTGTAAAAGCAAAGTTTACCTTCCCCGAAGGAGGAGAGAATGGAGATTGGAACATTGATGATGTGGATCCTGGAAGCCCCTCTCGAGATCACTGGTTTACTCAACAGTGTAAGGCTGCTATTGATGGAGCTGCGAGCTCCGCAGTTGACTTATCTCAGGTCTCTAGCTGCATGCAGGGTACCAAAGAACTAACTTGTGATTTCCTTCGCTGGTTTAGAGCCTGCTGGGATGAACATTCTGGTTCAGACGGCAATGCTAATCGTGCGCTGTTAGTGCAGACTCTGATGAAATGTATGACCCCTGAAAATGCTAAGGTATACAAATTGCAGAATGCCGATTGGCAGAATCATGACTGGTCAAAGGTGAATCTGATCTGTTCCAATTTGGAGAGATGTGGCTTGTTTTCACAGAAATCAAAACCACAAAGTGGAGTGCTGACCACGGTGCCAACTGTTAAGTGTGACTGACGCGGCAGAACTGGGCATGACGGTAAGGCATGCAGACCTTGTTTTAACTGCGGACGCCTTGGGCACTTTGCCAAGCAATGCAAGTCAAAGAAACAGAACCGCTCTGGCAAAAAACAATCCAAATTTTACTATGGGTAACCCCATGGGCTCAGGGCAACAACAGGGGTGCCAGGGAGCCAGCTGAGAGAGGTACACCAGTTTCAATGTAAGCAAGTGCTCTATATATTCTGTCTGTCCTCTGCACAGGACAGCAAATACTATGCTTGTTTATGTGTTGGCTCTCCTCCGGAGTATGAGAATAAAGCTTTGCTCTCCTGAGCCAGCCAGAAGGCTCCGCACAAGTTAATCTTCAACAACTACCATGAGTCCTATTGGCATGCTGGGGTTTTTTGGCAAAAAATCTGTAAAATTTACAAAAAAAAAACAAACAAAAAAAAAAACACTCAATTCAATGTATTGTATTCTTTAGGATTCACCAGAAATAAGAGGTCTTTTACATTTAATTGCATAGCACACTCTTAACCAGGATGGATTACATAGGTTATGATTCTTACATGCTATCCATTTATACAGCTGGATATTTACTGAGGCAATTTTAGGTTATAAATCTTGCCTCTCTATTCAGCCTCTATTCAAATAAAATATTTCATTGTGATGTTTGGTTCATAATCACAAACTTCTGTTAAAAAGAGGGCATGAAACTGTGTTTGTCTGAAAGGACGTATGATTGTGCGTGTGTGTTTATGTAAGTCGGATTGCTGTGATGGCACGTGCATGTGCAAGTGTGTATGACTGCAAAAGGAAAGAGTGGACTCACATTATAAGACTTTGGGTGCCTCTGTTTCCACTGCACCAAGAGCAGCTGGGCGATGACCAGGGTGACAATAAGAATGAGCACCATCTCTGCGTGCATGGCCTCGTGACCTTTATGTTTGGCGTGCATCCTTGCATGCTCCAGCCTGCAGGGGGTGCGCACAGACACACAGGCACAGAGTCACTCACGCTCCTGTTAAGACACTATCACTAAGGTGCATCTGACCCCCAACCTTAACCTGGAGAGGGTCAGAGTGTGCACACCATTCAGTCACACCATTCAGCCCGATGCGTCAAAAGACACATGGGTCTGGCATAGGCCAAAGATGCAGCTCAAGTACAGGATATCACCATCTTCAATGGGATCATTGCACAACTAAAAGAAGCCAACATCATCTGAGTATGCATTTATTATAGGCTGAAACTACCAGCACAGAGCACAGATAACCTTCCACAAGTCCATATCACTACTGGCCCTGTTTTTAAAACATACAACGCCAGTGACAAACATATAGTACAACAGCCAAGGACAAAATTAAGGCAACAGGAACAATACAAAGAGCTGAGTGAAATGCAGAGTCCAGTCTGTAGTACATATATAGAAAACAGCAACATTTACATAAATTCAGTGAAATTATTATTAATACCTCCACTTCTCCTCTGGTGAAAGCTGTGACAGGTCAATCTGAAATGGACAAGAGGAAAAGAAATACAAATGATTATGCACATTTATATTCTAACGTATAAATATAATATTCTCTTCTACATTCTAAATTATATATTTGTATTTAAATGTATTTATTTCAGATGCTCCTGGCAACAATTCCTGTCAGACGTTGATGAAAATAAAACAAGAGATCAAGCACTAATACTCGTGTGCACTGTATTTCCTACTTACGAAATTCAATGCAATGATGACTATAAAAACACAAAGTACAGAACATCTTTATTGTCACTGCATGAAACCAGCAATAGCCGATGAACTTAGTAATAATGCCAATACAAACACTGTAACATTCACGTGTGTGAATATCAACAAACCCCTATGAGACAAAAAAGCATCTTGGAACCCCGGGGGCACTATCCATCCTCTCCTCACTGAAGAAACACACGCGAACAACGACACGTAAATTGGCATTTTTCCGGGGATCTACGCTACTAACCTGGATTTAAATATAAAAAGACTGTCAATAAAAACTGTCGAAAGGAAAACCTGACATTGCCGCAATTACCAAACCAGCTCATTCAAATCACCAATGCAGGAAATAGAAAATGAGAAGCTAGTTGCATGGGGAAATTAGCTATGAAGAAAGAAATTAGTCTTAATCGGACGTGACACTTGTCTACCACATAGCTCGTTTAACAACTGAAGATTAGCTACGCTAATGGGTGTACTTTCGCAATTTAATGCGCTGGACACTAAAACACCAGCTAATGCTGCTGTCTAGCTAGCAACTAAGCTAAGCTAGTGAGGGAGTACAGTAAAAATCACGGATCAATTAGCAGGCATTTCGCTAGAAATTGGCCTCTCTTTGGGGAATTGTGTGTGCAACGTGCAGGCTGTTATCTAATTACGTTGGCTAATTATTAGCTTTCCAGGTTATCATATTTACATATCTGGCCTTTACATGTGGCATCAGCTTGCTAACGTCACAATAATTGGCATCACTAGCCAGCTAACGTTAGTTAGCCAGCTTCCCAAACAGATGTAACTCAAATCAAAGGCTAAACACATTGGACACCCAACCAAACAAGACAAGTTACTACTAATTTATTACTCAACAGCACTTGTTTAATATCAAAGTTAGCTACTCGTCGAAACGGCACTGAAAGCAAATAACTAGATACCAAGCTATATGATTAGCTAACTAGCTAGCCGCAAGCTGTCTAGCGAGCCATCATCACAGTCACTGGGATAGATAGGTAGCTACAGCTAGCTAGCTAAATGAAGGACCCTGACGCCACCGCAGGCACTTTGTTGCCTTCAGAATCAAAGAAAAGCAACAACGCGGATATTTTCGGCCATGGCCCTTTTAGATCCATGGGAGATACCCTGACCTGCTGTGCTTCATCGTGGTGACCGTGTCCATGATCGTGTTCTACACCATCAACCTCCACCTCAAACACGCCCGCCATCTTCTGGAGCACTGACGACGCGTACCTTTTACCGGCACTTTCCGGGTTGGGGGACAAGATAACCAATCAAAAGGCTGGAATTCAGTTCCTGTTCCCCTTGTCAACTTAGCAGTGGCCAATGGTATCCAGAGAAGAACCGAGTTGCAAATACCAAATAGACAGGCCGATCCTACGGCCACAGCCAGTTTAAAGATTTGCCGAGGTGCTAATGGTAGCTAACAATCACGCCATATAGGTGAAAAAAATAGAAAAGGGTTCACAACTTGACCTCATGTCCAAAATTAGTCTTCGTTACACGTGTTTTTTTCAGGCAGTGACAGGTGTATTCATTTAAAACAAAATTCAGACTGGCTATATAGCTAATTAACTACAGTTGTAATTACACCACTATATCTCCGAAGTGATTCCAGTGTTTTCCAGCATGGGTATAATAGGTAATGAAAAAGATGTATTCAAATAATAGTGGTTCTCGTCCATATTTTACAGGCACTTCTATACAAAAATTTAATACTGCAAGTGTTTGGTATCAAAACTACATTTCCCACAGTTCTTTCAAAACGCAGGGTAAAAGGGAAGTGGATGAAGACTGGTGTGGCGGGAGATAGAAACATCAGGGATGTTGTGTGAACAGGGAAATTTATTCAACGTTAGTTATCATAACTTCCTAGCTTGATCACACGGTACAGACACCATGTAATTGTAACGTTACCGATTGAAAGTAATGTTATTTACGTAGATGCAACTAAGCTTAGTTGTTGTTAGCAATAGTAACATTTCTACAAATTGCACTGATTTGCTAGTCAGGTAACCAGCTATTTGTACTCCTAAAGACATTCTGGATCTACACTTATGGCCCCCGTGAAAATTAAACACGTCGTTTCTTTCACTTCTCAGGTATGTCCATGCACCTAGCTAACTAGCTCGTTAGTCATTTAGCTAACTAAGTAGCTACATATTAGTTTTTCCTGGAAAAATAACCACGTAACAGTTATAGGGATTTATTTAGTTCGTTGGTTCATTGGCTGGCTAAACCTACGTTTCAGTGACCAATCTAACCCTAGTGGGGTATCGTGGTAGACAGCTTGTTAGGTAGCCAGTTGCAAATTATTGTTTATTGTATTGCATTTACTAAGCTGTCAGCGAACCTTATGAAGTATATACGTGCATTATAGTTTGTAATGCTAGCTAGTTAATACTCTTGGTGCTGCTGAATACGACTTTTAAGGACCCAAAGCATTGTGTGGAGAATCTTTGCGCTGTCGAGTGCACGAGACCTTGGTTATGCAGTCCGCAAGATCGGAGTGGCGTTCTGAAGGCTGAGCTGCAAATGGAGCGCGCCACACAGATCGGATACATCGATGTAGGTGAGTGGATTCATCAAGGCTTTTTTAGAGCCTATTTATCCGTAGAGATTAAGTATTTAATACATGTCATTTAGGTAATTATTAGACCCTGCACTGATCTTTTTTTTCTCGGTTGTCCAGGCAACTGTGGATCCGCCTTTATTCAGGTAGATGTAGGACGCTCGTCTTGGTCTATGGACCAGCCCTACGTCACACTGTTGCCAACAGCAACCCTGATGAGTCCTGCGGAGTCCAGAGAGGGAAGGGGTCAAACAGGTGTCCGAATGTTCAAGAGAGGTGAGCATCTATAAACTCAATAGCTGTATACATTTCTGTCTAGTCATTTGTCAGTTAAGACCTTATTAAATATTAAACGTTGAGGAACAGCACAGAATTGATCTCATGAAATGATATACATCCGATGAAGATGGAAAAAACTTATCTAGGGCTGCCATTGTACTGTACATCAAGGTAGTTAGGACTAACTACTCAGTAAATTTTTTTTTATAAATGGATAAAAGATGAAAATGTGTGTATTGTACAGTGCTTTAGGTAAAGGTGTTTGCTGTAAATATAAATAATTTTATTGGGATTTGTAATTTGAATAATTTGATATCATACAAAATTAATTTCACATGATCAGTTTGATTAGTTTGAATGTTTTGTGTTTCCAGAGATAATCAAGACAATCTAATGGAATAATCAAGCCCTTTTTCTCCAAAGTACTGTAGTAAACTCCAATTTGATGTAGATGTTGAATTGGTACAAAGAAGGAGATCTGCACTGACTCACACTTTATGAGAGGGAACTAACAACATAATAAAACAAATTCTCCTTTAACATCACTGTAAAATAATAAAACGATGTCATTTGACAAAAAGTCTACATGCACTCAAATACATTTAACACATTTAATGGTGGCATTCAGTACATTTGAGACGTGTTGATGTGTAATCCTTTTTCATTAGGGTGTTTGTGTGATATTTCTCCTCTAGCGGACTTCCTGTCCACAGGCGCTGGTGAGCTCTGGGACCGTGTTCGAGTCACGTGCAGTCAGCCCTTCAACAGGCGTGCACAGTTCGGCCTCTCTTTCCTGCGCATCCGAAGTCCCACGGAGGATGGCGAGGGAGGGGGCGAGCTACAAGGAGAGGGGTCTGAGGGCCAGGTACGTACGCGGTAGTAACAGCCCATCCCTCATCATTCAATCACCAATGTTATAAATTAGCTGCACAGATTGCTGTGGGTCACATATGTTCTGGATTGTCATATGATTCCGACTCCTTCCTTTTTCAACACAGTTTTTGCCAGAGCAACAAACGTCGAAGGTGAGGGAGTGGCTGTCCAGCCCTGCTGTCCAGAAGACCTTCTTTGGAAGAGGAACAGGGTGAGGAGGTCACAGCAAAGCCAAGAACCATGCATCTGCATCGCCACCCAGTGTAGCAGCTGAGGTGGCAGCAGGAGGACCTTCAACTAATCTCAATCTGTCCTTGTACATATGCATGCTTGAATCGCATAAAATTAACTTCCTTTTCCTTTTTTTAAATATGAGAATACTCACAGCAAAAGTCACAGATGTGTCTTGGAATAGTTTTTTTATATTTTTAAAAGACTTAAAAGTTCCTTACTCTTCAAGTTTGTGAACTTGTTCCTCCATTTTTTGTGACATATCTTGGATGACTTTCCTCTTGAAGTCCTTGCTTTTCCATGGAGAGAGATTCACTTGCAAGTTTGTCTTATTGTCAGGGAGGATTCCCCAGAGGTCACCCAGAAAGATGGGGCTTCTAAGGGCTGCCGGGGCAGTGGGGCAGGTCTGAGCAGGACCGCTCTCATGGTCATCACAGCTGCCCAGTCCGGTAGGCGCTCCCTTCCTGCACCTTCCGGCTGCACTTCCTCCAGTCCCCAGCAGCACACCAAGGCCACACATCCTACCAGAGAGCGGGGCAGCTGCACTGGTAAGCCTGACCAAGACCTGACAGCACTGAGAAGCTGCAGGTGGGCTACTGAGATCACAGCCAGGCTGCTGTTTTAGCAATTTAACAATAGTTGCACTAAAAATAATGCCGTGTCATTGAGATACAGCATGACACAGCAATGATCATGGAAATTAGCAATATTATAAGTCACTCTGGGTGATTGAAATGTACCACAGGTGTTCCTATATTCACAGCTACGTGAATAAGGAATTTTCACTACAGTGATATTGTAAAATAAGGGAGAATTTGTATAAAATTGGGTAATTAATAATTTGACTGGTGACACGAATAACTGTAATACTTTCAAATAACGGGAAGGTAATTTTTGTTTTTTACAAATTGTTGATGCATCCAGCTATTTTTAAGACCACAGCCTCATAAATAGAGGAGTCCCTAAATTATTGTATGCTGCCCTGAGAAGGTATATTATTCCATTGTTTAGTGCATTTTTTAATTGGGTTAGTATCATGGATTTTTTTAAAAATGCATCACAATAAATTAAATTAAAATTGTTCTAAAACGTGAAGTACCACTTTTCATTGTTATTTTCAGGTGGCAAGGCTGGCGTTACTATGGGACCTGGCAAGAAAAAGACAAGCAGACAGATGAAAAGAAAGCCAGATTCAAAAATTAGGTACTGTATACTGACATGAATAGTGATCCAGCACAGTTTGTTTTCAAGCCTTTCCTCTCTCCCCCCAGCAATGCTGATCTCTGATTAGAGTGAGTGAGGTTCTGTGTGTATCTCTTAGCCACACCCTCACTCCTGAGTTAGCCCAAAGGTGGACAGTTGCTGATGTCACTCAGGGTCCTCACATGCTCACACTCTTGAGTGATCCTGCTGTTGCTTTTGGGAGTAATGAACAACAAAGCAGTTGTGGGAATAAACCGGGTTTTACCCATAGGGAAGTGTGTGGATGCATTTCTGTTGTCTGGCTCCGCTGGAGAGAGGTGTCAACTTGATGCCATATGTTCCTTTAGGCCACAGGCTTACAGCGCCACCTCCTGGAAGAGGGTCAAACCTTCAGCTTGTGAGCAGTCTCCTATTATTAGCGCCCCATGCTCGTCCACAGACTACAGTGCATCGGGGGATCCTGAAACCTGCTGTCCCTTATGTGGAGGTGAGCGTGTGTGTGTGTATTCAGTATAGAGTAGTAGAGCTAAAAGATTTATTTAGGAAATTTAAAATCTATAAAACATATTTTCAAGGCTGTTTAACATTTGGGAAGGTGACATGCTCAGGGTAGTTATCCTGTCAGTACTAACACTGTTCAGACTGATAATGCTGTTGAGTAATGGTCAGAACATTGGACCTCGCACCTTGGACCCAGCTGTTGTGTCAAGTCATATTGTACCTTTTACCTTGTTTGTTTAAAAAAATTCAGAGGTGCAAGATAAAGTAGCTGGTGGCATTTCCCAGGGAAAATAAATACCATCGCCTGTCATGACCATTTCTGTTTTTAATGGTATGGTCATCTCTTTTGGCTCCATTACAGGGAACTTCAGCTCTGACTACTTGCCCCTCCACGCCTCTTCCTGCGAGGGGGAGGAGTCAGACACATCATTGGGTGTGGTGGAGCTGAGCTTCACCCCGCCCCATGACCCTGCCCCTGACCCTGCCTCCAGTGCAGAGGAGGAGCTGGTCCCCTGCCCACTGTGTTCCTTCAGGTACCCTGTCTCCCAGATTCAGCAGCATGCCAGCAGCTGTGGAGACGTGGAGGAACCCGAATGGACATGGGCGAGTTGACTCTTCCACTGGATGGGGCTCTTCTGTGTTCTTCTGAGTCCTCATTTTTGTGGCTTATTCTGACACAGCTATTAATGTTGGGGACATTGCCCCCACTGCCTGGGGGACAGTCATTTTAGGACTTGTGTACCCCCTGTTTGACAGGGAATTTCATCATTACCCGATTCCTCCTCCGTGGGACTCACATTGGACTCAATTATTTAACCCACACATCCAGTGTAACCTGGGAGACCAGGATACAGAGATGATCATGTTCTGCATATTGTGTTGTTCTGAGTGTTTGTTCCTCTGAATGCTGCTTGATCGATACTAGAACATAGTGCAGCTTACTTCATGAGGACATGCTATGGAAATCTGTTGAAGGACTGCTGGCATTTATATCTCTTTGACTATATATTGTGTGCACAATCTGTGTTGGAGATGTTAATTTTGTTCCTCATTTGCTTTCTCCAATGTAAAAATGTGTTTATAAAATACAGTTGTACCTCTTTCAGTTGTCAGTTCTGGATTTAATTCATTTTGCAAACACTGAAAGGATATGTAAAGCAATCAAAAAATCAAGGTAAGTAATCATGACATTAAGAACGTGACTGGCTAATGAAAGAAGCAGGGAAGAGGATACAGCAGCCACACCCCTAAAGACTCTAAAGGGATGAAATGCAATGAAACGGTTGCATCTTAATTGGTCTGTTCCTGTGGGGGAAGGTGTCTCTTAGTGGCTGTTCATGGGTAATAATTCTACAATCAGGCGGAAAGCCCCAGAGCAGTGGCAGAACAACTGAGGAACAACACAACTGAGGCACCAAGACAGCACTTGAGATCTCCGTCCTCGTCAGGTGACTCACCTTTCCAGAGGTTTCAACCCAGGAAAATTTCTATCCGCTCTTTAATGCCTGTATCGCTCCATGCACGCCCAGGGAGGTTCCTGAAAAATCCAGAAATGGATTTCTGATGAGAATATGAGATTATCCTTAAATTTGTGGTGGCTGTTTTGAACCTTGCAATTCTTTCTGCTTACGCCATGAACATGGAAAACCTTACGGTAAGGGCGAGTCACTGTAAACTCGTACCATTTTGAAAGTGATTTATGCATTAGAAGTATGAGTTCAGCAATATGACTATGCTCATGTTCTGAGAAGTTGTTTTCTGAAATACCACATTGTTTTTAGCAATCGATTATTTGTAATTCAGTCCTAGAATAAGCTCTGTTCTCCGAAGTGTGTCTACAAAAAGTGAACAAAAGTCGAAGTTGAACAATGAGAAACAAAAAATATCTTAGAAATGGGTAGATGTAAATCCCATAATTATCATTCCTTGTGATGACCTGATTTTGCTGCAAGTTTTCAAGAAGATGAAAGGAAGGGAGGCAAGAGAGGGATGTGGACTTCAGCCACTGAGATACACATCTTAGATCTTTCCCCTGTTTGAATTGTGAGAAAAGGAGTATTTGTAATGTATTTATAACTGTGTTCACAACTGTAATGTGAGCTTTACCATAATATGGCAGTCAAACGAATGAGAGAGCTTCTTAAAATGAGACCTTTTTAACTGCCTTGCTCTGAGGAAGAGAATGAAAAGGATGAGTCTCCTTCCCCTGCAGCCGGAACAATGGCGAGAGATCGTCAACAAGAAGATGCGTTTCCCCCCGGAGCTGATCACCGCCATCCGGGAGGGGAACGTGGTGCTGGTGCGCGGCCTGCTGAAGAGCGGGGACGGGATTATCCGGCAGCTGGACGACTCGGAGGACCGGCTGTGGAGGGAGGCCCTGAACCTGGCCATCCGGCTGGGCAACGAGGACACCATGGACGCCCTGCTGCAGGGGGTCAAGTTCGACTTCCGGCAGATCCACGAGGCGCTGCTGGTGGCCGTGGACACCAACCAGCCGCGCGTTGTCAAGCGTCTGCTGGACCGCCTGGACCAGGAGAAAGGCGTGGGCAACAACAAGGTGGACGTGCGCTCCTTCTCGCTGGCCATCTTCGACCACTCCATCGACGACTCGCAGTTCGCCCCCGGCGTCACCCCGCTCACCCTGGCCTGCCAGAAGGACCTGTACGAGATCGTCACCATGCTGACCAAGAAGGGCCACGTCATCCCGCGGCCCCACAGGATCTCCTGCACCTGCCTGGAGTGCCGCAACGGGCGCCAGTACGACCTGCTCAAGTTCTCGCTGTCCCGCATCAACACCTACAGGGGCATCGCCAGCCGCGCCTACCTGTCCATCACGGCTGAGGACGCCATGCTCTCTGCCTTCCGGCTCAGCCGTGAGCTCCGGAAACTCTCCAAGAAGGAGCCAGAGTTCAAGGTCAGAGGCAGAGGAAGTCCACCGACTCCAGCGACCATCAAAAAGCACATAAACTCATACAAAGTGTAATGGAGCACTAGCTGGTTCTTATAGTACCCAGCTAGGCCAGCGATTCACTGTGAAGGCTGTAGTCTCACACAATTTTTAGTTTAAATTATTTAGTTTTATTCGTCATGGAAAACTATGGCTTATTAATGGTGATAACTTAAGAGGTACAGAAAGTTAGGAGCCACTGCAACCCTCTCTACCTCTGGTGTTGCAGTGTGTGTCTGAAACATATGATCAGCTTACCCAAAAATTACACTTTGATCACACTGTGGCTCCAGCTGTGTTCACATGCTCCCTTCTCCGCAGTAGTTTGTATAGTGGCTCCTGTCTCATGGTGTCTGTAACCCCCCACACTTGCCTACAGCCCCAGTACCTGGGCCTAGAGGAGCTGTGCCAGGAGTTTGCCGTGGAGCTGCTGGGAATGTGCCGGAACCAGAGCGAGGTCACCACCATCCTGAACAACTGTGGCGAAGACAGCGAGGATGAGCTGGACGGGCAGACCTTTGAGGAGGGCATCCCCAACCTGGCCCGCCTTCGCCTCGCCGTCAACTACAACCAGAAGCAGGTAAGGCACAGAGACACAGCCAAGTGTCTGTGACAGCCAGAAGGTCACAGGGTCTGGTCCCAGTATAAAACCCAGTTATTTTTGGAAAATGTACTTGAGCTGGTCAGGTAAACATCTGGCCTTATAATCCTAAATTTTACTGTGAATGTTAACCTATGAGTGTATGTAAACCTTAGGTGCTAATTTAAAAGGAAGATTGACTGCTAGGTGGGCTGATGTTTTTTTTGTCTCCAGGGGTGGGGACTTACAGCACATATACAAATACAAATACAAATACAGTCCTCAGCCCTAGACAAAGGTGTATGCTAAGCAAAAAATAAACCAGTATTTAGAAGGCTGCTTCATGACATCCTGAAACTTGTCACTCTAGAGTGAATGTGGCAGTGATAATTTTAGTCACTCTCTCCTAATGTCCCCTCCCTCTACAGTTTGTGGCCCACCCCATCTGTCAGCAGGTACTGTCCTCCATCTGGTGTGGGAATCTTTCAGGCTGGAGGGGTAGCAGGACAGCCTGGAAGCTGCTTGTGTCCATTGGGATCTTCCTTACCATGCCCTTGCTCTGCCTCATCTACTGGATTGCACCCAAGTCCAAGGTTCGAGCGCACTAAGGCCTGCCTTTGTCTTAGGAGGCTTTTGACATTGGATAGTGGATAGAGTGCCATTCTCTGAGCCAGTGAGGGGTTGGTACAACCCTCCAAGTGGGAAACTCATGTTGTTAGTATGGAATAGAGCTAGGTGTTTTACCTTGGTATCCCCAGTATAATTGAGTCACAGATTTGTACGATATTAAAACTATAAACATTTAATTGCCTAATGTAATATGTTATATCAGGTGGCTTTCGTCTTTTTCCTGTCTGTAGATTGGGAAGACTCTAAAGATCCCTGTGATCAAGTTCCTGCTCCACTCTGCCTCCTATTTGTGGTTCCTCATCACCCTTTTGGGAGAATCCATCACCATGGAGATGTACCGGGATGAGTTTGCCTCACGGCACCAGAACATCCTGCACACCTCCTTCCACATGGTCTGGGTGGTAGGTGAGTCCATGACACACATGACCACCAGTTTCACAGACTTCTACATCCTGTCACTTGTTCTTTGTTAAAGCATCAAAACAAAGTGAAATTGTGAAAAACAGCATGCTTGTGGCAGACATTCCTCCATCTGAAATCAGGAGCCTTGACAGATACAGATATAACTGATATGCTAGTGACTTTCTATGGCCCCTGTAGGATGAATCTCTTAAACAGAGAGAACACTGCATAGATATTTTGGGGAAGCATAAGAAGTGAACTTTGAGCATTACGGCATAGGTGAGAAACTCCACATTGTATTTCAACTTGTGGTTTGTTGCATTGTCCTACTCCCCTCTCTCCAGGTTTCTTCTGGTTCGAGTGTAAGGAGGTGTGGATCGAGGGACTGCGCAGTTACTTCCTGGACTGGTGGAACTGCCTGGACATGATGGTGCTCAGCATGTACCTGGCCTCCTTTGCCCTGCGCGTTCTGATCATGCTCAAGGGCTACTTCCTGTGTCAGGCACCTGATTCGGCAGAGGACTGTGTCTACTTCACAGAGACCGGTGAGGGGAGGTCTCCACAGGGGGTTTGCCTGATTTCTGACCTCACCTCTTAACACCAAGTCACGGTTCAGCCTTACTTATCACCCTCCATTTTGTGCCTAGCTGCTCTGTGGATCACTGCCTCTGAGTGTTGGGTTGATTTAGATTTGTTATTACACTCCCATTTAAGGTTTTATCCATATCGCTAGTTGTGCCACACATTGAAATATGATGCATTAGCATCTCCACTACTGGTATAAAAATATGCTAAAGTCCCCCCCTTATAAAATCATCCTGTAGGACTACTGAAAATTCTAGAGTAAACTTTCCTAACCCTGAAGTGACTGTTTTCTGAGGTTCACTTTAGATCATTAACACATTAACATCATCTAATTCCAGGTCTGTATTTTTTGCCTGGCCAGTAAGTAGCCTGTAATCATTGGTCTGTGCTTTACTGCCCCCTTCAGATCGACAGGACTGGCGGCAGGAGGACCCTCAGTTGATCGCAGAGGTGTTGTTTGCAGTGACCAGCATGTTGAGCTTCACCCGCCTGGCCTATATCCTGCCTGCCCAGGAGTCGCTCGGGACCCTGCAGATCTCTATCGGAAAGATGATTGATGACATGATGAGGTAGAACATGGAGATAGAGGGCTGGAGATTCACAGTCCCAGTAAATCAGACTGTCTCTTCCTCCTTTGTTGTCATGAATACTCATGAATTTTGACACCCATCTGACTATGAAGAGCACCTATAGCCAGATCTGTTTAGCAGAGGCAGGAAGTAGTGGTAAGTGCTGTGTCTTCTTGAAACAAAGGGTCTTTGGGTCTCTTCTAGGTTTATGTTCATCTTGATGATCATTGGAACAGCTTTCCTGTGTGGAATCAACAACATCTACGTGCCCTATGTCATCTCACCACAACTGGGACGGTATGGCAGTTCCACTTCAGTACCTTTTATGGAGCTTGCAATGGATTTTTCTCAGTGAAGGTGCTGAATTCAACAAATGAGGATGAAAACAGCAGAATTTAGGAATTAAAATAGAGGACTGATTGTGAAGAATTCAGATTAAATGACATCATTTTAATGATATGCACCTCATTCTTGTACAGTTGCTTTAAATAGTCATGAGAAAATTGCTTGTCATACAGCTCTGTGAAAGGTTGACCTACCTTTGAGCAGTTTTATACTTTTGAGTTCAGTCAGTTGAACAGAGGCCAATAACAGTTTTGTGTCCCGCCTGCTCATCCTTCCTCCCTCAAGGTTCAACGAGACATTCCGCTTCCTCTTCTGGACAATGTTCGGTGTGGCCAATCAGGATTATGTGGATATGCCGGACTTTGTGGTGGCTGAGTTTGTTGGCCGGATCCTCTACGGGATCTACACCCTGGTCATCGTCATTGTCCTGCTCAATATGCTCATCGCCATGATCACCAACTCCTTCCAGAAGATTGAGGTGAGGTCAAAAGCAGTACAGTCTGGTGCAACTAAGTGTGACCAGCAGGTCAGGCGCAGTGATGTCATCAGGAGAGAGACATAGCTACTTCCACCTCTCATGACCATCCCGCCACAGAGCTTCAGTCTCTCCCTCTGTCCCCTCTCCAGGATGATGCTGACGTGGAGTGGAAGTTCGCTCGCTCAAAGCTCTACCTGAGCTACTTCAGGGAGGGTCTCACCATGCCCGTCCCCTTCAACATCATCCCCTCACCGAAAGCCTTCTTCTACCTCATACGGTAGGTTGCCACCTTGCCCTGTGCTGTCCTCTGTAGCATACCGTGTTCCACACCAGTGTTAGATTGTATGGTTGTGTACCAGTTAACATTTTAATGACCATCGAGGTTAGTGCTGGGGTTTCAGTCCACATAAATGTTCGCGACACTAACCCTGTTGTTTTATTTGTTATCCAAGGGGCATTTTCCGCAGGATCTGCTGCTGCTGCAGCTGCGATTCAACACCAGACTACCCTCCCATACCCTCCATCGTAAGTAACATCACCTCATTTCAAACCCAAGATCACACAAGTTTAGCACTGACAGCCCACAAGCTGTAATGCAGAAAAGCACACATTTTGAATATTACATACTTGCATATAGCAGACACTTACCCAGAGCGACTTCCAGCACAATAGAACATAAGTGTATCCATTTAAGTTAAAAGAGCAACAGCGTCAGACCAGGCTAACACTCACAGACCAGTGAGTGTAAGCATAATACCATTTAAGCCCTACCACAAGTTAACTGGTGCAACCTGGCTAGGCAACAGAAGCCAAGTACAATACGATATATCAGTCACTAGATCACAGAATCCAAAATATATCACAATATCACATGTAAAATAAACATCAAATCCTAGAGGTAGCAGGTGTTGGGGGCAGTGATTGAGGTGGAACCGAGATGCAGTCTGAAGAGGTGGGTCTTCAGTCTGCGACGAATATATATTCCTATATGGCGGTGATACACTGTATAATCCCATTCATATACTGTAGAAGATACTGTAAAATTGCATGTCTATGAAGTATCTCCTGCAATATATTAAACAATGTATTTTTGAGCATGTATTTACATGTGTTTCATGGGTGGACTCACTGTTGCTCTCTCTTTTCCTGCAGTCCAATGGAACACTCAATGACAGCGGGGGGCCAGGGGAGGAGCGTGTGCCGTACCGGCAGCAGGTCATTAGGGCTCTGGTGCAGCGTTACATTGAATCGGCACGCAGGGAGTTTGAGGAGACCAAACGCAAAGGTACGGGAGAAAGGAGTTTTCTAGCATGACAAAACACATAAACAAATTATGACACAGTAAGACAAGGGAAGGACAGCAGTGAGGCATAATGATTAGGGATCTGGGTGTGTTGCCAGATGGTGGCAGGTTTGATTCCTATGTGGGCAGTGAGCGTTGTCCTCATAAGCAAGGAGTGTATCATAAATTGCATTAGTAAAACTTCAATAATATGTATAATTTGTGTGGATAATGTGTGCATTGTAAATAACCTTGCATAAGGACAAGGAAATAATGTTCCATAAATATGAATATCATACATTTCGAATATATGTCCAGTTGATGCTTGAAATGCATAAAGAGACTTCTGACATAAGTAATTGAGCACAAACTAAGGATCAGACTTTAGATAACTTATGAATGCATGTCCTTTCGTAACTAAATGGATGTCAGAATAGCTGAAACTTGTCTCACCATGGCTCTGGTTTTGTATTTTCCCCAGACGTGGGCAATCGGATCACAGAGCTGAGCAAAGTGGTGGGCCGGCTGCACTCGGAGCTTAAGCAGATGCACCAGAACCTAAGAGACCCGACATCCCGTGGCCACCCTGACACAGAGGGCTCCTCTATCCTGGGGAAGTACATCATGGGGGCCAAGAACAACTTCCGGGGTTTCGACAATAGGGCAGCAGTGGAGATCAGCCATGCACCTCTACAGGTGACAGTTCATCAGCCCTCAGAGGAGGGAAAAGCAGAGGAGGGTCTGCAAGAGAACGTGATGGAAGAAGGGAGTGTGGAGCCGGAAATTAAGATGGAGGAGGGGAGGGCGGAGGCAGGGAGGGAGATGGATGTGAGCAAGGTGGAGAAGGAGGCGGTGGAGGAGGAAGGGAAGGTGAAGGAGGGGAGGGAGGAGGAGAGGCTAGCAGAGGAAGGAAAGGTGGAGGAGAGGAAGGGTGATGGCAGGAAGATAGAGAAGTGGAAGCTGGAGAGGGCCAGGTCAGAGGAGAAGGTTGCGGATAATGAGGCCTCTTCTCCAACTGACAGCAAGAGTTCTCATGACACAGGTTTTGGGTCCCAAGAGGGGGAAGAATCAATCATGGGACCAACAGAGCGGCATAAAAACAAAAATAGAAAATAGTTAAGGGGTGTATCTGTGTCTGTACTCTTTTAGTTTTCACCATAGTGTCAAATCTTAAGATGTATTTAAAGTCTTGAGTGATACAGTTAACTAGTGCATAATCAGATATTTAAATTAAAGGATATCAACAGTAGATAAGCACTGTGTGGAACCAGGAATTGGGAACCAATTTATTAATAAAGGGACGAGTCTACTGTGAGGAATGTAGCTGCTAAAAATGATGTTTTCTTGTTGCATTTATCCGCCCTGATGCTGACCTAAGGCTACTTTAACCTTGATGTGGCACTACTGAGATCACTGTATTAAATACCTTCTGTTATTCAAGGCTCTTAGTCTTTGTTGTTAGAAAAAAGCTTAGAAAATAACTTCTGATGAGTTAATGATTTCACTGAATCTGTAAATTTAAGGCAATTACTGTCTCTGCTGCAGTGCGTCAAATGGTAGTGTAAATTGGCCTTACCCTAGCATTAAGTAAACTGATTTGTTCTTTTGGACATTCTGGAAAGGGCAGAGGAAGCTCCAACACTTGAAAAATAGATATTTTGTATAAAACTGTGTGTGTATGCGTGCATGATAAAAACACCTAGAATGATGGACACACAGACGAGGCAGCTTCATCCTGCTGTCTTCCGTTTCACACGCAACTCATTACCTCGTGACAGTTATGTTTTCCTATTCAATTAGAAGAGTTACTCTGTGCCTGCAGGTCCCACTGGGTCTGTGTACAGGTTACAGCTTGCAGGACGCCTGTTGTTTGTGCCGGGCCACCGGCATTCCCCCAGGGTCACCACGGCGATTCATTAATACATTACCTGGAGCATCCCAACCCCCTAGCTCCTCACTTTGCTTACATCACACCTGAGTTCTCCATGGGTGAGGAAAATAGCCCCGCCCAGGAACAGGGCAATGGCACAGCTCTAAGCCATCACCTGCCTACGACTATCACTTTGCACTGAAATATTTGCAGTTTATTCACTGCACTTATGGATGGCAGTGTAGTTAGAGAACTGGACTGAACTGTAACAAGTTGACATGCTTATGAATGAGTTTATATAGGATCCATTTTGTGCACAAGGGACAAGAATAATTGGTAAGCTGTGCCATATGAAACTAAGTTCCCTTTCAGTGTGATACCAGGGATGTCATTACAAAGAATGCATTTACCAAGGATAATCTGTTCTACAACAGCGTTGGCTCGATGAGGAGATGCAGTTCACTAAAAACGTTTGAGTGATAAAATGGATGCTTTGTGTGAAATGTTTTTTCTTTCTCTGAATGCTTACCCACAGCTGACCTAACCACAGATACCATTAATGTAAAAGTATGTTTACAATGTCTGAAATGACTTCTGTATTTATATTCACTCAGACCAGTGACGATGTGCACTCCCTTAGCTCTTTTAAGGGCTTTAATGAAATCCTGTTTTAAAGGTTGTTGCTCCAGGACATTACCCTTGACCTCAGGGCAAAATAAACTCAGCCTCCAACCTGCAGCCAAACAGGAAATGAGAAAAAAGAATCAAATTATTCATGAATAGCTTTAATGACAGTCTCAGTGTGGAACAGACACACCTTAGTAATACCCAGGCTACACTCCACACCTGACACTTGCCAGGGGGGCGTGATGTTCACACGGAAGCGCCATGGCAACAGGGTCAGTCAGCAAGTGAAAGGGGAATGAGACTTCATAAAAAGGTGTTATAGGGGCAGATTTCAAAGCTTAGTGGGTATAATGAAGAGTCATTTCATTAAAAGGTAGGGAAGGTAGCTGTGTATTAATAGTCCCCTCTCATTCTCAGACAGAGATGAGTAGTATGCTCTGAAACAGAAGATAAGTGAGGGTGTGAATGCAACACTAAATAGCATATGGCTCACCCACACCTCATGTTTGGGTGTCTCAAGTTTTTTCCTCAGAAATTAAGTAAGGGGCACCCATTTTTCACCAACAGAAATTATTTTCATTTTAAGAGCAAAAATTTACTTCAGAAAGTGTTGTAGTTTAACTACTGCAGGTCGTCCCACAACGTCAGGACAATCCCGTCTGTCATTACACTCAGAGCAGTCACCCTTCTACCACGACCTGATGTTGTGGATAACTCCAATCTTTTTATGATCTTGTCCCCACCTGATTTTAACAGACATCCTGAAAACATTCTGGGTGCAGTCCCAGATAGCTCACATTCTGATAGATGATCACTATTCATGAACATTTTACATGACAAAATACCCCATGATTGCAGTTACAGAAGTACTTTTGGATGAAAACCCAGTTTTGCCTTATTCCACTTCAAGCCCTGGAAACTGAAGAGTAACTATGGGATCCCTGGTAGGTGGACCAAAAGGCACAAACACAGCTTTACTACAAATTGAATTTATTTCCCCAAATGGATAAAATACAAACTAAATTATTATTAATATACATTTTATTTTGTCTCCAGAGGTTCTTTGCATTTCATTTTAACACATGACCTGGGCTGCGATATGACTCCAATTAGCACAGAACATACTGTGAAATTAGAAAAGCTCCCCAGCAGATTTACATATTAACATAGTATAGCTTACACATTTAAAATTGTTTTACAGCAAAGCAACTGGATCAATATGAACGAGGAGTTATGTACAAAAATGCAAACCATTCAACTGTTGACTTCAGTGTCCCCTAGTGCTATAAATATGGCGGTGTTCAGTTAACAAGCATGCATATTTACATTCCCAAGCAGGCTATATAATTTGCTCATACACACACTCCAGAAGGGGACCATCTCTCCTCCTTCAGGGGATGTGATGAATTAGCATAAACCTAGAGCACATCTTCAGAAAGGGCACACACGGGAGTTTTGTGGGGGGAAAAAAAAGGCAGAGGCATTGTAAAGATGTTCAAAATACAAGGTGTACAATGTCACTCAGCTATATTTTAAGTTGGGTGTACCAAGTAGTTGGTTGCATTCCACATCTTCACACCCTTCTATCCTAAACACTTAAAAGATCGGTGTTCAGCTAATGGGCAGATTAGGGATTACTCCCCATACCCTTCTACCCGGTCACAGACCAGCATCTAGGGAAAAAAGTTAAGAAGCAACCAATCACCCTTACAATATGAAATCATTTGGTTAAATGCTTCACAACACAGATCTAGGGACCACTGAATCTGCTATAATGCGAGTGTTCAAACACTGTAAAAAAAGAGCATATACTGAGTGAATGCAGACCACCCCCCAGTGTCAAACAGCATTTCAGACATCCACACGACAAAACTGTTCTGAATAGGACTTCAGGAAAGGTCCAGATGGCGGGAGGGGGAGAGGAGAGAAGGAAGAGGAGGTAGTGAACAGATTTAAGATCCGCACATCATGCACTCATCCCGGTTCTCCAGGGAGCACACCATGGCGGCCTTGTTGCGTTCCTTCTGGGCATCTTCAGCCACCTCCTTGGTCTGCTGGGTCTCCTTCAGCTTCTCTTTGTTCAAGGTGAACTGGATGGGATTGGCTGCAGGCTTCGTCCTCAGATAATACATACCTGTCTTCAGGCCCTACAGAAGAGGGAAGAGACAAAAAAGCCCTTTAATGCTTCCATTCCTTCTTGCTCATCCTCGCCAGCAGAGAATGCAGTTAAAGGCTAAAATGTACTTTATTTGTCAACTTTCAGTCAAGTGTCAAAAAGTTCCCTGATTCAAGTAATGTTCTTTGGCATGGGCAAGGTTAGGAACCCTGCAGAGGGAAGGGGTTGGGTAAATTACCTGCTTCCAGCCATAAAAGTGCATGCTGGTGAGCTTTCCGTAGTTGGGTTCAGCAATGTGGATGTTGAGGGACTGACTTTGGTCAATGAAGGCCCCTCTGTCTGCAGCCATCTTGATGACTGTCTTCTGGGATACTTCCCACACAGTCTTATACAACTCCTTCAGGTCATCTGGGATCTCAGCAATGCCCTGCACAGAAGGGAGAAAAAACACATCAAAGCCTGAAATCACTGATACCTCTCAGTACACCATGGGTGGCTTCAGTATTTTGGAAGGGGAAAAATATACCCTATTAGTTTCATTTTCATTTTCACCTCATTAAAAAATATTTATTTGTTAAATCAGAGATGTCTGCTGAGAGGTACCGGCTATAATGCAACAACTTAATTTCATTTACAATTCCTGTAAAGCAATTTAACAGCCAAACACCTGTGGTGTACGTAGGTTTAAAGGTCATTTACACCCATTTAACAGTAATGAATCCCTCTCCTGGATGGCGCTTAGTACTGACCTGTATAGATCCATTCTGAGCAATGAGCTGGTTCTTCATCTCCTCGTTCCACAGTCCCCGCTCTGTCAGGTCCTTCAGCAGGTGAGGGTTCACAATCTGATAGCAAGGATCAGAGGTACCGTTAAAACCATGTGAATGGTCAATGCACCCTTCACACAACACACAGTCAGCATCAACATCAAGACCCCATTCTTCACATAACCCACCTGGAACTCGCCGGACAGCACCCTGCGTGTGTAGATGTTACTGGTGTAAGGCTCGATGGACTCGTTGTTGCCCAGGATCTGGGCGGTGGAGGCAGTGGGCATGGGGGCCAGCAGCAGACTGTTCCGCACCCCGTGCCTGGAGAAAGAGGCAGGGCCACGTTTCAGATAGAGTGAGTGCCCAGTTCTTTTACAACACTGAAAAAGGTTTTTTTTCAATGATTGTATTACTTCCAACCAAGTATCAGAATTTAAGAAAGCCAAACATCAGTAATGCTATTCCAGTCTGAAATCACATGCCTGAGGTGCCTGTTATCTCGAGTACTGCTATTCATTATCATTTTGTTGTAATTGCTGTATGTGCTATAGGGATGCTTACTACTGTAATGACGTGGCGATTTCATTTATAATCAACTCACTTCCATGGGGTAATATGGGCCCTGATAATGATAGGACATAAATGATGATGGTGTTTAGGGTCTCTCTAATGTCCACTTACTTGGCAATCTTCTCCTTCAGTGCCTTCCAGTCCCACAGATCTGTCGGGGTTCTCTCCCACATGTCATACTGAAGAATCTGCAACAAGCAGAAAACACTGCTCAAGCTTTCTTCTAGAACATTCCCGTAGCCATTCAGAACAAATTGGTTATGGAACACCTTGTTTCTACACTAACCATCACACCTAATGGCTAACAAGCTAACCTTACTGCCCTGGGTATACAATGGCAATGAAACGCAAGGCTAGGTGCTGAGCAACTCACCCCCTTGCTGACGGGCGAGCCGGCGTAGGTCTCATAGGGGCCGAACTTGGCGGCCAGCTCACAGCTCGACTCCAGGGCAGCGTAGTAGATGGTCTCGAAGATCTGGGTGTTGAGCAGCTGGGCCTCAGGGCTCTCAAAGGGGAAGCGCATCAGGATGAAGGCATCTGCCAGCCCCTGCACCCCAATACCAATGGGCCTGTGTCGCTTGTTGGAGTTCTCCGCCTGCGGGGAGGGGAGGGGTGAGCGAGAGGGAGCGGTCAGCCCGTTACAGCGGAGGGCCTGGGAGATCCGAACAACCTTGGCAACGCACCACTGTCACGCACCTCGGGCACTGGGTAGTAGTTGATGTCGATGATCTTGTTGAGGTTCTTCACGATGACCTTGGTGACGTAGGCCAGCTTTTTGAAGTCGTAGGTGCGCTCTGGGGTCACATACATGTTGAGGGCAATGGATGCCAGGTTGCACACAGCCACCTGTTCACAAATGAACGCTTAAAATTAGTGCCAATACAGTCACTTTAAGAGATCAGTATGGGTGACGAGTAGAGGGGAGTGGAGAGGCTGGTTTAGAATGTCAATGTGTATTTGGGATGCATGTGGTGGTTTAGAATGCCACAATGTATTTGGCACACACATGGCGGTTTTGAAGGTCACAGCCCACTCACCTCATCCTTGCTGGTGTATTCTACGATCTCCGTGCACAGGTTGCTGCACTTGATGGTGCCCAGGTTCTGCTGGTTGCTCTTTCTGTTGCAGGCATCCTTGTACAGCATGTACGGGGTGCCTGTCTCGGTCTGCGATTCAATGATAGCGTACCACAGCTGCTGGGCCTTTACCACTCGCTTAGCCCGGCCCTCCTTCTCGTACCTGGGAAAGGCACACACAGACACAGACACACAATTAAAGGATCAGACTCGCAGAGGATTTCTCACAATCAAATGTGAGAATAAAGCACAAAGCCATTTCATGTCTTCATGAGAAAATGTCTCATAACTTGCCCAATGCATACACATGGGAGACTTAAACTGAAATGCATATTACAGGGATTTTAAAAAAGTTGACTTTACCGAAGAACTGACTTTGACTGACATAACTTATCGTACAATTGTAGGAAAACAATTCTGTCCTCAAGACATAACTGCAAACATGAAGTCAAAACAAGTACACTTTCAAGGACAAACGGGGAAAAAAAACTCTAATGAGTTTTAAAAACAGCCATTCATGAAACCAGTACAGCACTGCAGAATGACTCCTTTACCTGGTGTAGAGCTTCTCAAACTCCTCCCCCCAGCACTCATCAAGGCCTGGGCAGTCACTGGGGCACATCAGAGACCAGTCCTGGGTAGAGAGAGGGAAAAAGGCAGGCAATGAAGATGACATGCAGTTCAACATAAGTTTCAAACCTGTTGAAATAAGCTAAAAGGATAATGTATTACATTTCTCTTGCAAGGACCAATCCTATCAACCTTTTTCTTTTTCTTCTATTTGGTATATACAGAATCCATGTAAACCACATGAACATATATAAGGATGCAGTCCAGTCACCTGGTTGCTCTCCACCCTCTTCATGAAGAGATCAGGGATCCAAAGGGCATAGAACAGGTCCCTGGCCCTCTGTTCCTCCTTCCCTGTGTTCTTCTTTAGCTCCAGGAAGTCAAAGATGTCAAAGTGCCAGGGCTCCAGGTACATGGCGAACGCCCCGGGCCTCTGCGGACAGCACAGGTAACAGACACCATAAACGACTGAATCAAATCAAACTGTGACAGTGAAATCTCCTCTCTCCTTCTGAAGCCATCAGACATGGGTGATAGGTATATAGTCTCCTTTGCACACGTGCTAATGCAAAGTATATTTCAAATCACCGTGTGGCTACTTCTGGGGCAAGTCCAGGACATCTCTATCCACACGTGACCCCATTTCTCAACGCCTCAGTGACGCACCTTGTTCCCGCCCTGGTCCACATAGCGTGCCGTGTTGTTGTACACCCTCAGCATAGGCACCAGGCCATTCGAGTTGCCGTTTGTCTGAAACAGATGCGCAACATTGTTCATCAGGAAAGTGACCAAAAACATTCCTCTCAACCGATGGACTCAACAGATAAGCTGAACTAAAAAGTCAAATAAAAGTCCAATTAGCTCTTAGCTTAGAGGTTCTATGAGTAAAGAAACACCATGCTTTTAATGTACTCTATGCTGGAGATGCGGTTTACTGAGAGGGACAGCTCCACCACTCACCCCTGCAATGTAGCTGCCTGTAGCCCTGATGCAGCTCACAGCCACGCCGATGCCCCCAGCCGATTTGGAAATAAGAGCGCACTGCTTCAGCGTGTCGTAGATTCCTTCAATGCTGTCATCTCTCATGGCCAGCAGGAAACAGCTGAAACACACACATGACAGTAACATAAATTCTCCACTGAATTCATTGTGAACAAGTGTACAATCACATCAATCATCACAGTATGTCTGTTAGCAATTGCTCTTGAAAGTTCCTTTAATATACTGTATATTGTACCCAATACCTAAAGTACCTTACATATACTTTTTTTCCCCTCTTCCAACTGGAATGGAAAGGAACAAAATACAGTAACCAATGTGAAATAAAGTTATAATGATAGGAACAAGCTCTAATTCTCTACCTCTAGTAAAGCTCTAATATTGTTTAGCTTACAATGTTTTGCATCAAAGGGCTCCCGCTAATGAAACATAGTGCAGTCTGCCCTCTCCTGGCCAACCACACATATTAATTTCTGCTGCTCCATTAGCAGAGATCTGGATTCTGTACCTGGACAGTTGTGGCCGGTTGGTGCCCGCATTGAAGAGGGTGGGGGAGGCATGGGTGAACCACTTCTCAGACAGCAGGTTGTAAGTCTCAATGGCCGCGTCGATGTCCGTCTTGTGGATCCCGACGCCCACCCTCATGAGCATGTGCTGAGGACGCTCAGCCACTAAGGACACATGGGAGAAGTGAAGGCACAATGACAGTACTCCCTGCATCAGCAGCACTAAACAATTTACTCTACAACAAAATTAACAGCCAGAAATTTTAACACCGATTATGGTAATGAGCTAGAGTTCATAATCTGTTCGGTATTATACCTCTTTGAAAAATGAATGTATAAAAGGACAACCTTGACATTTTGTATGTTGCCATGGTGAACTTTACCACTGGTGCCCCACCACTGGACCTCCAGTTATAAAAATAAAGCAGCCCCGTAATTATGAAATTCTTCACACCCCAAAGAACATATTTATGGCTCAACTGTCATGGCTTTACAGTACATTTACATTTTATTGAATGTGACAAGTAAAAATCTTAACTGGAACCTTAAAACTGAACTTTTGTTGCACTGCACAGGTTCACATACAAACCTACCTTTTCCATCAATCTTCAGGAGGTAGGAACGTTCTAGCGTCTAGGAAAAGGAACAGACATTTATTTTCAAAAGTCCATACTTGGGTGTGCTTACATGCAGACTACAATTACCAATTTCATTTTTACATACATGAAATTAAGGTCCAGAACTGACAAAAACATTACTGTGCATTCTACTGAACATATCGTCTTGAAAATGCTCTTGTAAAGGAAAGCAAACTGACCTTGAATCCAAAGAAGTTGTAGGAGAAGTCTCGGTCGTAGATAATTGCAGAGTTCAGACGCTGAAGGGGCGAAAAAGGTAATCAGTGGACAAATTATCGTAGGCATAAAAAGAAAATTGGAAGTTATTTCCGAGAACATCAGAGGAAAAGAAATCCTTAGTTGATACTTACATCCTTGTTGGCCAGGACAATGTCAAGTGTCTCTTTGGAGATCATGGGGGAGTGGCGTCCATTCAGACGGTTCACATAGTTGTAGAGATCTTCCATCACATCTGGAGGAAGGGATGGAAAAGAATCGTTTTACACAAATGAGGAAAAGCATGGACCACCACTTATTGTGTAAGTCTGTCAATCCCTAACCCTAAATGCCAATAATGTAATATGCCTCTGACAGATGCACTTTTGATCTCTGTACTTTTTCAAGAACCTAATGAAGTTTTTATCCTGAGTATTCTAATATTGTAAAATTAACTGAGGAAAAACCTTTCCTGCAGTTTTCATAAATTAATCCACAATAAACTTTAAATTTGACAAAAGTGAAGATAATCCGACAGTCTTAAACTGGGAGTGGTCATGCTTCTCTTTTATTGATATATTAATACATTTAGCATTAAAGATGTTCAAAAACTGTTTTTAGCGGAAAAGGCACTTTAACCGCTAGTGGGCATGCAGGAATTGGCACTCACCGCTGAAGACCTTCTTGGTTTCCTTGTGCAGGTTAGAGACAGCAATGCGGGCTGCCAGGATGGCATAGTCAGGGTGCTTAGTCGTGAGAGTGGCAGCAATCTCTGCGGCCAGGGTGTCCAGCTCCACTGTTGTCACACCACTGTATAGACCCTGGATGACCTTCATGGTTATCTGGGTCTGGGAAGGACAGGATTACAGAATTTAAGTCAGATGAGAGCCTGCTGAACATGTACAGGTATATTTAAACAGCTGTTTTTTTGGGAGGGGTGGTGGGCAACTTACAGGATCCACAAAGTCTGCGTTGAGTCCATAGCAAAGCTTCTGGATTCGGGAGGTGATTTTGTCAAACATGACACGTTCCTGGCGTCCATCTATATATAGAAATAAAACAATCCACGGTTACTTAAAACCAGAGACAGCAGTAAGAGCTCTGTTCACCAAAGTGAACACCTGCTTTATCCACCTGTTCGGGTGTCACCTTTTAATCTTCAGGCGTCAACTTGTGATTAACTTTAACGCGTTTGCTACCGTAACCTTGCTACTTTGTGCAGAGCATAAAAGTGACACGGCTAGCTCAACATACCAGTCATTCAGCAGTGTCCAACGACCTCATGTGAAGCGTCTTTAAATGTATTAAATTAAACGGTGTTTAATTTAATACAAAAATAAATATATAACTTGCTGGTCCGGGTGGTGGGTTACACAAAGACTCTTTCAAATCGCTTCGGCTAACGACCTTGCTAAAAATAAACTGACAAACGTAAAAACACACCTACTTAAATAAAACAAATTTGTATGTATTAGTGTTCTACCTAGTGATACAGTGTTAAATATCTACCAAGACCCAGGTAGTCAAATCGTGCTTTGCTTGTGAACTGGACTGCCTAGGCCAATTTGCTGTTTGGCGCCAAGATTGACAACAAAAGAATAACGTTAGCTAAGGAACTAGCTAGTATCTCTCCAGCTGATTTACGAAGCAACACATTTTTCGTGTTTAAGCAGCTCGCAGACTAGGTGTGATTCTTTAATTTCATTTATCCATCTAGCCAGCACTACTAGCAAAATAATTAGGTAACCACTGATAGCTATTCCTCTTTGAACTTAGCAAGTCTGCTAACTAGCCAGCTAAATCGTGCGCTTTCTGGAGATAGCTAGCTGGACTATCATATTCCAAATATGGAGAGTTAGCCACCTAAGCACGAACTAGTTTGGCATTTTAAAATGCCACGATGTTTAACTTAGCTAGCTATCAAGCAAGAGCCAGGGATCGGTTAGTTAACTAACATGTAGAGCTGTCTTAATTTTGACAACTCTGTTGCGCTAACTAGCTAACACACAATAAGTTATGAGGCTTGAAATCATATCGGCACAATTGCTTATTCACTTTGATTAGTCTTATTATTTTTACTTTGTTGGCTAATAAACAAGTGAATTAGTTGGCTCGTTAACTTACTATGATTACACAAATGCAACGAACAACTAGTTACTTAAGCAGTACTTAAGTCTGCAACCGAACGTGAAATCCCTTACCTCGCTTGATCACGTGCATGGTTACTGTAATATCTTGATTGAAAGTGCAAATGAAATATTAATAATAAATAATTAGGAAACTATTGTGCAATAATAGTAGCTATACTTTACGCTCAGTGACAACAGCACCCCAAAATCTCGACAAGTTAAGCGCGAATAAGCCTGACACCCGCCACAAACTCAACTTGTATCAGGGAAGTAGCCAATCCGTGGAGACTCAGCCTAGGCATGCGTAACAGTTCAACCAATTGCAAATGGCATAGTCGTTTACTTCCGAGTCCTTCCCAGCTGTCAGTTCGTACACAACAGTGCACGGAAATGTTCTGGCGGGACATTTGGAAAAAAATATGTTGATAAGGACTGTTGATATTTTCAAGTTGCATTTTTGACAAATAACCTATATAAAAATAATGATACATTATTATAAAACAGTTTCACTAATTTAATGTATGGTTCATTTACTGAAATATATTTCGCAATGTGGATTGGTAACGTTAGCTTGCTTGCTAGACTAAATAGAGTTCAGTTAGCTACATTTGTGGGTTGTAAATCTTAATGGGTATTTTCGGATGTTTCGCATCTAAATAACCACATAGATAGCTAGATTAGATCACTAAATTATCCTCTAATCGGGGATTACGTCATATATTTTGCCGTTTTGGACAAATGTAAAAGTTTTTAAATTTTTCGGGTAACATAATTTACGAGAAAATTATCAAATCAACAAAAATGTTGGACCGTGTGGTAATATTTAAAATGTAACAACGACCAGCATGACAATTGCTCGGAAAAAAAGCTCTACTAAAACAAACCATTGTTTTTTAACAAATATACGGCCTTTTGAATACTGATCAGGTTACTATTTTCCTATTGTCCTAAAAATGCGTTATCCTGCATTGTCCCTTTCAAATAGACAAAAATGACCAGCTATTCTTCCCCTTCTGCTTCAGATATCTGGTCGATTTTTTTTTTTCTCCACTTGAATTTCCTGCAGTTAGCCGCGACCTTGCTGGTGCATATAACCGGTTATACCAGATGAGGTGAATACATAGAGGGTGTGGTCTGATTGACTCAAAGATGAAAGCAGTAGCTCAGCACTGTGTGGTGTGTGTGTGTGTGTGTGTGTGTGTGTGAGGAAGAGAGAGATTCAAGCACACATAGTAAGTGCTGTGACTCATTTTCCAGTATGGCTTCTTCCTCTCCTCCAGATCTTGTGACACTGTGACATAGGTTTTTGTCAGTGGAATGGCTGTAGGAACTTCACCCCACAGGCAGGGCTCCTCCCCAGGGGTATCGTTCACCATCATTTTTTTCTCACAGTGCTTGTATCATTACCCAGCTTCCATGCCTGCAAAATTCACTCTGTCCATGGGATCACAGCAGTAATAACAAACCAGAGGTGAACACTCAAACATGCTCAACTGTATGATGAATGTCAGTCGTTTATGTGGGAGATGTCCTTATATAGGACAACAGTGTATGTGATATGTGTATATATTTAGTGGTATGAAAAAGGAACACAGTGCAAAGCACAACACAGATACTGTATTACAGAGTACAGCAAAGAGTCATGTTTCACAGTAAATCAACTGGGCTACTAACAAATAACTAATGAAACAGTCTGAACCTACCATTGTTCAGTTAACTTGACAACAAAACCGCATGACAATGTTTACTTTTTACATCATTTGCAGAATATAAAATGAGTGTATACCACTGAAGTGTGATAAACATGGACCTTACAGATGGCACACCGACTTTATTAGGATTATTAATTGCTTAAATGCATGAGGCTTAAATGCTTAATGGCTTAAATGCATGAGGCAAGTGAGAAGAGCCCATACAATATCACTCAAATGTAGGCATACATGCATACATTTGAATTAAATAAAATTAAGAGCCATTAATAGTATGCAAAATAGAAATACAATTTATGTGCAAGTGGCTTAATGTGAGCCATTTTATCAATTTAAAGATTTTCAACTATAGCACTATGCAACTAAAACACAGAACTCTCAGAGTCCATAAGTGACATAAAACACTGTTGCCATTTGGCTATTTAAATAATTTAAGGTTATGTGAATGTCTATGTCTTACCATTTGATTGATTTAAAAACACCTCATGACCTAAGGGGTTTACAGGGTAAGAATGGTGACACACCATTACCTAATATTTTCATTTCAAACACTGATTTATTTTGCATTTAGGCTACCTTACAGGACCAAAATTTCAAAACATTAACAAGTAATCATTACAACAAGGTAGATTAATGATCTTCAGCAGCAAAATTTGCGTCCCTCTCCTTGCGTCTTCAGGCCCTTGCTTTCTTGAAAAGGGTGTACTGAACAGAAACCTGTAATTTCCTGCTGTTGCAATTGAGGTTTCCAGTGAGATTTCCTGCTCTTTCGTTGCTATAGCAGTAAAGATTCGTTATTATTAATGAAGGGAAAAGTGTAATTAAATGAAAACTGCATAACACCAGAAACACGAACAAAATCCCCTTTAATACAAAACATAAACAAAAGGTCACACAATTACGACCTTGAATGAGAAAAGACAGTGATAACGAGTTTGTAAGATAGTATCACTTTTGCTTGATACATTTTGCTGCCGCTCTTTCAAATGCTAACCTACACAGGAAACAACCATACGTGACTTTCAACTACATACATAAACATGAGGAAAAAAACAGAAGCTTTAAAACGAAGTTCCCTTTGCTGCACATAGACGCCCCGGCACAAAGACGATGCGATGGATAGCTACGAAGGGGTGTGGCTTACCTGCCTTGAGGTGAGCTTAAACCAGGGAAGCTCCGTCAGCCAGAGACGTTTCCCCCCAACCCCCTCCCTCCCTCTTCTGTTCTCCTCATTACTGCCAAACATGACGACACCTGCGCTTATCTTTGGACTATAACTCCGCTTTTAAACCTTTTAACATTTTAATATTTTATAATTCACAAGTGGAACCCTATCCTTTTCTCTAACACTTCCGCGATCTCAATGAAACCTTTACCTGAGCAACGGGGCGAACATCCGAAGAAGAACACCGAGTCGTCCCCGGGTGAGATGCACAGTGAGGAGCCGAAAACGGCACCTGGAAACCTCTCCGCAGGGAAAACAACTACATCAGAGACTGAGGTAAGCGAAGAAGAATAGACAGGAAACTATCACCTATAGCCAAAAATAAAAACAATGCCCTTGTGATAAAATGGACAGTTTTCCTTTGTAGATGAGGTTAGAGTTCTTGGTTCTTTTTTAAATCGAACTGCTGGGACGATGGGTAGCTCACGGCGAATAAAGTGACGAAACTAGTCCATCTTCATTCCGCGTAGAGAAAGCGTAGTGGAAAGTTTCTGTGTCCGTATAATAACACCATTTCTCCGTATGTAGTTATCCAAATGCTTTTATTTGTTGAAAGGGGAGCTTCGATTTTCAACCTATCACATTTATGTCGCACTTCTACAAAGGGAGTGTCATAGTCTGAGGTTAAAGTGAGAAACAGAAAGAGGAAAGAGCAACGATACCTCGAATAGCGAAAGGCAATTTACAGAGAACGACAGTATTTAAAACTCTGCGTAAAGGCCCCATTTTTGAAGAGCGAGAGTCGGTTTCATCAGTCTGTATGGGTCCAGTTTGAGGTGCTAAAATGCAGACAGATAATCTAGTTTAGGGGAGGATAATCTAGTTTTTAAGAAGTTACAGGTACAGGCAGCAGTTTAACGCAGCCTGTTCAGGGTGTTAACCTAAATGACAATTGTGATGATTGTGTATTAACACAATAGCAACGACGGCAACAATAATACATTGCAAGGAGGTCATACACGCATATGTACCCATAGGTCATTTTCAGTCGATATATTCAGTAGTAAAATCCAATATTGTGGCAGAATTTCTTTTACCATAATCAAAGAGATATAAGCTTAAAAATGTAAACTTCACATCCATAAAATACTTTCCTAAGGTACAGTGGCTGGTTTTATTGGAATTTCCAACACTTTATAATATTAGCATATAAGGGAAACTGATGTTTGGGTGTGCACAATCTTTGAACCTTCCTACCTGTCTAATTTAGGAAAGAGAAGTTGCTACATGGAAAAACATGACTGTTACAAATAAACATAATGTGTTTTTTTTCTCAGTGTGGAAAAGGTTCTGACTATACATTAATAGTGTTTTGAATTTGAAGCCAATACAATAAAGCCAATACAATGGGCACAATAAAAACCTATGCAATTTATACATTATATATATGTATGCATTTTTTATTCAAAACTCCTCTCATGCAATTTAGGTCAGAATGTGTGAAATTTAGTTAGACTACACCCAAGAGGTCTTTCCCTCTTTATTGCAAAGGAAATATTGCTACTTTATATAACCTGAGAGCCACATGTAAATCAATTTAACCTGAGAGCCACATGTAAATCAAATGGGTGACAGAACATGTGCTTTCTCCCCACCTTTGAACAGACATGATTTTCAAATGGCTGTTAATCACGCAGTTAATCAAAAATTATACAGCCTAGTAGAAGACTGGGAAGTTGCATAACATTAATTCTGCAACCGCACTGGATTTAGTGTGCCATATATGTGCACTTCTAAAACTGATTCAATTAATCTTTAAAAAAAAAATGTAAATATCAACTTCTCATGAACCATTTGACCAATTGGCATGAAATTTGGCTTGTTTAATCCTTGTACAGCCAGATTAAAAACCATGGATGCCATCAGGCAATGAATTTTAGGTTTGAAAATAAAATCTAAGCATAAAAATTTTATTTGGATTTGGGCCAGTCTTGATGTACACACATATTAGGGCCCATGTCTGAACAGTGCTATCAAATGGAGTGAAGTACAGTTAAAGTCTCTGATGCAAGCAAAATACCAGAAATTGAAAACTGAACATTTTTAGTGATTTTTGAAAATGCCATGTTGAAAAAAATCGTAATCTTTTTTCTGATGTTGATGTAAAACTTCACATGTAGGACCTTTGGCGTCATTTCATATGAAACGTGACGGGAAAGTCAAAGCATCTGAAATCATGGCTGCCATGAGAAAATTGATTTTAATCATCAAATGGAAAAGAACACATTCATACAGGTCTATGCAGTGTGCCTCCAAATCACATTTGGTGGCTGGTGATCCATATGCTGTGTTTCTAATAATAATATCGCTGCAAGATTTTGTCTTTAGTAGTGGTATTAGTATTATTGTTGTTAGTAATTACTGTTATTAAAACTACAGCTTTTTTTTTGTTTTATCTCAAATATATTGTTACAACCATAAGTGAAAAGTGGTCACTCCCTTGGTCAATTCATACAAGCACTCAAAATTACACTCAAATTAGCCACATTGTGTCTTCCCGTTGCCTAAACACAGAGATGGAAACTATGTGATTGGCTTGCTTCACTAAGATGAGTGCAGTAATGACTAAATGACATTATACTCGTAGGTCTTCACTCAGTGTCTTTGAGGGAAGCCAGCTTCAGACCCAAGAACACCAGGTCATGGCCTATAGGGCAAAAGCCTGAGCTTAGCTCTGAGCTCAGAGAAGAGAAGAAGTGCTTAGAGAAGAAGTTTATTGCGACCATATGACAGTTGATTCCTTCTCATGTTGTCAAAAAATATGAACATAGCAGCATGTTGCATCAGTGGTCCAGAAGCAAGCATACTTCTATGCCTGTGTCTAAACAGACACTTGTGTGCCCCATTTGAAATCACAGGCTACAAAAACAGCTTCTATGGGCCATATCTGATGTGCGGTGAACTGCATGTACTAGCTATACATCAGACACTATGAACATTTCAAACTGTCAGCAGGGCAGCAATAAGGTGTATTTGCTTAGGGTGCTGGAGTTAGGACTGGGTGTTTGTATTGCAGTGCAGGACACTGCATGATGGGTAGCATGGGTTACAGAGCATGTAATATGTGCAGTTGTCAGCATGCCAGTTTGCCCTGGATAGGGTTGTCTGCTAAGTAAGCAAAATGCTATAGTGTCCTAGAAATTTATTCCCAGAAAGGTCATCTGATGCTTCCTCTGGCCTTAGAACTTCTTAGAATGTTGTACACCTGGTACAATAGGCAAGTCATCATACACTAGGTGGTGCCACTCCCAGTGCTTCACTTCCCTCTATCAACCCTCCCTCAGTTCAGTACTCTAATTGATTTGCTGTTGAGTGGATTGCCACACACAGCTGCTCTGTTCCCCCTTTGACTGAAATAGTTTGGAGAACTCTAGTGCAATGGTGCTGGAAGATGGAGGAACTCCAACTGTGCTTTTGTTCATGAGTGATTATATTAATCAGTTATCGTGTTGACCTTAAAGGGTGGCAGCAGAGAATTTCCCCCAGTGTATTGTCCTGTGTAATTATTGCCATGTCTTTGTACAACTACTTTTGTTTAAAAGTTAAAATTAAGTGGTGAAAAAAGTTCATCTGTGAAACTAAAACCAAATGTACATCTGTGAATTTTTCCTCTCTGTGTAGCAGATAAGAACATCATTGTATTGTAACATTGCTGCATTATAAACAGTGTTTTCTGAAAAATTAGAAAGAGTGCTTGGCTTTTGCAATGCACGTACCTATTTAACAGCAACATGGGTGTATTTATATTGCACAATGTGACACATGGTAAGGTGACGTAAAAGGAAGATAAATGGAGCAAGCTCTGACTGAAATCACATTGTTCCGCGCTCCGCCTCTGTTCTTTTGAAGGTCCCGGCACAGTTGAATGGGCTGACTTTGGCCCACGATGTCATTGACCCAACATCCCAGCCGCAGTTTGATTCCCGGCCCCCATCTCCAGCACCACCCCCAGACGCCCATCCGCCCCGGGATCAGTGGGGGGGCAAGTACGAGTTCCTGCTGTCCTGCATCGGTTACTGTGTAGGACTCGGCAATGTCTGGAGGTTCCCTTACCTCTGCTACCGCAATGGAGGAGGTGAGTTACCAGCAGCTCAACTTTAGAATAGAAATTTAGAATAGCACTTCACCATAAAGAAAACAGAGGTGATATACACTGCAGATTACTACAGATACAATGCCAATGGCTGTGGGGAAAAAGAGGAATAATTAAGATTATGTCAAAGGAAGCGGTGCAAACAGAATGGTCCAGTTTGATGTCTGTAATATCATTTTGGCTGTCTAAAGAGGACCACACCTCCCTGTTTTCCAGCATGTTTTCCTGTTTAATAATGGTCATCCTTTTTTACAACTTCCTGTGTTTACAATTTGATTTTTAAATAATGAAAAAAAAGTTCTGTTTTTTACCAGACCAAGACTAAATATACACCCATGAATGCTTTCTCTCTGTATAGCAGACATGAACGTCATCATTTCCCTGTTATAAACAGAGATTTCAGAAGTTCCAAATGTGCTATTAAGTAGAGACTGCAATAAACATAACTGTTTTAACACAATCAGGATCATGGGTGTGTACATTCTATACAATACAAAGCATTTTAAACTCATGTAAAGGGAAGATGAACTGAGCAACTTGAAATGGTGTAACTCGATTTGAAAATCATTTCAAACTGTACCGAACACTCAGAGTTGGAGATCACCTTAGTGTGATATTATAGGCTTCATTTGTGTGGTGACTTGAACCAGTCTCAGCTATTGGTTGCAACTTTCCCCTTCACATAGTAAGGTATGAAAACCCACCCAGGTAAACTCCAAAAGGGGTTCTTTGTGTTAGACGGTGACCTTCAGTTGCCATGGTGACAGAAGTGCTCTCATGGCAGCTTTCTCAAAGATTTCCTTTTCCAGTGCCTTGCTCATTAGTGCTGAGGGTTATGGTATCTCACTTATGCAGCTGAGGAGAGCAGTGCACACCCCCCCAAAAAAATGCTGGCCTGAAAAAATTAAATTCCTAAACAGATTACTGTCATGCCAGTCATGAAAGTTTTCCCCAGACAGACCTAAGGCGTGCTCTGTTGAAAGAAAACAAAGCTATCTGCACAAGACAAGGAACTGAACAATAAAACTAATTGGGCAGAAAAGGAAATAATTCTTAGGCCAAATGCTGTGATTCAGCCTTACTGAAGTGTATATGTGGGAATAATGTTAGTGGGACTAGTGCACTGTCCTTCCCTGTCCCCCAGCCGCGTGTTGAGCCAAGCATGTTTCTGAGAGCTGTAACCCAAGTGCGGCACTCCCGGCCTGCTTCCGAAAGGCGATACAGTGCTCCAGGCCTGCCTCCTTTCATAAACGTGCTCTGCAACAGCCAAGTCTGCAGCTAGCTTTGTCCTTCCTGGAAAAAAATGGAACAGGAACAAGTTGACTGTAATATCTGGTGCACATTTGTAACGTTGCAAACCAGTGACCGAAACGTCTCCGGGGTGTTACTGTTGAATCTGCTTTCTAGAAACCTGCCTGAATGTCAGTTGAGGGAGGGAAAACAAATAAAAACCCAACCCAATGTGTTGTCTGTTGGCAGACGCACTTGTTCTCCATGGGAGGATTTAATTTGCGACGGCACCTTAGAGGCTCTGGCAGCCGAATCCACAGCATATCCGTACAGGCCCTAACGTGCCTGGCTTAACGTCTGCTGGACGAAAAAGGGGAAGGAGGGCGCTGCATGTTTGCACAGTCAGACACACACTGGCATTCCATTCCTGAACACAAAGCTTTCCCAGGACTCTGGAAGCACCTGTAACCAGAGACTTTCTCAAATGAACATTCCAAGTCAGTGTTTACAGTGTGCGGTTTTGAAGAAATGGAGAGTTGTAATACTTAGGAAAAGGGAGATTTCTTCTTCAACAGACCTATTAAAATTTCACTAAATCCAGCAATATTATATTACATTCAGCAGCAGCAAAAAGAATAGAGGTTTCATTTTTACTCATTTTAACATCTATTATTTTTTCTGTTCCTTTTGTGTATACATTGAATGTTTCTTCTGTGCTGTAACGTGATTTGGGTGTGAGAAAAAATCTTTGTAAATAAACTGTTCTATTATTATTTTTACATGTAGTCAAATTGTCCACAGTGCCATTCAATGTTTCAGTGACCCAACAGCAGCTCTCTGGGGAAAGAAATATCATGTGATTCATAAAAGCAGGTGAAAGTTAGCTGAAGGCATCTTTGGTTCACTTTGTTTGACTTGTGGGTCCCCTTTTCTCCTCCGTTTCCCTCTCCCTGGCCCAACTTAGGCGTGTTCCTCATTCCGTACTTCATCATGCTGTTCTTCACGGGGGTGCCGCTCTTCCTCATGGAGCTCAGTCTGGGGCAGTATGGAGCTGCAGGGCCCATCACAGTGTGGAAGTGCTGCCCTCTTCTCAAAGGTGAGCCCGCCCGATCCTAAACCACGCCTCCGGCTTCTCTCTGAGATCAGCCGCTACCCTGGCCATTCATGCAAGTGTGCAACCCTACAGTGACTGTAAAAACGCTGGGACTCCAAGCCACATGAGTGTACAGAGGAGGGTTAGAGACAGTATACAGTGCTTTGTTTATGGAGATTAAGGGAGTGACCCTGCCCTTTCCACTTTCTGCTCAGTGGGTTGGTTGTAGCTGTGGGGAACACAGGGCAAGTGCATGGAAATGTTTGGGAGAAATGTAGAGACCTTTGAAATGCAAATCTCTTCCTTTCTGTATGTGTCTTTTCAGTCAGTGCTGTTCTCTCACACATGCACAGCTGTGGCCCACTATTCTCTTCATTTCTGTGGTAGGCATTGGAATCGGGATGCTGTGTGTTTCCACCCTGGTGTGTCTCTATTACAACGTGATCATTGCCTGGACCTTCTACTACCTGGGCAGCTCCTTCCAAAGTCCACTGCCCTGGTCGTGCAGTGCCATCTCCAATGCTGGCCTCTGTGGGGTGAGACTGTCCTGTCTTGGAACCACGGCTAAAGCCACCCTACAGCTCACCTCTGTAGAGTCACTAAATGGCTGATATTGTATAATGAGCAGAAGGTTGAAAAATGAAACTAAAGGGTTCTAAAAATTTGATTATTGGTTTAAACATCAATGAATAAAAAAATCATTAAATTAGAATCCACTGTTTTTTCACTTTGGTTGATTATAATGGGTGAGAATTTGGCTTCCATGTTTCTGTCACAGGATATGAAGATTTTTCCTCTCATCCTTCATATTGGAAATTATAAAATACACAACACAGAAAAATCTTAGGAGATCTTAGGCTTACTTTTCTCTCTTTTCTGCTGACAGAATGGTACTGCCTTGAACGGATCAAGTGTGAAATCTCACTTGAGCCCCACTGAGGTCTTCTGGAAGTAAGTTCTCCTTAACTCTTGACACCTTTCATCAAGCCAATTCTAGCTAAATCTCAGAAATATATGACCCTCACAAACTCCAAAATGCATAACACATTAATTGTATAGGCCAAAATCTGATGATAACCTCAGATATCAGCTTTTTACATAAATCAGTGATGAAAGATCTATGGAAAAATTGGCAATGAATGTCAATTTTGATTTATGTACCTCCATTTTCAATTTCATTATCTGTGGATAGGCACCAGGCTTAGGCCTATGTTGCTTAATTGACTGTGTTTTGTGTGTGTTTGTGTGGGTTTGTGTGTGTTTGTGTTGCCCCAGTGAGCGCGTGCTGGGTGTGGTCCACAGTAAAGGCCTTCATGACCCGGGGCCTGTGAGGTGGCCGCTGGCCATTTGCCTGCTGATAGCCTGGGTCATCATCTTCCTCTGCATGCTTAAGGGGATCCGCAGCTCAGGCAAGGTGAGAGAGCAGCACAACACTCACTGCGCCACACCAGCAGTTCCACCCTGTCCGCACTGTGAAGCTGGAACTAGCTTGGCCTCTGAGTTCAGGTTTGGTTCATGGCTATTTTTAGTTCTTTTTTGGCCATGGTCCACATAACCTCAGCCCGTTGGTATTGCTGGTGGTGGCCTGCTTGCAAGTGAGCAATGGTATATTATACCACTGGGATGGTACAATGGGGAGATGAACACGGAAAGGGAGAAAGGTGGACTCTGCTCTGACAACCAGAGGTCAAACAGAAGTAAGAAATAGAGGTGTTTTTCTTTGAGAAAGCCTTAGCCTCAGGACTGTAGATGAAGCAAAGGCTATCATCTGGGTGTAGAAACATGGCAGCGGTCAGTGAGACATTATGTACTTCAGGTCTGGTAATTCAAATCAAAACCGTGTCGGCCAGCTTTGGCTCTAGCTTATGCTACCTCACTTTCAGCTGTACAGGGGGTATTGCTGCTTCACACCTTAGCATACTTAGTGTTGGACAATATCACAGTAGTGTGTCACACCTAAATGTTTTGACGATATCACAGTAATACCCTCTATGCTCCCATCAGTTATTGCTCTTGGAAGCCTCTACTTACCATTAACTTAGTTAGAGTTTTCAAACCAGAGACTTACATTATTAATGATTTACATGTGTTACCGTTTTCCTAAAACAATGTTTTAAAAACAGTTCAGGGACATTCGTGATTAGAGCTGGGTGTTAGCCCCCTACTTGCACAGATAGTGGCCTTTCTTCATGTGTATGTGGGAACAGACCAGGTGACCTGCCAGCCCTTACCTCTCAGTGTTTTCTGTCATGGACATGGTGACCGGAACATTGCGGTGCTATCAGGTATCAGCCGAGATGCACTCCTGACTCTGCACTCTCTCTCTTTCACCCCCCCTTACCTCCAGGTGGTATATGTGACGGCTACCTTCCCTTACGTTGTGTTGATCGTGTTGATCATACGAGGGGCCACGCTGGAGGGATCCTTGCAGGGCGTGGCCTTCTATCTCACCCCTGACTGGGAACGACTGGCTAGTGCGCAGGTAAGGCCCTTAGGGGGGAAGCACTGTGCAGCCTGACCCACTTTCGTACTTCTCTTTGTTTGGATTTCACAAAAATGGGTGATGGGAAACTGAGACTTAACGAGCTATTCAATGGGTGGAGATGGAGAAATTCTAGCAATGCAGGAAGACATTTTGGTTGACATCAGCAAGTTAACTTTTTGAATTGGTGTCAAAAAGCTTTTCTTGCAGTTTTCTTGCAGTATGACATTGACACATTCTATTTGACTTCTGCCCCCTTGACAGGTGTGGAATGATGCAGCCTCACAGATTTTCTACTCCCTGGGCATTGGAGTTGGGGGGCTGCTGTCCATGGCTTCATATAACAAATTTGATAACAACGTCATCAGGTCAGCATCTGCTTCCTGAGAGCCTTTTCACAAATGTGCTTTCAAATGTTACTCCAGCTAAAAACTCAGCATGATGTTGTTGCTGCTGTTGCATTGGTGCTACAGTCTCATGATGCAACAGTGCAGTAGTGGTATGAGACTTGTGTGTAATTAGGATTTTTTTTTACTGTATTTCAGGGACACCCTGATCATCACCATCGGGAACTGCAGCACCAGCTTCTTTGCTGGCTTTGCCATATTCTCCATCCTGGGTCATATGGCCTGGCGCAAGAATGTGCCTGTGGGAAAGGTGGCTGACACAGGTAGCTATCCTGTGGCGGAAGGAGCCCGTTTCCTTATGTCATATTCAGTTCCAAAGACTTCCACTAACAACCAATATGATGCAGTTCTTATATAGCAGATGTGGCTTGTAAGTGTGTCCTAATGTTTTGATGATTATTCACACTGTGTCTGATGTATTCTTTTTTATTGTGTAGGTCCGGGGTTGGCATTTGTGGCCTACCCAGAGGCTCTTGCTCTCCTGCCTGGGTCCGTGTTCTGGTCCATTCTGTTCTTCCTCATGCTGTTCATGTTGGGGGTGGACACTCTGGTAAATCACAAGCTTCCTTCTCCCCTTACCTATGAGTTCACTCAGATTTAATGGGGAAATACCACAGAAATACATTAGTTCCTCAAATTAATTGAATTAATGTAAAAAATGTTCTTATTTTTCCAAATGTCTCCCTCCTTTTCTGTTACCTTGAATTTTCCCATCTTATCTCCATCCCTCTCTCACACTCACTCTCTCTCTTTCTTCCTCTCTTTCTCTCCCTCTTTTCTCTTTCACTACCCCTCTCTCTGCAGTTTGGGAACATGGAGGGAATCACCACAGCGGTTCTGGATGAGTTCCCCCAGCTGAGGAGGAACATGAAGCACAAATCCCTCTTCCTGGCGGCACTCTGTTTCGCGTTCTATCTGATGGGCCTGTTGCTAATTACTGATGTGAGTCAAAGAGAACTCTGTGTGTGCGTGTGTGTGTGTGTGTGTGTGTGTGTGTGTGTGTGTGTGTGTGTGTGTGTGCGTGTGTGTGTGTGTGTGTGTGGGGAGTTGAGCAGGATCATGCTATGAATAGTGAGGTTTCATCAAGGTCTCTTGAAAAGATTCAGGTCTGGGCCTTGATTTTTTTTTTCCGTGTGTGTTGTTTTTGTTTGATTGCGTTTTAAAAGCATTCAGCTTCATATTGGCCCAGATCATCCTGTAAAGCAGCAGAACCAGTCATAGAGTGCTTGTTTATTAAAATCTTATCCTCTCATTGAGTTTTGGTCATGTCTTACGGACATGTGTTGAGGTATGTGTCGAGGTTATGATATGTTATGAAATAGTTTCTGACCTGAGGTGGTAAGACTACACGCAGATAGAATGCGCTGGCTCTCACCAGAGCTGCCTCCCGGGGGCAGAGATCACTTTCATAGGCTTATTGTACGCAGAAGAGCTCCGTTACATGCAGCGTCTATGCTCCCTCTTCAGGAGTTAACACTAACTTTCTCCGTTAGCTCTGTGACATATATTGGATGAAGCAGGTTTATTGTGTTTGCAGTTATATATCTAGAGGAGCCGTGTTGAATAGGGAACAGCACATTATTCTGTGATAGTGGTGGGTTGTATCTGTAATTGGAGTTTTTGTTGGGTATGTCCAAACTGACTGTTTGCCATTCCCTAGGGAGGGATCTATTGGTTCACCCTCATCGACTCATTCAGCACTAGCTTTGGCCTCATCATCATCACCCTCTTCATGTGCCTTGGCATTGCCTTCTTCTATGGTGAGCATCATCCTGGCTTGGCTCAGCACAGTGCTCTTCATTCCAGTGTTGCCCAGCCAGGATTCCTCTCTTGTACCTGCCTCTGAAACAGATACTCAGGGCCGGCCCAAGCCTTTATGGGGCCCTAAGCAGAATTTGATTTGCCCCCCCCCCCACTGCCTTAGCACCGCCAATACTATTGACTATTGTCAATGCTTGATCATTCGCACACCTACTGTAAATCTAACACACCCATTATCAATTTTATTAGTTGTAGCTGTGTTGCTTACATCATTCAAGTGCTCTTGGGGGCCCTCTGGTCTACCAAGACTACTGGTATACTGGTCACTGTTTCACAGGGTATAATGGTATTAATCAAATAATTTTTATATTATTATTCATTCATACCAGTAAGATTATTATCATTAGGTAAGTACTGTACTGAAGGTTACAACACTTATACCCCACCAGGGATTTTAATCTGCAGTTCTTTGGTTATAAACTTCGGTGATTCCTTAACTGCAACAGCACATTGCCACCCATGATTCTTCCTGATTAAACTGTTTCATAACAAGGCAGATGCCTGATTACTGTGTATATGTGTGTCTGTACTCAGGAGTTAACCAGTTTTGTCAGGACATCATCGACATGATCTGCCGCTGCCCGCCCTGGTGCACTAAAGTCCTGCTCTACTTCAAAGCGTGCTGGGTTTTCTGCACTCCCTTCCTCTTACTGGTAAGAGCAGAAACAATCTTCCTTCCTGGTATGTGTAAATAGTGCACATATCTGAGGAGGAAAGGAGTTCAACTAATGCAGGGTCTAATTTAAAATCCTGCTCAAGAAGCTTAACTTTGGGCCTCTCAGCCTCTTTGACCTGGATGTAAAACAGCCTGCTGAGAGAATTGGCCTCCAGACTAAACCAAGTGTCTGTCTGTGCCATTCTGTTCAAGGGTAAATGGTGAATAATTGAAAAGGCCACCAGAGGAGGCATGTAATTCTAGACAGGATCCCATTCATTCAGTCTTTGGCTCGGTCATTGCTATATTTATTCATCCATTTGTTCACCCTGCTGTTTTGTGGTTACAGTTCATACTGACCTACATCTTCATCGAAATGTACAACACTTCCTTGCACTACGGCGAGTACGTGTTCCCACGCTGGGGCAAGGCACTGGGGGTGTGCATGGGCGCCACCTGCTGTCTGCAGATACCCATCTGGGCCATTGTGGCTATCAGCAAGGAGTCAGGGACACTGAGAGACGTGAGTACTACCCTCCTGCACTTTCCCTGTGGTCAGCCTAAGAGCTCAGAGCTCAATGGATTTCACAAAAACATACAACTAGCAATGGGGTGAAGCCATCACACTGGCATTAAGGGGCAGAATTCCCAAACTAGCATACTGAATTCCCAGTCAGGAGAGATGAGATTGATTTCAGGGTATGAAGTGTGTTAAAGCTTTTGTTTTCATGTATTGCTATGTTTAGTTGATGCTTGACAGACTTATGTGTTAGCATATGTGTGACTGCTAGAGATTGCAGGAGACTTGGGGCAAATGTTTAAGGGCTAATACAGTGAGAACACTTATCTTTAAACTATTTACTACATTCAACTGTAATACCTCCAAAATAATATGGAAACAAGTGATCCAAAGACTATTAAGACTATAAAGTCCAGACAGAAAGCGTTTTTAATCTAGTCTGTAATACAGATGATAGTATCTAATCTCATTGTTTAAACTTCTCTTTGTTATCAGCGGTTCCGGAAAGCCATCCGACCACTAAACTCCTGGCGAGTGAACAACCTGAACAGTGAGGGGGCGGGAGAGCGAGTAGAACCGGAGAGGGTGGAGGCACCCTTCACCGTAAATCTGACAGACATGGACTTCACTGCCATGACGTGGGAGAATGGGACCCAGGCATGAGACCTGCTACACTGCCCTTGTGTGGTGGGAGGTCAGAAGTGCAGGCCCACTGGAACCTCCTGCATACGCACAGCAAGGTGTCTAACCTCACATTCTCCCCCATCTTGGAACGCTCTTTTAAAGTGCGGATGATCTTAAATATTTTTAAGTGGACCATCCTCATGGTGGATTCTCACAGTGACTTGTTCTGTGTTACAACAGCAACATTTCCATCAAAGTGTTTGTCTTATTGGTTACAGCATGTGCAGATTTTTTGAGATTTTTGTCTATGCAAGAGCAAATAGGACTCTGCAGTTGAGCTGCACATGGATACGGGTCCAGCACTGGCTCCAGCAAACATCTGACAGGAAGTGTGGCCAGGTGACATTGGGTACCCTTTTATCACCAGCAACAAAAGATGTAGTTGTGATGTGAATGCTGACTGTGGGTCCTGCTCTTTTCTTTGAAGGAGTCCAACAGCAGTGCACAGAGACCTAGTCACACAACGTGCAGACACCCAGTGTTTGACATGGTCTTTCTCTGTTCATGGCGTTAATTCCTTTACAGATACTGTATGCCAGTTCTTCATTTTACCTCATGGAGATGTCTATCTGCAACATGCAAAGGCATGAAGTTCAAGGGGTGTCAGGCCCTCATGAATTGCAGCTGGAAAAATTTTATTATAACAGAATAAACTTTACATGATTTTAAATTATTCCTGTTGAATATTTATATTGTTGTTTAACAGTATAAAATCAATCACGATTGTCATGATTATTTTTATAGTACTGAAAATATGGTGGATCAATTACATTTCCATTGAACTCATTTTAGATTGAATTCATAATGAAAAAAGTCAGCCTAAGCAAGACATTAATCACATATGTATATTCACTTCTAATAGCAATACTGAGTTATATATTGTTGTTATCGCTGTTTGCTTAAACTATAATGCACCTACTTTTTGCTGTAACTTTATGAATTATTTATACATTTTTTACACTTCTTGTGTGTAGGTAAAGAGGGGTATCCAAGGCTGAGCAATGAAAAGGAGTGAAAAGGGGGGATTTGTTACTGGATTTGTTACTGAATAAGTAATGGGACATTTGACGTTGGACACTGATTGGGCACACCAACTGAATCTAGCTTTAGGGCCCTGCTTTGGTAACTTACCACTTAAGAGGTATTCATGGTCTGTGTGGTATCTTTGGTGTGACCATGAGGGGGTCGTGAAAGTTCAAAGCAATGAAATCAGTACTCTCCTAGTGCAGATAAATGTGTCTTTCATGTTTTTTTTTCCCCAAAATGCTCCGGTTGTAATTAGGGCATTGGAAGTTTACCCTAGATCAGCACACATAGGGATCAACTACCCAAGGCTCCTGCCTGCCACACCAGATAAGGCAATGCCATTGGTGGCCATTCTAATTTCCATACTCCAGTCTGAAGATAAACTATCGCTGTGTTTATTTTCATTGTTCATTGTCTTCTGTATCTGTGTAGATGTTGAAAGAGGTCTGGTTAAAACTGTAGGTCAGCCAACATATACATAGATCAAAAACAATATGTGTGTCTACTTGGATGAGGATACTTGCAGGCCCATGTGTACTATTAGAAAAGAAGTGCATGGTACACGGTAACTTGCCCTTCATGACAAACAAAATAACATCAGAAGTCAGTTACAGCTGTGCATCTCACCTGTTCAGCTTTACCATTTACTTTCAGGTGCCTGCCCAGCTGTGTTTAGGGCATATCATTGTGTTGTTTGTACAGAAGAGGAGCACAGAGGTGAACAACCCATTAAAGATATTTAATGTAAAAACATTTATACCTTTGTATAAAATACCCTGTATCTGTGTGCATTATTCAGTCATTGAAAGAGCACATACCCTTGTAAGTTACTTTTTTTTTTTTTAAATTAACAGATGTGATATCACAGCTGTACTTACAATTATGGTAAAAAATATGGCATGTTTTTTTTTCAGAAGATGAACATAATCCTTTGTACACAGAATTTATAATCCACTCAAATCATAAAAGATTTGCCTTCCTCTCAAGAAGTGTGAATGGAAAATGTGATTTTTTTCATGATAGTACTATATTTGAGTATTTTATTTCTCTGGATTTCATGCAAATGAGGTATGCTTGAAGCACAGTTCATTTTTGCATTGTGGCAAACATCAAAATCACTGTCAGTGACATCATTTGGTTTATTCATCCTCTGTGAACTGGGAATGTTTCGATGTCTACTGAAGCTTTTCCCTTCAGTTTACCTTTTGTATAATATGTCTGTGACAAATGTCATGTCATCCAGGTAACGGTACCAAAACAGGTACAGTACAAACATTCCGCATTATTTTACTTCTGACAAATGCACATCTTTCACGGGATGTGACTGGAGAAAAAGCACATACTTCTGCTGTCAAACTTAGATTTTCTTTCCTCTGAATTATGCTGCCTCCATTTCACACCACATACAGATACAGAGACACCTACATACAGTGCATTCAAAGAGCCAAGGGATCAGAAGCTTGGGTCACTGTGCTCTGCAGTTCTTTTTACATGCTTCACAGTAGCAACGGTTAATGCACCAAACCCCTTCTGTCTCTGAGGTTAAACACGGCTGATGAGATGTTAATTTGGAGGAAGACAACTATTCAGTGTCACAGTCTATTTAGCAGCTGTGGAAGGAGACATGTTACTTACAATTTTTACATGTTATCCATTTATACAGCTGGATATTTACTGAGACAACTGTGGGTAAAGTACTTTGCTCAAGGGTACAACAGCAATGCCCCTGTGGGGAATCAAACCAGCAAACTTTCGGTTATGAGCCCTGTTCCTTACCACTATGCTACACTGCCACTTGCATATCATAAAGTGACTCAGAAGCTGTACAGCAGTTTGTATCTGCACTCTCTGACACTGTTGCATTTGTGTAATTTAGCCATAAAGGATTTAACATCCTTTTCAGCCAAAGACTAGAAAAGAAAAAGGCTGAAAGAATATTTCATTCAAAATAGTTTATTGCTTTCATGCAGGAGTGCCATAAAATTCTGGAATTAGTCCAAAAAAACGTCACAGAAGATGCAAAATGTTTTTGTACAAAGATATACCGTTATCATAAATACAACAGAAGCTCAAAAAGGAAAAGAGTTTTTTTGGTGTGGAATAGGAGTCGGACCCGATCTTGTCATTCCGCCCTTTTTGTTCTTAAACAGGTGTGGCAGCAGTTGGCATGCATCAACACCGAGAGCAGCATAGTACACTGGGGACATACAGACGGACGGACAGACACACTGTCTGACAGCATTATCCATTCAAAGCTTCTTCGTGCAGAACTGGTACAAATGACTAAGAAATTGCCCGACTGGAAGATTACACTTTTTAAATATCTGTAAAAAGAGAATGGTACTTAAAAAATACTCAACTTTTTTTTTTAAACCCACATTTCTGAAAAGGCTGATACCATCCAGGAAAAAGAACAGTGATCTGTGATATTCGTCTACAGGAGGACATTCGAGGAATCCTTCAGCAAGGCTGTGATGCAGAGCGAAGACCTTGAGGCTGTCATCCCATTTCAAAAGGCACAATGCCAGACCCTTTTTCTCCCATCTGCATGTGCTCTCACACGCACTACTGCTATCCACACCAGGGCCTTTATCTCCCATCATGCTCCTTCTGTACAGAATTGTTTGCTATGTGTGCATGTTTAGAAATGTGCAGCTACTGGTGTGAGCGGCGTTTGGGGCGGGGTTTGCATTTGGTTGTCTTAACTCCACAAGCTCAGGGGCAGGTTCAGAACGCAGTGTAGTTTGCCCGGTCTAGAGGTCAAGACGGGTCACAGCAGTCAGTGTTCAGGTGAGTGCAGGTGTCGCCAGTGTGGCGGCATCTCTGGCAGGAAAATGGGATGGGAGACTGACAGAAAGCTGGAAAAGCACTTTACATGGTACCACCCATGGCCTTAGGGCATCCTGGACTCTGGCCCATTGCCCCAGGGTGTTACAGGTTCTCACCCACTACCCCAGGCCGTACTGTGTTGTGAAGGAAAATGCCAAAAAGCTGAATACTCCCCTCCGAAAATCAACTGGGGGCAGCAGTTGGTAATGTTGCAATATCAAGCTTCAAAATATTCCCATTCTGTGCTTCCTTGCAATCCTGTAATTTGAGGCCTTGAGGAGCTATATGTATGTGGTTAAGCTGATTTTTGTCTATACCACAGTATCTCTGATGTGCTTTTGAGTGGTGATATACAATCTTTAAATAATGGTATGAACACAAATAGAATGCTTTAGGTAGTTTGTCATATCAACCTGTAAAATCAATGAAGACACTTTACCGCCCCTTATCCCTGAAAAGGTAATATGGCCACAACTCTTCAGGAAAGGTTTATTTTTGGGGGAATTTCACATTCAATTAGGCTTGAAATATTATTTGTTGCCAAAACTGGTATAAATGTAATATTATGTAAGCTGTAAACAGCCCTATTGGTTCTCCCTTCATCCTGGTTAGTATTTAAGAAAAGTCATTTGTATGACATCAATGCATGAATGTAAAAAAGATGAAGCTGGGAGGGGATGATGCTGGGAGTGGTTGGGACAAGATGAAGGTGGGATTGGCTAGGGGAAGATGAAGCTGGGATGATGCATGAACAGGGGAGGAAAGCCACTGTGCAAGTCAATGCATGCACAGTAGCCCACTACTTTCAGTCAGTCATGTGACAGGATGCTACATTTCTGATGTCAGGAGCAGAATAGAACACTGCTTAACCACAAAAACCCCACATTTCTAACTATCTCAGCTTCTGTAGACCTTCTGAAAGGAATTCCTTTTTATATCTCTGCATTTGATGTAATGGAGGCCTTGTCTGCTGCTGGGTGGCTCTTAAGGTTTAGGATTATCTGTATCTGCAAGGCATAGCGTATGGCAGCATGACATACAGGTATTACAACCACCAAGACAGGAACACTAGCTCATAACAGGGCAAGTTGCACTCCTTGTTGACATTACCGGCTGTCTGACACAAAAAAGTTCATAAAGTCCATGTGCTGGAGGGTTTTCTTATTTGTAGACATGCATAGATGATAGAAGAGTAAACAGGAATGATCCAAGGCATTTCCAACCCTGTTTCTGGCTCTGTTTAAGCCTGGAGGCTGACTTTGCAGATCTCGGCGAGCTCAGAGTGGTCCAGATGTCAACCAAAGATGCGCGTCTCTGGTGTGTTTGTGCGTGTTTCTGAGAAGTTCCATCAGTCAGACTTCAAAGCTAAGACAGCTGACTCAGACACTGTTACAGGTATTGTAAAACCTTTTCAGTCCCCCAAATCGCTGACTGAGCAATTGTGTCTGTCTCCCTTTCACTGTCCACCTGATCTATCCCTTGATTTACAATCACAGAGAAAAGGAAGGGACAGAAACCATAAAACAAAGAACAGCCTTGATGTCCCGTGCTGACTGGTTAAGCGGGTAAAGGACAAGAACCAAGCAAACACCTAAGAGTGTAACATTTTTCAATCAAACAAAGGCACAGACATGCAAACTGACTGGATTAAAAAACATAATTCTGTGAGGAGGGATTCCCTTGTAAAATTGGCACCATTTCCTGCAGAATAAATAGCGCTGTACATTCACAACTTTCCCAACCCCTGTCATGTTGAATCATTACAAAAGAAATTAAAGAAAAAGATAATACCCAAAAATATATATTAAAAATGAAATTGCTGACTGCTCCCACAGTTCCTTGGAGAAATGTACCTACCAGTCCTGTCATGTTACACTGGTGAATAGATTGCATTTATGAAACAAAAGAGGAAAAACAAATATTTTGGACACAAAAAATTGAGCAAAACTAGCGCAGGGTGTAACAGATTACTTCTGAGCACCCGGTCACTTCTTCTGCTTTTTGAAGATCTTGAAGGTGTGTTTCTTGCGGGAGGCAGTGGAGTCTGTGTCCTCGCCTGTAGAGCCGCTGTCCTCCTCCAGGGGGCTCTTCTTGGAGGAGAGCTGCGGTATGCGGCTGCTGCCCTTGCTGCCCCCTGCCCCCATCGGAGAGGGAGTGTCAGCCTCAGTGGAGGTTGGGCTGAGAGAGTGGGAGGACTCGGACTGCGAGAGGCCCACCAGGCTGGTGTTGATCTCCCCGAGACTGGCCGACTTCTCCATGCCATGCACCTTTTTCATCATCAGGGGGCTGTCAGTACCCCCCTCTGCCCAGGCCCCGCCCCCGTGCAGGCGGTTCCCTCCGTTGGGGGTGTGGCCGTGCAGGGAGGCAGACTGCTCGTCCACCCGGAAGACGGAGCCATGTAGGAGAGAGATGGGCTTGATTGGGTGGCCCTTGGAACCATACGATGAAGTCAGGCGAAGCTGATCACTGGTTTGTGACAAGCAAAGGGAGGAGTCAGAGTCAGAACGATTCAGGTCCCTGAAAGAGAGAAAGATGGGTAGGGTGGAGGAGAGAAGAAGAGAGAGAAGACTTTAGTACAATAGAAAAGGCAGACCTGTTCACCAGGATGAACCAACTAACTAATACACTGCTGTGCAAAAGTCTTAGATGATGCATTTTTACACAATGATGCATAAAGGAACTAGGAAAACTGTACATTTCTTTTAGTCTTGCTCCTCCTTCTTAACAGAGGTACTCTTTCTGCAACATATCCTTTAAGGCCAAATTTCAAAAACTGTAGATGAATGGATGATAACACCTGAGCTTTCAAGCTTGCCCATTCTGTTGTCTGTTGGCAGCAGTATAGCATAGTGGTTAAGGAGGACTCATACCTGAAAGGTTGCAGGTTTGATTCCCCACGGAGGCACTGGTACTGTATACATGCTTTTTACTTAACCCACAATTGCCTCAGTAAATATCCAGCTGTATAAATGGATAGCATTGTAAAAAAATGTAACTGATATAACGTGCTCTAGATAAGAGCAACTGCTACATGCCTGCAGTGTAATGCCATGTTGCCAATTCAAAGGTTGTCATCTCTCTATTCCTGAATTATTTTGAAGTGCTGTTTATTCTTTTTGGACATGTATTTTGGTGTTCCAGTTCTGGGTGGTAAATAGGTTATGTTTCTCTGTATGTGTCACCTTGTTCTACATGAAACAATGGTACACTTCCATAGCAATTCTCTTATCAATGGAAAAAGATATTTGCATCCATGTATTGTAACACCTTCTGTGTTTAAGATTTTTGCACAGTAGTTTAAATGCTGGGACTCAAGTCCTTGGTGTGTAAGTCAACGGCTTTGGGCAGTGCTGGAGTAGCAAAATGTCTGAGGGCTAGAACCAATGGATAATACACTACCTGATACACACAAATTCCAAGCACTGAGTCCTTCAACACCACACATAACAGCATTGCAAGCAAATGTACTGGGGAGGGGGGTTTGTCTGAGAGGCACAGGACAGCATGAAGTGGGGTGAAAAAAGTGTTGGGTAAAGATGTATGATGTAGAAGAGCTTAGAGAGGCAGCAGAATATATGTTACATGTATGGATGTTAAGAGACAGGAGCATGTATTCAGATTAGGGGATTACAAAAAAGAAATCAGGTAAGAAACAGATTATTGTTCGCCCAGTGTCAGGGCTGAACTCAATCAGTGTTAAAACACTGCAGCCCGGACCAGGGGTTAATCTGTGTTAAAAACCCAGCGGTCACCGAGGTGGTGAACCCCGACACACATGCTGATGCTGTGCGCGTGGGGAGGTGCGAGCGCGGGGGTACCCGAAACTGCCGGAGCGTTTGGACCGCACTGAGCCCGCACCGGCGGGGGGCAGGCCGGTGACGCCATCCGAGGGCTGGAAATAAGAGGAGTGATAAGAAGGGGCGGAGTGAGGGGTCGACGCAGCAAAGAAGGAGGAGGAGAACGGGGACTGGGGACCGGGGAAGAGGGAAACGGGAGGGGAGGAGGGGGAGGTGCAGATGATGGAGGGGTGGGACACAGACGAAGACAGAGGGGGCAGGGGGGCGAGCTCCAGCTGCCCGATGGAGTGACTCCGCGCCTGCCGCCGGAAGGGCCGCGACCGGGCCGGGTGCGAGCCGCCGCCCTCTCCCTGCTGCCCCGCCGCGTGACGGCCCTCTACCAACCTCTGAGAGCCGCCCGTCAGCTGCGGGTCAATGTGGCGCTGCCGCAGAGACATCATGCTGGGCGCTGTGGGCACAGAACACACACCGTTACACACTGTCCACATGTAGCTGCACCACAACGCAGAGAGAACGCAAGACAGAGAGGGAGAAGGGGAGAGAAAGGGAAAACGAAGGACAGTGAGAGAGGCTGAAAGATACAGTGGAGGAGGAAGACTGAAAAGAGGAAAAGAGACAATGGGAGAGAGAGTGTGAAGCCAGGAGGGTAAACTCAGACAGTATGGGTGCTGATGACATGATGCAGCTGAGGAATTTGTCTTTGGCAACAGGGAGGACTTAACCATTCAATTTGACTGGATAACGTCAGTGATTGATTGACTGAATGATACAAATTTAATCTGTGCTTGGTTGCTTTTTAAGCGCCCTTGGTTTGACTGATATTGGCAGGCCATCTGCCAGACAGCACAAATCTCCCTCTCACTTGGAGCCCTGCATCCTGTAGAATTCCTGGAGTACTTCCCAATAGAGCCTTGTAGCATAGAATTTGTGCTAATAATTATAGCCCCTCTACACAGGGAAATCTATCACCTGTGTGGTGTGGGGTTCTAAATCTGAAGGTCAGGGGTTGACTGAAACACACCTCACCTCAGTCGTTCCATTAACAAAATCTAGCTGTGGAGAAAGATAGCAGAGAGCAAGAGATGTAAAACTGCAAGCACTGTCAGGCGCCCGGGATAAGAAAACTGTAAGAAAATGTAATGTAATGTAATGGCATGTGGTAGTGCAGTACTGAGCAAGCAGACCAGTCCAGACCCAGATGCTTCAGGAAGAGATGGTGGTTGTTTGGGGGGAGCTGGGGAGGGGGCGTGTATTAGCACGATTCAATTCTATAGCCTTGAGTGAAAGGCATGAGAGTGCACAGGCTGGAGTTCAGATGGACGGAGAGCCACACAGATGGACAGATGGGTGAAGAAGAAAAAAGAGAAGGAGCTGTTTTGAAAGCTGGAAAAAGAAAAGGCCAGATGTTAGTAGACACTGCTTTGCAAAAGGCCGGCTTCTTCTCCACAACCTGCCCTCTCCAGCACCACCCCACCACCCCAGCATCCCCTGTTCTGCTGCATCCCCCAAATCCCCGTTGACCCCCTGGAAGGTGTGACATGCATGGTGCCTGTTTGTTCAGAAGAGTCTCAGTGCTGGGGGGTTGGGGGTGTTGGGGGTGGAGCGGAGCGGATACGAAGAGGTGGTGCGTTTGGTGTGGTTAGGAGGGGCAGAGACAGCACAAATGGGGGAGCGAACCGGATTGCTTCCACGGGGAGAGACTGTCGGAGCACATGGGCCAGAGGTCGCTCACTCGCCGGTCCATCTGCCAGGCGGCGTCTGGGGTTGGCCAATCGCGTGGCAGGAGCCAGGAAAAGCCGGAGATGTGGGTGAGAGGGAGGGGGGAGGAGGTGAGGTGGGGTCGTTATTACGGTGGCGTCTCAAACAGACCGAGGCCGTGTCATTACAGGGCCACAGCCTTCATTCTCATCAGACACACTCCTACTACAGTCTTCTAAACCCCTGGGCTTAGGCTTCCCAGAGACAAACACCAGCACAAAGACCGGCACAGAATTACCATGCATTTGCAGTTATCGCTACCACAAATATGTGTGCTTCATTGTGTGGTAGCCCAAATACCCTGATTGTCACAAAATGGTTAAGACTGGTGTCAAGATTGGGACTGAGCCCTTTTCAGATATGGAAGATGTTGAAGTACATTAAACTTTTGATCCCTCCTGACTGCCAGGGAAGCTAAAAACAAGCCTGAACACACTTTGTTTTTGTAGATTAGAAGAATGTTGATAGAAAGCCTGCCATTGCACTGACTGAACAGAGAATGTGGATGAAGACCCAAGACCCAGTTCAATCACATTTATGGGAGGACCACATAATAACTGTGGTCCAGCTGTGCTCATTCATGGATCTCACTGCAGCTCTTGATTGAATTTATATGCAACAGAACTGAATAAAAATGAAAAGGGAATCTATCATTATTCCTGCCTTTCAACTGGACTGCTTCTCACACCTGGTGCCAACAATCCATTTGATGACCATAAGACTAATCAGCATAATTTGCTCTGAATTAAAGCACACCATTACATGGCGTCAGTGAGTGACTACTAGAGCTGTGTGTGTTGAATGCAAATTGCTATAAATTTGGAAGAGTGTCTTTCCTCTGTCGCATGGCTGGGAGCACAGCCAAGACAGAGTGGTTGTGCAGCAGGCTGAGGCAAGGATTTAGCTGTGGTGAGTCTGGCCCTGGGGCAGGGACTTAGCTGTGCAGAGAGTCTGGAGTTGGGACAGGGACTTAGCTTTGTTTGGAGGCTGAAGCTGGGACAGGGACTTAGCTGTGCTGAGAATGGAGTTGGGACAGGGACTTAGCTGTGCTGAGTCTGGAGCTGGGACAGGGACTTAGCTGTGCTGAGAGTTTGGAGTGCAAGCACTCTAATGGTACAAGCTATTGCTGCTCCAAAGCCCTCCTTATTACCATGGCTATATGGCCATATCTCAGCAATGAGTACTGAAATTTGTGCTCTGGAAGTGGAAACTGCTGAGCACACACCAACAGCACCGTTTGAAGTCACTTCGCATTTTGCTTTTGTTTTCAAATGTTTCCAATTTACGTCATCTACACAATATTCTGTACAACGCTGGCCCTGAAACCTCGCTGAAGTCCTCTCTGAAAGTTCACAACTTTCCACTGATGATAAAATAAAAACTCGATCTGAGGAAAAGGCCATCAAAATATTGGTTTAAAGTGAACCCTTGACAGGTTCAGAGAACAAAATCCCACGGTGCTGCTGTTGATGAACAAAATAACTTATTTTAGATCGAAAAGGCAGATCTTGAGCGCTGTCCTTCGCCAGTGGCACTGCTTCTCCGGTTTATGGGAATCTTTCGGACGACCACCATGCAGCGGTCGTGTCATTTCTTGTGCGAATGGAGTTTACTGCATTTTCCCAGCAGCCCCCTGATGTGTCTGTGAGGTCCCCCCACCGCAGACTTTGGCGAGCCCTTACATTGTAGCGTCCCTGGTGACATGATGTCCTCGTCCATGTCGTCCATGTCATCGGTGATGATGAAGTGCTGTGAGGGCAGGGGCCGGCCGCCCATGAAGCTGGGGTCCAGGTTGAGGGCGGAGGCCAGGGACGGCAGGCCGGGGTTGTTGACGATGGTGAAGCCCGTCAGGATCTCAATCTGCTGCCAGCGGTGAAGCTTCTCGCGCAGGGCTGCGGTCACCTCGCCCAGGGCCTGCCTGGATATGGAGACAGAGATGGGGGGATTACAGGGAATGAGAGAGGATTTCAAAGGAGTGACAGAGAGACAGAAAGATGGGGGGTGTAAAGTTAAACAGATAGCAGGGAGTGGGAAAGGGGGACAGAGAGAACAGAGTTGGGAGAGAGAAGAGACAGAAGCAGAGAGGAGAAAGAGAAGACAGGATGAGAGATATAAGGACAGTGGATAAATGAAAATTTTGGATAAATGGATGAGAGAACGGTGAACAAAGAAAATTTTGAGAAGAGAGGAGAGTGCAGGGAGAAGAATAACAGGAGAAGGGGGAGAGGTGACAGAGAGTGAATTAAAGACCATGCCGTTGTGAATCCAGGGAGGAGGCAGAAGAAGGCAGACAAACATAAAGCAGAGATCAAGAGGAGATGGAAGGAGGATGAGGAAGCATATCTGTCTAAGTCATCTACAGCTTGACTCTGTTGGAGGGAGGGGGAAACTCACTTGGCAGTGAGGATTTTGTGGTCCACGTCATCCAGCGAAGAGCTGTGTGCCACGTGAAAGGTCCCAAATAGTGTATTCCGCTTCTTCTTAATCTTCTCGGCCTATGAGGGCACAGAAACAAGCTGCGATGTCACCTCTCCACCCACCAGACTCGTTCGCCTCCTCTAAGGTCTGCCCAGATCCAGAATCCAGCTCTCAGCAGGGTTTACTATGAAAGAGAGATCTCCCACATGACCGAATGTCTCATCTCTGGGGCCCCAGTATGAAGACATCTCTCTACATTCACCTGAGAGAGCCCCACCAGCACCAGCTTAGATCAGAGGAGCGACGTCAGAATATGAAGGCACTTCCTCTCTCCCAGAGTCAGTCCTGTATCATTCTCACCCACTCCCTCATCCCCAGGCACACGGGTCTCTCACCCCTTCCTTTGCCACCAGCAGCTGGCGCTCTGCATTCTGCTTCTTGATGTTGTAGTACTGCACCTCCACCTCGTGGGTCAGCTGCAGCCATTTCTGGAGCGATTCAGGCGGAGACCAGCTGCTCCGAGACTCCAGCTCCTTTTCGGCCTTCTTCAGGGCCATGCGCACCTGCAGAACGCACAGACTCTCGTATATTTTCTGAATGCATTTTTAGCTTTGCTGTATCACTGTTGGGGGCCAAAGACAGCATCTGTTTTAATCTGCGTGTCTGTGTTGAGGGTAGGAACAGTGTGTGGAGTTTAAGTCTCAGTGTATCAGCTCTGGAAGCAGGAACGGTGCCTGTGTAGTTTTAGTCGGTGTGTCACCATTGCGGAAGGAACAGTGTCTGTGTGTAGTTTCAGTGTGTGTGTCAATATCTGAGAAAGAACAGTGACTGTGTGCAATTTTAGTCTGTGTTGGGGCCAGGAAGTGTCTGTGTATGGTTTTAGTCTGTGTAACGCTGTTAGCGAAACAACAGTGCCTATGTGTGTAGTTTTAGTCTTGCTGCAGGAAGGCAGGGCCAGGGGGAGGATCACTCAGCCTTACTCACCACCGCTGAGTGAGCAGGTGTAAGGTCACCTCTGGAAAGTGCAACACGCAATGTAAAGTCAAGGGCCTTAGAGCTTTACATGCCACCAGCTTCAGATGTGCGGCTGAGATTATGTTACTACAAAGAGGTACCACCAGGGCAACAATCAAAGGCCTCAACAAGAGCCGTACTCCCCAGGAGAAAGGTCACACGCTGCAGGCGTCTGGGACAGCGCTATCGGAGTTGGTAACCCGATCTTTGCCGGTGACAAAGCCAACGTTCTCTCTGCACCTCCTGTCAGCTTCATTAGGAGCCACTGAGACAGGAAGCGCAGGGCAAGAGAGGCATTCGGAGACAGGCAAGGAAGCACCCTACTGGGGACAATGCCTGGGTTCACGTAGGCATTTTGAGATGTGCTAAGTCTGTGTCAGGATCACGGGGCCATGTTACACCCCAGAATGCAACGTTACTGTGTCCTCTCTTGCCCTGATCCCTCTTTTCTGTTGCCAGATATGACCCTTTTAGACGCCTATGGGGACATGAAAAGTCCACATTAAAAAGCATAAGAAAGGTCCACTGATGCCAAAGCAGTTTCTAGCTCCTCTTGACCTTGTCATCTAATAAAGCCCTTTGAAATCAAATCTTCTTGCTGCTACTAAATGGGGTTTAAACTCTTTTCTAGTTTAAGGGCAGATGATGGCAAACTGGTAACATATTAAGCTGTGTGCTGGCTGCAGAATCTTGTTCAGGCTTCTACAGGTTCAGAGATTCTCATAAGGGCCTTGACAAGTCAGACCATGGTGGTAAAAGTTTTTGTTCCACACACCTTGACAGCTTGAGTTGCCCTATCAGAACATTTCATCATTCACATTATTTTGTGCCAAAGAGCTGTAATCTCATCCGGTTTTGCTCATTGGAACAATTACATTGAAGGTTTAAACAAAACTGCCAAGGAAACTGCTGGTTTCTCCCTCCTTCCTCTAAACACGCACCAAATAACACAAAACACGCATGCACGCTCTCTCTCTCACACACACACACATACACATCTGTATTCTTGCCACCCCTGAACCCCTGACACTGCATCCTTGTGGTGCACATGCCACAGCTCCTTGTCCTTCTCCTCCAAACTTTGTGGTGTGCTGTAACTCCTCCTCTTCCTCCTTCCCCTCTGTGGGGTACCTGCTCTAGCTCCTCCCACTCCCCCTCTGTGGTGTTCCTGCTCCAACTCCTCCCACTCCCCATCTGTGATGTGCCTGCTCCAGCTCCTCCCGCTGTCCCTCCCTCTCTGTGGAGTACCTGCTCCAGCTCCTCCGGCTGTCCCTCCCTCTCTGTGGAGTACCTGCTCCAGCTCCTCCCGCTGTCCCTCCCTCTCTGTGGAGTACCTGCTCCAGCTCCTCCTCGGCGTATTTCTGCCTGCTCAGCTCATTCTCTGTGCCCTCGCGCAGCTCCTTCAGACGCTGGGCCTCTTGCTTTGCAGCATTGATCTCATCCCTCAACTGCTGTTCCAGGTTCACTTTCTCCACCTCCACCGTACGGTGCTCCTCCTGTGCTTGCTGCAGCCTGGAGGAGGGGGGGGAGAGAGAGAGAAAAAAACAATAATAAGACAATCCATAAGCAATTTGCCCATACTGACAACACTGGCTTGTACCAGTATAAATATCCAACATACTGTGCATACACTCTCTTGTGTCAGTAGTTTCCAGTATTCTCTATCCTCCCCATTTCCATCTCTTCCATCTACACATTCCTGTCTACAGGGTGACTACCAACTCCGATGGCCAGGTCAGATCGATCCCCCCCTCTGACTCCAGGCCGAAGATGGAAATGTATGTTTCTATAAGTGCCATCAACCTCTCATATTAATCAGCAATACATGACACAAGCACAAGATCTTTCTCTGGAAATTTCTTTGAAAGGAATGCGAGGATTAAAAACCTCACAATTATGCCCCTGCATGCAGAAACAGGACTGAAGACAATGGGGCAAAGCTGGCTGACAGATCAATGTATATGAGCTGCTGCTATTATGTCACTGGGGTTGGCTGCATGAATGAGGGTGTGGTGATGCCAGCTCCAGTTTACTGTTCCTGCGTAACCAAGGGGGATTAGACAATGAAGCTGCCAATTGCGGTGACAGAGACCAGACACCCTGTCCCTGGAGCCTCTGACATGACTGTGTAAAGAAGGTCAGGAAGCCTTGTGTACCAGGGTTATATGCATCTGTGACAGCTGCCACTCCCTCACCAGTCCCCCAGCGACCATCAGAGGTCCACACACACACACAGCTGGGCAAGGATCACTTTGCATAGAGGTCTCACATTTTAATCGTTGCACTGGATTAAAGGCTGTAGCAATGACGTCAGCAGACAACTGGTGAATTCGCTCCTGTACAGTGTAGGGGAGGGGGTATTTAATAGAACTGTAGTTTTCTACTAACTTTATTTTGGTCAAGAGCACCTCTACACAGGGAATTTTTAAAGATGACAGCTGTGTTTCCTGTTAAACACTGCAGTGCTGTCTTCTGCCTCTGTCATCCAGAGACTGCCAAGTCTCAGAGAAGAGAAAGAAAATGTACATCCATGGTACAGTGCTGGAGTTTTGCCACCAGGGGGTGCACTGTTTTCATGTGAAATAGTGACGTGGAGCAGCAAAGCGGCACAGGGGCCCTGTGAAACGTTATGGGAGCTTGAGATGGAGAAAGTGGGCAGGAAGCCCTCCTCCCTGCTAGGTATTCTACCATGACCCCCTGCTATTCAACATTGCCTGCTGCCACAGCCTCAGAGAAACACACCAAGAGCTATAGCAGCACAAATAGATGACAGCAGACACAAAGAGTCACACCATAGACAAACTGAGAGGCAGACAGACACAAAGACACACAGAGCCACACAGCACACTGACAAACAAGTAGACACACAGAGCCACATAGCACAGAGACACAGAGCCTCACAGCACAGAGACAAACAAGCAGACACACATGGCTACACAATGCAGAGAAAAACAAGCAGACACACAGAGCCACACACCACAGACACAAATGAACAGAGCCACACAGCAGACAGAGCCACACAGCACTGAGGGAGATAAATATCCCTTTTTCCTCAGTGTAGATCTGGCACAAGGGTAGTACAAGCTAAAGCCGAAGCTGGATGACAAGGTACACCACGATGAGCTCTGCCACTGGATTTCTCACAAACAGAGCTATAGCACATCCAACTGCACTATGCTCATGTTGGCGTGGTTTGAGACATCCACACGGACACTGCCTGCTGTGCAAGGCTGAGGTGCCCACCATAAAAACAGCCTTGAACCATAACATTTAAAGCTACCTCTGTGTTATTGGCTATGATCCACTATTGCGGCAAAACCTTTCATTAAAACCTGAGGCAAGTTCCTGACCCCCCTACAGCCATAGGCCTCCACAGAGGTAGTCAGCACAAAATGTCATGTTGGTGGCCATGTGTGTAGATTTCTGTGTCTTCCGCTTCCTCAAAAAAAGAAAAGAAATGGCAAGGATCCTCTACCGAATTGCAGGGAGCACAGTACAGTCATGACCCAGAGCTGCATGACTGAATTTGAACAAATCCCCTACAATTTACATTTATCTTATAACACAGTCTGTAGGGAACAATATAACACTCTGCAGTACACACGTTCCAGTTAAATAATCAAAATAAATATAAACAACAACACCAAAATGATGTCCTCAAAATTTAAATTACACATCTATGGCAGCTTTGCTACCCCAGTCATCATGCCAAGATATTTCTTTGCTTCCCTGGAAATTATGCCCAGTTCTCACTGAGATCTTGATTAAATCATAATCAAATAAATATTCAAGCAGCACCAAGTGATAATGCCCATTGCCACGCAATGATTCATACCCCTGCTTTTCACATGAAATCCAAAATCTCTCAGCGTGGGTAATTCCTCCAGCAACAGGAAGTGAGGTATAAATCAAACTGACACATCTCCATGTGAGGAGAGGCCGGAGCATTTCTCTGGTGGCGTCAGCAGGCAGGGAGAACAACTGCCAACAGACCCTTCACATGGGACGTCATTGGGATGAAGGACATGGGCGGTGACAAACCAACAAGCCGTCCCATACACATTTCACAATGAAGGACACACAGCAGAGAGTAACTGAGGTCTTCTGTTTCACCAAGAAGACGCAAAACCCTCAGTATCTCCTCCCTGACAACACAGCACACTACCGAACATAGGAGAGTGCTAATAAGTGTTCCTTCATTGTTGAGACAGTTTACTTGTTCGGCTCTGATTTCACTATCAAATGATATGTTGTACCTTTGTAACATGCAGTTCATTCAGAATGACAATATATTCCAAGCCTGGATGCTCTTGGGAATTCATGAGTCAGAAAAAGGATAGGGAAAAAAAACAGAAATCCCCAAATATGTCCATATTCTTCACAGTTTCACTTTACAGTGCATGTTCACTTCATTTCCAGTAAATTTCTTCTAAAATAACTTCTTCTTATTTTCAAGGTTTTATTCGATATTAATATTATACCTCCTAAATGGTGGTACGCTAAGTATGGATACTTATTCAGAGAACAGCCCTTGACAACCTTCAGGTCTGGCTGTTAGCGCTGACAATGTTTATGTGTGCAGAGCAACACCTCTGAGATGAAAGACCACAGCAAAGATGCAAACAATTCACCCTTATAGGGCATCTCTGGTTCTCACAGAACAGGTTAGGGGAAATGGCCACCACAGTGCTCTGATGCAGCACTTAGAAGTGAGAGATAGGTGAAGGGTGTGCGTGAGTCAGTTGCTGAGGTGGGAGATGGAAAAAGGTTTTGTTGGGGCGGTTTTTAAAATATTTTCTGAGCGGGAACTGACATCATATGTTTGCTGCCTGTGTTGCATCCGGCTGGCGGTGGCTTCGCTCGGACAAGGTAACTACAGCACAGGATACATCAAGATCTGTCAGTGTGACTCCTTTTACCCTGACCGATTTCTTTTACTACTTCACCTATCGAAGGCAGATGACATTGCAGACATTTCTGCAAGTATGAATGAATGAATTGGGGCAGCATAGTGGGTCCCTGCTTTGCATCACTCCCCCCACCTGAATGAGAGTCGCTCTGGTGGGAGGGCTCCTGAGACCCCCAGCTCACCCCACAGTGCCCCCCAGGCTGCCGGCTCCCTGCCTGGGTGGCTCTCCTAGGCTGTCACAGGCACAGATGCACACCAGCACTGAACAACTACTAGAGTGTCACGCATGTGAGACGTGTCACTGTCTCTGGCTGTGACGGGCAGACCAGCAGGTTATCAACAGGAAACAGAGAGGCCTCCATGGTTCGCACTCTCAGTCACCTGGGAAATCAGGGTGCTAACAACAGCTGCTGACCTGTGCAGTTATGAGAAAAGTCTGCTTGCATATACCCGCATGTCAGCTTTTATGCTGGGTGTTTGGCCTTGTTTCGCTGAGTAAATATTTGAAATAGCAGCGGAGGTTTTTCATGAACGCTTGCTTAACGCTACAGCCGTGCAATGACGACCCACAACACACTGTAGACTGTACTGAAAAGAAGAGATATATTGCATTACTGGCATTTAGCAGACACTCTTATCCAGAGTGACTTACATACGTTACAATTTTTACATTTTATCCATTTATACAGCTGGATATTTACTTAAGCAACTGTGTGTTAAGTACCTAGCCCAAGGGTACAGCAGCAGTGCCACAGTGGGAACTCGAGCCAGCAACCTTTCAGTTATGATTCCTGCTTCTTACCACTATGCTACACTGCCACCCTAAATAAAGATATATGTATATATATGCGTGCATGAGTTTGTGAGAATATGTGTGTAGGCCATGTGCTGAGAAGGAAGTGATGAATGGTTATTGATAGAAACCAAGCATGAAAACTAGACTTGACAACAGCAAAAACAGCAGCAAGTCTCCCACACCCTGTCTCAGAATGGAATCCTGACAGACTGGCTACATCACCCATGAATCCAAGCAGAATCTTTCAGCAGGAAACACACAACTCTTTGAGGAATTCCCCACACACCTCTGAGATCAATAAGGAAAAAAGACAGCGCTAGAAAGCCTTAATTAACTTAGTACTATTAAACCAGCTTCCTGTTGAGGTGCACGCATGGCAATGCACAGAGGTGCCAGTCTTCACAAGACACACAGCATCTCAGACAATGTCTGGCTTAGTGGTGAACAGGTGCTTGTGCTCCAAAACCACCCCCCAAAATGAGGACACGGTCTGCAGAAAACCAGAGATCAATACAAGCTAAAGAGAACCTGCCAGTCCTGCCCCCACAACATCCTGTTAGAGGCCCCGTCTCAACCAACTAATTCAGTCCTTTCATGTCCACGAGAACACAGCCCAGAAAACATGGCTGCTCTATTAACCTATAATAATTCCAACCCAGATCTAACACAATGACAACAATGAGAATTCAGAGCTCACAGGGGGTCGAAATGAACCCCAGAAGTAATGAATACAACACCGAGACACCAAATGCGAGAATATGACTGGAGACAACGCACATGTGAGCGAGTGCCAGTGTTGTAGTCAAGTCACTTAACCTCAAGACCAAGTCGTGTCTCTATTCACCTGTACACCAGTCCAAGTCATTTAACCTCAAACCTTAGTCCAACCCCAAGTCCAAGTCACCAAAGTCAAGTCCAAGTCAAATCACGAGTCATGAGAATTGTGAGTTAAGTTGGACTCGAGCTGAATGGACTGGAATCCTGGACTTGAGTACTACAACATGAGAGCGCTAATGAACCAAAAATGAGGAGGCACTCACTTCTGCTGCAGGTCCAGCAGGCTCTGCTCCGCCCGCTGCAATCCCTCCAGATCCTTCATCATCTTACTCATGTGGTCCTTGGAGTAACGGTTCTGGATGTAGGCAAACCAGCATCCGCCCACAGCGACAACTATGGACACCACCAGGAGGAAGTCTTTAAGGTGGCTGTGCTTACTCACTGTAAAGAGCAAGATAAAAAAGGGGGGTAGCAAGAGATAGACAGAGGGGTGCTTGGTTAAAGACAGTTCTTCAGAAGTCACACCAGTTCTTGCGCAAACAGGAAACAGCCCCAAACAGACCCCAAAAATTCACCACAAAACCTTGTCTCCCACTGCCAATAAAAAATAGTAATATATTTTAAAATGTACAATCAGGTTTATTAACACATTTTCTAACATATATAAAAATATGCTGTATACGCTAGAAAATATCAGTTATTGCTGTGTTCATGTATGATATCCGGTGCCATATCTCTTGCTGTAGACAGAGAGAGAGAGAGACAGAAAGAGAGAGAGAGACATGTCATAATGTTTTTTTATTTGAATTTGGGATTTTCTATTTCACCATTTATTCACATGTAAAACTTAATTTTTCATCCGGTCCCTCACAACAGAGGGCTCTGCTCTCAGGGATCACCGGAAGTCAACCAGAAGTCAAGCATGTGTAAAACTATAGTATTACTGCCATGGGAAATTGAAACCATACACTAGAAAGTAAATAAAGCACACAGACAACTGAAATAGGAACTCCGATCCGGTTGGCTCCAGAGAGCCCGCAGAGGCTGAGTGGATGAGGCCGACTCTCCTCTGAGATGGACAGGTAAATGTTCTGTTTACCCTTTCTACTGCAAGGCTGTGACAGAGGGAGGCAGGTCAGACTGAAACCAGAGATCACAAATGCAATATGTACTGTAACATCTCAAGTGTCAGTAACGCCAGCACAGTTTATATAAACACTTCACATCCGAGCCCCTGAGCCTGAGTCTTGGCGAATCCCTTTCTCTGTCCCTCGCTCCGTCTCACCCTCCTCTTCCTCACTCTAACCCCAAGTGGCGCAGATGGCTGGCGAGTCACAGAGAGCTAGTGCCGCTCCCAGGGGGCTTGGATTAAGATGGCTTAACACCATCTATTTCCACGCGGAAATAGGCCACTAGCGGCCTAGCGGGCACTGCACCTCCGGGCCCAGGAAGGGGGTGACATTTACAATGGATAATGGGAACACTGCTATAACTTTCCACCTCTTTAAGAATGGTAAATACCCAAGCACTTCCCCTGTCTACCCAAAGTCACCACTGGTAGGACACTGAGACAGCATCTGAGACCTGTGCTAGAACTCAACACGAACCTCCGTGCTGATGGAGAGAGATTGGCCACCTCGTTGTAGGAGCAAGCTCTTATCTCCTTTTAGCATTGCCCTGATTGGTGGAACTGATGCTGCCTGTGACAGGGAGTGACTGATGGTGACATGGTGTATTTAGTCACTGCAATGACGGGTTGATGACATGTGCATCCGTATCTGAACAGACTGAATGAAAGGGATTGTTGTGTAACACCTTCAGAGAGCAAGTAATGAGGGCGCTCTTTTTGCATGTAAAGGCCAGCTGTACGTACAGATGAAGAGCGCGAGAGGCCAGTGGGGCCAGTGCCTTTTTGTACTTATTAACCACTGCGTCTCTGCCCCACGGCTGCCTTCGCAGATGGAGCCAACCTAACAGAAACAGCAGGAACCCCCCCTCCACTGCCCTCCCTGACCTGTGGGGAGCGAAAATGAACCGGCTGTGGATGGGGGGGGTCTAAGGGAAGGGATGAGATGCCTGGAGCGTCAGATCCAAACCACTCCACATTCACCAAGCCTTGACTCAGACAAGCTGACTCCACACAGAGCCTAACCCCTGTTCATCACTGCTCCATGGATCAAAACACACGAAGAGGCTATGCTTTGTGCTCTTACCCACACCATACACACAGGCTGACTTCCAGTCACCACCTCAGCAGTGTGGTGCAGCAGAAAGAGCCCTCCACCCTGGCCCTGAGGGTCAGTGGGTCAAATCCCAAACACAGCACAGCCATTGTATCATTAAGTGTTGCGCTTTACCTCAGTTTCCTTAGTAAAACCAATTTACAAAAACAGACTACAACTGACATAATTCTAGCCTCTGTGAAAATGTGAAAATTCTAAAGTGAAAATACCATGCTCAGGCAGATGCAGAAAGCCAAAAGACAGCATGCTTTCAAATGGTAAAAACCACAAGCATGGCCACCACTGAAAAAACCACTGTTTCTGATAGAAGTAAGTTCTTCTGGGGAAAACTTACCATAGCATAACTGTGCACATTCAGTCTGCCCTGAACAACTAGACTGTTTGGCTTTTTTACTCTTTATTTGATCTGTTCTGTCTAATCTGTAATGCCTGGAAAGTGAAAGTTCGTTAAAGCAAGTCTGACTTCTTGCCATCGCAGAGTGCTTTGTGTACTTTGCCAGAATATTAACTCATGCCTGTTAGACAGGTCCAAAGTGACACGTTTAACGTGCAATTAGCCTGCCAATGACTCGGGTCAAACGTGATCTGGCTGTGGCAGTGAAGTGAACAGCCTGCAGCATTTTACACTCAGAGACTCATAAACAAGCTGATGAAATGTGCAAGATAAATGAGGAAGAGAACCTTTTGCAATGTGTGTACAAGAAACCCTCAAGTGATATATCTCAGTATACATTAAACATATATTACCAGCAACACATGTTAACATTAACATCCTTTTTACCATTTTCAGACTTGCATTTCTGCATAGGATATATATTGTACTTTAAAACATCAACTTTTACAATACAATGTGTGCTGCACTACATAAATAAAATCACACATCAAAGAGGCCATAATCTATGTGTTTGTACTGTATAGGATGCTTTGAAATAGATCAAAATACATTTCCCGCATTTGGATGAATATAACTTTTCATGAGGGGATGCTGCTCCAGGCTGTGCACTGCCTCCATACAGGCCCCAGCCCACTGCAGTTTCCATGGTTACAGCAGACCCTGCCACCTTCCATGGCTAGGCCTGGATGGGTCCCTCATCCTGCAGACACAAAGTTTACGCTGCCACATAGCTCTTTTTCCTTGGAAGTCACAATAACACATTAATAACTGTGCCCAATGCTATGGTGTGCTAGTACGCATGTGCACACAAATTATTGACACAAGAACACGCAATGTGTGCACAAGGAAACAAACTGACCCACATTTCAGGTGGGATCTGCATGTCTTCACTAAACACTCAAAAACAGTAATTTATTTTCACATGTGTGAAGCAGCAATTCTTTGAGCTGTTTGTAGCTCAATTCAGTATCAACTGCTAAAGGTAAACTTCTGACCTCGACTTGTTGCTTTAACTTTCTCAAACAAAACAGAGCCCATTATTCAGCCCCCATACAAAATGACACCTCTGGTGGTTAGCTTGTCAGCTAGCTAGTTCTGGCATATTACCTGCTCACCTGCTACTTGAGGTCAACTACACTTCCTGGTCATGCACAGAAGTTAATACGCATTGTCATACTAAGGTTTCCAGCTTGCTAAGCACTTCCAGCTTAACAGAGACCTGTACTTGCTGTTCCTGTTCGTAACCACACTGCATGTGAAGATGACCGTATTGATAAAAATAAGGGGAACTCAAAGCCACACCTAGGTAAATTCTAGAAAAGCCTAAAAAGAAGTAACATGAGTGGAGCCCATCCCATCTCACACTGCGTCATCCCTTTGTCTCTGTCTTTTATTTTCTCTCTCGTCTAACCTTTTCCTCCCTTTCTCTCACTCCTTTATGACAGCTCACATTCACCCCTTCCTTCCACCGTCTTCTTTCTTCATTGCTCACCAACCTTTCTCCTTCCACCCCTGAACAGAGGTTGCCACTGCCTAAAGAGCAGCACCTCCCCATGCTGTGCCCACTGCCTGCCCTACCCAGGCCTTTAAGCCCTTAAGAGGACAGTAGTGTAGTGGCCAAACCACAGGTCAAACAGGGGCAGCAAAATAACAGGCGGCTAATAACGGATGTGGCTGCCTTGTTCCCCGTCTCTGCTTCTGCATAACATGGAGTTCGATGGGAACTTAGAGGGGAAATTAGAATTACTACTAACTAACTGTTTTCTACGACTCAAACAATACTGATTTCACCTGCATCCTGTGGAAGCTGGCAAGGAGCCCAGTCAGAAACAAAGCTGCGTATGAAAACAAGCCTGGAAGCCCTCATTTGAAGTGTAACCTATTTCATTTACATGTAAATACTGAGGGTGAGGGAGAGAGAAAGGCAGAGGCTCAGCGGAGAATTACAGTGGTCATGCACGATAGCTGGCAATGACATCAATATAAACTTTTGTCAGGAATACTCCTATTGTCGAGATGTGCCCACAAAGAAAACTATAAAATATACTTCAGAATAAAGTTGAGTTAAAGGAAAATAGATATTGGGCTTCCTTTTCAGAGAATATTCTGGCTGCAGTGCTAAACCTGTTCAAGGCCGGGGGGAAGGGGGCAATCAGCAGGACACACAACGCTACTGTCTGACACACAGCAGCTGGGGACTGGTGCCTCGGCCTGAGAAATTAAAGTGTTACTTTTCAACCCACAGTAATCAGAATCAATGTGCTGTATTGAGTTTTTCACGGTGATAGAACTAAAACTTCTGTCGTATGGCTGGTATTACCTCTCTGTAATGGCTTTGCTCCTGAAGCTACCTGCTCTGTGAGTCAACAGGAGAAAAGTGCAAACTTAGCATTCCGTGCTTATGTGGAACTTAGCATTATTACCACTGCTTGCTACTACAGCAACTACGACTACCTCTACAAATAATAAAGTTACCTACATGCATGCATGCACATACTCAGATAAATGTACAAGGACAAGCACACAAACACATCTAATCTAAGCAAGGGTCAGTATAAAAATCTGCAGCACTGGTGGAACAATAAAATGTCAGAGTTTCCATCAGTGGGGATTATGGTATGAAAAGCCTGGGAGCTACCCCTATCTGAACTCTGTGCAAATAACAATCAGGTGATAAGAATCCAGGTGATACACCTGCACGAAGTCAGTAAGCTGGACATGTAAGTCCTGCTGTTAATGGAAGGAGAAAGAGGACACATTTATTCTCGCTCTATCAGATTTCCTCTGTCTCTCTGTCACTCCCTTTTCTGCTTCTTTATCATCCCTTCCTCTCTTGTGTCCCCTCTTTCCCTCTTCCTCTTTTTTTTTTTTTTTTTGTCATTGTTCCATTTTCTTCCCAATTTGGAATGGCCAATTTCCCGAATTTGGAATGCCCAATTAGTCATCGATGTTCGGTCCCATTGCACAACCCCCACTGTCAATCCGGGAGAGCGTGGACAAGCACGTGCCCTCCTCCGAGACACATGATGTCAGCCGCTGCTTCTTTTCGCTCTGCGGTCCACAAGCCAAGCTAGCACAGAGATGAGTCGGAGGAAGACATTTCATATGCAGCTTTTGGCACGTGGACCACAGGCGCCCGATCGACCAGCAGGGGTCACTGTTGCTAATGGACCGAAGCCCCTGCCGACGTACCCACCCCTATCCCCGGCGGAACGAAGCCAATGTGCTCCGCCTGTGAGCTCCCGGTCACTGTCGACCTCTTCCTCTTTCTGATGCATTTTTCCTGCGGTTCTGTTTTTTTGTACATTGTTCTGATCTCATCGTGACAGCCTCTGAATGCATTCAGGATTGGCTACTTTTCACAATGCAAGTCACAATGCGCACTACAGTGGACTGGGCACTCATTGGAGGACAGGCGCTGCTCTAATGATGTCAACTGAGCAACTCACAGGTGCCTGATGAACTGCAGGGTGCCTGAGAGTGATGAGACCAGGAAACCATAGCTGACCTACCCAACCCTTACCCCCGGCAGAATGACAACAATTTGTTCCACCGTGCTGGGTTCCCAGTAACTGTCGGTAAATGACACAGCCGGTTCCGAACCCGGGCAACAGGGCTTGGCCTGCGCTCAAGATGAACGCCTTGCTGACAGAGCCACTCAAGAGCCTCTCCTTCCCTCTCTCCTAACCCCTTCTCCATCTCTACGTGTTTACAGAGGGGTTTGTTTAATCAGCTGTGCTTTACCATTACTGCTGGCTAACGAGTGACATTAATAAGACATGCCTCACCCCGCAGCCACAATGAGGCGGGCTATTTTTAAACATGGGAAAAGAAAGATTGACAAAGTATTTACAAGTGGAAGGCACAGCCCTACATTATGGCAAAAATCTTAACACGCTCGGAGAGCTCTTTTAGGTACTGTTTGGATTTGTTTTGTTTTGAGGGCAGAGCAAATGTCCTATCAATTTCTGGAATCTAGATGTAAATCAAGCAGTCTCTATGATAACCAACTAAACTCTAGGATATTATCAGATTATTGTACAGTTTATTTATGCTTTTAAATCTGGGACTTGGGGATGACATATCGTACTATTAAGTTTCCCCTTAACAACAGAGTCCAAACATGTCAACACCCATTTCACTTTCATGAGTTCATATCATTAGCTTTTATTTGTGAGCAACCCTCCTGGGGGCTTGGCACAGCAGTGGCTTTAATCAACACAGCTGTGAAAGGCACCTCTCTAGTTTCTTTAAGCAAACTGCAAAGAATACAAGGAGAATATCCTCATCCTTGCTACAGTACCCAGTGTGTAACAGTTTTGAGGAAATGAGCACAAAAAGTCAAAAGAGGACTAACAGGCATTGACATTTCCCAGATGAATACTGACAGACAATCCTTTGGTTGTGGTTGTGGAATTCTTTGATTCTTTGATAGTTCCACCATTTCTGTCTCTTTTGGGACCTGTGGATATCGCGGAGTACAAATGCCATTGCAACAAGGTGGCTGAAACCTGTGACACATTGGGAAACATGTCACAGCTCCTCTCCGCCTGCATGTCTACTTTAGCACAGCACAACTTCAGAGTGGATGGCTGAGTTCAGCAGGAGAGTGGCTCTTTTGAAAGGGACCTTGGAGGTAACGCTGACAAAACACTGCAATACAATTTATGTCACATGAAGCACAAACCGTTTCACTATTGTACAGCTTGAGTTTATTATGGGGGTAACAGAATAAAACTACTATAGCCACCTCCAGGACCAGATGTCTGATGGGAAACTGTTAAACATTAATGGCATTTATAAGCCGTTCCTTTCCTCTTTATGTCTGCTGTGTGTCATTACAGTGTTCCAGGTCAACTCAGGCTAACCTCCTCTTCCCTTTCTTCACAGGGCTGTACAGGTAAGACCAAGCTATGAATGAGCTAACACTCTCTACAGAGCTGATCAGAGGAGAGACTGTTCATGAGAAGAAGCAAAGACTCCCTACATGGCCTAAATGGTGATACCATGCAGAGAAGCAGCTGCCACTCCGTATAGACCCAAACAGTGGGGAGACCGCCTGGAAAAGGAGCTAATAGCCTATTAACACAGGACCTATTACATTTTTTTCAGCCTTCATCCCCCCTTAACCCACCCCCCTCCTCCCTTTAAGCCCCTGCCCAAAGTGGAGCACTCACTCAGTGGGGGTCCAAACAGAACCGTATCTAGAGCCTTCAGCTGCAGCTTCTGTGCATGACTGCGCTCCAATATCTTCAGGAGGGACAGGGTCAGGGTGGTGTTCTTCACAGCCAGTCTGAGGAAAAGGGGGGGGGACACAGACCAGTTGTTTTCATAGGGGGTTCTGTGTGTGTGTGTGTGTGTGTGTGTGTGTGTGTGTGTGTGTGTGTGTGTGTGCGCGCGTGTGTGTATGAATTATGCACGTGTGTGGGGGTAGGGTTGAGCGTAACTGCAGAAGGTTCTGGGAGGTTGACCTCACTCACCTGGGCATGGCACTGCCATTTATGCTGTTCTTCTTGAAGGCTTCCACGTACTGCGGCAGCTCAACACAGCTTCTGAGCCAGTCCACCACCTCTTCCACTGTCCAGTTGTATACTGTCAGACACAGGGAGAAACCATTCATGTGTACACAGCCCTCCTCAGGTACAAATCATTCAGCTGCACAAGAGCTGATACAAGAGAGACCACCCAACTGTACACCATGAGACACGGGGAGTGATCTTCCGGTTGTACAATATCTGAAATAGTAAGACACCGTCCAGCTGTAGATGGTCAAATGCTTGGATGTTATCATGACAAACCACTGTTGCTAGTAAAGTTTAAGGTGTTTAATACAGTTTGATTGGCCCCAGCATGATACACAATTAAGGTGAATTGTGACCTGTGAAGCTATCCCTCAGCATAGCTCATGGTGTTTAAAAGTATGTTTATAAGTGTGACATTTGTGTGTGTGTGTGTGTGTGTGTGTGTGTGTGTGTGTGTTGTGTCAAGTAAAACACTTTGAGAATTCTCATAAACCTTGTAAAGGCTTATAAACTACATTCACACACACTGTCCTTCACTCAAGGAAAACAGCTGAAGAGGATAAGGAGCTGCAATGCAGTAGTTGATAGACTGTTAGGAAGGCAGAGGAAGGAAAGGAGAGATGCACAGAGACAGATATGCCACTGCTTATTGGCTAACACAGAGAAGGACCTGCACTGGGTCAGAAAGACAGACAGTCCTCTCTCGGGCTCAACACTGCAATCCTTGGATCAGACTCTGTTCTGATATTTTGCTCTACATCTCACTCAGAACTAATCAAATGAAGAAAGCTGTTAGATGATACAGATTCAGTGCAAGTGACAGCGATGCAAATTGACCCTTGCTGTGGCTTTTAATACAGGCAAAATACATCTGGCACTGCATGGTTCAGATGTGCTTTTATATGCACATATCTTGCTGTACTCCAGGGAAAAGACCGTGAGCTGCAATCTTTGGAGTAAAACTCCCCATAGGCTTGGCAGGGGAGCAGAGAGGAACAGGGGACAGGACTAGCAGCCAAGACTCGAGTGAAGGAAGTGTGGCAGTGAGCAGGAGTTTGGCATTGGGTCCAGCCACATGCTGGGCAGCCCACACAGGGACCACACACCCCGCACTGAGGCTGAGACAGAGGTCACAGGATCGGATAAGAGACCTACAAGAGGATTACAGCACCACAGTGACTGACACAGGGGAGCGAATGACCTGGTGTAGATGTGGAGAAATAAGTTCATTAATACAAAGGAAAAGTACGCTCGTCTTGATTTCTAATGTATCGGACAGAATACGGTATATCAGAGAATCCACAATCTGTACACCAATTGCTTCAAAAAGTAATCTTGTGATGCACGCAGCAGAATGTTTTGATAAGAGTTTGGCCTTTGTCCTGGTGTCATGTCCCGTGTGCATGGCTGGAAAAAAATCGTTTTGGGAGCAAACCGTGCGCAGACTGCTGGTTCTTGGATTATGTTGAGTGGACAGCTACAGACAGAGTCAGGTACTACAGTAAGGTAAAAGAGAAGAGAAGAACCATGGCTGCCATGCTGGACTGCAGGTGTGAGGGGTGGGATTTTGGAGAGGGAGGGGTCACAGGACTTAATGCTCCAGCCCTCATAGCAGAGCTCCTTCCCAAGACAAGACAGACAATCGGACAGTGGAAAGTGCTAAATTGCGTTCAGTGCAAGGAAGAGAAACACATCTGCACAGACAAGAAGTGTTTAACTCAGCTAGGAATTAAATCAGAGTTAACCTTTAATCAGTTTTTCTGATTAATCTAATTAAAAGTGATTTAATCGGTTTTTTCTTATTAATCTGATTAAAATTAATTAATTAGATTTTCAGATCACTCACTCACTCACTCACTCACTCATTCATTCAATCACTCATCCATCCATCCACTCATTCATTGGAAAGAAACATACCCTCAGAGGCCTTCCAGGCGTTCCACATGTCCTCCACGCTGATTAGCAGGTCTGCCCCATGGAAGCTGTTGTGTTTGGCCTTGGGGTCGTGGTAGTTCAGGTCCTCCCTCAGGAACTGTGGGGCAAGAGCAGGGGGGAGAGCACAGAGACAGTCTGTGTTTACTTTCATGAGTTGGAGCGTTCTCTCTCCGACTACTCTCGAACGTGGGGAGGGAACAGAAAACACCCCCTGAGACAGGAAGGTGATATAGTCTAACATGAGTTTGTTTTCAGTCTGGGTTTGAAACTGTGAGCTGGGAACTTGAAAAAGCATGAAGGGCCCAATTATGGTGACATTGTCAGCCCTAATTTGGTTGATGCGCAGCTCCTAGTAAAGGAGCTAGAGCACTGGACCTTAGGCCGGTCAGTCCCAATACAATGTTGGTTTGAGTTAAGTAAGCTTTTCTGTAGAGTGTAATTCCACCCGTGCAAATGGGCCACATACTACGCTTTGGACGTATGTTGAAAGCTTTTGAAAAAGTTCTGGGAAAGGGCGTGCATTAAGCAAATAAATGATTTCATTTCATATTATGTCACTGCCAGCTCTGAATAAGGGTAGCAATAAAGAAGAAAGCCCAGGGCCTCTGTCAGGGTCAGACACTGTATATGCAACCGAGGGCCTTTCAACCCTTGTCCTCTTTCTCTTTTACCCTTGCACTCCTTCTCCCTCTGTTTTCCTCTCAGTGTGTTTCACTGAGCCACACACACATTTAACAGTGGTCATGACAACCCGGGACACCAGCCAATGGGAATGAATGGAACATAGCCAGGACATCCAACTGTCAGCGTAAGTCCACGATAGACCATCAAATAAATCCATCTTATTGGAACGAAACAGCATGCAGGAAGGGATGGCAGCATGCATATGGTAGTGTACAGTATATCTACAAACAACTCTGACTCATTCCAACAAACGCTTACCCAGCTGTGGACAATACTGACGGAAGGAAAAGATATCAGATCTCATACAGTACCTTGCAAATATTAGCACAGAAAAATACACACTGTTACTGATAATCAAGGGCAGTCTACAATCAGGAGAAAAATAATCAAATCTGAGGGAGTAGGCAGTGAGGAGGTGTGGGTGTGTGTGTGTGTGCGTGTGTGGCTCAGCTCTATCTTCAGTGCTGTTACAGAGGAGGAGCACAGGAAACACACCAGTGGTGATACGGCATCGCCACGCCATCAGATCAGCCCCCGTGCCGTTCCCACAGAGAGGCAAGCTGGCTCTGGTTCTGCACACGCCCCCACATGAAACACAGAGCACTCCCTCTCCCTCTTACCTCTCAGTTTCTTACAACAGTAATCGAGCGTTACATTTTACTCTCAATTTCCCCCGGCACTCTTTCCAGGGGGCACCAGGTTGACTTGGGCGGGAGAAAATGGAGTCATATTTCATCAGCTTATTACTGGCCTTGGATCGAACAGGAAGCAATTTCTCAGAAACCCATCTGTTAAACAGATAACGTAAGTGTGCTCCATGGTGACAGAGCTTCTGCTGACAGGACATGTTTGATGTACCCTGAAACAAGGTTAAATCTGTAAGGAAGGGACAAGCCCCAACAGGTGGTCAATTGCTCAATAAAGGCGGGGTCCACCTGTGAAATAAAGTATATGGGAGAAATGAGCCCCACTACAGAACCACACTGCCAGCTGACTTTGAGCCAGCGCAGCTACGCTCTCAATGCCAATATTCTCTCTTGTTCCCATAAAATACACGTCTTGCTTTCCTTGCCAGATTTGTTAAGCTTATAATTAGCTGGTGTGACTTTGATTGAGGGGGACATACAAGGGTCTGGTATTCATGCTGATACCATCAAATGTTTCAGTAACGCTTTTAACTGTCAAATATGTATAAACAATGGTTTCTGATTCATTAAACATGCCCTCTCCCTTTCCCTCAAATGGAATTCAAGTGCGAAAAACAGGACATCAACAATGCACAGCCAGAATCGCTTAAAAATTTGGCATTACATCAGCTTCCTTTTTCAAAAGCTTAGTGGCATGAAAATAAAGTTCCACTACAGTAAATTTCTCCCACATCTTCTGACAGGAATGCAACAATCTGGCTAGATAACATCAAGTAACTGTTTGGCCCATTATAACCTGCCAATCACAAAAAGAAAAACTGATGCATGCGCTATAGGTACATGATGCAAAGTTACATTTGTGTAGTAGTAAAACAGCACCTTCATATACTCAGCTTCAAAGGATGGACACAAATTTACACAATTAGCCAGAAGCCACCCTGCAAGCAATAACTTACTCCCGCTTCTACCAGTACTACTACTGGTGATCATGATGACTGCAATTACTTCAGTCGTGCACAGGTGTAAAAATAAGTTGAAATGCACTATTTGAGCTGGAATTTAGATTACACAATGCATCAGAATTGTTAGAATAAACACTGTACATGCTTTGCGTGGGAAGATTGTGGTGGGGGAGTAATGCTCCATGAACCACAGAATGAGTGTACCTACCATTTTGCAAGCAGCGACTCACTGATTTCAACCTATCACAATGTTTTGCAATAGACAGCAATGTCTTTTGATAGGTTCACACAAGTTTGACAGACTATGGCAGCTGTACTCAAAACGCTGTTCATGAAGCCTCACTCTCCCATTGCTGCTCTGCGATAACTGCAGAGAAGCTTGTTACATGAAATGCAGTTTGCCAGTCCAAGGGCAGTTGGAATGTTTATTAAAGCAGAAGGCACTGTCAGTATGCATTCATATCAAGATGTCACACTTCATTGAACCACACACGCAGTGACTGACATGCAGATGCAATACGTACTGCTGTGACATTTTCTGAGAAAATACAACAGAGGCCAGCAACAGCTGTGCCGAGAAAACGCTATAGCTTCATTTACCTTCGCCCACCATAAAGGCTGAACAAGATGGTCAATCATCCATCTCTTTATCCCTGCTGCTTACCGGAAACATATTCAGAAACCTGTAATATATGTCTGCCGTGGTTTTATCAGCAAACGTAAGTGAACACAAGCTCATTCAGCTACATGTAATATAGAGAGTCTCCAGTGAGCTTCGCAATCCAGGCTTCAAGGTCATTGGAGAGGTCGGCATGGGATATTCATGTGATAATGCACCCATCTAACATACTGTCCCAAGCCTGCAGCGTCTCTGGGTAAAGGCCTCGGAAAGCCCTGTAACTCGCCACAAGCCAGGTGTGAGGGGTGCGTTTTGAACGTGGACCCATTAGGCAACGCAGGGAGGATTATCACCATTGTCATGAAAGAGCTGGCGAGCGGAGAGGCAGCTGAGGTTTGTGTAAAAAAAAAAAAAAAAAAATCTGCGACATCCACAAACTGACATGCTGGAGAAGTACCCCAGCCTGACCTTCACTGTGACCTTGACTGATGTGCCCCATCGCCAGTGACAAGGGTGTGGGATTAAATTGTTCTGTCAAAACTGTGTGGCAAACTAACCCTGATCCCCGATGCCTGATGCCTGCTTTCAAGGTGAATGTTCCCATCACACAGAGCAGCCGCGGGGCCACTGGTGACAGCTATGGGAGATTAAACCGCCAGAACTGAACCTCAGAACAAATTAACCCTCGCCGCTCATCCAGCCCCCTCCAGCAGACGTCTGCAGAACAGGTGTAGCTTACAAGGGGACGGGCTGCAAAACGGGGAAGCCGTCCAACTTCAATGACCTTGCATGGGAAGTCCACTGCCACGTCCACACTGCAGCCTCTTGCTCTCCCGACATGCACACCACTTCCACTTCCTCCAAGTTTAGAGCACAGGAAGCGATGGGAGATTGCTGTTATGGTTGTGAATAGAATTTCAAACGTACACCCCCGGCCAACATCTTATGTTCAAAGCTTGTCTGGACTGCACCACGTATACCCCTGAACTGCTTATCAGTTAAAAGGAGCATGCCAATGTGGAACATTTTTACTGGGGATGTCACATAATTGTTATCTTCAGTTGAGTCAAATTTTGGCAGCAGCTACCAAAGACTAATCTTGACATATCTATTCATTTTTTTCTAGCCATTTACCTGGTAGGTTTAAAGGGTATCTACTTTGAATCTACAGTATAAATGACCCACTTCATTATTATGCATGTATTACTATTAATATATTAATACTAAGGATTGTATTAATATTTGTGTATAATCTTCCCAGTTAAGGTGTTGACATTAATACTACAGCTTGAACTTAACAAAGTGATTGCTGGCTGTTAACTAAGCCAGGCTCCACAACCCGTTTGGTGTCCAGGTGAGGATCTAATGAAGAAAAGCCATTGAATTCGGTTTAAACATCCAGTGGCCAAGACGAAGCCATGCTGTACCCCCTTCGCCATGCCAGAGTGGTGTCACACTCACCCCGTCCGTCTCTGCCACGTCCACGTTACCGTTGGCGTCGTCGTCCATCTGCTTGTGGATGCTCCGGATGGCCTCGAAGCTGAGGTTGGCGTTCTCGTCCTGGCACAGAGCTTCATCAATGCGACAGAGCTCTGATGGGGAGACAGGGAGAGGCCTTTGGTCACCTATACACACACATATGCGTACACTTGTACACATATAAACACACACACGTACATGCATAGTACATATGCGCATGCAGACATACAAACACTTAAACAACAGGACCCATATAAAGTTGAGCTGGTGAAGTCTGAACCACGTATCCACATTTCACACTGCTGAAATTCAAATATCAGGCAAAGAACACCAGGTGCAAACACACACTTCTGAATGGAACTTGGACAAAATGAACAAATCTAACACACAAAAGCTATATGCTCCAACATAATGGTGTCTGCCAAAATTAATAAACAAAATGTGGGTAATTTCCTCTTTACTACCATTAATTTTGCAGTTGGCATTACTCAATAATCATTACTTGTTAATAATCACGGAGGGATTGTAATTGTAGAACACAAAAGTACTAAGTGCAGCCAATGGTTCTACCATTTCTTATATGAGGCTTTGTGCTTTCTAAAAAGCTACAGAAAGGTGCAAGAGATTGCTGTGACAGACTCGTCCTGCCCTTCATCAGACACACTGCTTACCGGTGACTGATGGTACCTACTGGATCTGCAGGTTAAAGAGTGAAGGGCAATAGTTTTTCCACTGTAAGAAGATGCATCACAGTCAGCCTAAACTAAATAGCCTGCTCAAAATCCTATTGTGATGGAGGTATTTTCTTGCTCATAGCAGTACACCGCAAAGGTGTTTAAATATAGCTGACGGACTCACTAGAAAGCAGTTCCTGCCTATTTATAGGCAGAAGCTCTCGACAGCTGTTTGGTTGCTGGTGGGGGGAGGGGGTGTAGGGGGTTGGGGTCACAATTGGAATTGCGTTCTTTTCAGAAGAAGTATGGAGATCTGCCATAGAGAGGGAGAGGGGGAGCCACAGATATACAATCACTTTTAGATGCTGTATCAATGCCAGGGGTCCAATTGTTTCTGTAACGATGAATGGGAAAGTCATTGACATAACGTCATTGACTGGACAGACTGCATGTGCATGTGCATTTGGGGAGCATGAAGAGCTGTACATACAGAACACATGGGGGAGGGGCAGGGGAGCAAGTAAACGCTGTTACCCTTCTACTCACAGTACAGAAGACCAAACACACACACACGCACGCACACACGCCTGCTACATATGCACACACAACAGTTGTGCGCTGTCAAATGCACAGAGGGCACAGAGACCACATTAATTCACTGCTCCTGTATGGTAACAACACCACACACTGTCGCAGATGTATGTACCGGCAATCAGTCGAACACAGCAGCGCTTCATACGTTTCAAATTTATTACACATTCCGCTACTGCACAACACATGCACCCCCTGAGGAAAATAAATCAGAAGGTCTGTGCTCCACTTCTCCAAAGGAACAAAGTCACTCTTTGTCGAGCAGCGTTTGCACTGCTATGTTTAAACCACGATGCGAGCTAACAAGTCAAAAAATGAGTTGACTTCACAAAAGTGCAATGTTTAAACACAAAATTCAATGGTCCACACGAAACTGTCAAGGTGACGTGGCAGAGAGATAAGCACTAATGTGCTGGTAAATGGCAGTACAAAAAATATCCAACGCTTGGAAATAAAATTACAGTGTAATGTTATAATGTTGTTATGAAACCCACCAAATAAAGACATCGGGTGAGTCCCCACTAGGTCACGTGACACAGGGAAGGGAGAGCCTGTGCTGAGAGAGCAGATCTGAAACGGGGCCAGCATGCGGTGCAGCAATGAGAGCACTGAACTCGAACTGAGATCCTATGACACTGTGATGGGATGTGGTGCCATTGTAATCTTTTACAAGGAATTTCCTCCTAAACTGCTCATCCAATAATCCCACTAAACAAATGGGACACAGAACACAAATTATAGACATTGCGAGGCTCTTGAATCAGAGCCACCAGAGTGAACAACCGACTTCAGGGAGTTGTTCTTACTTGCCATGCCCAGTGGGTGTAAACCAAGAATTATAAAGCTTTGTTGGCACACCTTTCTCAAGAGCGCAACAGTAGCGCTTTGTTCACATCAAACTCTCTAGATATCTGTGAGAAAAAGAGCAAAAAAAGTTTCACAAATAGGTCTTCATTGCACACTGCTGACTTTGCACACACTGCTAGCCCAGCACTGTAAAGGTTTAGTCTGACAGGGTGGTTAGTGAGAAAAAAAGACAGCCAGACAGCTGGAGAGTATGTGCGAATTGGGCCATTTGAGGAGCTGCCCCAGAAGGCAGTTGATAAGCAGGAGGATCAATATTTGCCAGTGAGAAAATGCGGCCCTGTATCCCACTGACGTGTATCTTTGCAGCAGAGCTTAGTGGAATGGTAACAGGTGCTACAGTGCGTGCTTCCTGATTGTGTCACCGGCTGCTCCACACCGGCCTCGCATCACTACACCTTCCTTTGCATTTCAGCCAATCACTGATGCCGACATTGAGACGTCCCTGCATGAGACTGTAAATACTGGGAACATAAACATGTCCATTGTGCTGGCCGTGCACCCTGAGGACAGACAGCATTCATCTCTCTCCTCAGGAATTCGGCTTCATTACTGCGCACTATGCGCCAGGCAGACAGACAGGCTGCATTCCTCTTCGAATGAAGCCTCCGCTCTGTTCTGAGAGATACGGGATGATCCTCTCTGTGTGGGGTACGATATGATCTGTGATTTAGTAAACCTTTCTTCAGAAGACTTTCGGCTCACGTGGCAGTGGCGCTGAGCTTTGTTGCTGGTTCCTGCAGGATTCTCTCCCCCCATCTCTCTCTGTCTTTCTCTCTCACTGTGGATAAGAAAAGCTCTGAAAGCATTCCCAGATAAACCTGTAGCACGCTATGAGAGGGAGAGCAACATTTGACCCTGACTGAAAGCTCAGAGGAGACTCAGAGGTTCTGGAGCCAGGCTGCTTTAAAAAGCACACTGTTTTGACAAGCTGCTTCATGCATACACTTCTAAAACAAAACAAAACAAGACAAAACAACTGCTTCGCCAGAGCAGACTACACAGAAGTGCACGCAATTTCTCTTGTTCGCTGTCTTCTGGAGCGGTGCGGGTTACACTCAAATGCTCAGAGTGAAAGTCGACCTACCGCTGACTGATGCTGAATGTCTCTGTTGAGTTTCTGCACTGGTGGGAGGTGAGACAGGGGTGTGCATCTTAAGATGGATGGGATTGGGACAGATTTTGCCCCGGGTAGCCTCTACTCTATCCCACTTCTGAGGGTCAAAAGGCCACCCAAAAGTCATGTCAAATCCAGGGCCAGGCGTCTGTTCCCTTTCACCCCTGACTTACCAGCTGGGATAGAAAGCAGTGGCCTCCACTAGCTTCCTACATCCCTCCACCAGCCTCCCTCCCTCCTTCCATCCCTTTCTGCCTCCCTCCCTCACCCTGTCCATTGCCCAAACTGTCTGCCACCTCCTCAGCTGTCCTCTTCTGCCCCCCCTGGGTTGTTCCTCTTCCTGAATAAGAGTGAGAGTGCTTTAATGATGTTCAGACTGCAAGAATGAAGAATATGAAAGAAAGCATTCACTGCTGTGATATGGGAGGTCTGAGAAAGTGACCTATGAAATCATCAAGATAAATAGATGCCTACCCTCAGAAAAGTCAATCAACATACAGGAAGTACACACAAAACATATGTCTAAGATTTTACATCAGTACTTGTCAAGCTGACGCTCTTGTCCAGATCACGCACCTTACACCTTATTATTTGCTAGTACAGATATTGAATACATATTTAACAGAGATTTAAAGTTATGGATATTTAATAAAGCACTTAACATTAAAAACCTCAATCAAAGACAAAACAGCCATGGATCCAAAACTGCAGTGTCCTGGTAGCATGTCCAGGTCTCTGACCCTACTCCACAGAAAAGCATCATGCCAAGACTGAGATTATTATGTCCTATTAGGCGCCCTTGAGTAAATACGACAATGAAGCAGAATTACAGACAAGTCTACACATGTAAACGTTATTCTTATTTACACATGCCTTTGGCTGCTTCGTGCAAATTGATGACTTAGTCTGATGCACACCACTGCTGTGACTGAGAATCATAATGAACTCTCGGGAGTGGAACGAATAAACACTGTCTTGCTACGAGACACAACACCATGAAATAATGCTGTATGCCTGATCCTCTAGATACCCACCCACTTCCATATTACCCCTCTCCTCTTTAACCCGCAACCTACTGTAACCCGCACCAGTTCCAGGACTCTGGTGCTGACATACAGTGCGCAAAAATACATCTCCGTCAATACCAATAACAATAATAAAAGTGCCGTACTACTGCTGTTGCTACACTACAGGAACTCCAGTGTGTGAGAGAAGAAGAGAGTGAGGGAGAGAAAGAAAGAGAGAGCAGAAGGAGAGAGACACACAGACACTTAGCACTCTCAGTAACACCCACACCCACACCCTGAGTCACTACAGCCTAGCTCTGCTCTATCACACATCTGTGCCCTTAAAACTGCCACCCTTACTGACTCAAGAAAATGCATGGTAATTCAAATGCCCTCACTGCTGTGCCAATCCACCACGAATAATATCCAGCACCATGTCACAGCGCTGGTTAAAAATTTGGCAGACATGGAAAAACAGAAGTTCCCTTGAGCAAACATAATAATAATCTAGGTTCCCTAGCCCAAAAGAGGACTCCCAGCAGAGCTTCAACAAAAACCAACAGGAACTCAACCGAACTTGAGCAAACTTGGCTCATCTTGAACCGTGAGTACCTGGATGATCATGGGCTGCTTGACCAGGAAGTCATAAAGATCTTCGCCAGGAATATATACAGTGCAGTATATAAGCAATGTCCACTGTCTTCTCCAGGGGACCCCGCAAAGAACTCCAACTTCATAGGGAATACAGCTACCCACCAGCGACCCATCACGAGTAACACAGGCGGCAAGAGCCCTGCCCAGCAACAACTACGGCTGGAGGACAGCTCAGGACAGCACAGCCCAGACACGCCCAGGGCGGAACATCACACACCAGCGAAGCCCGGCGGACGAAAACCCAGCCCAGCAGCAACCAGTACAGTGGAGCTCTGCCCGAGGTAGCTCTGGGATGTCAGCTGCAGCTCAGCTATGCAGGAAGTGTCTCCGCACATTCCAACAATTCAGAAATGGTGAGGTATGCTAATTATTGAGACTTATTTACATCACTATGAGATAGATTGAGCTCAGTATAAAAATAAAAACCCGGCGAGACAGGTTAGGTGACTGTTCCCACTGTAAATTGGACTTCATCTGAAATGGGCAGGGTGTTCATCATGTAGCATCAATGAGGTGGTTCTTCACTAGCATTTCCATTGCCGTTGCTGTTAACTTAGTATCTTCTGCCATTATTTTTGGTTATAAATAGACTGTTTACTTGAAACGGAATAGTGAAACAGGCTTTTATATTAATATGGCCACTGGAATAGAGTATTTAAACAAATATGATACAATCCACATTATATCACAGTACTGTATTTTCATTTAAAAACATGTTATCTTCACCTTGCATTGAATGAGCCACGCCGACTGTTATGTCTTCATTTACACACACCCCCCTTGGTTTGTTTGAGGAAGTGAAAGCTGTCCAGGTCGGTGACATTACAGACATGTTCAAACAAGTCTGAGAAACAGTGGAGAGCCTCACAGTTTGTCAGCTAGTCTAATGTAGTCAGTCTTTAACCTCACTAGTGGAAACAAGGCAATAGACTTAATATCACAACATATAGGGTGCAGGACAATGTGTCTGCTAAGATGAAAGGCAGATCGTATCCCCCTCCATGTAAGAAAATATTATCAATCGAGGAAGGAACTTGGGGGGCCTGGAAATCAGATCTTCACAACTCAAAAGAGCCAACTTGGTGTGGATAGAAAATGGATATCTCTAAAAATATCAAAATAATTGGTCGATGCCGCACAGAACATCTTCCTCTGTACAACCCACACTCCTCCCTCAGAATTTCTGCAGTTTAATGAAAATATTTTCCCCACTCTTGATACAATTTGCAGGCCCAGAGAAATGTGCTTATCTGCAGAGATCCAAATGCTAGGACTAGACTGCAACACCCCTTCAACATTATGCACCTTCAGTGAACTTCACCATATCAATGGCCATAAATATTTCAACAGACTCAATATTTTCCAAAGAAACTGCTATAACAATATCACCAACAAAAATGGACAGCTATTTCAGCAGCTCTGTCAACACATGTTGTCGAAACATTACGAACATCAGGTTACAAAGGGATCCTTTGGGAAGATACCTCTATTGCTCTCTTCTTGGCAGTAGTGCAGTTGATTATATGATCATATATCACCCTTTCACTTTCAAAGCATGTAGTCAAGCCACTAAGCCCTTTTTCTGAATGTTTCTTAGGAAAGAGGAAACAAACCAAAACCAAATTCACAACGTGATAAGCTCTTCAACATGGGACAATCCTCCAGATGGGTCCAAAATAGCACATGAGAGTAGCAAAAAATAATGAACAAAACTAAAATCACAGCATTGCTCAAGACCTTGCACCAAATATCCTCACAATTAAAGAGGAGTGAATATGGCTATCCAAAACATTGATTACATTTAAAAAGATGCCCAAAAGTGAAATTTAAAAGATGAAACAACAGAACTAAAAATAGTGAAGTGATTGTAAAATATGACAAAAGTTTTAATCGACACAGGTAAATAAATAACCCAGACGTTTGCCTTTGTGCGAGACACTAAAACACAAAAAACACATTTACATGAAAACAATGAAGAATATACCCACAAAAACTGACACATTTGAAACACTTAAAAAAGCTAGAGTAGCCAATGAAAAGCCATCAGCATCTCCTAGAATCCATCATTACCATTCAGGAATTGCAGGGGAAATTGCTGGCCCTGACATATTGGAAAGCCTGGGGCACAATGACAGCCTAAATGAGATGCTAAAATACACAAGCACCAACTTCTCCATAATGTTTAACTTTATTCTGAGTGTGGGTAACTTCCCTGTCATTTGAAATGAAGGTCATATAAACCCCACCTTATGAGTGCAGATTAATTTCACCACAACAATTACTGAGGAATATCTGTGAGCAGTAATATGTGGAAGGTTCTCTGTGATTTCAAGACCACTTCCTGAACAAGTACATTATATATGTCTTATATGTGTCAGATTGGTTACCAAATCACTACACTACTGACCACATTTTTACTCTGCATACTGGTCCTGCTGGCATCAGAACAATAGCTTCAGCAAAGCCTGGCTCTGCTGGAGCAGTACTACTAGACCTGAACCCTAGCAGTGAAAGAATAAAAAGACCCTGGCAAACAAAAGGCTAAGGCTAAATTCATGATATCCCAAAAAAAGATCCAGGTATCACAGAAACAAACACAAGTTAACATTAGACAGAAGTAAAATAAAGCCTTGCACATAATACACATACTATGCATATTTGCCTTTGAGAAAGCATGCACAATATTTTAAAGCAAAAAAAAATACTCAGCTGCAATCACACTAAATTAATTTGGGTAAAATATCTAAAAAATCAAACAGTAAAACAAATTGCTCTATATGGCATCGACCAGGTGCATCCACTTACAGAGCAAGATTTTTAAAAAAGAAACAAACAGACCCTAGACAGTTGCTCGCAATATTGCGTAAAATTTCAAAGTACAAAAAAATACTCTAAACATCAAATGCAGGGCAGAATTAGGTCAATATCCATTATTAGTCCAAATTTAATACAGGACAGTACATTTTTGGAAACATCTATAACATAATATCCCCACAAGGCCCTCCCACTCCGAGAACTAAACCCACAGAAGAGTCCACTTCACCACCTGGTCTTGGTGCTCTCTAACCACATACAGACTCAGGATAGCTACTATAAAATAAAATGATTGCAGTAAACCAAATTAAAATGTGACAAAAACAAAACTACATCACCTATGTAGATAGAAACACAAAAGCACAACAACAAGACTTCAGCGCTATCAGGGCCTAAAAGAGCATTTTCCCATGGTAGATTGTCTGGCCATGGTAAGTGATAGAAAACTGAGAAATACCTTGACAAAATACAGACACAACGAGCATAGCCTGACCATTGAGACCAGCCAGCACAGGAAGACCTGGCAGCCTGTAGAGGACAAGCTGTGCTAACAATATCAACTTTAGCAGGTTAAGACAGAGCTGCACTTCCTCACAACGTGTGACGAATAAATCCGCATATGGGAAGAAATCTTCCCCAAAATCACTCTCTTCATTCCAAATTTTCTAAATATGACTAACTTTGAAAAACTGCCCACCCTCCGTAGGGGAAGAAAGGAGCAACATCATGCTAGCAGTGAAGCACACAGCTGCTTGTCAAAATCTGGGGGACAGTGACTACTGATGCACGACCAATCAACTGGTCCTGAGCTTGACTTGTGCTGACCTCTTCTAATACCAAGCAGCCTCAAGGACAGCATGTGAGAGGAGTGGGGCTGAAGCAATTTTCTGCTCATCACTCAAAGCATTTTGTAATCTCTCCACTCTCACTCCACTCCAGGTTTTCTGTGCCCCGCTCAGGTTGCACTCCCACTCACAAATATGAGAAAATTCTCGCTCAATGCCAGGCACAGGCTCTCCTCTCCACAGGGGATAGATTAACAGCCCAACTGATTTGTTAATTACAGTCCAATTTAATCAATGACTGATATTGATTTGATTATGCCGGTATAAAAATTGCTACTTTGAAGAAAAAAATGAGGAACATCGAATGACGGTAGCTAGGATTTAAACATATATGACACTTTGCTTGTTGTCTAACCACAAACACATGCAATATTGTATAGTTAGCAGTAGTATTTTAAAAATGTGCCAAGACTGTCATGTTATGTGATGTTTTAGTCATCACAAATGTAAACAACACAAAATTTCTGATACGTTTACTATATTTTTTTGAAAAATGCTTTGGCCAATACTGTATACATGCCTTGCAAATGGTATAAAATGTCATAATTGACAATTTAAGGTCAACATAGCTAGTAAGCTAATGCTTCCTGATAATGTTGTATAAATATCTAATTATATGTTATGGTTACAAAAATTTATATCTTGTGAGTTATGTGGGAGGGTCAGGCATGAGTGGCACAATGACAATCAATGATAATGTTATAGTGAATTTAGCTATTTTGTCATTCTAAAACCATGATTTCCTGCTGACTATCTAGTTATGAGCTGCATAATGATTTGCAGTTATCTCACTTAATTCTCTCTCTTCTCTCTTCCTATCTCTATCTATGATGTAATAGTAACTTGTCTTCAACTTGCTAACATTCTGCCAATTTTAAATTACTGAAATGAATGCAAGCAGATCCTGCTGCTACTTCCCCATCCCCCTACCAGCCCAGATTTCTTTTCATTATGTGCACAGAAAACTCTGACTGGGCACATCATTTTTACATTCCACAAAGAATCTTTGCTTATGGCAAAGACTTCCCAATGCTCTTGTTCACCCTCTCCATCTGTAACCTTTACTCAACATCTGCATAAATATCTTCACAATAATGCCTGGCAAACTCCATCTTTCCCTGCAGCTAACATTCACAGATTGATAAGCGCTGCAGCGAATGATGACATACAATTGCATGTTGGGGCATTGCAGGTGCTGTGCATATGGACTGGAACAGTATCAGAGCGGGACAGAAGACCAATGCTCCCACTTTAGGAAAAGCCGCTCCTTGCACCATGCAAAACTGGCCCGCCCCATTTGCACTTGGCTCCAGTCACATGCTCTGGCCTCAAGACAGCACCTCCACAAACAGACACAATTGCAATCGACCAAAATACCACACTGCAGAAACAAAAGCAAATCATTCATTGGGGCACACAAAAAGCAGAGCAATCTGAGTATGATCGGGCTCTAGAAAGACAAGAGAATGTGGCATGCGACAAGCTATTGTGACCAGTAAAATCACAAAAGGACATAATTAATACAGGTTTTGTGAGCACAGCGTGTCCACTGAGACAAGCTGACACAGGCAAACCATGAGCACAGCCTGGCCATTCTAACCCACCAACACAGGCAAACCAGCTCGCATATGCGGCACAGAGATGTCAGGCTGTGTAGAAACTGTCTACTGTAAAATAACTTGTGAATTTCCTTATTATACTGGAGAAATACAGTCTTGTAAGGGCACCACTTAAGACGTAATGTTAATTTGAGGTAATACTTCGAATTAAAAAGGGAGAAAAGGAAAGGAGCAGTGACTCATAGCGTGACAAGGCCGTAAGACCAAAGAGACCAAAGCATCAATTCATCAGTTATGACTGCAATAGCTGCCTGGTGACAGTGGGCACCCCCCTCCCCAATAAAGGAATTATTTTTCAGCCAAATACAACACTCATCACAAACAGTGTGAAAAACAATAGCCCTGCCACTCTATAAATATTTCCAGCTCATGGCTTGAGCAAAGTGGGGCTAAGGCTGATTAGTCATTGGACAAGAGAACTCATTGGTAAACCAAGTTGCTTCTGGAAGTGGTTTTGGTGGAGCAGCAGGAGGCCAGCAGTCTTCCCTCTGGACCAAACAGGAAACCCAGTGTAGTGATGGAGACATATGTGCTGTGGGAAACTACAATCTCCAACCAATGTCCTGACTCACTGCGGTCACTAAAGATCCCATGGCACTTATCATAGAGAGTAAGAAGCAACCCAGTGTCCTGACCAAAGTCTCAGTTACACCCTCTCTATCTAGCCATTAAAAATGCCCCGGTTAATTTGCTAAATAACTCCCTCCCTCTTTACCTGAGCTGATGTGTATCAAGTGTTGCCATGCGTCAGCTATATGCACATTGTTGGTGGTTGCTGTGAATCAGTACAACACTTTCAGGTGATTGCAAGGTGCTATGAAAGGGCTCCTGGGTGGCTCAGTCAGCCAAAGTGTTTGTTCTGACCCTTGGCTGAGCCTGTGACCCAGGACTGATCCCCACCGAATCAGAGCTGACAATGACCCGGGATCCTACAAAGAAATGATCAGCAAATCATTGTTTCACCAGAGTATTATCAGAAAGACAGCATGATACAAACATATTTTAAACAGTTTTGGAAATTCCTCCTCCTATTCTACAATAAATATTCCAGTTAGGCTATTCCCATGACATTCACTGACTTTCACAATGTGTTGTGTAAGCATTAGTATGAAATGCATAAAGCACTATTTAAGCAGCAATGGGATTAAAGTTACACAATTCATCAATACTTGAATAATAACAGGACACTCAACAAAAATGCTAATGATCTGGAAAGTCCAGATTTTGTCTGTCAAAATGACAGCTAGGTTTAAAAACATTCCATTAAAGCTTACAAAGTTTTGTAAATGATGGGTAATTGTTGGGTAATGGAAACAACGAAGCAATTCGTTGCCAATTTAAGCAATTCATGCCAGTTAAGCATTTTTGAATTAGGGCTACACTGTGAAGACAGAGAGTGAGGGAGGAAAAGAGAGGATGAAATGGAAAGAAACAGATAACCAAAAATAGAAAGAGGAAACGGAAGTGGCCTGTAACGGTAGGTAAGTAAAACGCCAGAACACTGAGTGAAGCTGGCTAGTTCTGAACCAGTGTGGTAAGATGCATATCTGAGAATGTGGGCGGTCTTTCCTCCTGTTTGTCACCAACACGGATAGGCAGTCAGTTGTTGAGTCAAACAACCTGTTTTGGATGGACATTTCCGCAATTCAACATAGTGTCCTTAGAGACACAGGAAATGACTACTGAACATTCTCAAAGCAGATTTATAATAGTAATTATTTTATATATATGAAATGTTGTAGTCTAATTATTTACAATCAAATTGACTAATTCCCCATTCATCTGCAGCTACCACTGTTGTACAAAGGTTGTGCAACTGGTGCACACAAGCTTTATGCATGAAACCTACAAATGAAATGGCACTGTGACAGTTTGGGATTTTTTGGTTTTAACCCAAACAAAAAGGGGAACCTAAAGATCTTTGTGAAGTCAGTATCTTCACAGCAAGTATATGCACAAGATGGTGACACAAGCAATTTACATTGGCGCTAGCTCATCACCTGGAGTTCATCACCTGGAGTTTGCTGGAGTGGGTTTGAGAGTAAGAACTCTTGACTGACAAACCAAGCTCCCAGGCAGGAAATACTTTACCAAGATTGTTATTCAAGAATCGTATAATTAAGTGCTAAATTCTGAATGCGCTTAAGGGAGCTGAAATTTTTGCTTTGACCACAGACACGTTGTGAAGTATTACAATGACGCCATTCATGTAATTACAGACACACTAAATTAAGTCTGTATGGCCACCATAGAGAAAGTGCACGAGGCACTGCCTGAGCATTTGGTGTCGGTTTATTGATGCCAGTTTTGCTTACAGCTGGCAGACATGTGGGACCTGCAGAATGTGCAACTCAGGATTGGTAATTTACTATTGTCTAATCGCTGTCAGTTAACGTTTCTTTTTATAATAATAACAACAATGGAATGGATTCATAAGGCACTTTACTCTCAACAGCAGCCCTCAGTTTTCTCAAATGGAGGCCCTACGAGAAGTGAAAATGTTTGTGTAACGTAAGCGACAAGCCAGTATCATAAACAAACGGGGAGCCGGTAACTGATTAACGTTTTTTTTTCTTTACATCGTCCGATTTCATCGTCCATTGGCACTTAATTGAGCACACAGTCAGCTCAATTTTATGAACATCCCCACGGAGGCCGTAGAAGTAATGACAATGATTGTATAATGTCGGTGATAAGTCAACATCGTTAATAAATGTGGAGCTGGTAACTTGTTAAAAAGACTTTTTTCCTTAACATTGTTGACGTGAATGTAATATCAGCAATGGTGTACTGCACTGCTGATGTCCTATCAATCTCCAGCACTACTGGCCTTCATGCTAAAGCTGGCTTTACAATCATCTTCAGTGGTAAACAGTGGCAGGTGTTTTCCACTAATATGGCAGAGGTTTGTTATGCTTAGCATTACAAGCTGATAACCTCAAAATCATGTGTTTTGGTTGAGATGAGACTCACAATGTTCAGGCAAAGGCTTCTATATTTTCCTTGAGCTCTGTGTCAGAAGGATATGACACCCTGGGAAAGATTAAAGCATAGACATGCGTGTCTTGACTCTGGATCAGTGTAATCAGAGTCAGTGCTGATTCAAGCAGATCTGCCTGCATTCCAGAGAGCTCCTTCAACTGCACCATATTCCTAAGTAAGGGCATTTCTGAAAACGGGCCCTACAAAGTGCCCTCACTTATGTATATTGGTACAGGCAGGTAGGAGTGCATGTGTGTGTGCATGTTTTGTGAGTCTGTGTACTGTGTATGTGTTGCTTGTGTGCATGTGTGGGAGCCTGTGGTGTGCATGTGCCTGTAGTGTACAGTGGGACAGGAGGCTTGGAACAGTTCTGTAACATGTTACAACAGAGTAACTGGTCCTACAACCTAGATCTGTCTGATCCCCCAGCTTACGTAAAAGTGTTAGGATTGCCATAAATGGGAACTTCTGAAGAACCTTTTTTCCCCCCTGCGCGTGAGAAGCCACAGTCCTCCGGCACTGGGGACCTCTGTTTGGGGTTTTAAGCAGCTGATACACGCTGTGGCAGGTGGATTAACCAGCAGTTTCAGGTCTGTTTCAACCGTGATAGAGAATTTGTCCTTCCGCGCTACAAACTCAGAGAAAACGTAACCGGAGTCATTGCAGAAATAAAATTCTGGAGCCTTTTAAAACACAGCCTTGACAAATGTTACCATAAGCCTCCAGCCCCAGAGGCAGTTCGTGTTACTACACTGCCAACAGAGCAAAAGGTTTGAGTGGACATTACAGCTTAGTCTGACAGTCATCTCTAAGTTAGGGGCTGGGGAGACCGCTGCCCATATATTACTGTGAAAGCCTGAGCAGTCATCCTGAACACTTCAATGTCATCCTCACAGACACACTCAAAAAACAACCATTGAGGTAGGTTTAACTTAACAACTTATGGACACAATCTGTATTCCCACACATGAAGAGCGAGCTGGTGCAGTTTGGCAGTTGTTTAAAGTTTAGACAGCGTTATTGTTTTCCCTCAGTCAAATGGCTGGTTGACATCGACAACCTTCTCGAACGGGCAGGAAAACAGTACTCTTTATTAGTGCAAACACTGGCAATCCTATTTGTGAATGAACTGTGAGGGGCACAACAATGTTAAAATACGCATAACTAACAGTGAGGGGTTGCATTATGAGCTACCGCATAGCTGAGAGCTAAAAACAACTCCTAATGTGCAACAACCACCCTGTTGTTAACTGCTGTGGGTTTCTCTCTGTGTGAAAACCAGACTAAAAGAGCCTTCTCTGATCCCCCTTCCCCCACACCACTGCAGTGCAGCAAAATCTGGAGAGGAGACAGAGTCCCTGGGCAGTGTCTCTAATTCTGGGTTTGATTTTCATAGATTTGCTAGTATCCTCTTTCTTATTTTGCTGTTCTCAGGCAGAATATAAGTCCACTCCAAGCACCCACTGAATAGAAATGTATCATGTTACAGTAGAGTTTTGCTTTGACGTCATTCAGGAACACCCCAAAGGAACTCTTACAGACTCTCTTTGCATTTGCAACTTATGGCAATCCTGCAACAGTTTCAGCATCGCAATTCAAAAATCCATTCCATTTATATTTCCAGCAGGAGCATGTGTACATCTGTTTCCACGTATTTATAATAAACCTCACGTAGGACACATGTACAAAATATCTATGGGAGACCTGTGCGAACAATGGGGTTATTACTTCTGCACCAATGATCTGCTGTATCACCAGACAGGTCAGACAGCTCTGACCCTTCACATCAGCGCTGGGTACCGAACAGTGTACATTTCCAGGTTCCATTCCAGCCTGGCAGTAGCAGGTGATATAAATCCCTGAATAAACCCCTAAATTTTATGCATGTAACCCTAAAACCTGTTGATGGAAAATTTCTCGTGAATATGGCATGGATGTCTTAGCCACTACGTATAGAAGTGGTTTAGGAAATGGTTGCTGAAACCTGATGTAAAGCAATTCACATTTCTTAAAACTGAAAGAAAAAAAAAACGTGATTTGCATCACAATTTTGAAATGTTTACAAACTGCAGTGCGAATCAACATACAAAGTGTGAGTGGAAGGAGAGCCTGGAGGCAGTTCCAACCCCATAGACACGGCAGAAAGGCACTGTGACTCAGCATGCACAGCTGCCAGAACAGCAGGGAAGTTCTAGCCAGGCTGGTCTCCCAGCCCAGTGAATGAGGGAGAAAACTCTATCCCTTAATTAGAGCACAGGGACCAAGGAGTGAAGTGTCTGAGTGCAGCGTCTGAGGTGTAATCAGCACTACGGCCAGTCAAAGGGAGAGAGAGATGGAGAGGGAGCGAGAGGCCGGGGACAGAGAAAGATGCCATGTCTCTTCAGATCCCGGCTTCCCCGACCTGTGGATCACACTGGGAGGGAATGCCTCACTTCGTTGGGACAGATGGAGTGGAAGCCCACAGCAGGCGATAGTAATGCTGCCATGTTCCTGGATCACGTCTCACTGTGAAAGCAGACAGTGGCAATCTAAACCTTCAGATCAACTCACGTGTCATTAGTTTTATGTCAGCCCTCCTGTGTCAATAGTGGATTTGGATTTAAAGCTTCCCAAGGCTCCAGATTGCCTATTTACATGGAGCTGTTTCGAGAAATAAAACTATGGGTTGTATTGGCTGCAGTGATTGTGCACATTTGCACAGTGCCCGCTCGACTTCTGAGCCTCTCCACTTTTTTCACTGAGGGCTTACAGTCGACTTAACCTTTTCCGCGGCCCCAAGGCCTTTGCCACAGGCAGCCACTCTCCCAGCACACAACTCTGAATTCTCAGCCTCAGATAACAGATCCAAAAAACTGTCTGCATATCCATTCAGCAGCTTACATTGTCTTGGAAAAGTGAAGCTATAAACTGATGGGTCATAATGAGGTCAGACATTTTGTCCTTCCACTTCAGGGAAAGCCTTTAAGCTTTCCAAACTCAAACCTTCACATCTGCATGGCTTTCAAGCCCTCAGGTTTTGAAGCACAGTCATTTGGAACAGTTTACAGCCACTCATGAAAATCCGGAAGGAGGAGGTGTTTAAAACCATTGTTATAAATACCCTCTGAACAACTTGACGTTCCCCAAATATATACTTCTATTAGGCACAAGAGTCCTGTATATAGGAAACTGTCTATTAGATGATAAATCATACATGCCACAGCCTTAATGTCAACAATCTACAAGAGCCCTGAATAAACTGCCATTACAGGAAACAAAGGGGTTGGCACTTAACTCCTGTGCTCTGCTGGGCAATTAAGATATGATGCATGCAGACCTGACCAGCAAAGAGGGGAAACCGCTGGGTGCCTGCTCTGTCGCCTCTGTAATGTGGCTTTGTTTCAACTGCTCAGAGAAGTCAGCCATTCTTGCATGGCCTACATAGAGAAATGCTGTGGTTCCAAGCCAAAATACCCTGACTATAGTTATGGTTTACACATATTCTTTCTGTTACCACATATAAAAAAATATAGTACATCAGAAATCATTTCTCCAAAGGTTGGCGTATTATGTTAGACAACCACGGTTACAAAAAGAGTTTCAAAACAGATGTTTTACGTACAAAGTGACTGTTGGCAAGACTTCAAGGCTGCACACATAGGCCCACCACTAAGATTTTAACAAGTTAGTGTACAGTATATTCAGCTGTCTGTTGCTCTTCAGATTAGACTTCCACACATTTGTTTGTGGCCACTTTCACAGAGCAGTTGAAATTGGGTCTGAAGAGACATGTTACATGGCACCTTGAGATGTTAAACACTGGGAATGTGTTTGGTTGAACATCCCAAGCATCTGTTAGAAAGCCCAGTAAGGGCCATCTGTTTGTTTTGTGTCTGCTTGGTACATCCACCCATCCAAATGTTTACTGTGTTGATATTTATAAGAGGCCAACACTAGATGCCTTTGACTTTCTTTAAATACACATTTCTGCACCAGCATCTTTCACTCATCCAGTGACATTCATCTACCACGGTTGCACACCACACGTGGAAAATAAGCTGCAGTATTGGATCGAACGCCCTCTCAACACATCCCTCCAAGTTGCATATCATCATGACTTCAGACACAGGAAGAAAAAAATCACCCCCACAGAATGTTAAAGCATAGGCTTTGACCACTAAAACAAAGCAAACAGAGCTTGGGCTATATCAATGTTTTGGATAAAAGATATTAGTTGAACCAAGGACAAGTGCATTTTGCACCTAAAAAGCAAATTATTAGGGAGTTAGATAATATTTGCACAGTGAATAGATGTGAACAATGTATATGCTAGCAAATATGACGCAATAGCTACATATAGGGCAATATATTCTATATGGCAATATATTTTATATTTTATATACATATATATAAATATTTTTCTTTATAGAACATGACCCTTGCCTGATATTCAGAACACCCTCAGAGACTTAAATATCAATAAAACAGTCACTGAGCCTAAAAACCTCTTGGCAAAAGAAAGTTTTTATTTTGGTTTATGGCCCACTCTCACTGCCACTCCAAATCATTTAAAAAGGGGTCATAAGTCAATCTACTCTATACGATTCCAATGGCTGCCTCTTTATTTTTATTATAGCAAGTAAATGATGCACACGCTTATCTGGGTCCATATTTTCACATTTGGCGATAACCTATATCAGCAAATAAAGCCCATTTACCAAGAGTGTGATACCCTGAGTGCCACCTGGGCCAGATCTTGGATAGTGAGACTTTCATCTTAATGATATGGGTTGAAACTACTGCTGTCCTCCATCTACATGTGATGCCATGGAAGTCACACCTCTGAGCAGGATTTGTGCACTAAAACTTTCACCCCTCCCCTTTCCTTCTTAGGGATGACCATCTGTGGCCAGACAAGGGATGAAACCACTAACTGAACTGGTTACTGTATGGTTAGGTTCTATACTTAATATATAAAGAGTATGGTGTTCAATGATGCCGTCTCTGCTAGAGCATACAGTAGTTGCTGAAGCCATGCATGTGATGGATTTCTTCTTTTCACTTTACACCAAGACCACTATTGATTCTGTGTTCATCATCTGAGAGCAGGATCCTATAATATGCTCTAATCTGTACTAATCTGTAATCAAAGCTCATTCAGAGGATTAACCGTGCTGGCTGCCTTGATGATACATAATACCCGCATGCGACTCAGTCAGACCTGAGAGTGAGAAATGGCTAAATGGTTCAAATCTTTGATATGGCACAAGTACAGTAATTTTACCATATTAGCCATACAACAAGGTATTAATAAATCAGATCATTAGGAAATAGTGTCACATTTTTTTAGTTAACACTGACCCCAATTAATCAATTCATACACTCATGATTTCAGTAGGTCTAGTAGGTGATGACAGCCCCCCCCAAAAAATACTAGCTATCCATGCTGTAGAACTGTACCACCTAAGCCAAGACACCATTATAGTTAGACAGAGATGATATGCGATTACGTGAAAGATGTCCTGATACGGTCTGTGCGAAAACTGATTGATGAATCTTCATCACTGCGCCCTCCGTGGTCTTGCATCGCAAATGCTTTTTACAGAATTCTTTCTTACCAGATAGGCCGTTATCCCCATTCTGGTGGTCCGAGAGTGCTTGACCCGGCTTCTCCGCCTGACACTTCCCCAAGATGCATAGACATAAAATCCAAAGGGTCGCCAGTTTGTCGAAATCCATAATGTACTTCGACAAGCAGGAGAGAAAATACAAATGTTATCAAACATGAAAGCAAGATCACGCCCTGATTCCATGTTCTCTATATTAACAATGTAACTTGGATGTTATCAGTCATCATAATTTAAATTTAAAAGAGTGGTTTGTAGACTATGGTTTTTTTAATTGTATGCATTACGTTGGCCCCATTGTAATGTTATATCTATGATTGTTCTGTGTTATATTAATATTCTTCTCCACATCTATGAGCCAAACACGGCCTGTTTCATCTCGAATTTAAAGAGCTCAGAGTCAGTTCATTTTCTTTTTTTCAAATTAATTCAAGAGACACGTTTTGATCCAAATAATCGGTTTGGTTCCTTGATCGTTTAAATCTAAATAAATCCTAAAATGTATCGACACGTCACCGAGCATTTTGGCTCTTGGTGGTGAAGACAAGCCCCATGCAATTTTACTAATCATCCTAATAACAATAATACAGCGAGGAAAGCACAGTGATAAAAATACTGTTCAGGCGAGTTGATTGTAGTTACACGTCTCATCTAACAAACCCATCTAAATCTGACTATGTCAATAGGGGACCTGGCAGCAGACATTACTTTGCTTCGTTATTGATAGATGGAATGCCACGTTTACAGCGCAAGTATTTTTTTTATTTACTGCTGGTTTCCATTAGTTTTAGTCGATTACGGGGATACAATATGGTGTCAAATTGACTAAAATAAATATGTGTCCCGAGTTACATTTGGAGCCAGGTGATTGTAACTGTGAGTTACTGCGCAATAGTGCGTAATGGTCGAAATCTCCACTCACATCCTTCCACTGTTCCACAGGTTACGCGTTACACTTCTTTCTTTTTCCTACAATTATTAAAGTCGTGCACTACAAATAAAAACCCATCTTCGACATCAATTTATGTAACAATAATATGCGGGGTAATCCAGGGGAGGCAGTGCACCCCTTAATTTTTATATTTGTCAGTCTTCACTTATTCAGTGTTTAACCCCAACCCATACGATTAAACTTTGGGGGAAATGCAAGAACAAAAAAAGATATTTACCTCTTAGATTCTGCATATGCGACGTGCTCCAGACTTTCTCAGATCGCTTTATCACGATCAGTAACGGGTATTTTGTTCGGCCCGAATCCCAACAGAACCTCGTCTGAACCCCATCAGAAAGCAAATGATCTGCGGGATGCGGTGATTCCTGACCACGTTCTGCCTTCATGCGCCCACACCGCTGTGCAGCATGACAAGAGCCACTTGCGTGACTTCAACAAAAGCTCCCATCAGTTACTGAATCATATCATATCGATAACAAGGTAGTCACCAGTTCTTAAATTCCACCCATATGCGCATGCAATCCAACGGACTGTATCCGGGAGCCCTTCGGCAAATACCAATTCAAACTGCACTAGTTATAAGCAGACGGAGAGTTGGAGATTTTCATGTATTCGTACTGACACGAAATGCGTCTTCAATACAGATCTGCCACGGTCGGTCGACCGTTTTCCTGCAACTCCAGCAGGGGCTCCGCTGCCGCTGCCGACTTCTTGGACCTCGGCTCTGCTTGTGCCAGTCTATCTGTGCACCAGGGTCAACAGAGCATTCGAGTCCGCATTTCTTTTCTACGCCGTCTACTGGAATGGAGGTTCTTGTTTCCCTCGCCGTGTTCACGAAGTGAAGCCTTAAAGGAAGTGCAAGTAGGCCATCTTCAGGGAGAATTTCAACGGTGCAGCGCGCAGAACTTTTAACGTGGGTTTCACATAGTGTACGCATATTCTATGAAAACTCTTGTCCCAAGTTTTTGGTCAATATGCCGTATTTACTTCTGAATGTATACTATTGTACACCCAGAATAAAATGGCAAAATACGACCAGTCATGGAATTTGCTGACACGGAATGTAGTTTAATTACATTCACACCTAATAATAGTCAATCTAAGTCTTGAATTGATATCCCAAATTCATCGAGCGACTTTTATACAGTCTAAACGACAACTACATCTATTCTCTTTTCCTGCAATATAATACATCTAGATATCCAGTAATGGAATTTCAATGCGCCAGCCCCAAATCTCAAGTCAGAGTCTCAAAGTGCCTAGTCAAATTTTGGCACGTTTGTTTGGCCGACTTTCCTCAACGTGGGCGGTTACGCCTGCCAGAGCGTTGTTCGGAGCTTAGTGACTGGCTGAGCTGTGTTCGCATCTGGTTAATTGTGAAGCGAGGTCGAATTATACGCGCTTCTGCAACCTGTGAAAAATCGAGGTAAAATAACTTATATTGACATATATTTATTGCGCCGTTTTATGCACGAGAGAAGTCTCATTTGCTTACTCTGCACTCAAGACTCAAGTAAGCAAAAAATCGTGTGTTACATAATGTGACTATATGAAACGTGTGTTTATATGATTGTATGTAGCCACATGGAGGCAGGTAAGCACCTTTATCTGTCATCTGTAGCGGTATGATTTCATACATGGCGAAAGCGTTTTGTTTCATAATTCGTGCTATTTAGAAACTATGTAGATTAAATAAAACATTAATCAAAGTATGCCATGAAAAGGGAAGTAACTGACTACTAACTACAGTTTTATTGTGTTTTGGTGTGAACTGCGAGCGCAGAACCTAACTTCGAAATTGTTGGCAAAGCAAGACGTAGATAAATTTAGTTTTACATAGTACATATAAAAATAAATTACACTGCGTTTAAAATAAACTTGAACAAAATCCTTTGGAGTGGTCGACGCTTTAGCAAGTTTGATTGAAAGAACGCAGTTTTACAAATTACATGTGTTAGGCCAGTGGTCATATTTACATACTTTGCAACTGAACTTCCTCATATATCAGTCTTTTTGTGCTGGACTTCCTCTGTGAGAATTGTATTCACTTCCTTTAAAGTGCAACTCCCAATTGTTTGACTGTTCTAAGACATCCTCGGACAGATACAGTACTTTGCCCATGAACCGATAGGAGAATAACTCCTAGAGAGAAGATTATGTTTGGTGAGTTTGATTTTTGTGACTTTACTTCATCTTCATCACTTCATCAATCACCAAATGCTAATCACACAACATAGGTACCCGACAGTTCAGTAGCTTTTTTAAATGAAAATAAAACGGAATGTGTTTTGGCGTCCAAATTCCACTGCCAGAGATTTTTTACCAGATGCAGTACAGCGTAAAGTCGTCTCTCCGGTGTATTTTTCCTCTTTTCTTCAATAATAATTCCAGTCATGCTTTTTTGTAACAAGTGACAGATTATTATTATGTCTGGAAACATGAATTAAAGGCCACTCCATACACAAATTTGTAGATGGAGTTAGTTTTGTGGAATGACAAATGAATATTAAACTAAGCTCTCAGCTATAGACTATGCCTTGCTGTATCTACATGTGATTTCATTTGAACTGGAATCCAATTGAAATGTTTGGCAGTGAATTTTTCATATTCCAAGCTTTGTTTCATCTTAATTAAATCAGCAGCATCAGACATATGCTAATAAAAATGTCTCTTCTGCAACCTTGGCAGGAATAAATGTGATTTGGCTTAGATTGGGTTTAGACTGAAAGGAGGCAGGCCACTCCATCAGACCATGGTGTTATTTACATGTCAGTTTCTTCTCTGCTTTGTATTAGCTTTTAGATAATGCTACCCTGATTTTGATTCGACTTGTGCGCCAGACAATGAAAGTGGGTTGAAATCGTGCAGAATGGTGGCTCAAAGTGTTTTGTGTTAGAATTACTGTGATGTGTGGGTGTACTTTCAAGCTTGTATTGCATTTTCCCCAATGCTACCACTTGTGATAGTTTCACAAATGTCTTGGTGGTGGTGGATTACGTGACAGACAACCACTGTGAAATGATTCTGGGCCGTGTTTTGGCTCTGTTGGTGTAAAACACTGGCTGTGGGGGAGCTGCTGTCTAAACCTTGTGAAGGCCTTGAGCGATTAAGTGGTGTAGATGAATCGCATGTATATACCTGTAATGCACAAACAGGCATTTCTCTCTGAGACAATTTATTTGAAATATACTAAATAAGGTCATATATGTTTTGTTTTGTTTGTTAAGGAAAAATACAACTTATGGTTATTATACAACATCTTCTACATTTTTAGGCAATGGATTTCCCTAGACATTCCATGAAACGTTTATGCAAAATGCAACAGTTTGTAGTTGGAGGAGGCAGGTAATGTAGACTTTTGGGAGGGTTGCAGTACTCTGTTTCAGTGTTTTGACAGCACAGCAGACACATCACTTTCATTTAACAGCTCATTCAAATCTAATTGTCTAAGAGCTAGTGTGAGTGTGTAGAAAATCATATGACACAGTGCACCCTTAGTACCAGCAGTGACAAGTCCAGTTTTACAGAGTTAAGAGTGTGAGGAAAACATCCAGTTAACCACCAGTTAGTGTATTTCAAGGAGTAGTGCTGAGTAATGGCAAGGATTCACAATCCTGATGTCACAGTGTTGTGAAGGCTGAAGGTGCAGTTCCTGAACAGCTCCATCTAAAGAATAGCTTTGAGGCTACCAGAGGTGTGTCTTCAATCCCATAGTTCTCTGTGGCAGAGAGGGGCTGGGCTCTGAGTTTTTCCTCCTCTCGAGGACGTTCTGAGCCATAATGTTTCCACCAGGGAAGGAGACACTGGCCAGATTTACAGGTGACTACACAGAATGATATAATTTACAGATTGGCCTTCAATATGTCCCTTTGCAATGAACTCCTCTAATTACCTTCCATCTCTCCATCTCTCTCTGAATTTCTCTTTGTCTACACCCTACATCAGGGCTACTCAAACTTTGGCCTGGAAGGTCATGGTGTCTTCAGGCTTCCGTTTTGTCACTTGAGCGCTGATTCCTATCAAAGACTTGATTAAACCAATTTAGCTCAAATGATCAACTCTACACATTTGACATTCTGCCCATTTCCTGCACTGTATCTCTCCCCACACACAGCACACTGTGATATTCATCCAGCTTTTTTCACCTCACTGTACTCCCTCTGTCACATTCACCTGTAGCATGCAAGTGTTATACATGTTACCTCAGGAAATGTTAGCAGAGATGTTAATGTGTTTTTTAAGCTTCCTCAGATTTTTTATTTGTAGCTCCCAAGTTCGAGTGTGTAATGCATGACAGGCTGGTTGATGTGAGCAGCAGACCACGCACAGTAACCACAGGTTCAAGGCCAAGAGGTCTTCAGCGTAGGCATGTCACGCACAAGTTTCATTAATAGCTGCAGTTACTGTGCAGTCTCAAAAGGCTGTGAACCTCAGACCGGTTTCACCTGCTTTACAGTGTGATATGAAGTGGACCTTCCATTCTGCACAAATGTAACCAGTCAGGTAATCCTTTCACATTTTAAACAGCAAGAAGACAAGAAAACAGCAGCATACAGCTGCTGTCGTGGTTCCCTGTCACCTTTGAACTGAAATCAAGATGCATTTGAGGCAATGGTTTCATACTTTCGCCTTTGGTTTCATAGTTTCACACTTTATTATGCAATCTCTGGACAGGAAATAGGTAGTACACAATGGGGTTAACAACATGAAATTCAAAAGTGCTTCTTTTGAAAATGTACTTCGAATATGTTCACATTGTTGCTTTGAATTAGTAATGACCATATTTGTAGTTTACTTATTGGTCTTATTTGTATTATTAACAAACTGGTTGTATTATGACAGTTATCCAAAAGTGATTCATGATATTTCAAGCAAAAACGCATCCATAGTCATCCTTGCAGGCGTCTCCTGAAATGTGGTATCATACCTGCCAATGTACCTCACAGAGTATTGTGGCCACAGGAAGGAATGCGGTGTGACTAATGTTAAAACAGCAGTGTCATGGTGAGGCTTCTCAGTATGCGGGGTACTGAGCTAGGGCAGCGAGAGAAAGAAATTCATACAGGCGTGAAATGGTGTTGCTGTTGTCTGACAACACCCTCCCCAAAGTCACTTGAGGGGGAGATAAGATCTGCTGAAGCAGAGGCAGAGCTGCAGAGAGGCCAGTGATGTGGTTGGATGTGCTCTTGTGATTCACTGGGTATTGTTAATGTCTCATTTTGGAGGGTGTGAAGATCCTCCTTTGGCAACCACCGTTTCCGAATTCAGGCTTTAAAGTTCCACGGGGGGCCTTGCTGCCATGGTGATATGGGGGGGCGTAGTAGAGCTGGTCTGGCTGTAACTGATGCAGTTACAAGTGTAGGGTTACCCTCAGTCTCTGGCCCCAGGAGCTTTATTAACATAGGTCTCATATACTCACATTAGTTTCATATGCATTGCCATAGTCGTGTAGTCTTGTATTTAAAGAGTTTTCTCCCATGTTATATATAAAGTTACAGGCAAACTTCACACACTGAGTTGTAGGTTCAGACTTGGTCTAAGTCCACACCGAAGCAATCTAAAATACACATTACTTTCCCTTTTTACATTTTCAAACTGTTAATTAGATGAACAATTTTCAAATGAGGTAAATCTATTGTCTGAACCCAATGCTACTACTGTCTGTTTTTTTTTCTGGGATAACACTGATTGGATCTTCAGCTTAAGGCCACAGGATAATGTCTACCTTTTTATTTCCTGTTCCTCCTTTCCTTATGTGCTGTCGATTTACATGAACCAAATGCAGCAGGTCCTGTTTTGTTTTTCTGCCTGCTTGCTTATTTGATGTGATAAAGCTGCACACAACTTTAAATACCGAACAGTGTCCGGTCCGCACAGGGCATAGCTTTATGGAGTGGTTGATGACAACGGATCCATGGCCAAATTGGTTGTGGGTTCATTCCAACTAGAGTTCTGTTATCATCAAAGTCTTAACAATATATTCAATATTGCTACAAAACAACATAAAGTGTATCTGCTGTAGCAAACTGGCATGTCCTGCAGTACATTACAATGTCATTCAGGACATTCTAATCAGGGAAGGTGAGTGAAATGATAATGGAATGGTAATTACATAGAATGGGAACTGTGTGCAGATTGGCCTGAAGTTAGTTGAAGGCTTCCGAGAGTAGCACGTGTACAATGTGTTCTCTCTCATGTTGTGTTTCAGTATGCTGAGGCAGTAACGTGTCCAGAATGCAGAGCATAAAGTGCGTGGTGGTGGGGGACGGTGCGGTGGGGAAGACCTGCCTCCTCATCTCCTACACCACCAACGCCTTCCCCAAGGAGTACATCCCCACCGTCTTCGACAACTACAGCGCCCAGGTGACGGTGGACGGTCGGTCCGTCAGCCTGAACCTGTGGGACACGGCGGGCCAGGAGGAGTACGACCGCCTGCGCACGCTCTCCTACCCGCAGACCAACGTCTTCGTCATCTGCTTCTCCATCGCCAGCCCGCCCTCCTACGAGAACGTCAAGCACAAGTGGCACCCGGAGGTCACCCACCACTGCCCCAACGTGCCCATCCTGCTGGTGGGCACCAAGAGCGACCTGCGCTCCGACCCCGAGGTGCTGAAGAAGCTGAAGGAGCAGAACCAGACCACCGTCACCCAGCAGCAGGGCGCGGCGCTGGCCCGCCACATCCACGCCATCAAGTACCTTGAGTGCTCCGCCCTCAATCAGGACGGCATCAAGGAGGTGTTCGCCGAGGCCATGCGGGCCTTCCTCAACCCACAGCCAGCCACCAGTAAGAAACTCTGTGTGCTTTTATAAAGCGAGAGAGAGAGAGAGAGAGAGAATGAGTGAGAAATGTAGAGAGAAAGAGACACACTGAGATACTCGTACTAAGAGACTTGTTACTGCAATGATGATTTCAAAATTTGAAAAAAATGTTACTAATGTAATTAGATGAAATTTCTGTTTTAAAAGAAAAAAAAACAGAGTTTTGCTTAGTGGATTTTGTGTTTGCCATTTGAGATGGGGGCGTGTCTGCTCTCCATGCTGGCGGAGGCCTGTATTGGTGTCTCGCTTCAGACTTGTGACCCTCATACACTGGGCCTGACATTCTGAGGATGGTGAGATTGCCCTGACCCGAAGCCTAGACATGCGACAGGGCTCTGCTCTCTACCTTACAGAGAAATTCTCCGCATTAGCAGCAAATTCATTTTATCTGTATCTTTTTTTCTTGATTCTGTGAAACCTCCTCTGTCTGTGCTTGTCATCTGTTACTGCAGTCCATGTCTTCCTGACTCATTCAGTCTCCTTTAAGAAATTGCCAGAAGTGCTGTACACAATGTCAAAGCTGGAGACCCAAGGGAGTTAAAATCAGGGGTGTCCCTGCTGCTTACTCTGGGATCCTACTGTTCCTCAGCTATGCTTCTCTACCCTGCGTGAGGCCCTAGGCTCCAGCCAAATCAAGAAGAATGCTTCCCACAGGGCTCTTAAAGACAGTGCACTTTGAGTGAAATAAATGTCAAACAACAGAGGACGTGAAAGCAATGTGGCCATAATTGAACAGGGTGTTGAGTTTAGCTCCTTTGTGTTAGAGGAGCAATGACAGCTGAGGGGTGACCTATTTCCAGATCTTTCTCAGATCATGAGTGAAGGATTTTCCTTGTCCCAAATGCATCAGTTCTTATGAAACTATAGTATGTCAGCTGGAGCTATTAAAATGGTACCTTGTGAATGATGAATTTGTCCAATTACTGGTGAGTTGGTCAATTCTGATTGGCAAGGATTTCCACCATTGAGTGGCTTCATGTGAGGTTAGTTGCTTAAGGGATGGTGGAGTGTTGTCTACCCTCTGCTGCAGTCTCCTCATTCATCCACCGATTCTGCCCCTGTCTCACCTCTTTAGTCTGGCTGACAGATTCTTGTATTGCTTCCTGTTGGGTCCAGAGAATTGCTTGTAATTTTTCAGGGACAAAAATGACATGGTAAACACTGGCAACCATTCAGCTGAAAACCAGTGTTGTATGTGGGACATTTCAAAGGCTGTGCTAAAAAAAGGACTCCCTCTGTTTTGCATTGGAAGACATGAATGTTTTCAAAAGAACCTTGTTTGGAAGAGTATTTGAAACTGTTTGTGCTGCATTATCTCACAAAATAAATGTTTTTGTTGTGTTTTTTAAAAATGCCACCTGCAAACCACCTATGACAAACATTTCTGCTGATCATATGTGTTGTCAGTTACTGTAGATTTTTGAGAATTTTAAAGGTTCCTATTTCAGCTAGTGTCTGTGTGTCATAGCAAAAGCTACACAAATGGGTCTTGCCAAAGTTTTTACTTGCTCGCACCACACAGTTGGCATATGCTGAAGATGTTACCCTTTGTTACAGGAAGTAGAGTGACTCTGTAAGCACCAGTGAACCAGAAAGCAATTTCCACTTCCTCAGACTTCCTGTGTGGGCCAAGAAAATTTTAAAATCTACACACAAGCAGGCAGTCATGAATGTCATTTGTGATAATGACCAGACTGAACACTGTTATCCTGTAAAGAGCTGTATTCTGCATCTCAGACACAGTGGATTCACCAATGCAACATGCAGTTCATCAGCTGCTCATTCAATGTAGTTATGAATTACCACAAGTGTTTTCATAATTTCATACTTTCATCTTTTTTTGAACTGTAGAAGCAGTTTCCATGGCAGCAGATGTGCACTGCAGCTAAAAGATCATTTATCATGTATAATCTGGACAGGTCTGCCTATATCACCACTAGAATTGTTAACAGATACTTATACATGATGGTCAACCATCAACATGTGTGAAGCAAAACTTCTTTGTACCTTAAGTCATAAAAGGTTACTTTTTGAATGCATTTTAAAAATCATTTTCATGCCTTATGTTTGAATGTCCTTCTTCTAGAGAAAAATTTTCCCTTTTTTATGGTTGGATTATAACAATTCTGGGTGGGGGAAAAAAACAATATCCATATAAATGTGTAATTCACTTTACATGAACTGAGATTAAAGATTATGCCTGTAACTGTGATCTACTGTTTATTGCACTATCCATGAGACACCCCCCCACACATCTCTTTCCTTGCAGACTTCCAATAGGAATGACAATATATTTGATTATGTCAACTCAAACATCTAAGGAAGATGCTTTTAATGTCTTTCAAAATACCACAGACTGAATATGCCAAATACTAATATACCATGAATAAGCAGCCAAAATGCACACAGCGTCAGCACAGGTTCACCAGATCAGAAACATAAATTTTCTCTTTTCCAGATCCAAATCTCATTTTGACTACTTTGTGGCTTTTTTTTATCATGCATGAATAAAAATATTTCTGTACGGCTTGTAGTTCCATATCTGTTCATGTTCCACTCAGTGGCCGCTCCACGTTTGCCGAATACTGTACATAAAAATGGAAACAGAGTGAGCTGTTTTACATACGAAAACCACAGGCTGATTTTCCTATGTGTCATTAGCCTTTAATCAGAAAGTCAAACAGAGAGAAAGGGAGACAGAAAGGGACTCAACAGCAGCTTCCTTCTGGAAAAAACCTCATGCAGTGTTTATCTTGACTAGGCCATTCTGTTGGAGTGGACTACTGAGGAGGAGGAGTTCTACCCCAGGGCTCCCGTACGGAGGTAGTGTTATGACTTCAGCCCTTCTCTCTCGCTCAAAAAATCTCTTCCTTATTTTTAGTAGTGACAGTTTGTGGCAGTTTGGGCAATAATGGCTGTTACCATCTGCTGAAATACCAGGAAGGTATTTCAAATATGTTGAGATGTTGGAATAAGTCTTCTCTGGGTCCTCTGGGCCTACTTTCTGCGATCTCGAAGATATCCTGTTCAGAGTGCGTTAAAACCACTTTTACTCAGAACATCCTCACATTAACCACAAAGTTGTCTCAACAGTGCAGGGAGAGCAAAATGTTGAGACCAAAAAAATATTTACTTTTACAGTAATAAGGCATCTTTTTTTTCAGAAGTTACATTTTCAGGAGTTACAGAAAAAGCAGCTAGAGCAAATTCTCCTCTGGACTGTGCAGTAAATTTAGCCTCAGTCCTGCATCTCCACTTCCTCTATCTGCATCCCTGTGTGCGAGTAAACAAATGAACTTCCTCTTCCCTGCTCCCTGAGGCCCACAGGGCTTTATGGTCTCTGCACCGCTCAGCGGCAGGCCCCGTGGCCCCTCAGAGGCACCTTTGATGTCTGCAGGGCGACAGCACCGGGGGATTCTCTGCAGCTGGCTAAGGTATACCACATCCCACAGGCACCAGGCCCACGGGGGTTGGTGGAGAACCCTGCTTGGCCACGGCAGCCTGCTGTCTGTCACCTTTTAGTGAAGTGTCAATTTTTTATTCAGTTCTGATACAGAATCAAAATTTGACTTGGTCAGGGAAAGAGAAGTCTACACTAGCAATAAGTAACCTCTAGTCCCAAGGGGGCAGAAAAGCACCTCCTGGAAGTCCCACCAAAGGTCAGAGGTTGAAAGGTGACTGACCAGACAGATGGGACCCATGAGAACTGACAGACTGCTCATACACACTGCATGTGCAGAGTTCTTTGACAAAAACTTTCACATGGTTCCAGGCTTGTCATCACACATGTCCCACACACTGCTGACTCGAACTCCCGCCTTCTATCTGGTGGTTAGATTTGGGTAGTAACAAGAAATGAGCAAAACACACCCATGCACATTTTGATAAGAGGCGCGCACACACGTAAATACCCTAGAAAAGGCAAATTGCTCTGTAGGAAGCATGACACAATGTGCATTTACACTGCATGTCATTTTGTGATTTCCCTGAGAGTGATTTGGCAGTAAAATAACAGTGAGGTGTATTACACACATGAATTTCATTGCCCGAACACCCCCACCATCCCCCATTTGCCACTGCACCTTTCCACCACATTCATTTCACAGTGAAATAGGGCACCACTACCTCCATGCATTGACACAAACACCACTGATCACAAACCCCTGAATACCAAAGAAAGGACTTCTGTATTGATTTCACGTATGGTATGTGCCACTTTGAATGAACATAGTGTCCTTGAAAAAGCACAGTTAGATTGCAGTGTTCTATCCCCCTTCTTCAAGCACCTGTGATTGTGGGTAATTTCATTCTTAAAAAGGCTGAGATGGAGGTCAAACTACCTGCGCCTTAATAATCAACCTCTTGAAACAGAAGCTCCTTTGAAGTGATGGTAAGTAACTCACAAAGTGTTCTCCCTCCAGTTCATGAAGCTCTTCTTCATGTACCATAATTGTATGAAGCTGCTGCATAGAAAACAAGCAGGTCATGAAACACAAAGTTTATATAAGGAGATAACAGAAATTCAGGAGAATCACATTACCACTATATATTGTGTAAGCTAAGGGTGGAATTTACTCATGAGGTTGTAACTTACTGCAGGGCTACAACCAGACTGCTGCAGCAATCTGTAAAGTGCTAGACTGGCTATAACATCATTTACAAAAAAGTGAATATACTTCAGAAATGGAACATAGGAGTTAAAATAAAAACTGCCACTTTCCTATTAGTCAAATGTGGAGGCAAGTGAACAGAATTAGAATGGAAAATTGTAAAAAAAAAAAAAAAAACCACCATGCAGTTTTCATGAATACAATCTACCAATGCAACTTTCCATAACTGCTAGTCAGCCAGTGTAGGTGAACATGGCAAACAGCCTCAGGAATTTACCTTGTGAAACTTCCTGTTAAGCCCTCCCCCATTCCCTCTGCCATGATCTAGAAGAGGAACTTGCTTGCAAACCCCTTATCCACTCTGAACTGTGCTAACCTCAGATTCAAGGTTGCTCACCCCCCACCCCCCACTGTTGCTTGTTAGCAAGCTGATGTTTAATAGAAGGGATGAAAATATGCCTGCTGTCTAGATTGTGGCCTGGACCCAAAGTGTTCTGACCTACACATCAGCATGCGGCAGCTCTGGAATTTGTCTCAGTGACCTTGGCCTTGTTGGAGCAGCCAGACGGGGGATTCCTGGGATTCCAGCAAGGGTTGGGCAGGGGTGAGGGATGGAGGGGGCAGACCTAAATGGAGGCAGGCCTGTGCCCCAATGACAGACCGCACTTTGCCTTCAACTGCCTTTAACATCCTCCTAGAACTCAGCACAATCTTTCACGGTGCAACCAAAATTAGACAAGGCTGGGAGGCTCTGGTCCTGCTGCAGCCACGTTCCAAAGCCTCACCCATGGGACACTACTCCTACAGAGGACACGACAGAGCTCAACATCAGCTTGGATGCCCCATTTACATAAGAGTCTTCAGACTTCACTAAAGCTCCTCAAAAGGATTACATTGTAAACTGGGCAATTTCCATTTCCATGACAGGTTCATACCCAAACAAAGTGCTTGGTGAAATATCAGGGTGAAGTTTCCCCAGCATTTACCCAAAATGCACATTTACTTTGTTGGGGAACCTGCAATGATAAATCTGGGTTACTGAAGATAAGCAACAGAGAGACAGAGAGAGACCCCTTTGTAAGAATATATTTATTTAGTGATCATTACAGAACACAGCTGCATGTGTCTCAGAGGACCTGCAGTGTTACATTCAGTCATTAGAATGTTCAACACAATTTGGATCATATAATTGATTCTACAATTTCACCATTGATCATAAAGGCTGAATTCCTCCTGACAGGGTAAATGGTCCCTTTAATCCGTTCAACATTAGAAATCACACAACTGCATTAGTGTTGCTTTCCCTTATGTTTTCTTATTCTATGTAGATATAATCTGGGGGAGAAAAAAGTCATGATTTCATCTATTATTTTGACAGTGGAACAATCAGCACAGTTTACACCAGTACAGAATATTCATGAGAATCAGTCTCTTTTTGATTGGCATAGCGTGCCAAAAGTCTTTTGGACAGGTGTGGTTCAGTTATACACTTGTACGGTTTCCATAGACAGTAATGCCACACAATTGAATTCCAAGTGCAAGACAGGAGAAGCAGACATCGTCTTCCATGACTTATCCTCTGTTTATCTCAGAAATCTTTGGAACTCAGTCATAATTAGTCAAACACAAAGCAGTTTCTCATACAAAGCAACTATAAACCCTTACGTTATAACAGTTACATTTACATGTACATTTACATTACATTTTCAGTGTAATTTGTAGCAGCAACAAGTCACTGAGCATATTCTCACAGGGTGCCTCTAGCTACAGACAACACCCAGAAAATGTTTTTACAATTTTACTGTTACATTGTCCCAGTGTGATAATGCTGATGTTTTGTAAAACGTTGTGAAATGTAAAGTGTTAAATGCTGTTAAAAACACCATCCAAAGTGCCACTCAGGCACTGTCTGCTGAATAACCTTAAGCAAACAGACCTTGTGCTTGAACGTGTGTGCCAGTTTCATTGTCAAGCGGTACATGGTTTGCCAGTTTTACTGTTTTTTTTTACAGTTTCAAAAATATTTAGAATGGTCACAATTCAGGATTAAGACAAGGCATATAAAAGAAAACATTCATCATAATAAATAATAAAAAAACATTTCCTGAGTTTCACAGAATCACAACAGCATTTGACTTTGCCATCAAGTTAGTTGAACCGTGTATGTGTGCAGTTGATAGACATTTAAATATAGGATAATTACCGACAGTATTAGTTACATGGAAACAATGCACATTTCTGACACTGTTGGCTTCGCCCTGGGAGAGTATGTTTTCACATTGAGAATGCATAGGGTTGCCAACATGACCAATGAACCAGCTATTACCACTTTATTAAAACCACATATCACAACTAGTGCCATACAGAGTATTTCAAGCAGTGTGTGCCATTGTGGCAAGCCAGCACACAAACTATTTTCTATTACTGAAGTAGCCAGCTAGGAATGTTATTTAAATATTACTGGCAACACAAAATAAATAAGTAAAAACAGTATCACATATGAAATACAGGGAATGTAGTGAATTAACATCTCTAAAGCAAGTACTGCTTTACCAATGATTATAAAATTAAGTAATACTGACATGCATGGCATGCCTTTATTTCACACCAACAAACTGTTTTGAAATGATGTCTCTGCTGATGAGAACAACACAGTCCTGGAACATTGGCTGATATTTTTAGAGAGGGGGAAGGATTTGAACCACTTTGGCTATGTAACGCGAAGAATTCTGATTGGTTCAAATCGGTCAATGATTCACTGCAGCTCTGCAGAAAAACAAAGTACAGGGTCCCTAATTTGGGACAGAGGGCAGGGTTGCCAGATTTTGCCTTTTTAGCCAAAATGGCTGAATTGTCATTGATTTCACACTGAGCTGTGGACCTGCAAAGCCAGTTGACATTTGGGCTTTTTTGTCTTTTTTTTTTTTTTTTTTCCAAAAAATTGGAACAACTTAATAAAACATGCAATCTGAGTTGCACTAAGAGTATCTCATTCCTGAGCAAAATATTCAGATTTGTTTAATTTGTGACAGGTATTTTGGCTATATAATGTCACAATCTTGGCATTTGTTTGGCTAACAGATGATGTTACATGGTTTGGGATTTTCAAGTCAATCTGGCAATGCTGGTAGAGAGAACCAAAATCTTAAAAAGAGAGGTCACCGCTGTTCAGGAGTGCTTTGAGGCAGCACAGCTATGGGATGACTTTCTGGTAATGAAGAAGAAAAAAAAATCAATGAAAATGATAATTTCCCATGAGATGATAGAAGAAAAGAGGAACAAGAGCATTTGGCTAACTACATGAAAGGGTAAGAGGTAGGACAATTCCACCAAGCACAGAGAAGAAAGCATTATAATCTCCACAATAGATACAACAAGCTTTGAGTGAAAAGGGATATACATACAATGGACCTAACAGCGTGCCAGTCAAGTAGACCATTAGTCACTGAGGTTTTCATCCGATTACACCAAATAACAAATACCCTCAATTTAACTCCCAGTATACAGCTATCCTGCAGTAATCATCTCTGCAAGAAAAAGATTATCTGGCACATCACTGAAAATGCATCGCTTCAAAACCACACAGAATAGCGACTAAGCAGATATCAGGATTAAGACATTGGAAAGGCTGCAGATGAGGCTTTCATAAGATGATCCCCTTTTCTTTACAGGCTATCAGTACATGCCTTTTAGACTCTCTAGACTCTCTAGCATTTCACTACTATTTAGTCCTTCCTGTTGCCATCCTCTGCATGCAGCATGTACATATGCCCTCAACTGAATTGAAATGAAACAGGACCACCCATGTCTGCTCAGGGGAAGATGTGGAAGAGCTGCTCCATTGGCTCCTCCTCCTCAGCCTTCCCAGGATTCTGAGCACTGGAGGACGTGGAGGATGAGGAGGAGCCGGGCGCCGTGACCCTGCGGCCTGCCCCTCGGTTCCCCCGTCAGAAGCGCTTGTCCTCCGGCGGCGTGGCGATCATCACCTCCTTGCTCCCGAAGTCCCAGTAGGCAGTCATGTGGAAGGCCATGTTGGACAGCACCACCAGGTACTCACAGAATGCAAAGAATGTGTAGACTGGGGGTGAGAGAGACAGAACCACATGTGATTTAAAAGCAGGGGTCACAGCACAGGATGCAGTGACAGATAGTATGGGCACAAACTGCCCTAGAGCTCAGATGAGAGTCTTAAGTTTTTTTTTTTAGATGAAGCCCCATCGTACTCTTCAAGGACCCCTGGTTGAAAACACCTGTTCAAACACGCTGCATGGGAAGGGACTACATAAACAGCTATGTAGTGATGGATATGGGATCCCATGGGATAGTGGGTATGAGGCAGAGAAGGATATAGGGCCCATGGGGCAGTGAGTATGAGGAAAAGATGGATATGGGACTCTGGGGGGCAGTGGGCATGAGACACAGATGGATATGGGACCATGGAGGATAGATAATGAAGGCCAGAGATGCCTAAGGAGAAGAAAGCAATGGAGAGAATAATCTGAGGGGACAGCTGAATAGGGGAATAATATAAATAATACGGGACAGAATGGATGGTGGAAAAGCATAGTGCAGCATTTCCCAAACCTTTCCTGGAAGACCCCTTGTCCTGCATGTTTTAGATTTCTCCCTGCTCCAACACAGCTGATTCAAGTGATCAACTCGTTATGAACTCCTAAAGCTGCTTAATAACAAACTGATCATTTAAATCAGCTGTGTTGGAGCAGGGAGAGATCTAAAACATGCAGGACAAGGGGTCCTCCAGGAGAGGTTTGGGAAATGCTGCCATAGTGAATTCGTGGCAGAGACACACAGTGGAATAGCATAGTGAATACAGGGTAGAGTCACACAGGGGAACAGCGTAGTGAACATGAGGAACACGGGCCAGAGTAGGTTGGTGGGACTGAGCATAAAGAATATGTGGCAGAGATGTTGCACTCACCTCCTGGCTCGCAGTATGTGTTGTGCCGTCTGTAGAAGTAAGCAGCGCAGATGCAGACACTGATGTTGAAGGTGAAGAGACGGACCTTCAAGCGGTATGACGTCTGTTCCTGTTTAGAGAGAAATGCAGTGATCTGTGTAAACTCACAGTTTCCATAGCGACTGGTGAGCTATTCATGAGGGCCAGCAAGAGATCTGGCAACAAAGCCAAACCAATGACACAAGTCATTTTCAAATTGTATCCTTGATTCCGTTATATACATACATTACAAATAGAACGCAGAACTCTATTGGGTCATTTCAACAATGTAGTGTAATCCTGAAAGAATCCTAAAGAAAGATCATCACAACTCCCAAAGTACAGCCTTTTCAGAATAAGCTTGCCAGTATCTGGAGATGACAGGAGTATGAACACATACTCATATAGAAAGTAGGCTCAAGGCAATGCCCACTCTAAAGTTCCCTCTCAACATTTTGGATGAGTTGAATGCAAGTCAGGTTTGTTATCACTTGCAAGAGGAACAAAAGAATACAGGAGAATCTCTTCATTCTTCTTCACTACTTGGGCTACTTCTAATGGAGCCATTCCTGACAGTACACCTGAGCATCACGAACACTAACAAAAAATAATGATTTGAACAGCCTGATTTGGTATCAGGAAGTAGGAATTAACAAAAGGAGCTACATAATACAGTTGGACTTTTGAACTGTATTTAACATACCCCAATTAATACCAGCTATGTGCTACAATGGTCCAAAGATGTTATGTTAGGTCTACATGTGTCAGTGTGGCAGATGTCCACTTGTAATTGTGCCGTCTATATTTTGTCACTGTGCCAGAATGTCATCACAGTTTAAACATGGCTGTTGTGGAATTGTTGATGCAGCCACTCCACATCTGGAGGCTTAAATTCAAACACATTTCTCATGCTCTTTTCAGGCTCTTCCTCACTCTCTTTTTCAACCACTTCCTTCCATTGCTGTTTATAATGTACATGTAGCTCTTCCGTAACTCTGAAATCTTCAAACAGACACATAATGTGGTCTTCCACACATCTGGATTTTCACACAGATTTTCACACTTTCTCTAGTCTAATTTCCTGAGAATACAAGATTCATTTCTGAGGTTGAGCGTTTCTCATTTACTTTTCAAATGCTGACTGATCCCTCTCGAGGCAGTAAGACTGAGATCCAGGAAATGAGACAGGGGAAGAAAAGCATGACACACTAAATGCCCACTAGCTAACAATATTAGCAGTATTCTGCTCATTTTTATCACTGGCACAGTCTATGCAGAGATACTTTAGCTGAGTGGCACACAGACAGCCATGCAGATGATAAACTGTTTCAAGAATACAAAGATTTAGGGATAATCTGAGCTGTTACTCATAGCTGTTTAACAAATTTAAAAGCATTTATTGCTAGTGTGAAATACTCTGTGTTGTGTTTTTTATTTGTTTTCTGTGGAACACCATACACTTGCATCTCTCAGCGTTCCTGTGTTACTGGCATCTTCAAGTCATTTACAGTGCATCCAGAAAAGACAGTGTGAGGAGCATCTGTGTGCATGTGTGATTTTGTGCAATTATATGAAAGCTGTGTGACATACGACTTTGCAGGACTTGCATGCGAATTGCAAAATTCCAAACATGAGCTTAAAATTTACAGTTTTACAGACCAGATGTCAATTCTATTTGCCTTCCCTGCCATCACCATTTCAACATCTGTTGTTGAAGTGTATGTTGTTTGAGTGCAAAATATGGAGGAAGTTTGAAAATACATATTTATCTGTGCTGTGATGATTAGAGCAAAAAATCTGCTTCCCTGTCTTCAAGAATGTTCTTTTTCATCTCCCCACACCGATTTAGCAGATTAAGGAAAGGATGTGTTGGTCCTGGCTGCCCTGTTTTGTATTATACCTTGAATAATGGTAATTAGTCCCTAGGAATAGCCAGTCCTACTTTGGCCAGGACCATTGAGATATTCAAAGGGCTTGTGAGTGTATATGTGTGTGTGTTTGTGTGTATGTGTGGAGGCTATCAATGGTGTGGTTTTTTTGTGTCTCTGTGGGTAAGTACATGCAGGTATGTGTGTAAGATGTTGAAGGTGTGGTGTTTACAAGGGTTTACAAGCATCTATGTGTGTAAACTGTTGGTGGTAAGGTTTTGTGGATGTGTCTGTGTTTGAGTTCATGGACATACGTGTGTAAACTATTCGAGGTGTGGTTTGTATACTGTGTGTGGCTGTTTGTGAGGTCATGCATGTCTATGTGTAAACTATCTGATGTGTGGTTTTGTGCATGTGCGAGTGTGCATGTGAGTATCAGTGTCGGTGTCTGCACATGTGTGAGCTGTTGGAGGTTTGTTCTGTGCGTGCCCTGGATGCAGTCCTCTGCAGCAGACAGGCTTGTGCAGGAAGCTGCTGTTATTCTGCCGCTGCCCCTCGACTGTCTAAACACAGCCTGTGGTTTCCTGCCTCTCTGGGCCCAGTTCCCTCCCAGCGTGATGCCATCTACTGCACCAACGTCTCTGAAGACCAGGCCCTGAGAAGCAAGGAGCACTTTGATTTCTCCATGTACCACACCCAACTTCCTCACATACATGCAAACAGATTATACAATGTAAAAATTACATTCCTAACTTTAGATATGTGATGTTTGAGCCGAATACATTAATACTTATGTTACACCTGAACAAATTACTCATCTATTGGCACAGGTAAAAGGAAAAGATGGCTATGCTCCAGTACAAGATAGTAACATTAAGAAAAAACTCCCTCAAATGCATTTAGAATGTGTGTGTGTTTAATGGAATATGTGCTACAACACGATTTGCCAGTCCTGGTCTGGGAGTACCCCATTGTGTGCAGATTCTTTTTAGAACTGAGGTCTTTAATTCATTTTGAAGAGCTGTTAAATGCATTTTGGATTGTACTTAACATCTCTTGACAGTTATCAGCAGCAAATCCTGTTGGCAGGAGGCATGTTGACAAAACAATAAAAGTAAAGATATTGTCCAGAATGGAATGATGCTGAGGTGCCCTTGAGCTGGCAGAATTCCCCATCTCTTGAGGAGTCTAAGGAGTACTGCACCATTGCAAAACACAGCTCCATGGACCTGAAACAGAACTCAATGGACTGTAGCTGCACTACATCCAATGCAGCAATGTGGATTCCCAAATCTAGATATCTCCCAGAGTTCTACAGACCATGCACGAGTGTACATCTACCTTGCTTTTACTCATTCACAGCTGAGAGTCAAGACAACGACAACAGAGGCATGGCAAATAAGGCCCCTGACGTCAAGGCTTAGCCTAATCATGGTTAATTTAAAACAGACTGTCTCAACTCTGGAACCCTATGTGGTCGACTCCCTGAATAGCTGCCACATCCTGTCCTCTTCTCGCGCTGTCACCTGTCATATGTGACAGGCTATTCTTAGACCTCTCTGTCAGTCTCCCTCCTGCAGTCTCCACTGTGATGAGGAGCAGCAGTAGCAGAGCGAATTCCACGAGGAGAGGAAACAACCAGGGGCGGCACGTACCTCTGTCACGCCCTGCCCACAGAACAAAACTCCTGCATTTCACACCGCATGTTACCATGTCCACACCTGTCACAGCTCTGTCCTGTTGTCTGCTTTCAGATCCTGCTTGTCCAGGCCTTGGCTGGTTACTGAGGAGAATCACAATGCTAATTTACCCTACCCTTGTCATCACTGGCAGAGGCTTTCTCACAGAAATATAGGTACAAAGTTAAAACAGCAGTCGATCCTCTGAAACAGAGCTGGCCTGTTTTTCCACGAAAGCCTCAGGGCTCTGCTGTGCGAGAGGCATTCTCATTTAATATACACATTACTTGGTGGCGTTCTCATCCTTCCCGTAAGTGGTATATGAGAACTAACGGCTCTTGCTGTAATGAGTGTGATTTAAAAATGGGATCTAGACAACAATGGCCTTTTAATACACAGGACAGCAGACCCAATGCGGAAGTGGACGACGGCTGAATGAAGCCTTTGATTACGGCAAAAGAAGCGGGAAGTTTGAAACAAAACAGTGTCGCTTGCTCAGACAGGAAGCCCTACTCAGCACCAGCTGTAAGAGAGCGTGTTCTGCAGTTTGCACCATCCTCGCCTCTGATGTTGCAACTCTGCGAGCGGTTCTGCAAACTTGGAGTAACCGCAGTGCAAGCAGAGCAACCGTGCTTGCCCATGGAGAGTGCAACAAACAAAGACCAGGAGCATTCGTACATACCAGCATCTCCCCCTGCATCTCTAGTTCTCCATGTGAACCTGTACCTCTTAGCTGCCAGACTGAAGCTTACCCCTCCCATCCCTTTGTAACTGCATTAACCACAGTAGCTTCCTGGTAACAATGCACAAGTTTCCCACTGAGAACTCCATATAGTGCAAGAGACATGGTCTTGGAGAATAACATTCACTGATAACAATCCTGTTGTGGAGGGTATGACATGTCACTCTGAACGGGATTAATGACAACGGCATCATCAGCAAGCTGACATGGAGAAATTCACTTATGGCCAGCGTAACAAACATTGAGGTTTCCTGGAGAGATGTGACAAACATGTGTCATGGGCTTACAATCATTGACAACCATGCATGCATGGGCACAAGCATGTGCGCGTGCACACACACGCACGCACACGCACACACGCACACACACCTGGCCTGCTCTTAAACTGATCAGCCAGTAAAAATTTTATATGAAGCCTCATATCAGGAACCCGTGTGTCCAGAGACTTTCATAGCTGCTAAAAAATCTACCACAACATGATAGCAGTTATCCCCTGACAATCATATTTCACTTTATGAGAATAATTTTAAAGGGTTTGTAACAGATCATGGATTCAGAGGAGACACACTGGTAGAAGTTTACATTTCAAAGGTTATAAGTGCCTGCACAAAAGCATACTAGAGGGCTGGGTCAGACTTTTGCCTTGATCAGATCAGGATAAGAATAAAATCAATGGCAGTAGCTCAATACTGCCCTCCAGTGTTGACAGGGGCTTTTTTGTGTCACAAATCAACATCCTTTAGTTTTCTTACTATCCTTAATTACAATATTTCTTTATTTTCTTATTCTGTTGGATTGTAATGAGGAGATTTATTACCAATACATTTGCATTATATTTAAAGATGACCCCTTTATATTTCAGGGAAAGGATCACATCAGGATAAAGCTGTAATGTGAAACAATTGATATCTGATGACAGGGCCTGTTGCCAAGTTTTCAGACATAGAAAAGTAAGAGGTGCTCTTGCAATCAGCAAGTGATGTGAAATTATCCATAATATTAAATTAACCTGAATGCTACTGTGGTCCAGCCATGAAACTGTCTGGGACTTTATTTGACATGCGATTTTGCAAATGATTTATCTTTAGTGTTGACATTTCACTTTACTGATGCTACTTTTACTATTTTGCCTGAAATATAGCCTTGTTTTGCACTTTGAATGCAAAATGAAGGCGGGTTTATTTTGATCATCTTTTTTGGCTTCTGATTAGATCTCTTCCATACCATCACCCACAACTTTCTGGGGTCAGAGTGCAAAAACAGAGTTTCAATCATCTATTTAACACAAGCACAACATAAAAGAAAGAAAAGGGAAATTACTCTACCTCAGGAATAAGTGAGTACTTCTTAATCACCTGCCACAGCCTGCAGGTGATGGCCATGTGGATGAGCGAGCTGGCGATGAACACAATGAAGCCGATCTTATGCACACCTAGGTAAGACAGCCACATAGCAGGGAATGCGGTTAAGAGTAACTGCACCTCAGTTACATTGACTGGCTGCTATCAAAACCACCACATTATATTGTACTAAAGTCAGTAACAAGTTTGTCCCTTTGGAGAAACATGATCCGAGACAATTATTACAATACTATTCCTGTGAAAAGTTTTAACTGCAGTGGCCAAGTTCAGTCTTGGAGAGCTAAAACCCTGCAGAGGAGAAAATCGGTTAATCACATCTGTAATGAATAATGATTCAAGTCTTCATCTTATTATTCAACCCAGTTAAGGGCTAAACCCAGAAAGCCATGTGACTCTTCAGCACTGAACTGGGTCACACCTGGTATAACCTTCCATTCACCTTTGCATGGTAAATACCCCTTATCCAAAGTGACTCACAAGCCTGGGTTCCACAGTCCAGTACTCCACCTTCACGTTGCTGCTCACAATCATTTGGGGAATTGTGCTCTCCAACGACCGTGGGATGAAATGCTCCCTTGGTATAATGGCACAAACTACCAGGGCACACTGAAAATTTTGTCTTGATCAGATGTTAAGACACATCTCTGCATCATGCACAGTAGACCCCACATACCGCAAAGACTATGATTGACCTGCCATTATAAACCCATTCTACACTGATGAATACTGCATAAAGCATGGTCATTTTTATCGTATCCTCAAGCTCTGGTTCAATTCACTCACGAGATTTAATGCATCTTTTTCGGCCCATCATGAACTGCAGTTTCAGGTAAGACTACTTGGAAATCATGAAAATGCAAATCCTACAGCAGAAACAAGTCTGCTCCACAGGGCATTATCTGAACAATCCAGCTTGGTGCTGGCAAATGGTTGCAGATGCCCGCCGCACGTTTGGATGGTGCAAGGCGAGCTCTTGAGGACGTCACTCACTGTAGGTCTCATCAGAGGAGACGTAGGTGAGCAGCAGAAGACCCAGGTTCTCGCCCTGGGCACAGAGCAGGTTTACGAAGCTCAGCAGCCACTCCTGGCAGCGATTGAGGAACTTCCCACGATAGAAGTTGAAGTAGGCGGCAGCCACAAGGAACCTGGGTGCAGAGTGCAGGCCAATGCAGAAGCGCCAGATGTAGCGCTCAGGGGTCAGGCTTATGGAAGCACTGATGGATGGAAGGTAGTTGTGAACCTGCAACCCCCAGAGAGAAGAAAAAAAATGACACTCAATGTACTTCAACTTCCAAGCACCTACAACTCAAAGCTGAGAGGTATACTTCACAAGTATGAAAAGTCATAATTATCCACATTTTCAAAGTCAGGAGAGTAACAATATTTTCATTCATTACTGGCATGTTACAAAAGAGATATGGTGCTGTTCATTAAACAACATCTAATGTGAGGTGGTAGTATTAAATTGAAAGAAATTCAGAGATAAGAATTCAGACAGTTTTCTCTGGAAAGATGTGTGCAGGCTCACCTTGCAGTGGGTAGCAGTGGACTCCTCAAAATGATAGAGCAGAGAAATCAAGATGCAGGAGACCAAGCCGCTGAGCGCTAAACACACAGTGCCGACAGCAATGATTGTGAAAGGCAATCGGAACAGAGGCTTGTCTCGGTCCAAACTATAGGGCCCCTGTAGCATCCTGTGAATGACACGACCACATGATATAGTAAAGACCAGTTTAAGAACGTAACTTCTGGCAAAAACGCACTGATTACAAACATGGCCGTCAAAAATAAAACAGCAGCGACCAGCTGGTCTTGGTCTGGACCACAGATTCCCTGTCTTTCTGTTAATGACATGTCTTTGAGATTCTCTGGATTCAACGTTTAGAATTCATTTGTTATGTCACGAATGCAATACTCAGAAACGGTAACTTAGTTATTACAGATCTGATAATTTTGCTCGTTGCCTCCTTTATATGCCAACTAAATTAGTCTACATCACTTGCTACCTAGCTTGTTAAAAGGCAGTGAATGTTTTATTTGTACTAGTTCTTTATTTATAGAACTTAGCTTGCTACTTACCCGTTATTTCTCATGGGGTGGGGGCAGCTAACGTTACGCTAGATAAACATTTACATGTTTGTAATTTAGCAACGCGACCTCCAAAATGGTATTACAAACTGAAACGAATAAAATGGCATAATTTATTTTACAAAGAAGGTCGATAACATTACAAATTTAGCCATATTCAAACGTGTCAGTGTCGACAATCCTGAGATCACAAGTGCGTAAGATGGTTCAACATGTAAGTGCAACGGAACATCTACATCAATACATTAAAACGATATTTACGATTCTGACGTGAAGGGCCTGAACGCTGACAAACAATCCCTGTCTGGGGACGGCATTTCATTACCTTGTCACCGTCTGCCAAGATGCGATTCGGGCTTAGATGATCAGAACACCGCCACTAACGGTGTGCGAGGCAAGCGTCAATTAGTCTAAATGACGTAGCCAGCCAGCTAGTTAGCTAGCTAGCTAACGCACCATTGCGTATTAATTGTTAAGATAGCAATACAGAAAGGTAAGGATGTCTTGTTAGCCAGGTATGTAGTTCCAAATAAAACTGCGGTTGGGTCGTTATATTGTCATAACGGATAACGGTACCCAGCCGAAAATCTGTGCATCATTGGGCAGCTGGTTAGCTAGCCGACTAACTAGCTAACCAAACCTAAATGATGTAACATCAGCTGCATATCTCTGATTAAAGTAGGTTAGCTAAACTAACTAGCTGGTTTGTCGAGTGGCTAAACGGTTTTACCATGCAGCGGCGGCAGGCTTCTTACACTCGTTCAAACCCGGAAGAAAAAAGGAAGACTCACACAGGTGGCAATAAGGTAGCACCATTTTAAAGGGGCATACGTCAAATAAACGAATCACTGTCCAGTTTACAGCACAACTTATAAACATTCCAATAAGTAACTTCAATGAGGTTTCAGTCATTGTTTCTAAAATACATGGCACCGGACTGCTAAGTTGGTGCTAAGGGCTGCTAAGGACTAAGTTGCAGGTTAAAATTCTGGGTGGTGCACTGCTGCTGGACCTTTGAGGAAGGCACCCCGGCACCTAACTGGCTGACTATCTTTGTTAGAAGAGAGAAAGTACAGCAAGAAACCCATTCCCTTATAATGCAGGTGAGGGTGAAATCTTTCCATTTTACCTTCTGAAACACAGGCCTCACCAAGAATGTTCATGTTTCTTGCAGATACCTTCCTCATTTACTCTAAACTGTAACTGAACTTTTCTAGGATGGATATGTTTTATGTTCTGGTCAGGTCATTCAAGGCCTCACCCCCTCTTTTGAAAACACCATGTGACCCCCCCTCCAAAAGTGTCAAGAACCTTGGAGTTCCATTTGAAAATGCACTTGCTCTTTCTCTCTGAACTCTGCAACAGTGACCTGCAGCTACTGCTTCTGCAATAATACATGTATCACCCTGTTGTATGTCAGCTGAGCAAACAGATCATGGCATTATAGCAAATATAGATTTAATGAACTCCTTGTTTATTGGGAAGCAGTTCATTGTAATGGGTTTGAAAATCAATATCCATGTTTTCAGTCAAAGGTTGCTCATTTCATAGGCCCAAGGACATTTCCTGGAAGTTTTAATTGTGTTAATGTTCTTTCTTTTTTTGACGTTTATTTCACTAGGAAGACCCCACTGAGATATAGAATCTCTTTTGCAAGGGAGACATGGCTTGTAAAAATATTTTTAAGCTTTATTTAAACATTTTTTTACACAGAAGTGTTTTACAAGTCCTAAAAAACAGTTAGTTAATTAGGCTAGTGTCAATGGAGTCACAACCATAACATTGATTCTGGGCCCCCAATTTCACAAAAAATGACGTAAAAGATTAATTTTTTAAAATTCAGAAGAGTCAGCAAATTGGTCAATGCATACATTAGAGCCATGGATAGGGCACTTACAGAGGGTAAAGTAACACTCTTCTTCAGTTGCTGCAGGATCACAACTACTGTGCAAATCTGACAGAGTGGAATGTAACTTTTTTGGTAGAAACAATTCCTGCTAACTATTTATGGATTGAGTCACTTGGCAGACTTTCAAAGCAACAGTACAGAAGAATGGGTTATCAGGTTGCATGATTAAGAGTACATACAGAAAATGACAGACCATGTCTGTCCAATGTGTCACATTGTGCTTTAATAAGCAGTGCCATACACACAGTAGTACTACAATCAAGGCACGAATGCAAATTCCCACATTACATTTTAGGCATTTCAGTGAATAAATTATGACAAGTGAATTATGCCTCATAGGCTTAAATGAGTCACTCTGATCAGTAGTGACATTTCTTTTGAAGCAAATAAAACATTATGGATTAAATAAGATGTTTAATTTCACTGTCTGAAATCAGTTTATCGCCAAACATAAGTCAGTCACACCACAGAATAGATACAGATGCAACTACACTACTATGCAACAGGTAACTCCAAATAATATTGTTAAGTGGTATGGTGTTGTGGTGTTGTAACCCTAAGGTTTCAGTTTTGATTCAATGGAAGGACATGACGACTGCCGGTAGGTCACGCAACCCTTAGACAAGAATTGCCTCAGTAAATATCCAATTGTATTAATGGACGTGTGAAAACATTAAGCTGTGTGTATTGCTTTGGATGACAGTGTATGCTAAGCATCTTTAATGTAATCTAGTGCTGTTGTCTGATCTCTGTGCTGTTTTTGCACCTGAGAGGGGTGGAGGAGAAAGTTGAATAAGTTTGTATTACCCCCTCAAAGAAATATTGTGCCTCTGTGTACATGAGGTGTGACTCATCATGACTCACCCACTGAGCAGCAAGTCGTGACAAAGATATTTGCAGGGGATGCCTAACTACGGGAGCCAGTTACTAGGTTAACATATCATAATTATGTGCCACTGACAGACTGTTGTGCGACACTTTAATGTCAAAAAGACCACGCTTATGAATTCCAGTCAGAAACCAAAAAATGTGACCAAAACTAAAACACACATTTCACACATAACACAAAACATGGCCTCGGGAGTAATTTGGCCGCCTTGCGCAGGCGGACAGGTTCTTGTGATTGAAGGTAGGTTTATCCAATCGTTGCCTTTAAATTTCCTACTGACGTATTAGCGAGATTGCGTGATCACGCTTCCGAGCTTTCGCTCTTGGCCTGAAGAGCTAAAGTAAATTACGCAGTTTCCGTCTTCGCTTCGGGAAAGAAACGAACAAATACCAAGAACTGAGTTGACATTGGATACTGTGGTTCAGGCATTTTGCTGCCCTGTTCACGGATTGTTTTTGAGTGGACAAAAATCAAAAAGCCACCACCACTACATCAGCTACGGTGAGTTTCACATTAAGTTGTACGACGTGCTGGGTGTCCAGTTCGTGTGTTAGCCTGCTAGCAGGTTAGCTGCCTAGCGAGTGTGGTTGAGGTTTCGTATGCTGGGTCAAAACATGTTTATTCGCCTGCTAACAGCTATGCTATGTTACTAAATCTTACACTTTCGCTGCATAGCGTCACGAATTATGGAAATTTAAATCGTCCAGCTGCAGCTAACGTATCTACATGACTAGTTATACGTACAACCTTACTCTGCCCTTTTGCTGGCAAGTTTAAGCGATCTGTAGTGGTTGACTGTTTTGGCTAACGTTAGCTTGGAAGTCTGAATATGCCCCGGGAATTTTCCAGTTTTACCTATCTTGATCCGACAGCTCCACGTATTTGGTTTATTTTCTCTACCTAGGTAAATTGGTAAGACAATATTAACACTGCTCGCACGTGTACGTAGAATAGCTGATGATTGTACATAGCATGCTAGCTGTTTGCAAACTGTTAGCCTTGAGCAAGCAGCGTTGGCTAAGATCATGCTCGCCGTTAGTCAACGTTGTAGTCATCGGCGAAGACTTGTTTTATCTAAACCGGTTTTGTCCGGTTTGTTCTAGCGTGACACTAGTTGATGCGTAAGATAGTTATTTGTTTTGTTATCGAAGGAAATGGATGCGTTCTGAGATGCCCAGCTAGCCGTATGTACTTGTTTTGTGTTACTTATGGTAAACGCCGATCTCCAACAAGGCCGCATGCGTGCATTCTGGCGCCTCTTCAGAGCTGGATAGCCGGATAGCGTTAGCGAGCTAATGATACGTCAAATCTTTTGACAGATCTCTTACCTTTTAGATGACACTATCTAGCTAACGTTAGGTTTAGCTTAGATTTAAAACCATGAGACTGTTTAACGGGTAAGCCTGCTAACGTTAACGTTAGATACGGCATGTATCTCACGTAAAACACTGGGTAGTTACTTCCGGTCTGTAATATTGGTAGGTTAACTCGGACTTATGGTTGAACGTCTGTGCGTGTTTAAAGGAAAACATAATAACCATCTACGTTAGTTCATTAAATTGTTCAGTAAATATGATTATAGAAACTGATGAATTTACAGTGGTCGTGATAAATCCAAGTTAAGTAGCAGCAAGCCAACATTGCGGTGTAGATTGCTAGCTATCCGCAACGTTAGCCCACTCCGCGCTTGTAGTTTGTTCTTAATCGTAAACGTTAGCTAGGCTAGTAGGGTAGCTAGCCATATGAGTGACTTGTTTTTGCTTAAATTGTATCAAGTCGAAAAGAACATCAGCTACAGTCTCTCCCATCCTCGTTGGACTAAGTTATCACTGATTTAGCCAGTGATACTGTCCCGAGTTTTGGCACCACCGAACTCATTTCAGTTAGCCTGGAGTCTCAGATCGTTGACCGTAATTAACCTTTTCCGTTAGTGATCCCGTAAGCGGTACAGGCATAATCTGCTAGACGGTGGCCGTATTACGCCGATGGGGGCATTTAAACTTGATATGATTGCTGAAGCACGTTACAACCTGATGATTATTATTTTGTTTGCTTGTTTTTGCTAAGTAATTTAAATATTACATTACATTATTGGCATTTAGCAGACGCTCTTACGCTGTTACCCAGTGAAGTTTGTTGCATTCATGCTTGTAAATTTCCAAACATCCAGTCCAGTTATTGCTTGAATATAAAATAATTTGCTAGCTAACGGAACACAGTGATGTCAGGGGTGTGATGATGACTTTTATTGAATTAGCTGTCAGAATGTCCTGATTTCTGAAATCCTTTGAAGTTTTTAACTTTCTGTGACCTTATTTTAACAGACGTATGCAGTCCTGAGAGCGAACACTGAAGATGTTCAACAAATCTTTTGGCGCTCCCTTTGGGGGTGGCACTGGGGGATTTGGCACTTCATCCACATTTGGGCAACAGAGTAAGTCTGCTTTCAGATGAGTGATTGACTATGCTGTCTATCCAAACCTGTGCTCAGCTGTGGGAATGTTTGCTAAATGCTTACTTTTTCTGTTGGCTGTTTGCTTGGGGTGCTTGCTCTCAGAAGCAACAGCTCGTTGGCCTACTGCAGACACCAGTCGCATCCAGTTGCTACTGGAATTCTGATGAAATCCTTAAACTGCTGTTAGAGCAAGACAATTTGCTTTTAGTTTTTTTTTTTTTTTTTTTTTAGGTGAAGGCACCTGGGTAGTTGCCCAGTTGCCTCCTTACCTCTACATATTTTGAATTATGTATGTGCTCTTTGTTTCATTCTCTTTTTTGGGAGTGATTTTGTTAAATTTGTTAGGGAAGCCTTGGGGTCTTAACTATTGGCACAGGTGCAAAAAATGTTGATGCATGTGTTTAACTGAAAGAAGAATAGCGCCTTTGTATTAAATGTGGTATTTGGAATGAACAGAAATTGGCTGTCATCCTGCATAGTAGTTGGAACATGTTGTGCTTCACTTGCAGATACTAGTTTTGGAACCACAGGTGGCTTTGGAGCCTCTGCATTTGGAGCAACTAATAATACTGGTGGACTCTTCGGTGCCACACAGAACAAGCCAGGTTTGCCATTGTCCTTGTCGTTTTTGCCACTGTTGTTCCCACCTGCCGTTGCCAAAAGGCGTAGTAGTCACTCTGTTAACCTCTCTATTGAGAAACAGCTTGTTGTCTGCATTTCATTTGTGTGATACAGTTAGAAGGCCTTGTTTTAAGTCTTACTCTTTGCTATGTTCTCGTTTGTAAAGGGATAAGGGAAGTACTGCTGTCTGTACACTGAATACTAACCCAGCCTCATCCTAAAACCTGTGTGGTAATAAAAGCTGATATCATTTTGCAGTGACAGCTTTTAAAATAGCTCTAGCAGCAAACATCATCATCAGTGTTCCCTTAGAATATTTCTGCACCTTCTCTTCATCTTTACTGGTATTCTTTCTTATCACTTTAGTGAGGTCTATGCACAGTATCTAATAACTGAATGTAATACTGTCATTACTTACTGGTTGAAATATGATATATGATCAATTTATTCTTTGTTAACCTCTACCTTTGCTTATTAGAAGAATATCAGAAGATTGTTAAATATGTTATATCTGTACCGGATCTTGCAAAGAGCCCTTATGACTCTCAGAATGTGTAAAAGATTCTTGTTTTAGGGTGGAATGAAGGGGTCTTTCCTTGTTTTAGCTGGAATAACAGCTGAATCAAAATCTAGAAGAAAGCTGCTTGTCCTTTTTCAGTGATACTGTTGGACAGTTTGACAGCACATAATTTGATCTGTTGCTGAAAAACAGAAAATAAATAGCCAGCAGAATGGTGGGTAATGTAAGAAATTTCCTGTGGAACTGCCCTCACAGAAGAGTAGAAATCAACAAATACCTTGGATGTCAGGAAGTCTAGTCATGCTTCTTTAAGCCTTTAGAGTAATACATGCAGCATAAGTTATGCATGCACTGCCATAAGCTGGTCTGTTATTTGCCAGCACTCCTGATAGTCACTGCCTGGGATGAAGCATACATAGTGGCAAAGCAATTTAGTAGAACTAGTAGCTGGTCTGTGATCAATTTACAATGAAAAAATGGGATAAAGGTCACAAAGTAGATCCAAAGAGGCTGGGACATGAAATGTCTCTGATCACACTTTACTTTCCCAAAAGTGGTGGTTGCAGCAAACCCTCAGAGGAGACAAACATGGGCTGCAGCACAAATATCAGTGTTGGAGGTTCTTTAAACTTTATCAATGATATCCCAGTCTCCCAGGTCATATAGAAGGACTTCATCCAGAAGTCACAGGCTTGGAAGAATTTTGACACTTAAATGGCTGTTGATACTATTTGTAGTATGTATTTGGGCATTTTGTTAGCACATAAATGTGCAAATGTAGCTTGATGAAAAGTTCGATTTAGCTGGTTAGGTAGTATATCTAACTAGCGAAATGGTAACCTATATACGTACATAAGTGCGGATGTCCCTTGGTACAGATCACCCTGCTATCTTCAACAAAAATGGATATGATCTTGTGCACATTGGAAAAATCAGCTGATAAATTACTACTTCTTGGATTGTGTGTCACTGGTGATATCAGTTACACAAAGAGCAAGTAATTAAAGAACAGAAATCAATAGCAAAACTGATTCATAAAGACAGGTAGGGGATGGTAGTATGTTATATTTTTGTTTGGTGATCTGTGCATTGCCAGTGTTAGTGTTACTTTACAATTAAACTGCCTACAACTGGCTTGCCTAAAACAGTGATATTGATAAAATGATTTCTTAGTGGATGTACTCTGCTCTTCATAGAAGTAGTAAGCATGTTTCTGAGATTGAAATCCAATGAATGTGTTAATTTTTTAAAATGTTTTTACTGTCACTACTGTTTATACTGTCAGTACAGCAAGTAAATAGTGCAAGTGGTTAGACCCCTTTCAGATGAGTAAAGGGTAAACACTTTTGTTAAATAAACTGCAGTAGTTAGATGTATGGTTTCCTCATTGTGAACAAACTGTTCTTACATGTCTTACAAATAGGGTGGAAGTAGATACCTGATGCGGGGTATGTTAAGTTGTGTCATGAATGAAAGCTTTCATCAGGCTTTGCTGATTGGTGAATAACTACTTAAGCTCTGTTATCTTCTGTTTGTTGCCTCACAACAGGTGGCCTCTTTGGGTCAAACACCTTCAACCAGCCTGTGACGTCCTCCACCAGCACTGGATTTGGGTTTGGTGCTCCCAGCGGCACCTCCAACAGCCTGTTCGGCAGCACCAACACTGGAGGGGGCGGACTGTTCTCACAGCAGAACAATGCCTTTGGTGCCAACAAGCCCGCCTCTTTTGGCAGTAAGTCTTCCGTTTCATTGGTGTTTTTTTTTTTTTTTTTAACGATGAGAATGCACACAGAGTGAATTGCAGCTGGTTAGAATTGTTTTCAGGTTGTTTTTTGTGAAAGCATGCATGAAATTTTTCAGTCAAAGCAGAGGAACCATTTATTGTAACTGGATAGTCCATCACTGTTCAGATGTAATAATTACTGATAAATCGCTCATTTTTTACTTTGAAGTGCCCCTTTAGATGCTTCAGGTGAAAACTGTCAGAAAATAAATTAAAATTTAAAATCTAACGTCATGTATTGACATGGCTGGACTTGTTATGCACTGCGTCTATAGCAGAGCATCCTTGCCAACTGTCTGAGATACTGGGATGCTTGGTATCATTTTTAGGTGCTCAAATCATTACAATAGGAGGAAACGGTTAGTGTACCCCTACAGATTGGGAGTGCCTCAGAGTAGCAAATTGCCTAGATAAATACATGGTTCATAAGTGGTTGTGTGGTAAAATACCACCTCGTCATAAATTTGTGGTTAATTCTGTACAGTCACTTCTGCACAAGTGAATTATCCCTCGCCTTGGAGACAATGTCAGTGGAATAACATGCTGATCCAAAGATCCACAGGTTTTGAAGACTGAGTTGACGGGTCTTGTTTCAGTGCTTGTATTAAATGATCTCCATGTCACAAAGTGTCAGTGATAGGGCTACAGACAAAGCTGAATTAATCATTTACCCCTTGCCTTGCTTGTTGCTTTTTCAAAAGAACTGGTCGATACAAGTGTAATGGGATGCTGTCTATAATGGTACAACGTAAATTGCCATTTAGAGTCCTGGTCACTCAAGTTTTTGTCTGAGGTTGATTTTCATTAGAAAACAACAAATCAATTGCAAACCCCTTGTTACAATGGTAGAGTGGCACAGAATAATCCTGGTTACATATACCAAATTTACAAATTAGTGTTTAAGAGTTGCTAACATGCAAAGTTGGAATGTGCTTGGTCTGTCCAACCAGAAACTGGGTTTATTTTTCAAACAGTAATTTTTCCAGCCAACGTACTAGCATTCAAGCTTAAATTTGATAAATATGTTTGTAAGAGTGCTTGTTCTTCAGAGAAGTTACCTTGTATGTACTTACTGTATAATACTTTTTTTCAGCATTTGGCACCAGTACTAGCAGTGGAGGGTTGTTTGGGACAACGAACACCAATTCCAACCCCTTCGGAGGAACATCGGGGTCACTGTTTGGCTCCTCTGGATTTACAGCCACACAGCCAGGAACAACTATAAAGTTCAATGTATGTTTGTACCTCTTCTGTGATATTTGTGAAGTAGTGAAAATTGGCATTTTTTTGTATATATTTTCTTCTTGTGTGACTTTCCTCCCAGTCAATTTGACACATTGGTTTTAACTGAACAAGCATTTTGTTTTCTGTATTGTTCTTCATTTGACCGTGATATTTAATGCACAAACATGCATCATCTCCTGCAGCCCCCCACAGGAAGTGACACAATGGTGAAAGGAGGAGTGACCACCAGTATCAACACCAAACACCAGTGCATCACAGCCATGAAAGAGTATGAGAACAAGTCTTTGGAGGTATGATTTCAAAACGCTAAACAGGCTTTTTACAGATTGTTCCTGAATTTTCAGGGCTTCCATCTGTTAACTGACAGTTGAGTGTCAAAGAATTTCAGATAACAAGATTGGCCTTGCTCTCTGAAATAATGATACTTTCTGATCTTAATGGTTCATGCATTCTGAATTTTGCCTGGATAAGGATGTCAGTAAAGTGACTTAAAGTCTGCAAATTTCTTTCCTTCCACTATGTCCACTATGTATAGCACTTTGTGACAATTCAGTTGTAAAAATGCACTGCAGGCAGATGCAGTTCATTACTTTTTCTTGATAGTTTGTATTGCCATTACTGAGAAGTGAGAGAACCACGCAGCCTGGCTGGAAAGTGGCTCGTCAACTTGTGTACCTTTCCTGCATTTCTCAGGAGCTGAGGCTGGAGGATTACCAAGCAGGCAGAAAAGGCCCCTCCAATCCTATGGCTGCAGGCACAGGTGTGCTGTTCGGCGGCGCTGCTGCAGCCACACCAAGCACAGCCACTGGGCTTTTTGGCTCTTCAGCCACAAACACGGGCTTCTCCTTCGGCCAGAACAAAACCACCTTTGGAACCAGTGAGTACCTTTTGAATGAGCCGGATTTCGTAATCCAAATGTACATGATGTTATTTGCACAGGGATAATACTTAACTCTCCTCTACTTTGCTGAAGACTTTTTTTTAGATACAGCTTCAGGACCACAAAGGGCTTTATCTGAGAGTTCAGAGAAATAGCTTAAAAGATTCAGTGAATGGGTTTTCAGCTTCATGCTCAGTTAAACATACGAAAGGGCTGATACAATGCTTAGACTGAAGCAAACACAAGTTCGCATTCAGCCTTGTAGTCAGCATCATAGCGTTGGCCCTTTCGTTTTCCGAGTTCGTGCAGTTGAGTCTGACTAAAACCACACGTTGAACACGGATTGACGTTCTGCTCTCTCCGCAGGCACTGGCGCGTTTGGGACGGCGACGGGCAGCCTGTTCGGCCAGCAGCAACAGCAGCCCCAGCAGGCCACCAGCCTGTTCAGCAAGCCATTCGGCCAGGCCACCACCACCCAGAACACCGGCTTTTCCTTTGGCAACACCAACACTATGGGCCAGCCTAACACCAGCAGCATGGTGAGAGCTCTGGCTGAGAGTGGCGCTGCTTCAGAGTGCTCATAACTTGTGGTGTCACAGTATAGCCAGTGGGGGGTGGGGGGTCATCAAAAATGTGACTTGGGGAATGCTTGTTCTGTATTGTTGACTGGTCCATGTAACCCTGGTCATGTACATGCCTCAGGCCAGGGGTTCTTGGAAAGAACAGTTATGGAAGCTGTTAAAGAGACCTCACCTCTCAGTTACTGAGAAACATGTTAGGGCTGGTGTATGTGTGTCAGATGCATCTTTTGATAAGTAAAGTCCAAAATGCTGATGTCATTTAATCGTGCTCTTCTAGTCTGTAATCCATCAGTTTTCCACAGGTCTCTGAATCGCGAAAGTTGGCCCTTCTAAACAGACTCACTCTCCTCTATTCTTGCAGGGTCTCTTTGGGAACACAGCTGCATCCCAGGCAGGTGGTCTGTTTGGCAACACGGCCAACACCAGTACGGCCACCGGCTTTGGGACGGGCACGGGGCTGTTCGGGCAGACCAACACCGGCTTTGGCACTGCTGGCACACAGGTACCCGCCTCATCCGCCAGGGTGAAAATTACTTTTAACAAAGCACATCGATCCTCATCTGAAAATTTTTATTGTTTTAGTTGATCTTTGATTTCAGAAGTGATTACTGTATGAACAAAATTATTCTCTTAAACTTTCATGTTCTATAGAATCTGTTTGGCAACAAGACAGCTGGATTTGGAACCACCACCACCAGCGCCCCTTCCTTTGGGACTGGTACTGGTCTGTTTGGGAATAAGCCTACCCTTACCCTGGGGACAAACACCAATACTTCCAACTTTGGTCAGTATTCGTCTTAGGATTGGTATGGGGAAGCCCCATTTCATGGGCCTTGTATTGGGTGTGAAATGTGAAAGGGTGGCTGGAGGTACATTTATACTTGACTCCAGCTCCTCATGTTTGAAAAATTTTTCAGCCTGATCAACTTTCATAGTGTCAGCACAGTCACCAGTGTGAAATGAACCATTTGATCAGTTTTGTTGACTTGCATGTGTCTGGATGATTTGTGTGTCATGGTTCAGATTTTTACTGTTGTGTCTTGGGTGGCCTGTGTAGGGTTTGGTGCTAATACAGCAGGTGGAGGCCTGTTTGGGAACAAAACTGCAGCTGGAGGGTTAGGAACTGGCCTTGGAACAGGCTTTGGAACAGGTACACGTAGGAGCCACCATGTCAACATGCATTCTTAGCACAGAAGGGGAAGTCACACACTTAAGTCAATCAAATCATCTTTGATAGATAATGCAAATTGCTTGACCTGCATGTTTGAAATATCTTTGCATATTAGTATATTATATTGGATATAAATCACTTGGAAAGATTCAGAAGTTAAACATGGTTCACATGAAAATCTCTGTTCATAATTCCCTATTATGGGAAAGGTGGTTGGGTAGTTTGTTCTAATTGTCTGTTGCAGCTTTGTGTTCAGTGCTTGAAAAGGAGAAGGAATATGATCGACTCTTAGTTTCTTTATGTTTTTGTTTCTGTTTGTAGCTGTGGGAACTGGACAGACATCTCTGTTTGGGAACAACCAGAACAAGTTGGGGTCCACGCTGGGCACTGTGGGTGCATTTGGGGCTCCAGGGTTTAGCACTGGAACAACCAGCCTGGGGTTCGGAGCACCACAGCAGCCTGTTGGTAAGTATGGGCATTCTGCTTGTGTTAGAACAAGAGGACTGAGCTGCAGACAGACTAATGTCCAACCATTTGTAACCAGGCACTTTCCCTGGTTTTACAGCTTAGCTGCCTAGACAAGAGGTTTACCTCCTGTATTCATAGCAAACCTTCAAATTTAATATTGTATTACAGTGCAGTTTAGAATGGACATATCCTAGTTCAAAGGAGAGTCTGCTTCACATGGACATATTGTAGTTCATTATCGGTGTCACGGCATTCTTGTGTGTTGCTGCCTGTGAGTGATGGTCTGCGCCTACGCCTGCATTTCAGCCCTGACCGACCCCAACGCTGCAGCTGCCCAGCATGCCGTTCTGCAGCAGCAGATCAACGCCCTGGCCTACTCGCCCTTCGGCGACTCCCCCCTCTTCAGGAACCCACTGTCTGATCCAAAGAAGAAAGAAGAGGTGAGAAGCTTTCACGTACACATTTGTTCAAGATTGTAACAAGATTGTTCCTGTCCGTGGCCACCTGTGTACATTTGTGGACAGGATGTCCACAAGGTGTTATTTTCTTTGACTGTTCATTCTAATTTTATATCTCCCTCCCCTGACAGCGTCTTAAACCCACTAACCCGGCAGCCCAGAAGGCTCTGACCACCCCAACCCACTACAAGCTGACCCCGCGCCCTGCCACGCGGGTACGGCCCAAAGCCCTGACCTCCTCAGGCTCCTCCAAGTCCCAACTCTTTGATGGGCTGGATGATGATGAGCCCTCCTTGACCAATGGCTCCTTCATGCCCAGGTACGGACTACATTGTTTTTCTCAACTGCACACTGTACTGAACCGAAGGTGAAGTGCTGGATCAGTGAAGCAGTCAGTGTTTCAGTTTGTGTGAAACGGCTGTGTCCCTTTGACATAAATCAGTAAGACCTTTTTTTTTTTTTTAACTGTGCAAATATACATGGATGTTCTAGTAATAATAAACTCAGGCAAGCCCACCTTTTTCAGTCTTCTGTCTGAGTATGTGACATTTTTGTGTGTTTGGTTACAGGAAGAGCATAAAGAAGCTGGTGCTGAAGAACCTGAACGGCAGCAGCCTGTACTCTCCTGTGAACAGGGAGGCTGAGGACCTGGCTTCCCCAGCTGAATACCCAGAGAATGGGCTGAGGTGAGACTGACGCTTACCAGCCTCTCATGCTTGTACATTTTACATGTTTCCTTAATTTCTTCAGGATATGTGTGCAGTGCACTGTAATAAGAAACCTGGTTAACCGGTGTGATCTCAATCTTATGACACTCTTTCACATAACTGTATTTCATATGGGCGTGAACTTGTTAGTCCCCACTGAACAACACAGACAATGCCTATATTGTGTGGCACAATGTTAGGCCCAGGTTACTGAGGGAGGACGTTTATGCAGAAATACATACATGGCTTTCCCAGAAGGGAAATTCCTTCCTGATGCCTAACCTCTTTTCCCTGTCATCTCAGTGTAAAAGGAGCTGGTTGAGTATGTCCTTATATAAATAGGTCTAGCATTCAGGCTTGATTCTAGCACTTTGCTGTTAATTAGTGTGTTGCGCCTCTTATTTGCTCACCTTAGTTCTGCTCATAAAGAAGTGAATTATCTAATGATTACTCTTGCTTGGGTGAAATGTATATACTGAACATCTGTTAGTTAATGGAGTGTATTTTATTTCATTAAGTGTACTTGACTCCACTCAGTGTTTCATATTGAACTCTGAATTAGTTCAGTTTTGATTGTATATTAGAAAGGTTTGTGCAGAACAGTTCATGGCTGTGAGGGTTTGTACCAGCTGGAAGGTCATGTCCTCCCCTTCCTAATCACCCTTTCCCCCTTGCATTTCCCCCAGCTTGGAGGAGACGAGGTCACAGGAGGGAGAGGCGGAGTCGGAGAAGGCAGAGGAGGACCTGGAGGAGGTGACCAAGTTCTACACCAACCCCATCGCCAAGCCCATCCCGCACACGCTGGAGGGCAAGCAGAGCCAGGCCCTGCAGGACACCATCAGCGAGCTGAACGTTCGCAGCAGCAGCAGCAGCGGCCGCAACGGCCTGGAGGCCAGCAGCGAGGACATCTCCCTGGGTGACGACTCTGTGCAGGAGGAGCAGGAGCAGGACGCCCAGCTGCCTCAGCACCCTGCGGGTGAGTGAACCCCGGTGACCCTAACCTCTGACCTCCGTTCTGTGGTGGGGAGCACGGACAGTGCTGTCAGGACTGTGAGTTATATGTAGAGAACCCTGAAGGAACACTATAGCCACGTTTCTTTACTTTGAGAGGGTCATACGAATGTTCGACAAGGGGAGTGATTATTTTTAATTGAATTAAACCACTGTTTGATCCAGTAACATTACATTACATTATTTAGCAGACACTCTTACCCAGAGCAACTTACAGTTCTTTACAATGTTATCCATTTATACAGCTGGATATGTACTGATGCAATTGTGGGTGAAGTACCTTGCCCAAGGGTACAGCAGCAGTGTCCCAGCGGGTTACAAGTCCTGCTCCTTAACCACTGTGCTACACTGCCACTGAGGCAGTGAGGCAATGATAAGAGAAACTGCCAACTTGCTTCTGTAAACTGTGTTTAGAGCATACACTCCCCTTGTCAAACAGACATTCGTATGACCCCGGCAAAATAAAGAAACTCCCTGAGCACTTGTAATGAAAACTAGACAATTAGTCAGTTTGTGCACAGCCAATGGGACAGAACATTGGGAAAATGGGCTATTGGATGTGTGTGATTCAAAAATATTGGCAGTAAACCAACCCTTGATGTCATCTGAAGTAGTTTTAACAATGCTTTTTTGTGTAAGAGTTGTGTAGTTGATGTGGTCTGTCTCCCAACAGGTATTGTCCTGAGTCGTGTGGGGTACTACACGATACCATCGATGGATGAACTAGGCAAGATGGTCAACGAGAGTGGAGAGTGTTTGGTGGAGAATTTCACAGTGGGCAGGAAGGGTAAGGGCCTGTCATGGCAGTGAATCTGTTGCAACATTAGTGGAATGCTGTTACTTCACCCTCACATACACTCATGAAATAACCTGGAAGGGAAAAGGTTGATATTTTTTTTTTTATATATATATATGCGAGTTCTTTTTTTTTCCTTTTTATCAAACTTCAGCATACTTAATGCCATTCTTTTATATCATGGACACATTTACAAGAATTTATATAAATGCACAGACATGCACAAATCTGATTTAGCAACAATTTTTCCAACAATTTTCTTGTCAGTATTGTCAAAAGAAAAGCAAGTTGTATTTCAACGCTTAATGGAATTGTAAATTTGTTTCTCCCTTCTGCTTGGTATACAGGCTATGGTTCTATTTTCTTCCCTGGGGAGGTGAATCTGACTAACCTGAACCTGGATGAGATTGTGCACTTCCGCCGGAAGGAGGTCATTGTTTACCCCGATGACAAGGCCAAGCCCCCAGTGGGAGAAGGCCTCAACAGGTAAATGACACCTAAAAAGTAATGCCAAAGAATTGCATCCAAAATCTGTCTCGGTGAACTTTGAGTGTTCATTTCAAACACTAAAACGTTTATCTGAAGGTAACTGTTGAGTGTGTCTGCCTCCCCTGCGATTGGAATTAGACTAGCTTTGATATTTGATGGGCAAGTCTGAGATGTGTCAGCAGATTGTGTAGTTCAGCAGTGTGGCATAATAGGTATGGGGCGGCAGTGTAGCATAGTGGTTACAGAGCAGGACTCCTGACCAAAAGGTTGCCAGTTCGGTTCCCTGCTGGGGCACTGCTGTTGTACCCTTGGGCAAGGTACTTAACCCCAAAGTGCCTTAGTAAATAGCTGTATGAATAGATAACATTGTAACTGATGTAAGTCGCTCTGGGTAAGAGCATCTGCTGAATGCCAACAATGTAATAATAATAATGTGTAATGGGTAAATGTCTGCAATAATGAACCGTATTGTGGGCTCTGGTGTTAGGTTGCTAATTGTGGGACTGTTCTTGCTGCTGTATGTGTAATTTATTCCTACCCTCTTCTTCCACAGGCGAGCGGAGGTGACGTTGGATGGAGTGTGGCCCAATGACAAAACCACCTGCAGCCAAATCAAGAGCCCAGAGCGGCTGGCAGAAATGAACTATGAGGGGCGTTTAGAGAACGCCTCCCGGAAACAGGGGGCCCGATTCCTGGAATACAGGCCGGAGACTGGCTCCTGGGTGTTTGAGGTATGGCCTGCAGTCATATTCCAAAAATAGTCATTAATCCTGTTAGATTTGGAGGTGTTTTCACAGTACATTATTCAGCATAGCATAATGTAACAGGCTTGCACATACAATCACAGCAGTGATTCATGTAGAGATGAGCTTCATTTATATGATGCTATGGGGGGGGAAGGGGGTTATGGAGTTAGAGGGACGAGAGACCTGTACCTTCCATAACACTGTATAAATGCAGGTTATTGTGTGAGTGTTACAGAATGAGGAAAATTCTGTAAAGGAACAAGTCATGTATTTGTAACATTGGAGTAGTTTGTATTTCCAAGCAAGTGAATATTATAGACTTACTTTGCACATTACAAAGAAACCAGATGATGATAGCACAAAGCAGTGGTAACTGCTGACAGCAGGAGAGGCCTTAATACACAGACTGGGACTGATGGAAACCACTAGAATGTGTGAGATGGGCATTGTTCCACTGGGACCAGATTTATATGGAACTCTGGCCTCTTGCTATGTCAGCAATAGCCTCTCCATCTCCAAATTGTTCTTTCTCTTTTTTGCTATGAATTTGTAATGAGTTTGTAAATGCAACATTGTTTTAATACACCTCGTATTAACAACCTACCATAAATTCAAAGCTCTCTTTTGGAGGCACTCCAGTTCTTTGAGGTGCTGCTCCTTAAATAATAAATGAAACTTCCAGAACTGTAATGGAGCTATGTGCCTCTTCACAGGTGGCCCACTTCTCCAAGTACGGTCTCCAGGATTCTGACGAGGAGGAGGAGGTCGTCCCCCCTGCCAAAACAGACATCAAGAAACTCAAGACAGCTGCAGTGATTCCGCCCTCCCAGCAGCAGGTGGCACTCAACGGCAAGCCAGCACCACAGGCACAGGTAGATGGAGGACCTCGCTGAGCTCACTGGGCACCACTGTCACCCCCGTTCCAACAAGGGACGAGTTGCCACCCAGGTTCCCCCATACCTGCGGTGCCCAGGGTATCATTACTGTGGTGATGGGAGGGAGTGAGGTCAAGCTTTGGATAATCGGTGTGTATGCTGCAAACATTATTGAGGGTCATGGAGATTTAGCACAGCTGAAAAGCACAAGCATCCAGGGCATCAAGGGTTAATATCCTCTACAATGGTTTCCCTGGATGTAATTTTGAAATGCGTGATCAGTGTGTACTTAGAACATCAATTGGAACAATAAGCTCAGACTCAAATATATTTGGTAATCAAAAAAAAGCAAAAAAAAAAAAACCTTTCTGGGAGTATCAGTTAAGTGTTCATTATGACAATAATTGCTATGGTAGATCTTCCTTGTGAAGTTAAAAGGGTCAGATGCAAATGCATCAAAATTAAAGATGCTGAAGACTGGTATGTAGGAGTTACAGTGAAGTGTGAAGGGCTGCTTTGTGGATATAAATGTAATAAACCTCTCAGTCAGAGAAGTCTCAGTCAGATCTGGGCATAGTTTTAAATATATTATATTGGTAACGCCTTTTTGGAAAAAGTATATTTATGTAGTAATCTTAATAGTATTCCATGCGGAAATGATATATCCTTTCCCATTAAAATGTTATGGAATCTTAAACTGGATACATATAACTGAATTTATTTTGATACATTGTGTAAAATATGTGAAGGCCTATATGAAGTTATAGGATTTGTGTTCCTCTGTAAATCTTTCAAGCAGTGTGATGGAGAAGAGATGGTAGCTTTGCTGAATCATTTGTTGCAATAGCATGCAACTGAATGATGCTAATCCTGGGTGCTGCACTGTTAAATGCAGTGAAATGAGAGTTCAGTCACTCTTAGCCACTACAGATGAGCTAGATTAATTATTGTGAATGCAATCTGCAAGTTATAATGCTTGCAGTTCTATTGTATGGTCTACCTGAAGTATGGGGGGGGGATCAAAACATTTAAGAAAGATTTGTAAAATCCATTTATCCTGGAATCTTAACTTCTTGTTAGAGATGGATTTTTGTGATTGATTCTTTTTCTGCTTTGCTTGTCAGTACCAAATATTCTTATGTTTTTTCAGCTTTTGTAAAAAATCATTGTTTTAGGCTTCCAAAATGAATTAATTTTTTAATTAACTTCAGAATTAATTGTTACAGTGCAATTAATATGTTGAATTTCACTTCTGTATTTATTTTAAAGAACTGTGTCAAACAGTTCACCTTCAGAAGTTTGATCATTTTCTTGTTCAGGTGAATGTATATTTGATGCCATTATCTGATAGGACAAAACAAATGGGTTGGGGGGAAAAAGCCATCTGAAGTCTGCTGAGAGCCACTGGTGCTTTGCTGAAATCAGTGTGTTTAGTGTAAAAGCATCTTTACACAGCATGCAGGAAGTCCCCTCTCTTAGGATTACAAGTTTTTGTATCGGTCTTCATTTATAAGACCACTGCCTAACAGTGCTCTGAATGCATGAGTCAGCATTGTCTGTTAATGTGAAATGTATTTTTATTTTTGTGACATCTTGTATTCAATGCAACTTGCCAAAAATAAAATTTTAAATGAAGATGAAAGAGTTCATTTGTTTTCTGTGACACTGTCAGTATAGTTATCCTTGGTAGTAATGTCAGACTATTTGGACTAAGTTGTCCAACGCTACCATGACACTATTTACATGAGAGGTCTGGGAGATGAACTTTGACCTATAGCGTCTCATGCTGATGTCGCCCATGTGAATATTTGCTCAGTGGGTGGTGGCCTGAACGCTGTGTGTTCACCGTGTGTGTGCAGAGCACGGCTGTCCTGGACCTGCTGAGCCGGGTGTCGGAGGTGGACAGCGACATGGCCGACATCACCCAGGAGCTGCCGCTCGACAGCATGCTGGAGGATGAGGATGGAGAGAGCGCCCCGGTGGAGGACAGGGGGCTCCCGGGCGAGACGCCTGTGGAGCAGGACCCCATCTCTGCCTCCAGCCACATCGCGTCCTCCAAGGGCATCAACCCTCACACCTTGCAGGTAGCCAACGCATCAGACATGGGAAAATAGGTCCTCATAGGTCTTCCTTTTATACACTTTTTTTAGCAATCACATTTCTTTCTCTTATGCAACCCTGCTTTGGAATTGTCAGTCAGATACTTGGGTTCATCTCATCGCAGCAACCCCTGCACTCAGTCGGGCGCGCTGAAGTGAGATGAATGGGCAGTGGATGTTCACTGGAGGATCGGCACTACTCTGCTGATGTCATATGAGTAATATGCAGATGCCTGATGTATCACAGGGTCCCAAAGGACAGTGAGACAAAGAAACACTGGCCAATTTACCCACCACTATCCCCAGCAGAACAAAACAAATGTGTTGCACCACTGTGCAATCCCGGTCACGATCAGGAAATAATGTAGTAATCACATGTTTTTATATAGTACTAATGCATAATGTATTTCCATGTAAGGCTGGTGTTTTAACAGTGGCACGCAAATGGTCACTTAGTCTGTACCATGTGGGTTGTTGCACATCTCAGAAAAAGCCTTTGCCTGTTTGCGCAGATAATGAAGTCCTCGCTGTTTGTGGAGGATGAGGACGGAGACCTGTTCCAGAAGCAAGGCTTCAGTTTACCCCCTCAGAGATTGGATGACTCGAAGGATTTGGGTTCGCCCCGTGTTATGCTTTCTGCATCACAAGGGAGGCCATCGGGTAAGCAGAACCATGCTGTGCGAGTTAGGTGGAGAAATCATGTCTCAGTACAGCTCAGATCTGAGCACACATTTGTTACAAACACACAAGGGTTTGTTGCAAATTCAGCCGTGTTTAGGAAGTAGGAATTAACACTTAACATTTGAGTCATTTGTTAAAATTGAACCTTTGATGAAAACGGTGAAAACCAAGCTCGATTAGCTCGATTGGGGAAGTGAATTGTGAATTGCGCTGCACTGTACTTGGAGAGGTGCCTTAGGTACATGATGGATTACCTCCAAGCATATTACTAAATAATAAAATAAGCTTTTGGCCATCCTGGCCCAGTTAAGGACCTGAAAAGCTTATGCTTATGTGTGTGTGACCTTCTCTTCCCAGCCGGAGGCCTGTTGCAGGCCAAGTTCAGCAGCGGGGCAGGACTCTTCTCTCAGCTCCCGGAAGCGCCTTTCGGAGGCATCCCCCAGAAGCTGCCCCGGACCTCCGTGCCGGAGCCCCTGCGCCTGTCCCCCTGGCCCTCGCCGGGCCCCTCGTTCCGGCTGCCCCCGCCGGCCCCCGAGACGCCCGTGCGCACGGTGGGGACGCAGCGGCAGCTGGTGCTCGTGCCGCTCGAGAGCTCGGTGGCGCGGGGCAAAGGCAAGCTGCTGATGGACGCGGCCCTGTTCATGGGTCGGTCCTTCCGCATGGGCTGGGGGCCCAACTGGGCGCTGGCCCACTGCGGGGAGCAGCTCGGCGGCCCCGCGGGAGCGGCGCAGGACAAGCAGGCAGAGGCCCTGGGCTTCGCCTTCCTGCCCAAACCAGCCAAGAGCAAAACGTAAGTCTGAAGCGGTTTTGCTGTCGACTCTCAAGGCAATACAGAAAATTCAGCATTGGTCATGTCTTTGTGCTGCCCAACAATACCACCACCTGTATCTGCTCACTATTTTTAACAACAAAGTAGAATATGTCGGAATGGAGGATCTAAGTGCACTTAAAACATCAACCTTCTTAAGTATAGAACTGTCAACAGAATTATTATCCTATATCCCCAGACACTCGATGATGCAGTCAAAAACATTGTCTCGTGCTTCACTGTTGGAGGAAACGTGGTAATTCAGATGGTCTTCATATCTGTAATACTTTACTGCTTGTGCTGAATGCCTGTTTTCTTTACTTACTCTCCTAGCATTTCAGAAAGTTCCTTTAAAGTCCACTTGGAGCAGGTTGTGGGTGTGGAGCCCAGGGAGTCGGAGGAGAGCCTGGGGTTGTTCCGACAACCCCTGGAGATTGAGCTCAAGTACAGCATCATCAGCACAGAGGAGGGATGCCCCTTCATCCAGCCGGCGATCGGGGTTGACGCCCTGCATGAGTACGCAGATTGGGTTACAGAGGTCAACAAGGAGGGTGCAGCAGTGGACGGTAGGCATAGCCAGCAATTATAAATGGTAGCTTTCAGAGAGAAGTGTGCACAGAGCTCACACAAAAAAGTTAAGCAAGAATATTAATCTGGTAGAATGACTAGAGTGTGCAGTGAACTCTAAGGTCCCTGTGTTTATTTGGTAGGACAAGCTATTTGAAGCACTAGTCCTAGTCCGTGTACACCTTGAAGAAAAAATTTTCATAGACCTAAATGTTGTTGCAATACCAAACTAAAAGTGCATATTCTCACACTGCATGTTCTCTTACAAGGAATTATGACCGAGAGTGGCCAAACAAATTATCCCAGGACGAAAGGCCGCAGCCTAGTTTGCATTTCAGGCTTATTATTATACTCCTGGGCAGTGCTGATCGCTGTTCAGGGATCAGCGTGTTGTTTGAAAAGCAGCCCTGCAATGAAGCTTTCCCTATGTGTGTTCTGTGGTCGCCGGGCGCCCCCGCAGACGCGGTGAAGCACTGGAGGCTGGTGTGGACGCTGTGCGCGTCTCTGTGGGGCCGGCTGGCCGAGCCGGAGCTGGACGCCGAGTCTCCCGGCGGCTACGCCCAGCAGCTGGAGCGCCGCAGGAGCTTCTCCGCCTGGCTGGCCCACAGCGCCGCCCCCCGGGTGGAGCAGGAAGTGGAGGAGGTGGCGCTGTCTCAGCACAAGAGCCACGTGGACGCCATCTTCAGCTACCTGACGGGGCACCGCGTCAGCGAGGCCTGCAAGCTGGCGCAGAAGTCCGGTGAGTCCAGGGCAGAGTTCCTGTCTGTCCATCCGTAACAAAGCCCTTGCAAGAACATGAGAAACGCTATGGAATTTTACTAGAGGCAGAACTAGGGCTTTGCGATATAGCCGTTGCAATAACAGCTATCCCCGGCATGTGGCATTGGGTTTCTTCCTGTATTTTTTTCCCTTTAGTCATACCTGATGCGGGAGCACCCCTCCAAAGTTTACTGAAATGCTTCTGGGGCAGAAAAATATCGCTTGTATCTATATGTTGGTTAACTAACCTATTGGTTTTGAAAAACATAGCATATGTTTTCACTCTATCTTTGTAGCCGTGTGTTTCTGTCTACCACATGGAAGCAGCATAGTGCTGTTGCTATGATACCAACATTGAATAGATACGAGTGGCGTTTTTTCCCCCGGAAGCGTTTCACATGGCCTCGGAAAACTGGAGGTGTGCTCCCGCATCAGGTATGACTAAAGGGAAAAAAATACGACTGCACCAGCCTCCTAAAAGCTGTTAATAGAACCCCCAAATCTGGCTGATTTCTCCTCTGACTGAGAACCAGCCTGCCTGTTGTGACATGTCCATGTTTTTTTCTGGCAGGGGACCATCGGCTTTCCTTGTTGCTCTCCCAGGCAGCGGGCTCCCACTACAGCCGCGAGCTGCTGGCCATGCAGCTGGTGGACTGGAACAGGATGCAGACCGACTCCTTCGTGCAGGAGGAGAGGCTGCGCATCTTCGCCCTCTTGGCCGGGAAGCCGGTAAGTACGCACACAAACGTGGCCGCACGTTCATGCTTGCAGTGTAGCGTAGTAAGGAGTAAGACTCGTAACCGCATAGGCTGCAGATTTGATTCCCCACTGGGGCACTGCTGTTGTACTCTTGAGCAAGGTACTTCACCCAAAATAAGTAAATATATAACTAAGTAAATATAGGTAAATAAGTAAATATCAGTAAATATCCAGCTGTATAAATGATTAACATTTAAAAAATTGTAACCTATGTAAGTCGGTCTGGATAAGAGTGTCCGCTAAATGCCAATAATGTAATGTCTGCCATTTTGTGTTGTGACCTCCTCCTCCTCCTCTCAGGTGTGGGAGACATCAGAGGGCTGCATTAACGTCTGCTCCGAGCTGGACTGGAAGCGCTGTGTGGCAGTGCACCTGTGGTACATGCTCCCCCCCACCGCCTCCGTCGCAGACGCCCTCAGCAGATACGAAGCTGCTTTCCAGGTGAGAGATGCAGAGGGCAAAAGAGTTCCTCGATAAGAATGGCCTTTGCAAATATTTTCGTTGCCTTGTGCTTCTAATGCAACAGTAGGACAGTCCAAGTGCCCTTCTGACAGACTTGGGTCCACGTCCCACTTAATTGTTACAATGCTAAATTGATCATGCAGCATGTTGGAAGATCACTGGGGCTGACCCTAATGCTTTCTTACTCTGGCACCTCCCGTCTATCAGGGATCCGGCGAGATCCAGAAGTACGCCTGCCCCCCGCTGCCCCCTTACATGGACGACTTGGATGAGGAGCTGGACGAGGCCGGGGAGTCTCGGAGACCACTCTATGACATCTGCTTCCACCTGCTAAAATTATACAGCGACAGGTATGTAGACTTCACGAGAGGCTTCACCATCTCTCCTCTGCCTGTTCTAACTACAAGGAGGAGTGGAGGTGCAGTCATATTCCAGTGTTTAAGCGGTCAGTGCAGTATGATGGCTGCATATCTTGGTTTGAATGTATGGCATTCTAATGAGATGGGTGGCAGCAGGGTTATCAGGAGTGATGATGTGTGTTTACCTCAGTGCTCTGTGTGCTCTACAGTTTGATGGAGTAGTCTGGTTGTGTTCCCACAGGCACTACAGCCTGCAGCAGCTGCTCGACCCCTGCACAGTGACCAGCAACCGGCTGGACTACAGGCTTAGCTGGCACCTCTGGAACGTGCTGCAGGCGCTCAACTACACCCACCTGTCCCCCCAGCACCAGGGCCTTCTGCACACCAGCTATGCTGCCCAGCTGGAGAGCGCCGGCTTGTGGGAGATGGCCGTCTTTGTGCTGTTGCACATCCCTGACTCAATGTAAGTGCTGCAGACACCGTGCAGATATTCTTTTGCTCCCATCCAACTGCCTTTCACTGCCTGGAAAAACAAGTGAATATCAGACATGGCAAATGTTTAGGTGTCAGTTTGAGTGAGTAATGTCATTTCAGGCAACGTGAGCGAGCAGTTAGGGAGATGCTAGGTCTGCACTGCCCCCTGGTGGAGACAGAGGATTCTGCTGAGAGGGAGAAATTCCTGACAGAGAAGCTGCAGGTGCCAGTGAAGTGGATCCACGAGGCAAAGGCCACCCGTGCCCACCGAGATGGCGACAAGCACAAAGAGGCGCTCCACCTCTACAAGGCGGGACACTGGAACCAGTGTCACAGACTTGTCATCCAGAACCTGGCTTCAGGTAACACAATGCTGAATACCAGAGAAGATGCTGTTTTCAAAGGACATAAATGTCTTACGTTTACATCTACATTTTATCACGTAGCAGATGCTTTGATCCAGAGAAACATACAAGATGAGTACCCGCATATAACAATACATATTGTTTGTAAGTAATATATATGTAACAATATCCAGAGCTAGGGCTGTGCGATATGACCAAAATCTCATATCCCGATATAGGTCATTTCATATCCTGATAACGATACATATCACGATATAGCACATTTTCTGTAAATTCAATGAATAAATAGTGTATATAAAATGACCACATGGAAAGGCCTATTTCTTATTCCATTTTGAATTATACACTCCTATATATACACTGATTATTTTTCTCCTTTTTTATAGAACCTTTGTGCAAATTTAATTAACCCTTTCGCATGTAGTCACACCGATGTGATTAGTGGTGCGATTAAAACACTAGATTGGAAAAATTCTAGCTAATTTTAGCTTTGAGGAAACCGCAATTTAACGTTAAAAAATATAGCAAATGCTAACTGAAAACTATAAGAAGCTTAATAATGCTAGTGATGCTAATGAAAACATAACGAACCATGTAAAGTAACACACGTGCTACATAGAATAAAAATAAGTTACATGTGAAAAGGTAAAAAAAATTATAAAATGTATACAATATAAAAAGGTAAATAGAAAACACTTTTCAACTATAGTTCTGTGTCACGTTCACTCTCCTCCATGTTTGGTTGTGTTGCCTTCAGGCAAATTTCCTGCCTGCATCCGTGCCGTGTGGAAGAACGCAAAGCATTGTCCAAATGACGAAAAATATTGCCGTAAAGTGTGTGATTTGTGACACAACGAAATAAAAGATAGAGGATAATATGAAACGATAGACGTTTTTCTATCGTCACACGATATATATTGTCATATCGCACAGCTCTGTCCAGAGCGATTCCAGAAGTGAAGTACGAAGGTGACACAAAACGTTAAACAAGGAAACCACCATGCGCACATGGATAAACATTAGTGTCATGCAAAAAAAAATGTAAAAACAATAGATCTGACAGGAGTGTACCATTGCAACATAATATCAACACATTCCGAAGGCCTCCCTGGGTTATTAGCAAATATCAGATTATGTTAATATAACGTAACACGGTAAAAAAATATTGTTTCAAGCTCCTTTGGGTATATATTTTGAAGAATTACAAGGCAAAGTGCTGATAATACTTCAGAGAAAATGCCTCAGGTATCCTAACTGCTAGCATGCTACTTGAGCATTTCTTCAAGACTGTATGTTCATCTGAGGTCATCACCTGTTGACTGGTTCTCAGGGGCTGACGTTATTGATGTGCGGTGAGTAACTGCCTGCCCTTCCTGTTTCACCCCCCTCACAGATTGCATCATCAATGAGAACCATGATTATTTACTGGAATTCCTGGAAGGTCTGTCATCCCCAGAGTGCTGTGTCCAGATCCAGGACTGGGACACATCCGGCAGGGTTTATCTGGACTACATCCATGTCATCCAGACCCTGCAGGCCATACAACAGGTACAGATGAGGCCCACACATGTCAATGAAGTGTGATCATCTTGAGTTTGTGGTCCACAGTACAACAGCATGTCATTACACTACCTTGAGGTGCAGTTAACACTAATAGGACATCTGATGTTTATCCCTTTACGCCTCACCTCTTTCAAGGTGGTAATCAACTAGCGACCAGTGCAGCTGAAACCTGTCACCTGATCACTTAGTAGCAGCTAGATACTAGCTTGTGAAAATCTCTCTGCATCCTGTGCTCAGAAACATTACAAAATCAGTAGTTATCTTTTCCCAAATTTTGACACTTTCAGCTTCTTAGCTAATCAGCTCAAGATAGACCCCAGTGTGAAAGTTCTCCCTCCTTTCTTTACCTATTTTCACCACTGTACATAGAGTAACTTCCTTTTTATCTATACCTCACCTTGAAAGTGGAAACTGTTAACTTGAAGCAGTGATAATGAACTGTAAAAAAAACATATATATATATATAGATATATATATTTTTTATGTACATAAAAATTTATGATACCACTTTGTATCTGTATTCTGAAGTTGTACAACACCAGGAGGTGTCAGGTTTTGGGATATCAGGGGCAATTGACAGAATACCTTTCAGTGTTTTCCTCGGCTGTGTAGGATGCCACAGGGCACTGGTGACTGTGTGGCATTTTGGTAAGGATGGGCTAGGGAGCAGCGTGTGACGGCGAGTCTGTTTGCAGATGGAAAGTCCCGGGTACGAGCTGGAGCGGCTCCACACGGAGGTGACGTCCCTCTGCAGCAGGATTGAGCTCATTCCTTGCAGCAAGGCCAAGGACCGGCTGGCTCAGTCAGGTGGTTTGGCTGTGTCACTTTGCCATTTTCTTTTAAATATGAGTTTCGTTATATTAAATTGCATTCCAACTTACTTATAGCTCTTCATGTGAGTTTTATAGGTCTTTCTCTGTCAGTTTTTCCAAACGTTCATCAGTTAAGCAGTTTACTCTAACCTCACAAATTAAAAAAATAATAATTAAAATTTGGTGTGTTGAATGGCTACTCTGGAGGGTGTTACTCTAGCTGACCTGTGATGTTTTTGCTCCTCCTGGGCAGAAATGGCAAAGCGTGTGGCCAACATCTTGCGGGTGGTGCTGAGCTTGCAGCAGGGAGGGGATGCCGCTCCAGACCAGGTCCACATCCCCCTGCGCCACCTGGCACCCCACATCGGCCGGCTGCCAATGCCCGAAGACTACGCCCTGGAGGAACTGAGAGGCCTCACCCAGTCGTACCTGCGCGAGCTCATCGTTGGCCAATGAGGGGCTCGGCTTCAGAAGGACAAGGGGGGAGGGAGAAACGTTTTGCCTTTGCAGAACTGCTGTTTAGTTGAGCGACACCCTTCCATGGATGACCAGTGGTGTTCATGATGTACAGGAAAGCTGGTTGTTTTGGCTGTCTCCTCCCACAAGCCTCTTGCAGTAACTCGGGGAGGCTCATGGGTAAAGCATTCCTTTGTGTCATTTTGTACTTTTAGAGAAGGCTAAAGATGTGTGTTTAATAATTAAACTGTATTTTGCAGAATCTGAGATACTACTTGACCTGTCGTCGTTTACCCTGTTTAAAGGGAAGGTCTCATCACCTTGGTGTTTCTGCTTTTAAATGTCCACTGTTGGGCATTTCTTACAGGAATGCTTTTGACAGGAACATTTCTGAATCATATCTACTGCAACCCACACGTTTCCCATCACATTCTCCAATAGAAGCACATTTCTGTTAACATAGCTGACTTGGGTCACACTTAATTTCCCATGCTTTTATTGGAATTTAATTAATTTGTTTTTGAGGTGAGGAGAGAGGAGGTCTCATGCTCACTTGGTTGAGGAGCAGTTACTTGACTGTCGGCAGTCTGTAGGCTTGTCAAATTGTGTATATTCGGGGAGTTCAACATTACACAGAGGATGTGTCCAAGGCATTTACTGAGGAAAAAAACAAAGCTGAAGAGTTTTTTCTTCACTGAATACCAAAAGAAAGTTGAGAAGAACTTGATATTTATATTTTTGTAGTCTTTTACAGTCAACTGAGGTGTGTAGGTCTGCCTCCTGTGTGAGCAGGTATTGGTAAAATAGAGAGTGAGAGGAGCTTGAGTCTAATGGATAGGCTTTGGGGTTTGAACGCCCCAGGTATCTTCAAATGAACACTTGATCCTGAAAAAATCCTGCTTTAAAACATCAAATCAGTCACAACGCATGCATTGCTTGTGTAGAAAACAACCCTCTCAGACTCTGGAGCCCAAGTGTTTTGTAATTGTTTATCGCTTTTGAAACGGGATACATTTTTATCATTTTGGATCAAATCCTTGTATTCATCCCTTCGGGTCTCCTATCCTAAGCCTCAAACTGATCAGGAGTCATACCTCATTGGTGTGTTGTGCAAATGAAGGATGCTAAGAGAACAATTTTCCATCCAAAAAGGTTGAAAGTAAAATCCTGAATTCCTCTTCACCATTCTACAATGATGTTCATTTGCATTAGATTTTTTTTGTTCATTTCAGCCTTTGTATGGAGAAGTCCCTGGTTTGCGTATTGACTCACTGAAAACGTATGGATAAATGCTTCTTTTTGTATATTGTATTTAATATGGCTCCGTTTCTGTGGCCAGAAGGAAGCCCTCCATCTGACCCCTGTGCCTTCTAGGAAGAGGATCTGGTGTCTATCTGTGGCCGTTAGACTGTATGCATGGTTGTGTTTATGTTTTTATTAAGTGACAAATAAAATGAATTATTCTATTTTTTTCTTTGGGCTTGTGTCAGTTTAAATTTATAAGTGTTGTATTTTTAATTGAAATAAAGATTGAACACAAAATCTCGATGTTCCCACCTTGTTAGTGACTGCAATGGTACCGTTTACCTGCATTTAACAACTACTACACACCACATGTACCAAAATTTTCCATGGGAGTTCTCCTTGGTTATTTTAAACGATTATCTACAGGTATTCCGAAAACAAACGGAAGCGACCCAAGAGTGGTTAAATCTTTTATCTTCGAAGTAATGCTAACTAGTAAAGTCAGGAGTAACGGGTGCGATTTGTGTGCCGATGGATCCGTTCTAAACCCGCCACCCATCGTGTCGCCGAAACACGTTTCTTTTGGGTACTGTTACACTAGAATTAGCCAATACCGTCGCCTTTTAAATTATTCAGAAGACCCTTCTCGCTTGTCCATTATTTAAATACCTTGTCGTCCGTGAGACAATAAAAAACAGCACAAACATCTTAGGTTCATGTATGACACTTCCGTATCTCCACTGTGGTCAGGATAACACTACACTGCGTCCACGACGAAACCGTATTTAGTTTTTTGCAATACATTTTACTGTATCTTACTTATTCGTCTGCGTGCGGTTTCACAAAGCAAAAGCTGCTCTGATGTTGCGCTTTGAAGACAATAATGACTGTGGTGAACGCAAAAATCAGGGTTTTCCTTTGCCTCTGATCCGTGTAAGAGAAGAGAACAGACCCCGCTGAGCATCATGCGCCCCGCAGTCCGCACTACGGTCCGTGTGCTTTTTCAGTTTAAAACGCTGCGCGCTGTTCCGGACAACCCATTACGCAGACAGCGTCAAACCTACTTCTTTTCTGTCTGACCTTCCCTTACCTATCGGTACAGGGATTTGATCTCACCTACACAGATTTAGAAAAATAATTCAGATGTTTCGCTTTTACTCGACTATTGACGATTGCTGCCTGAACACGGATTAATTCTTTTAAGTCAAAGAAAGATGAACGCATGCTGGTTCCAAGTTTCATTCCGGTTCCTGTTCTGCGTCAATGTTCTGCCAGGTATAGTGGTATTTTATTGCGGCTTGGTCAGTCTTTTAATTTATTCATGCTAAAACGCCTAGTCAATTCGCCTAGCAATTAGGTAATAATTATTTACAGCACAGATCCATGTCTGTTTTATTGGGTTTGGAGCCCTGTTAGAATGCATTCGAAACTATATATTTTGTCTGCACGCTTTGCAGGTGTAATACTTCGTTTTGTTTCTAAAGCTTTCACTGCACATGAACTTTGGGTTGTTCAGTTCCTGAATTCTCAGTATTCATGCAGTTTAGGTTTTGTTAATGTGTATATCATGTTTAATGTCTATATCTAATCTATCTACCAATGTTGGTCAGAATGTATAAATCTAAAGAAGCGCATTGAACGGAGTTTTCGTTCGCTCTCTGCTGAGATGTTTTTTTTTACACTAAATTGCACTTTTTCATAAATGCTTTACATCTAAATTATGCTCTACAGAGAAATTCAGTGATATTAATCTATTGCAAGCAATGAATTACTTGCAGTGGAGTACACATAATAAAGTGATGTACGTAAGTATGCCAGGTTATACGGTACAATAATAGTAATTCTATATATTTTCTCTTTTTTACTCTCTTTACTCAACTTCAATCCAGAGCAGAGAAATACTGTGTTTTTCCCCATCTGTTGATGCCAGAGCGCAACAGCCATGGCAAGATGGTTCGCCTTCTTCTTTACCCTCTATCATCCCTGCATAATCCCCCAGCATTTTCGGATTAAGACATGTTTAATGTGCTCTTACATGACACTGGCTCATGGGCAGTGATGCGTACATAGGATGTTCTGTAGAAACCCGTTGATTTTCTCGAGGTCGCTTTCGAAGGCCCCCAACGACAGGCTCGTCCCCACGCCCGCAGGCACTGGTCGCGTGCTTATCTGCGTGCTAATGCTGCTTATCGCCTAGTGGTCAAGAGGTTGAAAATTACCGCGTAAATTCATAGAATAAATGTTAGGTTTGTTACAAAGCGTGCAGTCTGGGAAAGGGTGGGAGCTGCATAAGCAAGCGAAATCGCCGCCCCACTAAACAGTCTTAATGATTTATGCTTACAATTCTTCCTGGACGCGCTCTGACGGTTGTGACAACCTGTGTTTCCATTTGGTTACGTATTCTCCTAAATAAGTAAAGGGGGGGACGCCTTATCCCTTGTGGTGTCCTTGTTAATTTGTTAATAACTTGGTCAAAACTTGTGGATTTATTAAGCATAAGCTTTGCGTTAAGACCGTCATAATGCTTCCTCAGTAATATAGAGTTTCTGGTGGTCAGGTGAGGACCTCTCGCGTTGACAGGAATATATTGACGATCAGTACTTGTATTCTGTACCTGTGAGGCAAGATAGCCCGCGCACTTGTCACAATGAATTATTGTGTTAATGGAGCCTTTTAATTCAAGGCGCAGCGTGACCCAGGTCCATAAGCGTCACAATTAGTCACTGCTGGTCTAATTACTGCCGTAGATATGTCTAATTAAAGGACGACCTTAATGTTCAGTTTTCACCTTTCCGTTGACATGTTCTCAACTCTGTATGGTTCATTATTGGATTGATGTCACTGACGGGATTAAATGCAGTAGGTCCAGGGCATCCTCTTCGTTTCTGAGTCGGCATCTGTTTGCTGTGAATCCAGAGTGTCCTGGTCTGGGTACGGATTGTGCTGTGGTAATCCAGCGGGTCTTCATCACATCCTCTAACTGTTAACATCTGGTGCACCACCATAGATGGAGACAGAGCTGCTGCTTTCATTTATTAGTTTGATTATTTGCTTCATCCCAACATTTCATTAAAACACATTTTGTTAGTTCTACATTGCAAGCTTGGAAAATAGTATACTTATTTTTGCATTTTAAAAATTTTGAGAGAATTAAGGCTTGCTACAATGAGAGAGGGTGTGGATGGTGAGCTACTTACGATCCTGCAGGTGCTGCAGTGCTTGAATTTTTCATCAGGTCCGTGACAATGGCTTTCTGTTCATGAGTTACTGGTGTAAAGCTTGCCTGTGTGTGTGTGTGCGTGCGTGCATGCGTGTGTGCATGCGTGTGTGTGTGTGTGCGCGCGCGCGCCTGTGCACTACATTGTGTTTAGATCTGTTTATGAGCAGTTTTTCTACTTTTCTGTGTGTTCAGGTGTCAGTGTATCGGTGCCTGTAAGCATGAGAGCATGTGTGTGTGTGCATGTACCTGTAAGTGAAGTGTGCGCATGCGTGTGCTCTCTTCTGCTGCAGTGCAGTTAGCGGACAATGGCATGTTAACAGCCTTGTGGGTCCTTAGTGCCTGCTCCTCCCTCTCCTTGGGATGCAGAGTCCACTGGAATTAATGTCCAGCAAAGTGCTGACTGAACCCTCCAGAAGCTCTCGAGGCCAGTAAATGACAAAAGAGAAAACCTGCTACGTAATTAACAGCCCCCCTCCCTGTCCAGCCGGCGCTCTCACAATGTGCCTGTGTTTGTGCTTTGGCCAAGTAGCCTCTGATCTGTCTCTGCAGCATCCACTGAACTTGCTGTATGCTGCTGATACACACAGTGTGCGGGTAGTGTGATATAGTCTGTCTCAAGGAAAGAGCCCTCCCTGAGTTTGGGGCTTCCAGCCATATTTCAACTTTTATTGGGGAGGCTCAGCGGGGTAATTACTGCCATTTTTATGTATTATTGTTGTTTTTATATTGTCTGAATTTGCCTGGCCTGGTGTTTTAAATCCTCTGTATTGCAACCTTCCCATTACTTGTAGGTATTTCCTGAAGTAATTCAGGTGAAGTACCCTTCTCAACAGTGCAACAATGAGCTGCGACCTACACCTTACATTTTAGGAAAAAAAAAGTTATTTCCATAGAGAAGCAGATCTTTTCTTCAGATGAGCAAAAGCAGAAACCTTTTTTTTTTTTGCTCATTCTCTAATGTCTCACTGTATATTTAACACGACTGAATGTCAGTAATTCGACACCCTTCGAAATACTAGCGTAGGGATGGTGGTAAGCATGATGTCTGGGTTTTCATGTTTCCTTTTGCTAGCACTGCAGTATCTTCACACTTAGCTCTGTGATTACTGAATTTCATCATTTTAGCTGTACATTTTCATGTACTGTAGGGTAGTGAGCGCTCAGCTCGATGCTACAACATGAGAGATGTGTGGTGGGATAGTAAGTCCTCAGATGGTTCTATGACATGTGTATCATTAGGTGAGCGCCTCCAGGGTGTGAAATCATCGGAATACTCCGGTGGGGAGTTGTAACCCATCAGATTTTCCAGATCTTTGTAAACCACTATAAACCACTAACTCCTTTGTTGTGATGGGAAGAACAGGCCCAGGATGCTGATTGATTAGATGGCTAAGTGGCTGGCTGCCACATAGGCCCCTAGGCAATACCATGGCTCTGTGTTAGTGTATTGTTGGGTAGTGAGAGCTCAGTGGGTGTGATGCGTATCAGGTTTCCTCTTTATTTAATGGCCACCTGAAGGGAAGCTGATTGGCAGACGGGGTAACTCAAGCCTGGGGGTGACTCGAGGGCAGTGATGGGTAACATAGTGACAGTGAAATGTGTCCTCAGCCACACAGTTGAATGTCCTCTGCTGACGGTGATAGCCCATGAGACAACCAATCAATCAATCAATCAATCAGCCAATCAAACAATCAACCAATTCATCAGTGTTTTGCATAATACATTTTGCAATTAAATTGTAGTATTATGTGCCAATTATTTTGTGACTCAATAATTAAACCAGGCAATAACCTGAGAATACAAAAAAGGAAGCAATGATAAAATCAAAAATCAAAGGGAAAAAATTTTAACAACACAATAATTACACTTCAGTTTATATGAAGAAAAATACAATTACAACATAGCTTTGAATTGATGGATTCAGGCAGTGCAATAATGTTTATTAGTCCAGTTAACACAGCTGGATCCTATCTGAGCCTGTGTTATCCTGGACAGAACATAATAGCAGATGAAAATGTAATCCAGCAGCTACAGCCCAGGAGCTGCATGTAGAGCTAAAACCCAGACTGTGATTCCCTGTGACCCTGTTCACACAATGACCCTATTTTTTCTCTCTACATCCCTTCCATATATCCCCTTGTATGGATGAGACCCTGCAAACCTAATCCGCCAGACACTGAGGGCAAAGACACCCCATGCAGGGGAACCCCTCCCATTTTATGCATGTTTCCACTCACAATGCCATGGGAGGGGTTGGCTTGTGGGTATGTGACAGTGAGACCGAGACAGCTGCGTAAAAGGACAGTCAGCAATATACAGGGCACAGAATTATGTGTACATGCAAAAATGTCTCCTTATTTCATGTTATATTGTGTGTTGATGAAAAGCAGCTCCTGAAAGCAGGATTCTGCTAATACACAGACCTATGGCAAGTGGTTTAGGACAGTGCTGCAGCATGACCTGGAGTTTCAACTAATGAGTTCTGTATATGCATCACAGTTCATCTGTACTTGCTATTAAAATGGTTTGCCTTGCAGATAGTCAAAAAATTATGATCGCAATGGTTTTATGGGACTTGCACACGTAACTAAAAGTTGATACACTCTCTCTGAGCTGTGTTCTCCCAGGAGTAAGGCATCTTCTCATTCAAGCAGGTCCTTGGTCATGCTACACCAATGTGAGCATTTCTGAATATAATTGTATTGTTGATCTACAGATAAGATGGCATGGCCATAACTGCGAACAGCAAATCATTGTCTGACAGATATTTCTCATCATCGATTAGGTTGCCCAAGTGAGAAATGGAACAGAAGTCAAAATCACCACTTGTAATGGAATTTTACAATTTAAACAAAAGAAGGTGCCAGGGATGTGACCTCTGGGGTTGCTTGTATTCTTGTTTTCACTCGCTGTGGTTGGGTGAACTAACCAGATGTCCACTATTGCTTGTCCTGGACCATCTGTTGTGTAGACACTCACGTCCTGTTGGCGCACTGCACTGCCTGATACAGCCTTGATTCAGGTTTGACTCTGATTCCATCAGCCACATGGGGCCATGCCACATATGAGCTGATCTGGTGGCAGTATCTCTTGTTGTTACGTTTACTGCTATTCTTTTCTGTGTTGTAACTGTAATTTACTTTAAATGCAGTTCTGTGAAGTGCAACATTTTCAGAAACAGGGTGCCCAAAATTCAACGACTGTGCATTCTGCTGACTTGCTATCTCTGCCACTTTTGGGGGCAGTGGAAGTTAGATGGTGGCCCCTTTGTGTCTGTGTGCAGGATAAAAAAACAGGTTAAGTTACATTAAACTTTGTAAAATGTTTACAAGGGAGGAATAATTTGATTTTATGGCTGATACAACAACTGCTTAGGGTGATTTAGATTTATATTCCACCAACTTGCTCTCTGGTATGGACAATTGTACTGCTTCTGTAGCAGTAAATATACATATCTTACTGACTTACTGCACATACATTCATTTTTCCCTGTCAGTACCTCTTATTAATATAATAAAATCATTTAAATTTACATTTATTCATTTGGCACATGCTTTTATCCAAAGCGACTTAGAAGTGGGGCAGAGTACAACAAAGCAAAAAGCCACATAAGGAGTCAACAATATTATAAGCAGCCTGCAACATCTGAAGGGACTGCCAGGAAAAGCACTGTGATTAAAAATGTCTGTTTTCTCTCTCTTTACCCTTTTTCACTTTCCACCTGTCTTTCTCCCTCCCTTACTTTTCTCTTTCTCTGTCTCTCTTTCAGTCTGTTGGAGTGCTCATGGGAAGTATGCCCAGAAGCTGTTGAATGATTTATTCGCTAACTACACCAGCGCTCTCCGGCCAGTGGAGGACACAGACAACATCATGAATGTTACTCTGCAGATCACCCTCTCACAGATCATTGACATGGTGAATTCATACACTTGTTTTGTGCACACCCTTTGAGATCTGAATCGACCACTGGCTCTCAGCTCACCATATTGCTGTAGAGTGACCATAAATCTGGTCCCCATAAACCTGGAATCTCCTCCTTAGACAGTTATTCCTGCCCCTGTTTTATAATAGCTATAACTATAAGAAGAATGAATTCATTTTTTCAGTCAATCAAAATTATTACACAGGATTAAAGAAGAATGCATGCATGTGGAGGGATCCTCTGTTGGAGTAACTCCTTCCATCTGTTTCAGGACGAACGTAACCAGATCCTCACCTCCTACCTGTGGATCCGGCAGGTGTGGATTGACGCCTTCCTCACCTGGAACAAAGAGGATTATGATGGACTCGATACCATCCGCATACCTAGTAGTTATGTATGGAGACCCGATATTGTCCTATATAACAAGTAGGTCGGATTGGTATCGAGTTCATCTATTGTAGCCCCACTGTCTTCGTTTCAAATCCCTACACCACACTACGACTTCCCTCTTCAACCTCATATAGCAGGGACACAAGCTGGACACTCCTTGAAGGTACTTATTCAAAGGAGTATCCAGGCACCTGGCTGTTTCTGCTTTTTATGACAATGGTACCTGAGGACCCTGTGTACTAGCATTACACACTCAAGTTCAAGTAGAGGGTTGGAGTGAATGAGTAATAGTCAATGTAATAAGACTTAATGATAAGGTGGTAAGAAATATGCTATATATATCACACATAATATTCAGGAGGTATTCCTCAAGCAGGCCCTGGAAACGGAATGATTCATCCTGAATAAGCATTCTTACTGAATGATTAGGTATAAATCCATGTCAGTGCCAAGAGGAACCTGGCCAGATAGGCACATCTGTTACTGTTCCTATTCTGCAGCAGATTTTTATAAATTAAAAGATTAGTCGATGGAGAGCCCAAACATTTACTAATAACAGGAAAAGCTATTGATTCAGAACTTTTCAGGAAATTACATTTTAGTACTGGATACAAGAAGTTGCAGACAGTGACGTTCCAAGAACAAATGAAATACAAAAAGAAATTCCCAACAGTAACTTGTTTGAATCACTGTTGACTTGATTTTGGTTATACTTGGAAATTTATGAACTTGATATGCAACTGCGTGCTATGCTGTTTACTGATTTCATACATAATAGTTATTGACAAAACTAGTCCCAATAAAAACGAAAGGTGCCACAGGAAAGTGATAAAACGCAGAAACTTTAAACCTAAACTGGGAGCAATCTGAGGAAGAGTGGACTCTCTTTTGAGGAGTCTGTCCTTCTTCTCCTGCTCTCCTTGTGCCCTTGCTCCACTCCTCCGTGTTCCATTCCTGTCCATTCCATTCCAGCTCCATGCTCATTGACTCTTAGCACGTGAGTATCCTCTTTTTATTTCCTTATATATCATAACTAGGATCTGAGATCTTTTTTGAATACCTGTGAGGAGTTACTTTTTCTGCATAGCATTTGCATGGACAGAATTTGTCAGCTATGAGCCTTTTTCCCCTGCAGAAAGAAGAAAATCTCATTGTGACTCACTGTTCACAGCAGTCAGTGAGGAAGCGGGGGGTTGTGGGGCCATGCATATTCAAAATCAATTACAAAAACAAACCTGAGATGAAAGTAAGCAAGAGTCCTAAATATAATTCCATTCGGTCCTGTTATGAAACATCCACAAGGATTTGACAAAGCAACAATGGACAGATGCCTCTACATACCACACAAAGCCACAGAAACTATGAGATGAAATCTGAAGTAATGAAAAGACAAATTTGCTGATGAGCATATAATAAGGCATGATTAGGAAGTGCTTACATTAATCCATGTTTAAAAGGTGGAATAAAATCATAAAAATCATCTGTGTCAAAAATATTTCTCAAATATTGTTATGACCTACGTACTCATGGCTTGAAAACAAACAGTGAAAGACAGCTGTAAAGGAAATAACTAGCCGAACCTAACCGTATTGTGAAAGTATATGAAAAACATGAACAAAACCAAAAGAGGCAAGACGCAGACCTCCTAATCCAAAATAATAAAGGTGCATGGTGTCATGTGGGCTCCAGCCTTGCAGTGCAGCTCCTAAGTCAACAGGATGATGGTGAGATAGGCCAAATGTACAACTAGTGATTCCCAGCGTCAGGTGAAAAAGAGGGAAAGCAACAACGAAATATATATCTATCTATCTATATGCCACTGTTGTCATATCACTGCTTAAATGAACTGAGCCCAGGGTATTGCGCAAGTACACACAGCATCTCAATCTCTGATAGGTGCGTTCTCCGTCCTCGCGATCTTGCAAGACTGTTCTCGTTAAGGACACTTGGCAAGAACGTTCTTCTCAAGAACACAAGTACGTTCTTAGTCTCCTTGGTATTGATAAACAGCCGCGGACTGATAAACAGCCCCTGTGAAATTCGGCTCCCCTACTTGAAAGGTCCTAATACCAAGAAATTGAGGACCCCTTAATAAAGTCCAAATTATTGCCTCATTCAAATTTAAATTATTTAACGTTTTTGTTTGATTATCTTTGATTGTACTGTAAAATTTTTACTGATGCTAATGTTAAACTTGTTTTGCTCACTCAGTAGCCTATGAAGAAAAAAAAAGAAATTATTCAAAGAAGAAAAACAAGTGTCTTGTGATATGCCTGAGTATAAACCAACTTTTATATATTCAGAGTTACTTTTATATATTCAGGAGTTACATTTATATATTCAGGAATTATATTTATATATTCAGAGTTACATTTATATATTCAGAGTTACTTTTATATATTCAGGAATTAAATTTATATATATTTATATACATATATATATATATATATATATATATATATATATATATATATATATATATATATATATATATATAGTGTGTGTGTGTGTTTCCCACAGTGAAGTTTTTGGAGTGGTCACTGAATGGTTTGATGAGCATGAAAATGATGTATACCATATGCTATGGCTCTCAGTCACAAAGCCCTATTTACTAATAATAATGATAATAATCACTGACATAAATTCCAAATATGAGATATTTTATATTTATTACATATTGACAATATATTCCTTCATTTACTCGGTTTTATATTTGTTTAGTTTTTCCTATGAGTTTTGACAGCTTTTGTTCCTTTTATAAAAAAATGGTCTGACTCCCGAAAACTGTCCCCTGACAGACAGTACAATGAAGGATTATTTGCAGATACAATCTATACCTTTGTGTGAAGCATGTATGAATTCCAGCCAACAGATTTGGACAGAGTGTCTAAGTAAAGTTTCTGCTTCTTCTGCTGTATGATAGCCAATGCACTAATCCTGCATTTGGTGGATCCAGCAGGTGGCACTGTTTGGTGTTCGGTTTGACAGCTTCTGTCTCCTAGCAGGCGGCTTTGTGTCCTCTGTGTTTCAGTGCTGACGACCAGTTCTCCGGCTCCATGGAAACCAACGTGGTGATCCGGCACGACGGGCAAATCATGTGGGACTCGCCGGCCATCACCAAGAGCTCCTGCAAGGTGGATGTGTCCTTCTTCCCCTTCGACGCCCAGCAGTGCCGGCTCACCTTTGGCTCATGGACTCACAACGGCAACCAGATGGACCTCCACAACGCACTGGACAGTGCAGACCTTGCCGACTTTGTAGAGAATGTGGAGTGGGAGGTCCTGGGGATGCCCGCCAAGAAGAACATCATCCTGTACGGCTGCTGTTCAGACCCCTACCCAGACATCACTTACACTCTACACCTGAAGAGAAGGGCCTCCTTCTATATCTTCAACCTGCTCATCCCCTGCATGATGATCTCCTTCCTGGCCCCGCTGGGCTTCTACCTGCCGGCTGACTCGGGGGAGAAGGTGTCCCTGGGTGTCACTGTTCTTCTGGCCCTCACTGTCTTCCAGCTGCTGGTGGCTGAGAGCATGCCTCCCTCAGAAAATGTGCCACTCATTGGTGAGGGGGGGATTGGGGGGCTCTGTAAAGCAACTGAGAAAAATTCCAAGAGCCATTTTAAGCCTTTAGATGGATGAGCCACAGCATCTTAATTTATTCAGGGATAAGAAAAAAGTAGAAAACATATCTCTCCTTTCTTATGAGACATTGTGTGTTTCAAAGTCAAGGACATTCATACTCCACAAGTGGGAAAATGTTTTAGTCAGAGAGTGAAGGGATGATTGTGTCAGTCTTGGATTTACCTTGTCAGCATAACATTGTCAAACGTATCCCATTGAGTTATGAAGCTCACAGCAGAATTTTCCCCAGGTGTGCCATAGCTTACCATGTACCATGTGTAGTGTTCCATAGCTTGTTTCTGGATATTCCTCAGGCAAAACATCCAAGATCAGATCAATGGCAAATGTCCTCAGCATGATTTACCACACTACAGTTGGTTTAATCAGTGTGCACTTGACTTGATCTGATTGGGATCAGTACAGCCTCTCTAATGTATGTTTCTGTCTTTGCTCCATTGCACAAATGCTGAGGAAGGTCCCTTCAGAGAACTAACAATATATTACAATACCTTATGTATGTTTTTGCTCTAAAAGGATTGTTCCGGCTTCATAGGAGTTTGTGGAATTGCATGTACGACAAAATAAAAGAGGCGCATAATCAGTGACAAAATAGTAAATCAGTCAATTTGGAACAACGCTGACCTGGTTCAATAATCCAATAAAGCACTAATTAAGCCGTGTTCTGCATCCCTGGCAGTAGGTGCTGCTGTAAATTCCTTCTCTCAAGAAGTCGATCATGACATAATGGTGTAAAGCTTATGGGGGTTTAGAATGATGACCTTTTTTTATTCAGACTATAATGGCCCCAAACTTAATGTACGAGGACTCTTTGCCGCTTAATAGGCAATAATCTTGCCTCCAAGTTGTTGATATCAATATTTATTGTTTTTATTTATCTTCCTCCATCTGCAACTCACTAATTGCCTTGATATTGATCAGTTTCATTTCATTTTCCCTGCAGGAAAATACTACATTGCTACAATGACCATGATAACAGCCTCCACTGCCCTGACCATATTCATTATGAACATTCACTACTGCGGCCCGGAGGCCAAACCGGTTCCCGAGTGGGCCAGGAGATTCATCCTGCACTACCTGGCCCGGATTTGCTTTGTGTACGAGGTGGGTGAAAACTGTATGACTGCCCAGCCAGAGAAGCCTGAACCTCAGCCACAGAGGAGTGCCAACTGGGCCATGAATGGCGAAGCCAGGAGGGAGGACCTCACCAGGATGGAGGTGCCCGATAAAGAGGATATGGAGCAGGTGGTCAGCCCTACCGGGTCCACGGGGAACAACCCCACCCCAAACTACAGTGCATGGAAAGAAGGAATGTGTCTGGGTTCAGACCAAGAGGAGATGGCAGGTATAGCTAGAAGAGGAGGAAGAGGAGGAGGAGGAGGAAGAAGAAGTGTGGCAGGTGAGGGAGGAGGGAAAATGAAAGAAATTTGCAAGGCCCAGTGTGTGTGCCACCACCAGATGCTCCTGAGGAACCTGGAGTACATTGCCAATTGCTACCGTGACCAGAGGACCACTCAGAAAAGGACTGGAGAGTGGAAGAAAGTGGCCAAGGTCATGGACCGCTTCTTCATGTGGATCTTCTTCATCATGGTCTTCCTTATGAGCCTGCTCATCATGGGCAAAGCCATCTGAGGACGGAAAGTACAAAGAACATGGTATACCATCCACGCCCTTGTTTTTTATTTTCTTTATGTCTTTTTATTGTACCCTGGAGGTGCTTTGTAGCGGTCAAAGCAAATAATTTACAGTGTGTAGTAAGTCCAAAAGAAAACCGCAAAGCGCTCTTTTTCAGGCGCTTTATTGAAAGTGCTTTGTGCTCTGTGTTAGTTATATGTGTAAACTTCAGGGTGAAAGGAGACATTGCGCTGCTAGGAATGAAACTGAAAAGACTGAATTAGTAGAAGTTTAAGGTGAGCTCTTTTGTGTCTATGGGCTTCCATCAAGACTATCCAGTGAAGAAAGCCATCTGGAATCAGCTCACTGTAAACATGTGAACACAGGTATATTTATTTCACCCATGGGTAGAATGTTTGTTTACCTGATCATGCTCCTCACTTTCTGTGTTTCTGTGAAAAAGGGACAAAAATCACCTGAGAGGTAACACAGTGACAAAGAGCCAAAAAGTAAGGGGTCCTTCTGTACCTTTCCCAGGAGCAATTACAGTGAAGCAGACATAGCCAGTCTACATATGCAGATGTGCTCATGAAGAGTATTAAAAGAAAAACAATTGTATTTGTGTATCTATCATTTATAGGTGTTTAAAAAACTTTTGTTTTGTCGTTTAGTTTAAATAATACTTTTTACATCATCAGAGGAAATATTGAAGGATTTATCTGCATTTGCCTGCCCTGCCAGTTTGTGCATGATGACCACAATGCTCGATAAGTCAGCATCTGACACTATTATTGACCTTGTTTGTACAATTGTTGAATTGTTGACAAAATAAAGAATATGGACTTTGTGTAACATGTCTAAATGTGTTCTAGTGTTTAGTACATGTACAATATTACATATAATGCACTTGTATTGCAACTGTATTGTATTATCACATGTATTATGTTTTCACGTTATACCCCTATTTCTCATCATGTAACTTCAAAGAGGTTTTATCAAATCTGAAGCAAATGTCATGTTGCTTTGAAAAGTAAGTAAAAGTAATGGAAATATGTCAGATATTATTTTTACATGCAAGAATACACCTCATATAACTGAGGACGTATAATTTAATTCCTTCATGTCGCCAAACCAGAATGTCCATTTTCCATCCCAGCACTTGTTTCACACACCTTAATGGAAATAAATGGACTGCCTGTCTCAGTTCTGAAGCTGATTGTAATTTAAGGGCCGCTGGAAGACCAGTCAGACTATAGCCCTACTGTAAGATTGGATACCCTTGATGAAAAGTCAAAGGTAGTTTCAGTGGTAAAGCGCTAATGTCAGTGTCAGCGAGCCATGACCTCTGGTGGGGCTTTCAGAGTGATGATACTAAATCACAGTGCTGCCTACAGACATTCTAGCTGAGAATACAGGATGAGAGCAAGTAAGTGGGGTCATGTGTGGGATGGTAGCGTAGCATAGTGGTAAGCACCAGGGGTTGAAACCAAAAGGTCGCTGGTTTGATTCCCAGCCTGGGCACTGCTGGTGTACCCTTGGGTAAGGTACTTATCCCAGAATTGCCCCCGTAATATCCAGTGGTATAAATGGATAACATATAAATTGTAAACCACTCTGGACAAGAGCATCTGCTAAACGCCAATAATGTAATGTAATGTGTGCTTGCACATGAAGGAAAAATCTAAAGAAAAAATTCCTTCTCACCAAGAAATACGTTTTCAGTTATTATGATAAGATCAAGGATGCTGACCTATGGCTGAAGACAGAAAACTCTGCAGATATTAATCTTTTTTCAGATCTTTTCTAATAGAAAAAAAGCTGAAAACTGGCTGTGATTTTGTGACTTTCTGTGGCTTGTCTGTGTTCAGCCCAAACATTGTGTTATCTTACTCCTGCAAGCTCTGAACAATGCTGGTTCGTTTAGGGATATACGTAAAAGGATTAGATTACTCTATAACAATCATAATTGAGAATTGTTGATTATGACATCATACACTGACAATGTGTGGGACTACCTCTAGTTCCACATTTATAATAAAAATGAAATAGAGAAATTATGACTGTTATAGCTGATATTATTACAGTTAGGCAAGAACAGTCAATCAGAAAATGAGACCATAAACTACCGAGGTGACTAAATTACCACAGGAAATGTGCCAATGGAGAGACAGAAAGAATTGCACTTTTCCATTCATCAGGATTATTTGGTGCACTCATACATCATTACATGACCCTGACCTTTATTTACAAAGTAATGCTTTCAATGTTTTTCAAACATGCCATACTGTTTGATTTTTGTCTTTAGAGACCTGCTGACTTAATGTTTTAACCTGCAGCATTCAAATTACATCCGTGATGCATTTTTTTTAGATGTACGCTGTTAAGACATGCAATAATCCAATCAGGGTACATGATTGATGTTTTGATAAAAAATTGTTAGAAATAATTCTAGAACTTAGAGAGGGTTTACACAGTTCTGCGCTGAAATATATTGGATAATCTTCTTTATCCCATGTACTAATCCTTTTCACCATTCTTTTTCCACAAAAAATATTCTCTTATTGCGGTGCCAGTTTTTTTTTCCATGAGAGTTTTATTTTGAATATGGATCAGAACCTGATATGGATTATCATCTAAAGGGGATGAATTTCATTGTTTGAAGAGAACGTTGTGAGATGAGGAAATGAAATAAAGATGAGTAAATCTTTGCAATGGGATTGTTTTTGGACTTTTTTGTGTTGTATTCTCTAATAAATACATCAACGTTCTCATTCACAATGTCAGACTTTTTATTAAGTAGGCACTAAGTAAATTGTAAATAAATTTTCATTCACTGAAGTATGGTACAACAGTAGGATTACATAAAGATTTATTTAAGGATTGGGTTAGGTTAGGTAATCCGGACTGGATTAGGTTCGAGGCTGTGGATAGGGCCAGAAGTTAGGCTTTATATGAAGTTACCCATTTCATTATGAATGTTCTTTCTTTTTCAAAGGAATATATAGAATATTCACCACTGATGTGTGCAAGCTTTCTGAATCCCCTTAAAACACATTCTCTGTAAATTGGGTGACCTTAATACGCCTGCCCACGCTAAGCAGAAGCAAACCATGTGTTCAGCAAACATGAACACAGATGTTCTAATACTCTGTCCTCTTCTGACCGAGGACAGACATAGAGGCTAACAGTCAAAACCCACCACGCTGTCTCCTATCTCAAAAATGTTTTTGTTCTGTGAATGTTTATTCCTCACAGACTAACACAAACACACACACAATGCATTGTAAGCCTCTTTATAGGCCTATCCTATAAATGAAGCTAAAATGTATATACAGGTAAAATATGTAAATATGGGGCCTGTGATATGTAGATATCTTGTCCTAAATTCCACCATGGGTTTCATGACAATGGTCACCATATTATACCCCTCTTTTCCACATCCTCGAGGCCAAACAAACAATTCTGTGTTTCAGGGATTTAAAATGAAAGAAGGTCAAATGATCACAGCATGACAAGGTCATAACATTTGTACTTTCCTTGGATTCAATCATCCCAGTTTGCTCAGATGCGTGAGAATTTGACTGAAGCATCTGCTCTGTTATAATCCATCCAAGGATCCCTCTAGAGTAAAATCTGAACTCTGCAAAGACCAGATGTTTGGATCTGAAACCTTACACTGAAATAAGGAAATCTCAAAATGCTTAGAAAACAACCAGACGCAAGATTTAGTGGTCCCTGCAACTGCCAAATAGATTGAACCGTTCCTCCTGTCTTGTGACTCAGTGTTACAGTCATCTTGGCTCCTCCCAGGAGAGACAGAGCTAATTGGCCCCATTGGGGGCTCTGACACTCAGCAAGGTCTCATGGCAAATTAATTTATTTTATGCGCAGACTACTGTGTTAACAGTAGGGATGTGCAGAGAGCCCAGTATTTGTATTTGTATTTATATCTGTATTTGTTGAGGCAGCAAAATTATTTGCATTTGTATTTGTATTCGAATAAAAGTGGAGATAGGCGTAACAATCCTGTTTTTGTTTTTGTTACACTTCTAATTTTAGGATGTTAAAGTGTTAATTAAGTGTTCGTCAATAAGCTATTATAATAATTATGAAAACTTAAATGTAATACTGGTTTATGGTTTTCATAAACCCAGCAATAAACATGTATAACCATTAACATCATTGAAAAGAAAATCATTTTAAAACTAACATTCATTCAACATTAAACTAACGTAACATGGTCAAAAATAGACTGCTAACTATAGAGGTAACTTAACTAGTAGACAACGGAGCTGACAATGGAGCTAACAGATCTTGCTGTCTGCAAAAAGGAGAGTAGCCTAACAGGCTATGCAAATATCTCAATCCTTGTCAAGTGTAGATGCAACTCAAAACAATCACACAAAAGGTAGACCTACTTCTACACTGCCAACAATATAGGCTAAGTTACAGGGCTAATAGGCGAACGCTAGCCTAATCTCCTCTCGTTCAAACAAGCTCCGCTGCGTCTACGTCTTCTAAGTTGAAAGAGTGGCACAGCACCTTTGCTAGAATAGCTATTAATAGCGCTCTGTTTCTCCAGTGTGATATCTGCAACCGTGTGACACACAGGGTGACTGAGCAGTGAGCACAGCGTGTAGGTGAACTAGCAAGTAACTGCACTGCCAGAGCTAACGTAGACTAATCTCCTCAAACAAACTCCGCTTCACATATTGCAGGTCCACTGTCCAACAGGAAAACAAAAGACAAGTAACGTTATAATAAACTTACGTACAAATACCGACCGCACTCACAGTTATGAGGAACACCAGCTATTTGACATGTTTTTTCTTCCCGAAAACAAATCATTTTTAAAATATTTGTACGAAATAAATATTCGTAAAACCCCACTATTTGTGCTTTGCCGAAAACCGTATTCGGCTTCGGCTCCACCCCTAGTTAACAGCAGTCTGTTTCTAGTTTTACAGGCCATACTCTTGACAGGTTTATCAAGCTGGTTGCTTTAGTAGACTGGCTTAGGAGAGATTTATCTGTTCAGTTTAAAAAGGCAGTGGTCTTACTGGCTGGTTTAGTAATGAATGAGTTATTCTAAAATATCAGGCAGCAAACAGGAACTGCAGTGAGTTTGTGTAAATAAGCTCATGTTTATGGCCTTATTAAAGTAATTGATTTTTAATAAGTTGAAGGCAACAGGGGAGAAAGCGGCATTTTGTGTTTGATGTGGGGACCACTTTTTACATGAAAAACCTTTGCTCTGCAGGGCATCTCAGCAACCATTAGGTTAATGAGGTCCTGGGAGCGATTCTAACCTTTTGCATGACAACTGTCCATTTACTCTCCCTGTATGTGAATCTGCGAATAAGTCACAATGACTTTTGAGTTACAATGACTTCCGATTTGACCGAATAAAGGCTTGATTACTTTCTTTTTGATTTCTCATCTTAGAGGTGAGCCATTAGGTCCTTTAACATCAGGAAGGGGTTGAATGAGAGAGATTAAGGGGAAATAGAATGTAAACATTATACTTATGTCAATTTCTACTGTTTTGGGACTCAAATGCACTTTAAGAGGCTTCTACAGTCCTGAACCATACTAAGCTTTATTTAAACAGTTTTTTCTTCTTTACCACAGTGCCAACGTTTATGACTTCTTTTTGAATAAAATCTGACAAAAAAGAATGAAAAACACAAAGAATACATCTAGCCATGTTAATGCACAACCTGCACCATAATGAGACATGCATAGCTTTAAACTTTAATCATAAAGGCCTGCAAACATCTGTTCATTATAAATAAAGGTCAGCACTATTCAAAGTTTAATGATGTTCAGACATTCATTTAAACCACAATTTCTTGAGGACTTTAATCAGTCCTCAAGAACACCACTTTGACTTATTTTGAACTTACCTGACTGCACTTACAATTTTACAGTAATCCATAATGGAGGGATTAGCCAGTGGTGGAAGTGTCTCAATTTGCACTGATAAAAATTAATATTGTCCTATTTTTACTTCTTTCAGATAATGCAGTGCTAGTAAGTCAAGGTCTGTTCAGCACAAACCAATTCTTGATAGATGTATCATGTTTTTTTATGATATAATTCTTGATGATGAACTGGTAGAGAATTATCGGAATACAATATCTAGAAAATATCTGAGAAAAAGGAGCCCAGCAGATAGAGCAGTGATACACAGTACTTACATGCATAGGCTAAAATCTTTACAAAGGGTTAAGACCTGAGATGCACTGTACAATGGAGATGATGAAACTATCTTTTTTCAGCCCAAAAGATACTGATTGGATGTGATTACAAATACAGATTATGATTAAGACTTAATTTAAGACTGATTTCACACTTGGGCAGATGACATAGGTTAAGCAGATTTAGTTTGACAACATCTGCTTACCACATTCACTCTCATTTACATATGGCATTTGTTTTAGTAAGGAGTAAATCACTTGCTGACAAAAATCCTTGCCAGAAAGTGTTTTAAATCACATTATCCTTTTTTATCAGCTAGTCAATAACTGCCATTAATGCTCTAAGAAAAGGACACTGACAGTGTTCAGAGTAGTCTATTTTAGACTCCCTGCTAGTAGCTTATATAAATTAAGGGGCCGAGGATTGCTGTGGCGTATACCTCGTTAAACCTGTTTTGAATTAACTGATGGTTACCTGCCAACCATTTTCTCACCTTTGAACCTGAGAAGCTATTTCCTGCTGTTCCCTCCCTGATGATGCTTTATGGAAAGGAGGATCCCATCGTATAAAAATCAGTGAAAATGACCATGACATTTCTCCACTGAAAAAACGACTATACTAATTTAGCCAGCTAAACATTAGTGCTAGATGCTAATTACCTAAAGTTAATGAAAAAAAAATACTTAGCACAAATAACTCAGGCTAATGAGATTTTTCTGCTTAAAATGTGTTATTTATATTTTGTATGATCTATATTTATAAAACTACATGTCTGTTTTAAACGTCTGCAATCTATTTCTTTGCCTTGCTAGCAAGCTTTCTCCTTGCTTGGGTGTAATCATTGATCGACTTTGTAGCCTTTAAAGCTGTATACTGCCACCTTTTGGGATTGAGTCTGGATTGCAGCATACTTCGTCCTAAAAGCACTCTTGATGGAAACTTGGTTTTGAAAAATGTAGTTGTTGGGGGCCACAAAGGGCATCTTTCTGAAAGCAGTTTGGCCACCCTACTGACTTAACATGCAATACAACACCGCTTTATAAATATGTGACTCTCTAAGTCGTCATTGTTTTGTAAACATTGTAGCTTTATACATTTGTTGCATTTTCCATAAATTGTAAGTTACAGTTATAAGGAACCTCACCTTTGCCAGTACCAAAATACAGAATAGCCCCCACTTTAGTGAAGTGCAGCTATTACACACTGGATGAGGTGGAAAGGAAAGACTTTTTAAAGTAAAGGGGGGGGAATTGAAATGCTTACCTGTCTCTTTCTTTCAGACACACTTGCACACGTGTGTGACGTGCTTACACACAAACACACACACACACACACACACACACACACACACACACACACACACACACACACACACACACACACACACACACACACACACACACATTTTGTAAGGAGCTATTTGTTTTGTTGGTTATACTAATCATGTATTGACTAATTGACTAATTGCACAAATGTGGAAATCACATGCTGTAAACATAACAATTAAAATGAGCTAAATTGCCAAGCTAATAATGAAGCTGGAACATTACGTAATCCAGGTTCTGTGGATGACAAACATTTGTTCCCTTGGGATTTAAGAAAGTCACCCTTCTTTAATTGCAAAGGAAAACTTTTTAATTGACGCAAAATGAGAAAAATCCCTTTGGCATTCTGCATCCTGTAGGAAACCAGGGATTCTACTATTCAAATGAACCTGATAATCTGTATTTAAGACCTTTGCACACTTCATTATTATACAGTGTGAGACACCAACACTCCCATTGGTAAGGAATTTCAGTCTTATTTTCTTACAGCAAAGTTGCTATTAGTAAATTCATTTATTTGACAAATAACAGCAACCTTGAGTAAAATTGTCTTCTAAATTAACAGAAACTTTATAAATGTATACATGCATAGATATATGATGTGCTTTATTGACATTATTTACATATGCATGTAATCTAATGCATGTAATACGGCACATAATGTTCTTAGGTAGCTTGGTAGCTATCAGTAAAATATCAAGGTGTTAAACACCAGTTTAATATTACGAAATGTGTGGCTTATTACTTACCACTTTGCAGTGTCTTCTATAGCCCATAATTGAAGAAGAACTATATTTTTGTCTTTTTATCATGTATGAAGTAATGTATGAAGTAAAAAAAGATATGATATGGCTTACCCAGTTTTATAGAACACCCCTCAGTTTGTATGAATTATGGTATATACAGTTAATTAGCGATGAGTTCTGTAATCAATACTATGATAGTCATGTAATCATCAGTTTTAAAATATTCAGTCTTAGCAAGCTGGCCTCTGACATTTCAACTGCTATTAACTTCACATTTCTTTGCATTTCTTGTACAGTAACTGTAAAATATATTTCATTTGCAAGTCCAAAAACTTTACTGAAATGCTTATGGGACAAATGTAGGTTTGTTGATTGTAATCAGAGTGAGTTTACCTGCTTAGGCTTTAAGCACAATGTGATTTTTTATTTAAAAATTTAAGCAAGTGTTACGGATGTTTGTATCTGACACATTTTAATTTCAGTCACCAAATTAATAACACTATATGAAAAATGAACAAAAAATGTACTTAAATTTATTTTGAATAATGGCAAAAAATGTTATCATGGTAAAATATCTTATAACTGTACTTGCCTTATGCTGACTGAAATGATGACCTGAAAGAATCACACTACATGGGTGTCCCTACTAGAGGCAACATTGTGAAATAGTCTATAAAGTCATAAGGTACGTAGTACATAATGGTTTGTAGTTATGGTGTGTCTGTATCTCTGTCTCTGCAGAAAAGTGCATTGGCTTGTATCACAGTATGAACACGTCTCAGCCTGTCTCAGAGTTCATAATAGTGGGACTGTCGGAGTTCAGGGATAAGCATATGATCATGTTTGTTGTTTTTCTGCTGGCCTACATGACCATTCTGGGGGGGAATCTCATGATCATATACCTAGTTAGGACAGACTCCAAGTTGAACTCTCCCATGTACTTCTTTCTCCACAACCTGTCCTTCGTGGACATCGTGTACACGTCTGTGACCATCCCCAACATGCTGTCGGGCTTCCTGACGGAGATCAAAACCATCTCTACATCAGGCTGCTTCCTGCAGATGTACTGGTTCATCTCCATGGCGGTGACGGGGAGGGCCCTGCTGACTGTGATGGCGTTCGACCGTTACGTGGCCATCTGCAACCCACTGCGATACACGGCCATCATGACCAGGAAAGTGCGCCTGTTCCTCATCATTGGTGCCTGGGGCTTCGGGGTGGCCTGTACCCTGCCCTCCATCTCCATGACCAGCATGCTGCCCTTCTGCGGGCCCAATCACGTGCAGCACTGCTTCTGTGACCCCTCCTCCGTGATGAGGCTGGCCTGCACTGACATAGGCCTGAATAGCAGGGTGTCACTGGCGATTGCTGTCTTCGCCCTCCTGACCACGCTCACGCTGATCCTGTCCTCCTATGTGCTCATCGGTGTCTCCATCGTCAGGATGGGCTCCTCGGACAGCAGGCGCAAGGCCTTCTCCACCTGCGCGGCCCACCTCACCGTGGTCTCCATATCCTACGTCTCCGCCTCTTTCGTCTACATCTCTTACCGGGTGGGGAACTTCTCCTCAGACGTGCGCATCATTGTGGCTGTGCTCTACTCGGCCCTGACCCCGCTGCTGAACCCCATGATCTACAGCCTGCGCAACAAGGAGCTGAGAGACGCTGTGCGGAGAGCCCTGTGTAGGCGAAGGGCTGTCTCACCTCAGGGGAAAAACATAATAACTGCTTTAAGTTGATCTGAGGTGGTGAGCATGCATTCAACACAAGCAAAAACATCTCAGTGTGCTTTTATGAAAAAATGCTGCGTCAGGTATATAAACCAATGACATGAGTGAAAAATGAAATGGACACGCTTTTGAATATGTGAACAATAGGTAATACTTTAAACATTACAATTTATGTGAGCATGCAATGGTTGTAGGAGATGACCTGTATATTGTACTTCAACTCATGTCTGTCTGATTACATGTTCTGTTTATCTTTGTTGGAACACAAAATTTAATGACAGCGGTGTACCTCTAAGGTTACCAAATATCTGGTTTTGAAAGCACACATGGAGGCATTATTTTTCTTAACATATCTACCTGTATAAAATACAGTACATTGAAATAAAATACAGCGAACGTTGCATACTAAACCATGTTCCTTGAGTTTGTTTTTTTTTGGGGAGAACAGTCCAGGGTAATGTTGAATGTTTATTGCAACACAACAGTTGGGGAAAATAAACTGAAGCAAACAAATGTTAGGACTGGTGCTTTCAGTACAGTTTTAAAAGGTAAAACAACATTTTTTAAATAAATCTATTGTGTATCTGTCATAATGTAGCCCTTTTATTTTAATTTTAGCAATTTTAACTTCATGTAGGAAATTCTTTGATAATCACATAAAAATATTTCACAGGCAAGCTGTGTCCTGAAGAAGGTGGCCAATCCTATGGTGTCTTTGCAAATTATACACACTAGATGGTGCTAGAGCAGTCCCTTTCATCTCCATGTCTCTGCTCTTCTTAGAGATAAATTAATACAGCCTCCATAAGATTATACATAAAATGCTTTCCCCATTAAACCTCTAACTGTTTTTCACTGCCTTTACAAAGATGAAAATGAATGGTGATGTTGTTATATGTTCAATTACTCAATTACTCACTCTGGAGATATATATCACATTTTGGGATTATTCTATATCCTTCAAACAGCATTTAAAGCAAAAGGGTTAGTGCACTTAAGGAATTACTTAAAATCAACTTTTCACATAGGCTTCGTGTTACAGAATGTGCTAACTAGTTGGTAGTATCTGAACAGAACAAAGCTAACAGCAGTTTGCATTATGGCACCCTGTAACCCTATAGCATTTCATAGCCTCAGAGGGGAGGATTGAAACTCCAGCCCTGAACACACAAGCATGGCAGATTCTAATTGGTTCTTGAGAGCAAGTGTTCAGTTCACCTCAAATTTGCCCTCACACAACTCATAAGCTCAGCAAGATAAAGTTTACTGTGAACATTTTAAAAGAGTTAATAGTTAATAATAATAATAATAATAATAAGCTCTATGAAGCAGTAATTGTAAAGCACTATTCTGTTTTTATCTCTTTCAGATCATGATGAACTTATTCAACAAAAATTAAGGTCAGCTCAGCACAAACAGATGTATCTGTTTGACAGATGTATCATAATTTTTTTTATTATAATCCCTGAATTGGTATAAAATTCTGAGAAGACAAAATCAATAAATCAAGTGATACAACTCGGTTAATCTACTGTGAGAAAAACAGGGAAACCAGCAGGTATAGCAGTGGTATAAAGCATTTAAATGCCTAAACCATGTTGACCAAAGGTTAAGATTTGAATTTCACCATACAAAGGACAAGGTGTAATTCAACGGCTTAAAAGATACTGATTGTATGTGATTACAAGTAAGAATCATGATCAATCTTAAATTTAAGATTGATTTCACACTTGATCAGATAGCAGATGTTAAGCTGTTAAGGATTTAGTCTGACACATCCATTAGTAACATTTACTCTATTGCATACTTGGCATTTGTTTTAGTGAAGACAGCATTTCTTTTCATGACTAACAATTTCCTTTCCAACAAGAGTAAAACTGATTCAATCATAGAGAAGCATTTTAAATTGCACAACACTTCCCAGCCATTAATTGTCATTGAGTGTCACTGACTCCTGTGGTGTAGGAAAAGGAAATTGACTGTGCTCAGGGGGGTTGACTCTTTCAAAATGCACCCTTGCACTGGTACTGGTGAGCTGATGTATTCAACATGCTGTGATGACAGTATACAGAGAGAGATAATTTTCTAGAAGCCCTGTTTAAATTGAGGCATCTTTTTCATATATTGAAAAAAATATTTCTACCATGGCTACCCTGCTTATATTCATTAGGCCTTTACAGTACACTGTGCATGGGTTATCCTCGTCAATAATTCTGTGTGTGACCTCAGCACAATATTTAAAACAGGAGTGCCTTATCACACACCTGGAAGATTACTGTCCCAATGTTTCATCCTTCTGGAAGGCTTATCTCATACCAATCAATTCAGTGGGTGTCACAACTGAACCTGTTCCATCACTCTGCCCAGTTTCCAGATTGTCAGAATCCTGAGAAGAATAGGTTCAATTCTTCTGTGGGAGATAGGGCTGCTGTCAGCAAGAGACTTTTCAAAAATGCTCCATTAAAACCCATCTGATTTACAAGGTTATAGATAATCCAAGGTGCAAATAATTTTCATTTAGATTATCTTTTTCCTTAGTGTTTTGTCAGGAACTGTTGTAAGTTTTGTAGCCTGAAGTTCCTTTGAAATCCATGATACGTTGCCAGCCGCAGACATAGATTTTTTTCCACTTTTGTCATTATTTTACTATTATACCATAATAAGGGACAATGTTTTAAAATATAATAATAATGATTTCTGATTCATTGTTTTTTCCATTCATAATAAGTAAAAAAAGCAAAACATATCATTGACAAGTCTTATTCCATTACTGGTAAAGATGAATGTATTACTGAAGCATAACTGTGAAAACAACTAATAAATGTGTTCTCCATGATTCAATGTACAAATCTGTGCAATTAACAATCATCTGATAGTTTAACAATCTGAAGTAATTAGTAATTATTTCATGACTCATTAAAATAATTCTGGTGCTGCATTTCCATCTTGCTTCTAGAGGATTAAAAGTGGTTGATGAGAACATGGGGCAATGTTTTTAAGGTCAAAATGGTAGCCATGTGAAGGCTTTATTCAGTTGTGAGTTACCTCACAGTGGTTGTGTAAATGAAGCCAACAAAAGCATCGGAGAGGCAGAGAACTCTCCCTTTCTTATTCACTCTGACGCTGTGTGCTGTCCAGTGGTTTAGAAGTCAGTGGATACCTGATTTTAGACATCCCTGCACATAAATCATTTTTAGAATCTCAATATAAAAGCCCAAAGCATATTCAGGTGGCTATGAGGGATATATCAGGCCATGTATATTTTCATGGACAAGCTCAGTAAGATATCAGTTGAAATTGACAGTGACCCCTGCAACATTTGTCCTCTCTGCTTCTGGTGCTAAAGTGATTTTTTTTTATGGTACCAAGACATAATTTTAGCTATGACAGTTTTATTGCTTTGTAAAAAATATGATGCTTCTTTGTGGACTCCTAATTGAGTACAGGCAAGAGGCAACACAGAAATTGCAGTTGCATTACCATGTAAGGGAACTGGATATGTGCCCTGAGGGTATTACATTGGAATTCTTGCTGGACTGAATTCCTAAATTCTATACTCCTACATCCCAAAGCACTCAGCACTAGTTAGTACAGCACAGATTTTACATTTTTGCAATGGGGGCATATATTGCACTGTTTGTAGTATCTTTGCAGGAGGGACTATATGTCTCTGCCACAAGACATTCAAACCACCACCCCCAAACAGGCATAGCAATGCTATAAATACTGTCTGTCTCTGTCTGTTAATAAACTTCCTGTTTCATCGACTATTTAAACTACAAGGTACTACTGAAAAATGCATAAAAGAACACCTTGATTTTCTGGTAAGTTTCCAATAAAATAAATAAACAAACAATAACATTTATGGCCTTCTATATAAAGTTATGTAATTCATACATACAGTAATAAAAAGGTTATACAAAGTAAGCTGGGAAACAGCTGGACCTTGTGGAGGTCAATAAACTGTAACCTAATGGTTGTTAGTTCACATTATATGTGGAATGCTGTTTTACCCTTGAGCAAGGCAATTAACTTTTTTCACACGTTGTAAAACTTGCCTTAGATAAGGGTGTCTAACTGAGAAAAAAGATACTCTAGCAGGATTCATTTGTGTCTTACATTGACAATAAACCACTAGAATGATTCAAATTGAATACTTTTCAGTAGAGTTTCATGGGTTAGACTTGCTCTCTTTCAAGTCCATGAAAGGGCTGTTTAGATCTGACAGTCATGTATCTCAGTATGAAATGTTTCTCAGCCCATCTCTTTCCTGCATCTGCTATGCTTCAGCACAGGCCTGAGTGTTATTGGAATTGTGTTAATTGAATTAGCCCCCCATGTTTCCCCCCATGTTCCCACAGGTGGAGTGAAACTATTTGCAGACTGAATGATTAGCAAGGGGTTTCTTCAGGCAGAGGGAAAGAATGTCAGATTCACTTTGAATAATCAATTACAGAACACAAAGTAAGATGCAGATCATGTTTGTTGCATCCTTTTTAGCTTTGGCACTCGAAAAGAGACTATGAATGATTATGCCTTTGACTATTTCACTGTGAAGAAACAAATGGACTAATTTCTATTTATTTATTTGCTTTTTTATTATTTATCCACCTTTATTTAACCAGGATGTCTCTTGAGGTTAAGAACCTCTTTTCAGAGAGAGACATGGCAAGAAAATCAGCAAGGACAGTACATTACATTGCAACATGTACAACAGCCAAACACAATATAGACAACACACAAACAAAAAGACAAATGAACATAAGTTAATACTCATTGTCTGCCTTCAAAACAAGTACAGGTGGCCTAATTTTTATTCTATTCAGATCTTAAATTCTGACATTGAAACATTTAATCAAAGTATATTTTATGAAGTGTTCCACAACCAAGAAGCATTGTAAGTAAAAGACTGTATTCCTATCTATGTTCTAACCCTATAGAAACAGTAAATAATAACAATACCTGTGAATGCACACCATAATTCTGAGATGATCTGTTCAGATATGTTTAAGATATAAAGGGAGTAACCGAATAATAACTTTCAACACAAAAATGAACATATATTTTAGCCTCTTGGTGGACAGAAAACTATTTTATGACGTTGTAAAGTTCACAGTGGTGGATGAGTGGTCTTGAATTTGTCGTAAATCTGATATGCCTCCATGATATGCTGAGTCCAGAATTTTTAGTGCGCCAGGTGCAGCTTGAATATAAATAACATCCCCATAAAATAATACAGATAAAAAAGTGCCTTACACAGGCCTTTCCTCATTTACATTGAAAAAGATGATTTACTCCTAAAATAAAAAAACAATTTCAATTCATGCTTCTCAGACAATTTATCAATATGTTGTCTGACAGTCAGCATTCAAATGAAAAAATGGACCCCCTTGGAATTTCACATCTTTTCATTTCATATTTGGTTACAACATGCGCTTATGAAGGTATCATAATTGCCCCAGCATTATATAAATTCTATTTTTGCCTGGAAAATACATCACTCCCTAAGTTTTAATTGTTTTGTAAACTTTGAAGCTTTATACAATTCAATATATACTCTTCATATATGTTAAGTTACAGGCATAAAGAACCTAACCTTTGCCAATACTGATTTACAGAATGACCTCCACTTTAATGAACAACAACAACCATTATGTACCAGAAGAGGTGGAAAGGAAAGACTTGGGAAGGCGAGTGGGGGGAGTAATTTTAATGAATTTAAATGGATTCCAAATCATAATGTGTGCAATAAAGATAACGCCACAGTCACTTTTTTAACATTAAAATAAAATCTGCTATGAAATTTAGACAGCACACACATACACACATTCATTCTGAGGAACCATTTGTTTTGTTCACTATAATAATCATACATTATGACCAACTAACTACACAGAGGTGGAAGACACATATCGTAACCATAATAAAAGGAAGCAAATTGCCAAGCTAATAATGCAGCCGGAATATTACGTAATGCAGGTTCTGTGGATGACAAACATTTTTTCCCTGAGGACAGGAGAAAGTCACACTCCTTTAATTGCAAAGGAAAACTTTTTAATTGACGCAAAAGGAGAAAAATCCCTTTGGCATTCTGCATCCTGCAGCAAAACAGAATCTACTATTGAAATGAACCCAATAATTTCTATTTAAGACCTTTGCACACTTCAGTATTATACTGAGACACCGTCACTCCCATTGGTAAGCAATTTCAGACTTTCAGAGTCTTATGGCAAATTATCAGTATATTGATTTATTTTACAAATAACAGTAAACTTTCAGTGTTGTTGTTCTAAATTAACAGAAACTTTAAAAATGAATAGATAAATGACACAATTTAATTTTTATTCTTTACATATGTTACAAAATGTTTTCTGGTATTGATCTTAAAAACCACTGTGTTAAATCGAGATGTTACTGGCAAGTGTGCTTTTAATTATTTTTCAGTTTTAAGTCTAAAAAAGGTAAGAAGCAGCCTACCCAGTTTTACCAGGACTCATCTCAATTGTATGTGAATTATGGTATATACAGTCAATGAGTGATCTGTAACAATTATCATGAGAATCATTAATTATCAGAGTTACATTATTATTAGCATGTTGGCTTTAAGATATATATTGCTATTGAATTCACATTTCCATTGCTTATATGGCAATTGCAAGATGTATTTCACTTGCAAATCCAAAAAATATTGGACTGAAATAATTATGTGAAAAAAGGACGATTTGTGAGATGTAATCAAAGTGGTCTGATCTGCTTCCCCTAAATAATATACAGAAGCTTAGGCATTTATGTGCTTTGCATTTAACACTTTAAGCAACATAAGTGTTAGAAAATGTTCAAATGTGGCCACCAAACTAATAAAGTTGTGTAAGAAATAACCACTAAAAGGAACAAAATATTTTCCTGAATTTATTCCTATAATTTACATATATTACAATATATTACCTATATTGATAAATTGACTTGGTTTACAAATGTACTTGTTGTATGCTGACTGAAATGATGAAGTGAAAGGAACAAACTACATGAGTTTGCTCTTCCCTACGAAGGGAGACATTGTGAAATACAGTCTATAAAGTCAGAAGGTACACTGTTTTCTAATGGTTTGTAGTTATGGTGTGTCTCTATCTCTGTCTCTCTGCAGAAAAGTGCATTGGCTTGTGTCACAGTATGAACACGTCTCAGCTTGTCTCAGAGTTCATAATTGTGGGACTGTCAGAGTTCAGGGATAAGCATATGATCATGTTTGCTGTTTTTCTGCTGGCCTACATGACCATTCTGGGGGGGAATCTCATGATCATATACCTGGTTAGGACAGACTCCAAGTTGAACTCTCCCATGTACTTCTTTCTCCACAACCTGTCCTTCGTGGACATCGTGTACACGTCTGTGACCATCCCCAACATGCTGTCGGGCTTCCTGACGGAGATCAAAACCATCTCTACATCAGGCTGCTTCCTGCAGATGTACTGGTTCATCTCCATGGCGGTGACTGGGAGGGCCCTGCTGACTGTGATGGCGTTCGACCGTTACGTGGCCATCTGCAACCCACTGCGATACACGGCCATCATGACCAGGAAAGTGCGCCTGTTCCTCATCATTGGTGCCTGGGGCTTCGGGGTGCTCTGCACCCTCCCCACCATCTCTATGACTAGTATGCTGCCCTTCTGCGGGCCCAGTCACGTGCAGCACTGTTTCTGTGACCCCTCCTCTGTGATGCGGCTGGCTTGTGCTGATATAAGTTTTATTAGCAGGCTGTCCTTGTCTAGTGCTGTCTTCGCCCTCCTGACCACGCTCACGCTGATCCTGTCCTCCTATGTGCTCATCGGTGTCTCCATCGTCAGGATGGGCTCCTCGGACAGCAGGCGCAAGGCCTTCGCCACCTGCGCGGCCCACCTCACCGTGGTCTCCATATCCTACGTCTCCGCCTCTTTCGTCTACATCTCCTACCGGGTGGGGAACTTCTCCTCAGACGTGCGCATCATTGTGGCTGTGCTCTACTCGGCCCTGACCCCGCTGCTGAACCCCATGATCTACAGCCTGCGCAACAAGGAGCTGAGAGACGCTGTGTGGAGAGCCCTGTGTAGGCGAAGGGCTGTCTCACCTCAGGGGAAAAACATAATAACTGCTTTAAGTTGATCTGAGGTGCTGAGCCATCATTCATCACAAGCAAACACATCTCACAGTTGTACCTTTATGTAAGACTGCTGGTATGTTCAGGTATGTGGATCAATGAAATTAATTAAAACTAAAACAAATATGCTTGTGATTTCATGAGCAATAGGTAATATTTGTAATGTCGCAATTTGAAGATGCAATGCTTGTAAGAGTTGACCTGTGTATGGTACTTCATCTTATGTTCATCTTATTACATGTATTGGACTCTCTCTCTTTGTTGCAAAACAAATACCGTACATGGTGACAGTGGTATATTTATATTGTTGCCAAATATGTGGGTTTTAAGGGACACATTGGGTCATTATATTAACAAATTTTCATCTAAGTGAAACTTAGATGAAAACAAATGATAGGACTGGGGCTTGTAAAGATTTTAAAAGGCAAAGCAACATTTTTGTAAGAAAAGCTATTGTGTTGTTAGGAACCAGTTCTTTAAAATAATATTCAATGTATCTTAGTTCAGAGATAAAACTCATTTAAAAATCTGTGATAAACTATATGAAGGTAAAAATTCATTCATGGTAGAAGTTCTTTGGTGATCACATTAAAATGTTTTACAACACAGCTTTGTCCTAAAAACAGTGCCTTAAATATATGGTGTCATTGCAAAATATACACACTAGAGGATGCCAGAGCAGTCCCTTTCATCACCTGACATGAAGAGATTGTTGTATATCCTTCATCACAACAGTTACTAATGCAGGGGGTTACTACACTTATCTAATTAATTAAATTCAACTTTTCACATGGGCTTCATGTCACTGAGTGTAGCCAACTGTGCTAAAAAGTAATCTGAAGAGCTAAACAGAGCAAGAGCTCACTTCTCAGATATGAGCTAAAAGCAGTTTGCATTACATTACCCTGTTACACTAGAGCATTTCATAGGCTCAAAGGAGAGGATTGAAAACTCCAGCCCTAGTGAGAGAACTACATCTTTTCACTCCAGGTCAAATGTGCCCCTCACACAAACTTCACAGTCACCAAGATAAAATTTATTCCAAACATTGTCAATGAGTAAATAATAATAATATAAACTTTACCAAACACTGTTATTACATTATATTCAGTGATTATTAAATATTCAACAAAGGTAAATATACATAGTACCCCCTTTTATTTCTTGAGGTTGCAGACACTAAATATGAGGGTTCAAATTTACTGAAATAATATGAAACTAAATGGATTCCACTTTCCTGCTGTCTGTGTAAACAGGAAAGCAATTAGGAGTGCTCAGCATAAACCCGCACCACAGGAAGATGAGGTAAACATCTGTGTAACTGCTACAGTGCTGAGCTTGTTGTTTTTCTATGCTCAAAGAACAGCAATTTTGAAATAAGTGAGGCCATTGCTTCATTTGGAAGAGACACAGTGCACTGTGGTTAAACTGTGCACTGTGCTGTTGGACATGTTTCCAAAAGATAACAAGGAATACATAAGTCACAGTGGGTTGAAGTACTGGGTTGAAGATTTACACCTTGGACTCATCAGGATGGTAGTTTTTCCTGCGAGGGTAACTTTGTGCATTGTAGGAGAATGTAAAATGTATTATATTCCTAAGTAAAAAAATGCACAATATAGTATAATGCATACTAGCAACAAAAGATTTTCATTGATTAGTTCAATGCTTAGTTCATGACAGCAAGAAAAGTCTCTACTGTGCTTACATGCAACAGACAATAAGTACCTACACCCATATGCTAGCAATCTGAATCAAACTGGTCTTTCTCAGGCAACACTGTACATGAGGCTGTGCATGATTTATGCAAACAGATGAGTGATTGGTACTAAAGAACACATGGGAATATAGTAGGTAAATATGGGTAGCATGAAAATAGTGTTTACAACAAATATTTGTACACACATACACACAGAGGCAGCATGGCAAGTGTGGCCACTGTGCCAGGCAATGTTTGGGCAAGAACACAACATTCATAGTATTGATGTGGCTAGTAGACATTTAAGGAAATGGAGTAAGGAAAACAAGCAGCTTTGCTTTTTTACAAACTAAGTGAAACCACACAGGGCCAACTAAATGGCAAAGCAACTAAACAGGCAGGCCTGGGACCTCTAACAGCATTCAGGCAATGTCTTGCCTGGGCCTCTCTTAAATACAGGTGCTCGAATTAAAGAGGGCTCTCTTTTTTTAACGAGCCTAATTAAGACAACAAGTAACACCTGAGCTGATTAGCAATCAGCTTCAGTCGTGCAAGTATTTGTCAGTAAGGCTGCTGGCCTGTGACAGTGGAAAGGATCAACAGCAGCCAAAAAAAGAATAAAAAATGTAGGAACAGCCTTCTATAGTCCCACTTCACCCATGCACAATCACATATATCATATATACATACACCATCTGTGTAAGGAATGTGAAGAGCTTCATAGGCTGTGATGCTGGAGGAATGTGTCAACTCCCTCAAGACACCCTAATTACATCCAGACAGTGTGGGGTCCGAGACAACCCAGTCCACCTTCTTCTGAAGATGTCTCTAACACTTCCCTGCCTGTTTCCCATTATTTTGTCATTACCGTATCTAGCATGTACAGTTGGTGTGTGCTACTCAGTCAATAAACCAGAATACCAGAACTCAGTGATTACACCAGGCCATCATCATGAAAGTAAGATCAAAATAATAAAAAAACTATGAAAGTCCTCTGAAAACATCTGCAGTTTTAAGCAGTCTACATTAGCCATTATCATGTAGAGAATATGTGACACCTAAGTATTTCTGCTTTTTGACTGGCTCTGGCTTGTGGCCAGCACAAGTTTCCCCCAAGTACTCTCTGTTTTCCGAGAAAAGTACCACAAGAACATTAGCCAATGCAAAAACATAGTTCCTCTTGTTTGGAAAGTTGGATATGTCCACAATTACCTTTTCAACCTTTACAGGAAGCATTTGAAGTCAGGCACTCCTGCAGTTGTCTATATTACATGTAATAAATACAGGAAGCAAGACTGGGAAGCACCAGTGGACATGAACTTGTCTGGGTTAGACTGACAGATACATTGAAGTTTGAAATGAAATGATCCATAAAATGAACATTTTTAATGAGAGGTGGCAGGCAACCTAAAAGTTTTCAAGCCAAAGGAATGAAACTAAGCTATGGCCAAGAAAACACCTAAGGTTCTGAGCAATATACCTAACATGAGATGAATAAGTGGATAATGATAAACTTTATGCAAAGCGGTGTTTAGCAGAGGATAGAGTATATATGTATATACAGGATATAAGATAAATGGCTACACAATTCACTCTGTCTCCACGTCAGCAGATGTGTGGTGACTCTGTGCAGTTATTATCACCAGATCCCTCCCAAGCTTGTGCAATCAGATGCATGCGAAGAGTAGTATTGTTGATACCCATATTCCCACACCAATTAATCACTGTTTGGTTATCATTGCTGAGGAGGGATTTTCCACCTAAAAAATGTAGGCCAACTTATTCCAGCCAGCTCAGCAGTCTCTGCCAAAAAGAACAGGGAACAAGAAGCTAAACTCATGCTTACTGCCAATCTTTATGCAGGGGGTTTCAGGATGAGGTTAAGCAGGGGAAAACATGTTTCTTCTCTTGTTTCAGCCCAGTATGCCATTAATGTGTTTGAAACATATGAAAATACAACTTCAGAAGAACCCTCGTCTGCCCATGAACACCTCAGCAACTCTGTGCTGTTATTTCAGGAACATTATCACTGCTCTGGATTCCTGCCATCTTTGCAGGGACAGAACTCTATTTCAAGTGAAAATGTGATTGTGATTGTACTTGTTGATAAAAATCTTTGACACTGCCTTGACTCTCCTCCAGCTTATGCAATGATGCACTTGTTAGCAGCTGGAACCACACCTGAGGGAGTAAGGAAGGGGGCAGGGCTGCAGATGCGCTACAGGTGCACTTTATATAACTGGGCACGAGAGCTAGGGAAAGGGCTTACTTACGTACAATCAAAATTGTACGTTGTTTTCATTATAGTATGCAATTCAGTAGGGCTGAAGTAATCACGAAATGGTCAAGCAATTCTCAAAGGACAGACAAATGTATAGAGCTATTACTTTAATAATGTCAGGATGAATCATACCATAAAGAACATAATTCAGTTTGCTTCCACCATTTTATGCATATGAAGATGTCTATATGTATATAAGAAAATCTGAAAGATGTCACATCTATTCATGATAAAAAGTATCACACTGGTGTTGCTTTTGAATTAAATAATTGGGCAATCCTGTTTTTCAGTTCTTTTGTTTGTGCTGCATAAATGATGGGGTTCAAATTTGCTGGAACAATGTGAAACAATATAGATGCCAGTTTTCGATAATCTGTGTGAATCTGAAGGCGATGCGAAATAATGACTAAAAAGCCAGACCACAACATAATCATGTACAGGACCAAATGAGTGGCACATGTCTGCAGGGCCTTGCTGTTCAGCTCCTTGCTTTTTTTGGTGAAGCATACGCTAACTATTCGGATATAGGTAATGGCGATGCTTCCCATTGAGGAGCCAAACAGAAGCACAGTAAATGCCAACCCATAAATATTGTTGATGGTCACGTCCTGGCATGAGAGCTTGAACAAGGATGCGTTGTCACAGTAGGCATTCTGGATAATTGACCTGCAACGTGTGAGCCGAATAGTGAGGCCTAGCAGGACTGACACCAGTACTACTGCTGCACTCCAAGAGTACACAGACAGCTTCACCACCATGCCAGGGGTCATTATTGAAGTGTATCTCAGGGGGTGACATATGGCCACATACCTATCGAAGGCCATGATCATCAATATTGTGTGTGCAGATGTACCGAAGATGTGACTGCAAAAGGCCTGAGATACACACTCGACATAAGTAATGGACCTATCAGATGAGACAACGTCTGACATCAGACGAGGTAGAAGCACTGTGTTCCCCAGAATGTCATTGAAGGACAAATTGCAGAATAACAGGTACATGGGCTGCTGCAAGTTCCTGTCGCTGGAGATGAGGAGGATCACTCCTATATTTGTGATCATTATGATCAGGTAGAAGAATAACAAAATGAAAAACACTGGATATATGAGCTTAGGGGGCAGATCAAAAGCTTCTATATGCAGAATGGGACTATTGTAGGTCACGTTATCCATTGTGGTCTTCTCGTGGAATTTTGTAAGGCTGGAAAAAGAAAAGCATATATACACATGAGAAAGAGACCTCCACAAAACATCCACACTCCATCCAACCTCCACAACATCACCACTTCCAGGTTTTGATTCTTTTTTTGATACTGTTGTATGTACACATTTATGTTACATATTACCTATATCATTTGTTTATTAGTCCTTGATATGTAGCTCACATCAGCACATCCATTGGTGAATTGACTATATGGAACACAGCTGTGAATTTTCACAGTCTCTACCTTATAAATGCTGCTAATGATATTCTTAGCTGCTTTTTTTGACTCTATAAAACAAACAAATATTAATACTGATTTCATCTACAACAGCTATGCTTCTTATGGTGACAGTGTTGTTTACTTGTTCACTACTTTACTACTAGCTATGTTGCCAGTTAGTTATAACAAATGATTTCCTGTGGGTGGCTAGCCCTGTATTGGCAAACTAATGTACACTGCAAGTAAGTTTTACATTACATTGACATTCCAATTTTTTTTTAACTAACCTGTTTGCTAGATTTCTATCTGTAATTTATAATTGAATTTATGTATTGAATATTGGTACTCCAAAATTAATAACATTTCTTTTGCTGAAAATGTTGGATTTCTTGTTTGTTTTATGTTTTCAATTTAGCAATAAAACTACACATCCTAGTCAGCAAGCTGCTATAATTGGAATCACAGCTAATGCTACCGAGATAAAAAGAACAATTAACTAGCCTGCAAGCCATACCATGCCATAGGCACCCACCTGTTTTTTTTGTTAAGTCACACATAATATAGAGATATAACACAGAGATATAAAATATAAGATTTCATAAGAGTCAAATTGTAATAAATGAAATTTATTAAAAAGTGAAAAAGTGAAATTCATGACTACATCAACATTTTTTAAAATATTGGTACTGGATTTTTCTAAACTTAAATTAGTTTGAACTACTTTACAATAGTTAAATCTATCATTATAATTATAGGTATGATGATGATGATGATTACTATGATTTTGTGAGATAACAGCCTTTACAGAGACAAGACGAAATATTCAGCAGAGTTCTAGGAAAAGAACAAAATAGTCAGTTTCTTGGTCATTTAAAACTGCCCTCCCCTGCTCTCATTTCAATTTTTTCGTCTTTGCTACTGCCAGTAAAATCACTTTACAGCAATGCAAAAAATGAGTGACAGACAGTGGCAAAAGGAACTAAAATACATAGATACATATCAATTGACAGTATATTTGGCTCTGCAGTACTAAATTAAGATTAAGCTGCTTAGTGGGATGTCTTTCTAAAGCTAATTTAGTGGTAGGTGTCCAAAATTACATCTGTTTAACTGCCTGAATTTTTTCTGAAACGTAAGATTCACCATGCCCCAACATACACGCCTAGGTTTTGGAATACTGAGAAAAGAGGTCTATCCGCATTAATAAACATAATCAAAACAGAAAGAACATGATATTTTTTATTAGATTCCATTAGTGTATAACACTGCCTACACTAACACTGGCTGGTTTAATAACATGTTTGCTCTAAGTATTTTCTTTAATTTATTTAGTTCAAAAACAATTCCATGATATTGCAGACAGGGGCAGTCTGAAGCATCACCATTGTGGTAAAATGCTACATCACCTACCTGCGCTGAAGTCACAACACTCTCATTGCTCCTCTCACTGTTCCCCCTTTGATGATGCCTCATTTTAACAGAGAGCTCTCTCCCTTGAGTGGCCTGAATGACATCTTGTCTTGACGTTGTGACAACGCCAGCAATCAGCTGATTTGCGCTTGAGGTTTTGCCTGTTCTTTTTCTTACACTGTCATCATATGTCAAGAGGCATCTGTTGTCACAGTATTATTAATGTCCTGAGGTTCTTTTGTAATTATTACCTTGGGGTATAATCAAGAGGAAGAAAAAGAGGCAGGTAAAGGTGTTGCAGGCTGAAGGTCAACTCAATGTAGTGCACCTGTGATAAAAAATAGACGATGAGATTCAATTCAATTCAATTCAATTTTATTTGTATAGCGCTTTTTACAACACAGGTTGTCACAAAGCAGCTTTACATTGTTTCCAAGCCTGAGACCCCCCTGAGAGCAAGCCTAAGGCAACAGTAACACGAAAAAACCTTGAGCAGAACCCGGCTCGGAGGGGGAGCCCATCTACTTCTGGCCGGCACTGGGCAGATAGATAGATTCAGGAATACAGTGGTAAGCTGTGGATGAAGTAAATTGCAATCCTAAATCTTTGCTGGTCCCCATATCCCCAGTCTCCGTGGCAAGTATTTTTTTTTATCAAACACCATTATCCAATGCAGTTTACATAGATGTTTATTACATCTTACATATTGTGCAACCCATTTTGATTTTATATAGCCTGATGTTCACTTGAGACACCAAGGAAAATTCCTTCACCATAGTATAACAGTGACATCACAGCTGGGTCTAGAACTCTGAAAAAGTCTAATGCACAAAATATAAAATGATCAATTATCAGCTAATTTGCAACACAAAGGCCTAAGTCCTACCTATGGCTAACTGCCAAAAATAATACTAAATGTCATTTAGTAGTAGTCATTACATTAACAATGTTTCTTTTTTCCACAGAGTGACCTACAGAATTACTCCACTCACTCCATAATTACTGCATTCCACACCAGCCAGATTTTTGGGGAAATTAATGCAATACCAAGAAAAAAAGTAAAATTAAAATGCATATTTAAATGTCTTATTGCTCAACATTGACAATTAAGAGCAATACATTTTAACCCTGAGATTTACATATAAATGAATGAATGAATATATATGTTTAACTTAAATATTTAAGATACTAATAAATATTTATTCTTTATATGTCAGATTTAGGATTTAAATGTACATTTTTTTTTAATATGTATTTTTGCAGGTAAGATTTGAGAAAATAAATATAAAAATTACATTGGAAATCTTCGGCTTTGCAAATCTCAGACTGAAGATGAAAAGCAAATATCTATTTTAGAAATTCTCAGATTTGAGATATAAACTAAATATTTATTTTAAACATTAATTTCTGAAATCCAAATTTTACATGTCAGTTGTATATTTAAAAGGCACTTATTTCTTAGATTAAAATCCTAAATCTAAGAAAAAGGTCTGTGGTCATTTGTTTAAATTTTGGAAAAATTTAGTCTTGCAGTCTTTCAGATTTTGTCTTTTTTGCACTGTGCTGTACATTCAGGGGGGCATAAATTAAATTTTATTAAAATTGTGTGGATGTTCATGGAGGCAAATTAATTTACTTTCCAGTATTAAATAAGGTAATATTGTTAGCCATTTTATTTTTAATGATTTTTGAACTTTTGGGGGAACCACACTAAAAATATTAACAATCACAATATGTAATAGTGATGTAACAGGGCCTCCCACAGTCGCCTCCCTAAATTGACTCTTTGTATGACTCGGGCTTTTATGGCTTAGTCTGTACGATGAGGCTGCTCAGTTAATGAGTGGGTGAGCAGCCAGTGGAGAAGGCAATGCCTAAATTCAGAAAAAGTGGTAGTTTAGGTTTGTAACCCAAAGCTTGAGGGTGGGGCACTGCCAGGCACTTTATCTGAATTGTCTCACTTTAAATCCAGTTGAATAGATAATATGTGAAAATTGTAATCTCTGTAAACTCCCCTAGATAAGGGTGTCTGATGAATATATTGTGAGGAAGCTATTTTCTTACAATAAAAATCATTCATAGAAATTTCCAGAAAACACAAATGTCACAATGTTAATCATAGATTCAGAATGGCCAGTGCATCTGTGGCCTGGTGTCATGCAACAAAAGAGAATCCATTGACACATGTTCATGTATCATTTGCATCTAGATTACATCATTCATCAACCCAATGGACTGCAGTCCCTTGTCCTCACAACATGTGATGATGATAATCATATCAGGGATAAGACAATATGCAATATAAACCTTTGCAACCCACACGGAAGAAAAAACTGCCCTCCTTTGTCAGAGACAGGTATGACCTTGCTTTTAATCTTCTCCAAGCAGAATCAAAGATTGCCTGTTACATTTACAGTGCTGAAATAGTTTGAGAAGCTGATAGCTGTTATTACAGACTACTGTATGAACACTGTTGTAATACAGTCTAGAATATTGAACTAAAGCATATATGACAACTGTAATCAAATGTGTTTCTCTATTATTGTTTTCAGGGTCTGGTCTCAGGCACCGGTGAAAAAGATGGTGAACTTATCTTACGTACCTTTGGAACAACCAATTGTGTTCACTTTAGAAGGTTTTGTTGTAGCCAAGGACGAGGGGTACCCCCTCTTTGTGGTTTCACTGCTTGTGTACATGGTGATGATCATCGGAAACGGAACCGTGTTCATGGTGATCGTGGCCGATAAAAAACTCCACAAACCCATGTATGTCATGGTCTGCAACTTAGCCGCCTGCGACCTGCTCGGGGGCACAGCCGTCATGACCAGACTGATGTCTGACTTCTTGACAGGGGATAAAACCATCTCGTATGTTGCCGCCTATTCGCAAGCCTTCACCGTGCACACGTACGGCTCAGCAGCGCCCACCATTCTGTCAGCCATGGCGTACGATAGATACATCGCTATCTGTGAGCCACTGCGCTATCACACCATCATGACCACATGGAGGCTGGCCGGGCTGTGCATTCTCGCTTGGTTCATCGCAATAGGCCTGGTGGCAGTGCTGTTCATGCTGAACATCGGGACCCCGCTGTGCGGCACCTTAATCCTGCACGTCTACTGCAGCAACCGGTCAATACTGAGCCTGGCCTGCGTGCCCACCCCTATCAACAACATCTACGGGTTGTGTATGACCTGGTTCCTGAGCACAGGATCTTTCTTAGTCATCGCCTTCTCCTACATCAAAATCCTCATCGCGTGCTTAGTGAAGCGTGAAAAGAACAGCAAAAGCAAGGCGATACAGACGTGCGCCACCCACCTGGCTGTTTATGTTCTCTTCGAGTTCGCCACCGTGCTCATAATCGTGACCCAGAGGTTCGAGGAGGTGAGTCCCAACGCAAAGAAGTTCTGTGCCATACTGTTCGTCATCATCCCTCCGGCCGTCAACCCGATCATTTATGGCATCGTCACGAAAGAAATTCGCACCAGCGTCTTCAGGCTTTTCAAATCCCCAGTCTCGCCAAAAGAGTGAAAGAAGTGAGGGTCAGAGGACATATTTGTCTCCTGGAGGATGATCTTTCACTGTATAATTGTATGATATGATGTAAACTATTTTTTGTGTATTACTGTGAGCGGTGTCTCCTTAGGAAATTCACTGGCTTGTCTGTCTGATATTTCTTCTTATAATTGTTCATGGTTTCATTAAATGCAAAAATCACAGCAATGTTTCATGTATTTAAAAAATATATACGTATTGATTATGAAATAATACTAAATGCATTTGGGTTTTGCTTTCACTGCCCATTCATTTATATGAGCCAATAACTGAATCTAATCCAATGTATACAACATATTATAAACCTTTGAAGATATGATTTATCTGCAAAGACTGACTGATTAAAACAAAATTTTACTTTTGTTTTCTGCTGATCACTACTGCTGTTAGTATTATGTTACTATTTTCTTGTGTCTTCAGACAAATTAGGGATTATGAAATTAGGGATTTCCAGGGAATTTCTACCTCCCAGTTTGTCCACCATCTCGCTCACATTTCCCAGGTATTACCTTGATATAACCCTGGCATATGTCTGGTTTAAATAAGATTTAGGAACACAGAGGAGTCTTGCAGGGTGCACATGTTGGGTCTTAAAAAGCAGAGTCACTAAACTTAGAAAAAACCATTTTATCCATGGAACTGCATTTCCTTTTCAATCAAAATGACTATGCAATGTGATGTGCTATTTAATTCAGTAATGTACACTTTTCAAAGAGAAAAATGTAATGTTATGAAATATTGACCAGGGCTCATACTGTAAAATCACTTCTTCCAAATACATGCTGAGTCCTATGGCCCAGGGTTCATGACCAGCCGTGTCAATGACTGGGAGCCCATATCGATGGAACAAATTGGTTTTGCCTCACTGGGAAAAAGTGTGAGGTCACCAGCTGGGTTCCCCTCTTCACTTAGCTGTCGGTATCCTTGGAATTACTAGGTGGACTGATGAGTTACTCTACTGCTCTGGGAGTTAGGGCTGCATGTGCCTTGCCCTGCACCTCTGAGTGGTTCAGTGTTTGTCATTGCAGTGTTGACAAGCTTAAGTAAGTGGCTACTAAAAAGTGGCTACTAAAAAAGGTTGAGTGAAGGGGGGGGGGGTGGAATGCAAAAAATAATAATACACAAACCTTTTTTAATTCAGTTGTCTCGTATATTGGAAACCACACTGAAGATGTTGTTTGGCATTGTCAGGAGAAAATTTTGCACAGTGAGTTAGTATTTCAGTCACACAGAATCATTCTATGTTATTAAAAATAAGCAAGAATCTATTTTGAAATAAATAAATAACCCCCTGCGTGAGTCTGTGGTGGCCCTGAGCAGCTCCTTCAGTGAGAGACTGCTTCACCCACGGTGTAAGAAGGAGCGCTACCGCAGGTCATTCATCCCAACTGTGGTCAGACTGTTTAATAATAAATAAACCCCACCACTCTAAATACACTTGGTTTTGCACATCTCTAGTTTTTGCACATATGTGGTTTTTCTTATTTTTCTGTTTGTTTTTTTATTCTTAATGTACACTTATTTACTATTTTATTGGTTCTGTTTTTATATATATATATATGTATATTTTTTTGTTTGTTTTCTTCTTCTGTATTCCTTTGTGTTTTTGTATTTTTTACATTATTGCACTTTTGCACTTTGCCACTCTTTCTACGTCTGTCTAAATGCTGCTGTGACATGTGAATTTCCCCGCTGTGGGATCAATAAAGTTCTATCTTATCTTATCTTAAAATAATTAATAAACAAATAAATAAATAATAACACATAACAAAAAAACAAAAAAGTAGATAAATGATGCCTGACACCAGTAATCATATGCTACAATTACTGTGACAGGTTACAAGTTTAAACATAATTCCTTGCTCTCAAACAGCCATAGCCAGAGAGCATATATCTGAGCAGGTCTCAGCAGCAATACTTTTCGGTATCAGAAGGCACTGTTTCAGTGAACAGTGCCAAGAGTGGGTTCAAGCTATGAGATTGGGTTGCATCAGCAGCCTGAATACACAAAGAGAGAGAGGCAAAAAAACCTCTGGGAGGGGGTGCTCAATTGGGAATTCACTGTTGCTTCATTATGAAGACTTGTGAGTCAGTGTCAGGCCTGGTTGCCACAACGAATGGATGTTGGGTAACAGATCAACACCTCAATCACTTTGGTGCATTAAATGCAAATGGAATAAAAGTTACCTAGGGATGGGGAACACTTAATTAGGACCAGTTAATTACTTTGACATTGACAATGAATTTGAGCTTTATGGGATGTAAAAATCCAAAGAAGTTACTCTTTGGTGCAGCCTTGAAATACCATACATGGTCCTAGAGTACAGCGGCTGGATTTTCCTTAGGATTAAATTGTTCCTTCTGAAATCCTACAGGATATATTGTTTATTCACTCTCCCACAAATTCTGTATAGGACAATATTTTTACAGCCCTCTCTATGGTACACTGGTAAACAGGTATGAATTCTGCAGAATTGCAGAAATGACCCATCCCATATAATATTCAAGCTTCATATTTCTACTCAGGAAATATTCATGTTCTGACAGAAATGTGTTTGCCTTTAATTTAATATCAGTGGTTGTTTGAGTAGTTGCTGAGATTCACCTCAGACAGAACAAGAGTGCTGGGTTTCCCTGAAATTAATAGCCTCAGTGGCCTCTATCCACCATTGATGGCCGAGGTACAATTAAATTAGACGAAAGAGCAGTCCAAAAGGAATTTCCCTCCTGGGGTGTACATACACATGTATTAGTCAACTCTCTGATATGCCCAGGGGCTGCAGAGTGTGACCGGTTGCCCTCCCCCTGTTCCACAGGTTTGGCCTTTTGCAGCTCTCCCTGAGGGCCTGCGCTGCTAATACACCACATGGAGAGTGAGACACAGGTGAGAGAGGCAGAAACAGACCGACAGGCTGACAGAGGGATGGGCAAAGACAGAGACGGGAGCAGTTCATACAAGTTTTTTGGCACGATGACCACAATATCAAACCGCAGTAAACAGTGTTGTGTGCTCGTTCACACACTTGGGTATGACTGGAGGGAGGACACTCCCCATGTGTACATGGAACAAAATTCACTTTCATTTCAAAGCCCAGCAAGACTCCTGCTAACCTGATGCAACAGTTGTACTAATGTAGGAGCCCTGTCCATGTTTTTAGCTGGCATGTTTTTTCACAGTCATTCACAGTGAATGCATTCATTAAAGAGGGGTTCTTGTCAGGCTCTTGGTCACACACACTCATTAGCATACAAGGAGCAGTGACATCTGTTTTCACTACCTCACTGTAAACTGTAGTTGTTGCTCCTGCTTGTTACTGCAGTGTGTGTGAGCTTGACTGTATTAAGAGCAGAAAGGGATACTCAACCACAGAAACAGATCACCTTTGTAAAGTATCAGTGATATACAGTGAATGGCCAGCGTGGGGAAGCAGGGAGGACACTGGTAAAAGAAAACAAACTCACAGGTTTAAATCCTGTCCTTCCATGGTTCCCTCAAACAGGGGTTGTGTTTAAATATAAAGCATTAGGTAGAGTACAGGTTTACAGAGATTGTGTTTTCCTGGAGTCTGTTGGAAACGCATAAGGTCATGGGTCAACTCTCCTGTCTCCTTGCTGTGAGAGATGGATGAAAACTGCCAAAGGCCTGTATCTGCACAAGTGAACATACTTGCTCAAAATGAAAAGAGAAAGATGATTATCACAATTACAATTCATGTGGAAATCAAAAAAGATAAATGTGAAATTAGAACAAGGTTGTGTTAGTATTATATTGATTAATTCCTTAATAATTCAATTGAAATATATAATTTTTGGGGTGAGTAAAGGCTGTTAAATATAAACACATCAAGGTGTATTTGAACAATACATCATGTTATTGATTTGATTATCTCATGGCAAAAGCATTTACAGTGCTCACACATGGCAAGAACAGGAAACCTAAAGGGAAAGGAGTGCTGTTGTTTCATTTGATATATTAGTGTTTCAGTTATCTGCAGAAAGATTACACCACCTTAACACCTTCACGCAAGTTAGTTGGGGGATCAAATATCTAGAGACACCATTATCGACACACTTCGTTAGTGAAAGGTGAGGTGTCTAATAAACATTAACTGGCTGGTGGCTCCCTGAGTCTCAGAAGATTAATTACAATCTGAGTTACTTTATAAGACTATCATTAAAATAAACCGCAGTGGAGCTTGTTAATGACAAATCCATCTCCCCCATGCTCCCAACTCACTGATGCAGACACACTGGTGGCTTCTTTCCAGACAGTGTGTTATCATCACTCATTTGCTTCCCAGATATCCTATTCTGGGATCACATTAATTTTTACAGTGTTTTAAAGGGTGGGATAGCTGAGCTGAATAAAGCTAAAAATTCCTTAGTCAAAAGTGTGACACCTGTGCTCCAATAAAGATTCCAAGCATATAGCCAAATAGATACAAATGGATGCAAGTAAACAAGTTTTTTTTTTTTTTTTTTTGGTTTTATCAGATTTAATTTCCCATTTCAGGAAAAGAAAGTGACAATTCACTGAATTCGCTCTGCCTCATTGCCAGAATGAAACAAATTGTGCCTGAAAAGACATTAAAATTTAATTCTTACAGAATATGTATGCATTCGGTTATTGTACGAAATGCTTGACTTTTGTAATATAATTAAATATATAGAGGCTCAGGGGACAGAAACAGGGCTACATGGCCAGTACTGTATAAAGAAAGCATTCCCTATAAAGAAAGGAGTCTCACTGACACCATATGACAAGGTCCCCATGCTGAAATGTAATCAACCTGCAATAACCCTGCAATTAATCTGCAATGTTTATGCAAGATTCAACACAGCATGTACTGAGCACATAAACACATTTACAGCTTTAGACAGTGACAGACCCAAAGTCATATGCGTTATACTCAAAGTCTCAATTACACTCAAAATTAAGGCTTAAAAATACAATCATCAAGCTCTCCCTCCTTCTTTCATTTGTTAAATTAACTTTCCAGTTATCCTCCCTTTGAAAAGATCTATAGTAATATTAGAAAGAGCAACAATGAGTTTTAAAATATCTGGAAAACCCATTCAGATTATATGACAATTAGACCTGCTCTTGATAAGTAATAGGTAATAAGATTTTGTAATGTTGTCATTACGTTATTAGTTTTTACTGTTATCTGGCAATTTGTCACATTACCTGATTTCAGTACATTATCAGTAGTATATACATTTCATACGATCTTGCTTTTTGTTTCTCTGAGATTTTTGTAACAATTTAATAAGCGAATGCATTTCTCAGTAAAAAACAAGCCGAATCCAACATTTGGATTTTCCAAAGGTGTAAAATATGATTAAAAGGACTGAAAGGCTGATCGGTTCATATATGAGCCAGTTACTGAACAAGCTGATTCTGTTTCAAAATGTAACAAAACAAAACAAAACAAAAAACTGCAATAGTATTTAATTTTCCTAATTTTATTTCTTGTTTTCTTTTTCATCCACAATACTGTAAGGTTACAGCTGACCTGGAGTTTTATCAGACAAGGCAAAACAGAAAATTTGTTTCAAATTAAAAAGTCTATAAACAACAAAAATAAATATCTGAGATGATGTCACCATTCATATAAAGAAATGCCTTGAGAATTATGTATACTGTTGTACCCTGCATATTCCATTGCACTGTTTTGAATAATTTTTGTTGTATTCCCCTTTATACAACCATTTTTTGGAATCGGCAACTGTATGTCAAGCTTGTTTTACGGCGATAAGCACTCCTGAGAGCAGTGAGGGGAGGAAATCCTGGCCGACCTCACACCCCTATCCAGGACAGAATAAAGCCAATTTGTTCCACCGCTGTCCTGATCAGTGTGACACAGCTGGGATCAAACCCAGACTGTAGAGGTCAGGTTGTGTTCAAAGGAATTCCTTAACCACAGAGCTATTGGGGAGCACCCTGTTTTGATTAGTTCTTGAGCAGTCTATTGAGTATCAATTGGTTGCATATAATTAGAGTGTTTACAGGGTATCTGTTGATGTCATGGTTCACCTCTAGAGGATAGATGTCAGTAACATCTGGGTCAAGGGAATAAAACAGCTCTTATTAATACATCTCATAATATCTCACTCTTGATAGTGAGTTTCAGAACAGAAACTGAGCAGATGCATGTGAGTATTTTGAAATACCTGGAAACTTACATAATGCGATGAATGCTCTTAATGTGCAAAAAGAGATTATTTTTGTGAATGTATGTATGGGTGCTCCCACACTGTTTCTGGAATTGTATTGTATGATCCTCCTTTATATTTTCTTCAGGCAGCACTGCAAAAAACCGAAAGAACCTAGCACACAGAAAAGTCTTAAAAAGCAGAAGAGATGCAGCTCAACATTACAGGCTTTCCCTCTGTTTTTAACATGGAACCGCTGTACATATCATCATCAGGCATCTATCCAGCATTTTTCCTTGGGATGGTGACCTACTGCCTCATAGTAGCTGGGAATCTGACCATCTTCCTTACCATTGCTCTAAACAGGAGCCTGCACAAGCCCATGTACCTGCTGCTCATAAACCTGCCTATCAATGACCTGATTGGATCAACAGCTTTCTTCCCTCAGCTGATCAGCAGCATCATCCTTCAGAACAGGTCTATCTCCTACCCGGCTTGCTTCCTCCAGGCACTGCTGGTGCACCTGTATGCTGGAGGAGCCTATATCATCCTAACTGCCATGGCATATGACCGCTACATGGCCATCTGCCACCCGCTGAGGTACAACACAGTCATGAGCAATGTGAACCTAGTGAAAATCATTGTTATAGTGTGGATTGTTGATGTTGTCCTTATCTCAGTGCTCTTCTGTCTGCTAGCACGGTTCCAGTTCTGTCAGTCTCTCATCACAGACATGTACTGTAACAACCCCTCACTTGTGAAACTGATTTGTGAAAACACAAGTGTAAACAATTACTATGGGCTGTTCCTGTCCTCGTTCCTTCAGGGCGTGTCTTTGATCACTGTCATTTTCACCTACATTCAGATTCTGATTGCCTGTCTGGTGAACAAACAGTCTGACACGCGGAGCAAGGCTCTTCGGACCTGCGCCACTCATTTGACGGTCTATGTGCTATTTCAGGTCACCGGTATTTTTACAGTGCTTTCTCACAGATTCAACGAGGTTTCTCCTTTCTTGAGAAGATCTGTTGGTATCTCAATTTTAGTGTTCCCTCCCATCCTTAACCCTCTGATATATGGGCTAAATACAAAAGAGATTCGAACCAGAGTAATACATTTCTGCACTAAAAAGACTGTCTCTGGCTTCAATGGGTAAAACCATGTGCAAGTATAATATAATGAATTTAGGTTAGGTAGCAAGTATAAGACGTTAAGAGTAATTTATAAACATGCTGTTTCCCACTGAGCCATATCCAATTGAACATGACAAAATTTTGCACCATTTATTGTACTAATAATTAATCATTATTAGACTTCCGAAGCAATTAGCCTGTAAATCCCAAAAACAAGCTTTACAGCTGGATACAGAAAGTTAATGGATAACTACTTGATAATATTCATGTATAATTTTACAGTCTGTAATTACTGTGTAATTTCTTGGGGAATCTCTATTTCCCAAGAAATTACTCAGTAATTTCCAAGATACATTCCTTATAATTAGAGTGTAGACACACTATGCAGTCATAATAATTACAGGTAACACAACTAATGTTACCATGTAGGTATATACTAGTTTCATAAAATCTACCTGCAGAATTACGAGTGATTACTTAGAACACAATTCAAGCATACGGATTCTTGCCATTTCATGTGAAAAGTCAGTAAGTACCAGTAACAGTAGTGATCATACTATACAATTAGCCATTAGCTTGAGATAAGTATCAATTGTTGCAAGATAGTTTCCAAGTAAATATATTACTAACGGTATTGCATTACCAAGGAATTACTCATTAATTCCATACACTTTTTTGTTAAATACCAGGTAAATTATGTACTGTAAAATAAAGTGCTACCATTTTTACAAAAACGTAATACATAATTTGGTTTCAAATACTTCAAGATTTAAAAAACAATTTAAATTTTTAAATGAATCCAAGATAATCCTTGACTGAAACATTCCAGAAGTGAGGTAAAAAAAATTCAACTTGAAATCAACAATAAAAGATACTTCCAGGTCATTTGGAGTTTATTTCACCAGGCATGAGTTTTTTTTTCTTAGTTTGTTGAGTTTTTAAAAATAAATGTTACCCTTATTCTGTGGATATATGAAGATGAAGATAAAATTAAAAATATATTTGTATGTGATTTGCCCTCTGTTTTGGTTTTAGCATATTCATCATTAGATTGTGATATGATTAACGGTCCCACTATCTAAAAGCAGAACAACCACGTAGTCCCCAAAACAGGAGTACATTGCATAAATGGTTTATAGTAAATGTTCCCAAAATTCTTTTTTAAAGTAAATGTCACAGTAATCTAACTTGAAATTCAGTATTGTTTTCAAGCATGCTTTTTAAAATAAATCAATAAACAAAATGTTTATACCCCACCTCCTTCTCACGGATCAGCAGCCACTCCCACTGCCCACTCTCAAAATTCCCTTCTCCATATCCGAGCTTCACCCAGGATATACAGCCTCCCACCACCCACACCAAACACAGAGAACACCCCAGCACCCTCTCACACAATCCTGTTCTCCTGTTTCCCGACATTAAGGAAAACTATTTGAGCCTTATGCTGAGTGAGCTGACTGACTCAATGGAGGACCCATATCTTAAATAGTTTTTTGGCATTGTTTCAGCTGCGTTCTTTTGTATTGGAAGGTATTTTTGTGTCTGCACCCACTGAATTTGAATGGTAACGTGGCATGCACAGGAATCAGAACACACATAAAAACAAGTTTAAAAAAGGATTAAATTAAGTTATACTTGTGAGAAACTTAAGGTTGTTTACATTTATTGACATATATTCTACAAATTATTTACATACTATGATATGCATTTGGATGTTATGTACTTCTTCCCATAATTTATCCCCAACCCATTGCACAGTTGGAAAAAAGGAACACAGATCTATACAATATAAGAGGATATTATGGCATTAACTGAATAGTTTTTGAGTAGTCTATTGAACATTAACGAACAGAATCAGAATCAGACTTTGTTGGCCCTGATTTCTTTCACACATACAAGGAATTTGACTCCTGTTCCAATGTCTCTCACAGTGCTTTCATACAATGTCAAGGTGACAACAACATATACCAAACAACAGTAGTGCAGGACACATACATGAAATGGAGTAAGAATGGAATGAACAAGGTATATAAAAATAAATATGAACAGCTACTGTAAAATAAATTAACAGCTACTGCACACTAAGTTAAAGTGTACAGGAGTGCAGGCTGTGGGTCTGTACAACAATAAGTTATAGACAACTATTGCACTGTGTTATATACAACTATTGCACAATGAGCATGAGATAAAGTGTACCTGAGTGCAGGCTATGGATATGTAAAAGTATAGCTGTACAACTATTGCGCTGTGAGCACATAGAACAGAGATATGGTTGAAACGTTGCTAGTTTAACAGTCCAAGAGTGAAGGTCAATCAAGATGGTCAATCAAGATGGTAAAAGGTTAATCAAGATGGCACTATGATCGGCTGCCTCGGTGCACTGCTCTCCCCTACTTTGTTTTTGTACAAATTGGTTGTGTATAATTAGAGTGGTATTTAGAGGGTATCTGTTGATGTCATGTTGCATCTCTAAAGGATGAATTCCAGGAAGATCTGGGTCAAGGGAATAAAAGAAATCCTATTAAAGCATCGTTCCTACTGTCTGAAGCAAAGATCTTACAATATCTCACTCTTGGTGGTGAGGTTCAGAAAAGTGACTGGGCAGATGCATGTAAGTATTTTCAAATACCTAAAAACTTACATTATGTCCTGAATACTCTCAATGCAAAAAAGAGATCATTTTTTGTCAATGTGATTGTATGTATTGGTGTTCCCACACTGTTTCTGGAATTGTACTGTATGATCCTCCTTTATATTTTCTTCAGGCAGCACTGCAAAAAAACAACTACCACCCAGCACATAGAAAAGTCTTAAAAAGCAGAAGAGATGCAGCTCAACATTACAGGCTTTCCATCTGTTTTAACCATGGAACCACTGGGCATATCATCATCAGGCATCTATCCAGCATTTTTCCTTGGGATGGTGACCTACTGCCTCATAGTAGCTGGGAATCTGACCATCTTCCTCACCATTGCTCTAAACAGGAGCCTGCACAAGCCCATGTACCTGCTGCTCATAAACCTGCCTATCAATGACCTGATTGGATCAACAGCTTTCTTCCCTCAGCTGATCAGCAGCATCATCCTTCAGAACAGGTCTATCTCCTACCCGGCTTGCTTCCTCCAGGCACTGCTGGTGCACCTGTATGCTGCAGGAGCCTATATCATCCTAACTGCTATGGCATATGACCGCTACATGGCCATCTGCCACCCGCTGAGGTACAACACAGTCATGAGCAATGTGAACCTAGTGAAAATCATTGTTATTGTATGGATTGTTGATGTTGTCCTTATCTCAGTGCTCTTCTGTCTGCTAGCACGGTTCCAGTTCTGTCAGTCTCTCATCACAGACATGTACTGTAACAACCCCTCACTTGTGAAACTGATTTGTGAAAACACAAGTGTAAACAATTACTACGGGCTGTTCCTGTCCTCCTTCCTTCATGGCGTGTCTTTGATCACCATCATTTTCACCTACATTCAGATTTTGATTGCCTGTCTGGTGAACAAACAGTCTGACACGCGGAGCAAGGCTCTTCGGACCTGCGCTACTCATTTGATGGTCTATGTGCTATTTCAGGTCACCGGTATGTTTGCAGTGCTTTCTCACAGATTCAACGAGGTTTCTCCTTACTTGAGAAGATCTGTTGGTATCTCAATTTTAGTGTTCCCTCCCATCCTTAACCCTCTGATATATGGGCTAAATACAAAAGAGATTCGAACCAGAGTAAAACATTTCTGCACTAAAAAGACTATGTTGGTGCAGAAAGTTAATGGGTAACTATTGGATAATATTCAGGTAAAGGGTATCACAATTTTACAGTCCATTTCCCAAGAAATTACATAGTAATTTCCAAGATATATTACTCATAATTAATGTGTAGACACACTATGCAGTCATAATAATTACAGATAACAGAACTAATGTTACCATGTAGGTATATTCTAGTTTCATAAAATTTACCTGCAGAATTATGAGTGATTACTTAGAACACAAATCAAGCGTAAGGATTCTTGCCATTTCATGTGAAAAGTCAGTAAGTACCAGTAACATTATATTATTTGCATTTAGCAGGCACTCTTATCCAGAGTGACTTACATTGGTTACAGTTTTTTTTTGTTTACACAATGTTATCCATTTATACAGCTGGATATTTACTGAAGCAATTCTGGGTTAAGTACCTTGCCCAAGGGTAAAGCAGCAGTGCCCCAGAGGGGAATCGAACCGGCAACCTTTCGGTTAGGAGTCCTGCTCCTTACCACTATGCTACACTGCTGCCTGTTACTATGGTAACAGTAGTGATCATACCATACAATGACTCATTAGCTTCAGATAAGTATCTATTGTTGCCGGATAGTTTCCAAGTAAATATATTACAAACTGTATTGCATTACCAATGAATTACTCATTAATTCCATGTACTTTTCTGTTAAATACCAGGTAAATTATGTACTGTAAAATAAAGTGCTACCATTTTTACAAAAACGTAATACATAATTTGGTTTCAAATACTTTAAGATTTAAAAAACAATTTAAATTTTTAAATGAATCCAAGATAATCCTTGACTGAAACATTCCAGAACTGAGGTAAAAAAAAAAATCAACTTGAAATCAACAATAAAAGATACTTCCAGGTCATTTAGAGTTTATTTCACCAGGCATGAGTTTTTTTTTTTCTTAGTTTGTTGAGTTTTTAAAAATAAATGTTACCCTTATTCTGTGGATATATGAAGATGAAGATAAAATTAAAAATATATTTGTATGTGATTTGCCCTCTGTTTTGGTTTTAGCATATTCATCATTGGATTGTGATATGATTAACGGTCCCACTATCTAAAAGCAGAACAACCACGTAGTCCCCAAAACAGGAGTACATTGCATAAATGGTTCATAGAAAATGTTCCCAAAATTCTCTTTTAAGGTAAATGTCACAGTAATCTAACATGAAATTCAGTTTTGCTTTCAAGCATGCTTTTTAAAATAAATCAATAAACAAAAATTTTAAACCCCACCTCCTTCTCAAGGATCAGCATCCCCTCCCACTGCCTACTCCCAAAATTCCCTTCTCCATATCCAAGCTTCACCCAGGATATACAGCCTCCCACCACCCACACCAAACACAGAGAACACCCCAGCACCCTCTTACACAATCCTGTTCTCCTGTTTCCCGACATTAAGGAAAACTATTTGAGCCTTATGCTGAGTGAACTGACTGACTCAATGGAGGACCCATATCTTAAATAGTTTTTTGGCATTGTTTCAGCTGCGTTCTTTTGTATTGGAAGGTATTTTTGTGTCTGCACCCACTGAATTTGAATGGTAACGTGGCATGCACAGGAATCAGAACACACATAAAAACAAGTTTAAAAGGATTAAATTACGTTATACTTGTGAGTTAAATAATGTTTGCATTTATTGATGTATAATCTAAAAAGTATTTACATACTATGATATGCATTTGGATGTTATGTACTTCTTCCCATAATTTATCCCCAACCCATTGCACAGTGGGAAAAAAGAAAAATGGGTCTCTACAATATAAGAGGATATTATGGCTTTAACTGAATAGTTTTTGATTAGTCTATTGAATATTAATGGGTTGTGTATAATTAGAGTGGTGTTTACAGGGTCTCTGTTGATGTCACAGTGTATCTCTAAAGGATAGATGTCAGTAACATCTGAGTCAAGGGAATAAAACAGCTCCTATTAATGCATCATTCTTAATGTCTGAAGCAAAGATCTTACAATATCTCACTCTTGGTGGTGAGGTTCAGGAAAGTGACTGGGCAGATGCATGTAAGTATTCTGAAATACCTAGAATGTCCTGAATGCTCTCAATGCAAAAAAGAGATCATTTTTTGTCAATGTGATTGTATGTATTGGTGCTCCTACATTGTTTCTGGAATTGTACTGTATGATCCTCCTTTATATTTTCTTCAGGCAGCACTGCAAAAACTGAAACAACCTAGCACATAGAAAAGTCTTAAAAAGCAGAAGAGATGCAGCTCAACATTACAGGCTTTCCATCTGTTTTAACCATGGAACCGCTCTACATATCATCATCAGGCATCTATCCAGCATTTTTCCTTGGGATGGTGACCTACTGCCTCATAGTAGCTGGGAATCTGACCATCTTCCTTACCATTGCTCTAAACAGGAGCCTGCACAAGCCCATGTACCTGCTGCTCATAAACCTGCCTATCAATGACCTGATTGGATCAACAGCTTTCTTCCCTCAGCTGATCAGCAGCATCATCCTTCAGAACAGGTCTATCTCCTACCCGGCTTGCTTCCTCCAGGCACTGCTGGTGCACCTGTATGCTGGAGGAGCCTATATCATCCTAACTGCCATGGCATATGACCGCTACATGGCCATCTGCCACCCGCTGAGGTACAACACAGTCATGAGCAATGTGAACCTAGTGAAAATCATTGTTATAGTGTGGATTGTTGATGTTGTCCTTATCTCAGTGCTCTTCTGTCTGCTAGCACGGTTCCAGCTCTGTCAGTCTCTCATCACAGACATGTACTGTAACAACCCCTCACTTGTGAAACTGATTTGTGAAAACACAAGTGTAAACAATTACTATGGGCTGTTCCTGTCCTCGTTCCTTCAGGGAATGTCTCTGATCACCGTCATTTTCACCTACATTCAGATTCTGATTGCCTGTCTGGTGAACAAACAGTCTGACACGAGGAGCAAGGCTCTTCGGACCTGCGCCACTCATTTGACGGTCTATGTGCTATTTCAGGTCAGCACTATTTTTGCAGTGCTTTCTCACAGATTCAACGAGGTTTCTCCTTACTTGAGAAGATCTGTTGGTATCTCAATTTTAGTGTTCCCTCCCATCCTTAACCCTCTGATATATGGGCTAAATACAAAAGAGATTCGAACCAGAGTAATACATTTCTGCACTAAAAAGACTGTCTCTGGCTTCAATGGGTAAAACCATGTGCAAGTATAATATAATGAATTTAGGTTAGGTAGCAAGTATAAGATGTTAAGAGTAATTTATAAACATGCTGTTTCCCATTTGCACCATTATGCATGAATAATTAATGATTGTTAGACTTAAGAATTAATATTCTAAACCCCACTGTCATAAAGGGTATAATACATACTTTATTGAATGGGAGATACCAAAGGTTCCTTATCAAATACATAAATACAATGTCTCATTATTTAATTACAATGGTTAAATGTGAATGGAAGTGTCTTTGGGCTAGGCTTGCCAACAACTGGATTTTTTCAGGGATAATTTGGAACTGAACTCTTTGCTATGCAGGCAGTTGAAACCCAACCAATGTTATTTTTCAATAGTGACAGTGATAGTATCTTTATACCACTTAATTTCAGACTTGATGTAAACCATGTTCAAAGGATATTTAGCTAGTAACCAGATAATGGCAAGCTAAGCACGTACATTTTCTGGCTACCATAACTGAAATACAACTGCAGGTATTTTCAAAATAATATAATAATAATAAACACCCAGTTCCTATGAAATTAAATAGTAACTGCCAAGGAGTTTCCCTGGCAGTGAAGTAATTCACATAACAAATCACCATGGAAGCTTGACAGATGACATAGGAAAGTAAGAGAGTAATTAATGAGATGAAAGGTTTTACTTTATTTGCAGTGCAGTTTCTATGAAATAAGAAAGTAAGTGCCAAGATATGTCCCAAGTCATTAGCCTGTAAAACCTCAAAACAAGCTTTACAGGTTGGAGCAGAAAGTTAATGGGTAACTATTGGATAATGTTCGGGTAAAACTGTCAAAACGTTACAGTCCATTCCCCAAGATATTACATAGTAATTTCCGAAGATATATTCCTCATAACTAGTGTGTAAACACACTATGCAGTCATAATAATTACAGGTAACACAACTAATGTTACCATGTAGGTACATATTAGTATCATGCAGAATAATGGGTGATTATTTAGAACACAAATCAAGGATAAGGATTCTTGCCATTTCATGTGAAAAATCGTTAAGTACCAGTAAAAGTAGTGATGATTCCATACAATTACCCATTAGCTTGAGATAAGTATCAATTGTTACCAGATAGTTTCCAAATAAATATATTAATAACTGTACTGCATTACCAATGAATTACTCATTAATGCCATGTACTTTTCTGTTAAATAGGGGTAAATTGTATACTGTAAAATAAGATGCTAGTTTAAGATTTAAAAAATTAACTGAATCCAAGATAATCCTTGACTGAGACATTCCAGAACTGAGGTAAAAAAAAAATCAGCTTTAAACCAACAATGAAAGATACTTCCAGATCATTTGGAGTTTATTTCACCACACCTATTATGAGTTTTCCCTCTTAGTTTATTAAGTTTTTAAAAAGAATTGTTACCTTTTTTGTGTATATATGAAGATGATAAATTAAAAATATATTTTGTATCTGATATGTCTAATGTTTTGGTTTTAGCATATTCATCATTAGATTATGATTAAGATTAACAATCCCACTAGCCACCATGTAGTCCCCAAAACAGGAGTACATTGCATAAATGGTTCATAGAAAATGTTCCCAAAATCTTTTAAAGTAAATGTCACAGTAATCTGACATGAAATTCAGTATTTTTTTCAAGCATGCTTTTTAAAATAAATGAAAAGTTTAAACTCCACCTCCTTCTCAAGGATCAGCATCCACTCCCACTGCCCACCCCCCATAATTCCCTTCTCCATATCCAAGCTTCACCCAGGATATACATCCTCCCACCACCCACACCACAGAGAACACCCCAGCACCCTCTCACACAGCCCTGTTCTCCTTTTTCCCGACATTAAGGAAAACTATCTGAGCCTTATGCTTGGTGGTTTGACTGATTCAATAGTGGCCACATATCTTAAATAGTTTTTTAGCACTGCTTGAGTTGTGTTTTTTTTCTATGGGACTGTATTTCTGTGTCTGCATCTGTGACGGAGTGCCGTTACTACGGTTGAGTATGCGCTCTGACTGCCATACCAATGAGCCTGGCTCTTTGGCGTTGCGGTCAAAGTTGCAGTTTGGTACCCCGTAGACCCAGGTTCAAGGCTGGGTACAGTGACTGCTCTCTCCCTTTGCTACAAAAGGTGTCAGCAGTGGGATGGCTTGCCGCGAGGCCATCAGAGGCGTGCCCAGTGTGTGAGCCATACGAGGGGCCCCCAGATTAGGTTGACCCCGGTGTGAGGGACCGCAGAGATGGGTGAAGCATCAGTGAGTGGGGCATCCTGGGATGGGAGAAGTACAGTGGGGAGTGCGCGAGGGATGCCTCTGTATGTGAAGCGCATTGTCATGCTTCCTGAAGGGGAGGGCAGTGTGATGGAGTGCCATCACTAGGGTTCAGTATGTGCTCTGACTACCATACCAACAAGCCTGGCTCTTTGGCGTTGTGGTCAAAGTTGGAGTTTGGTGCCCCATAGGACCTGGGTTTGAGGCTGGGTGGGGTGACTGCTCTCTCCCTTCGCTACAGCATCCACTGAATTTTACTGTGTCTACATCCATTTGGGGGGCTACAAGAATCAGAGCTCATACAATCACAAGGTTTAAAAAGGATTAAATTAAGTGGTACTTGTGAGTGTACACTCATATTGTTTACATTTACTGACACATTCTTCACGGCATTTAGGAACTATATTTTGCAGTAGGATGCTATGTACTTTTTCACATATTTTATCCCCTACCCATTGTGCAGGTGGAAAAAAGTAACACAGGTCTATAAAATATAGCAGGATATTACGGCTTTTACTGAAATGATTTTGCTTTTAAGACATTTCAAAACTTGAAAATTTGATTTTCTAGAAGTGTCTGAATTGTTTAACAGAGGTTTTAATGAACAACTTTTGTGAAGCCTTTTATGCAGTTGATCTCTACAAATATCAAGCCGTTGTGATGACCAATTTATGAGAAGATGCTCACTAATTTATTCACCAAATTGGCAGGCTCATGGTGTCACACCTTTTTAACCTATCATCATGAACTCATGTATGGAAAAAAGTACATATAGAAACATTTGTGTGCACCAATGTGCCAAAATGTTCTTTGTAATATATTCAATTTCATGAGTTGTCTCAACGACTTTCATTGATCATGAGAACTGAACTCTTTAAATTTTATTTTACATTTTCAAAATTGCTATACAATCCAACATGGTGGCCATACCACGTGACCTACTGGTACTCAGTCTCCTGTCACTATGTCCTATGTCCTATAGCCCCCTACAGTCCCATAAAGTATTGAAAAACTGGACTTCAGGGCCATTTTTCCAAATTGGCAGTAAAATAAAGATAATAATTACGATAGGATGTTTGCCCCCCTTATTAGTTGTGATGGAAATTAGAACCCCAGTCTCTTCTGCCACAGACAGGCCACATCAGTGAAGTAATGCTAAACTATTTTACTCTACCAGTAGATATCTCCACAAGAATCAGTAGACATCTCAATAGTACTGTGAAGAGAATCATTATGACAAGTAAAAGCTATACAGTACATTTAGATGACAACAAGCTTATGTTGTACAACTGCTGCTGTCCCATTTTGTAACACTAAAAAAAACATGCACCAGTGTTAGACGTTGTGCAATTATGCTTAACTGGAAGTCTCTTGTCATTTCTTTGGCTTTGATTCAACAATTTTCTATAACATTCATCTTTCATCTATCTCTGCCTATCTGTGCCTCAGGCTGTGAAGTGTAACAAGATACACTCAATGCCCTCACTTGGATGTTCCAGCATTTGCATTTATCATTGACATCATCTGATGCTTGAGTACACAGTCATTCATGGCCCCATGCTCCTTGTCAGAAGGCCATTAACTTGTTAAGGCCTGTAAACTGACATACAAAAGCACCATACCTATCATTCCTCTGCATCACAGGATAGTGACTGACTGACAGTTAATAGAGATAGACAAGATGGGTATGGCTCTTTTATATGTTCATTGCATGTGAATGAAAAAGAGCTGATGAAGTCCTTGTGGCTTGAGCTAACAGTAATGGCTCTGTGTTGTTTGTATATTATTGTTGGCAAACCTCTCCTGTGTGTGGTATGAAAAAAAAATAAAACAGCAAAGTGAAAAATAAAATTAAACATACATTAATACATTTACCAGTCATGCCAAATGTAATATTTGATGTTGTGCAGTGATAATTTCAGTTTTATTCCCTAATTAGTCAATATCCTTTATTAATATTTTACAGCACAAATATTATGATATGGCAATAGTGTGCCCTAGATTCATATATTGTAAGTTATAAGCAACTTCATGTTACTGCCAAATAGTGAGTTCAAACAGCAGCAGCATGCATATGAGGGATGGATGTTTAAATATTTGTCTCGGTGCAGTGTCAATGAAAGAGTTGGTTAAGTAATGAGCAGACTCATCTTTGGCTGTGTCAGGACTCAGGACACTTCTGAACTGATTCCTCAGCATGACATGGTACTAGCAAACACTGGCTGTGTCACACTTTCTAACTTACAGTCCCACTGTCAATGAAATATTAAACTAATGAGAACATCATCCTTGATTTTCTGATAACACCACATATGCACGACTAGACATCTTAATTCCTCTTAATTTGGAAGTACACCAGCCATTCAGATGATATACTTAATTCAGAAAGAAAACTTATGCAAGTAGCTTTGAACACTTATTCTTACTCCACCCCGAATGCACATCTCCCACATGGGAACTTAAGTGGCTCCTGTCTGAATTCACTTAGTGGTAATTGAGCCACGCAACAATTAATTATGGTTTACACATGCGTATCTGAGGTCTGACCCAGTCCCTTGATATGTAAACAACTTGATGCTACGCTGGCAGAAGGGTAAAATGCTGCTTCCTGCTGCATTGATATTTTGGCTATCGAGATTGGGACTACTGCTCCTGGGACTGTAAACAGCAACTTTACAGTGTGTGAATTTTTTTTTTATTTTAGTTTATTATTTTTTGTGAATAAACCACAACCATTTTTCATGGAACATTTGAAGTGATGATGATCCTCCAAGAGGTCGCACCATCCCCATTACTTGAGTCACTTTTGCAACACATTAAAACTCTTGCAAGATATGGAACAAGAGAGACAAAAACAAACTGGAAGATTAAAGGCCGCGTGTGGTGTCATTATTATGCACTTCAGCTCACACACTGCTTAACACAAGTAAAGAAAATGAATAATGAACTAAAGAAAATGAAGAAAATGTGATGACCAAGGGCCCACAGCAGTGGATGAACCTGGCTGTATTCTGGTAGAGGATAGCGATGGGTATGTTGACAGGTGTTGAGGTGTTGCTGGGCTCACCACTCTCAGGCACTCTACAATTCGTCAGGCACTTACGATTTGCATGGGGGTGTCAGTGGAACAGCACCTACCCTGAAAGAGTGCCCACTCCACAGCAGTGTGTTGTGTGAGCTGCGCTGTGAAAAAACTCCCACTGGCTGTGCACGAGTATATTAGAAAATTGCATTAATCTGCCCTAGTGCTCTTGTGTGAGTGCAGACAGCTGCAGTGAGATGAGCCTATCAAAGAGTTTCTGATTCCAAAAATAGGGCTGCATAAAGGCAAAAAAAAAAACATTTAAAAAGTTGCCTTTCCACCAAAGAAGAGTCAACTAGGTCAATGAACTGAGGGGTTATTCATATGATAAACAGATTTCCTAATCTGTGTTAAAATATATCCAATAAGAAATGATATGCATATTATTGTTGCCTAATTCTGTATAGCAGATAGGCCTAGTGATTCTTCTTTTTTAAGTCACCCTTAAACCAGTTCCTCTTGTCTTAGTCCTGTCTGAGGCCATGAGGCATTCAAGATTTTATCTTTTTCTTTCTCCAGGATGTGACAGTGCCTTTTTTTTAATAACTTCCTCCACTTACTGGAGGGAAGGTCTTCCTCTGATAATTTACATTGGAGGCAAATAGATTTGCCTCCTGTGTTAAACTAAAAAATTAAACTGTTTAATTTGGACAAGACTGAATTCTTATTGCTGCAACCAGGTGGGCCGCTGCCTGCAGCAATGAGAATCTGTTTTACCCTTGAGAAAGGTACTTCAGTAAATGTCCAGCAGTACAAAGAGATAACATGTAAAACACTGTAAGATGTTTATGTTGTCGGGGGGAAAAGCATTCCCTCCACTTACTGGAGAGAAGGTCTTCCTCTGATAATTTACATTGGAGGCAAATAGATTTGCAAGAGGCAAATCTAAATCAAAACAAAATTGTTTTCATTAATAAAACTGTGTTTAATTTGGACGAGACTGAATTCTTATTGCTGCAACCAGGTGGGCCGCTGCCTGCAGCAATGAGAATCTGTTGTACCCTTGAGAAAGGTACTTCAGTAAATGTCCAGCAGTACAAAGAGATAACATGTAAAACACTGTAAGATGTGTATGTTGTCGGGGGGAAAAGCATATGATAAACAAAAATGTCATGTAAATATAAAGGTGGAAGTCCTAAGCAACATTTGTGCTGCCATCTCGGATGTTGTACTGTGGGCTGGGCTGTTAGCTGCAATGAGCTGCATCATAACAAGGTCACACGTTCTAGTGTGGGACCATATGAATTTCCGCCAAGGAAGAGGTGTGAAGATAGCTTTCAGTACGTAAACAGTTAAGAGTAATTTATCCGCCACCATACACACTTTTTCTGAACTCCATTAAGGAGCGCATCTCTGCCATGAAATTGAAAGTTTATGAATGCTGCCCTTATTAGCATGCTAACCATACTCCAAGCAATGGATGAGGCATGCAGTGATTAACAACACTTACCTAGCCTGTCAAGCCAACTCTATACGAGGACAATCGCTGCCATGTGGACAAAAATTTGTGGCCAGGCATAAACAAAGCACTTGAAGCACTGGAAATATTTGTCTGAAATGTAATTTCAGAGGCCCACAGTAATCTATTTTCCTTTTACATGAATGCAGCTTAAAATCTAATTTGACCTAGTGTTTTTTTATCTTGTGAATACAAGAAAAGTAAATGTAAATGAATGTCTGATGTGCAGTGAGGATTTAAGAGTCTGTAATAATAAACAAATGAATGTTTCATTTATTTTTCACATCTTGTGCTCACTTTTAGTTTTATACTTTCCCTTCTTTTTATGATTCAGAGTATTCCAAGAGCTGTGTTGCCACCATGTGGTATGTTGATGCCCCTACACCTGCTTTGGAACAAAAAATCTTCAGTGTTGGTTGAGTTTGTCTTACAGACATAAAACACAATGTATTTATCATGATATTCACGATATTCTAATGAGATCCCCCAATGCTCTTAAGTGACCTGATCTTTTACATAATAACCATCACTGCATTGTCATAATATAAAGAAATAACTAAATTATTGTAGAAGTAGTTTCAGATAAACAATACTTGAATGATTTGTTACATAATCTGGGCTATTATAAAGTCTATGGGATTGTTTATATTATCTAAATGTGTACTTTGTTGTCTAGCTTTTAGTCACAATATACAAAAAGGTTTTCAGTACTATTGCATACTGTATATTTCTCCCAGAAAGGCAAAATGGACAGAGATTTTAAGGGAGCACCAGCTTCTTTTACCAACCACTCACCAAACACTCTAACAAACATTACGTAAAGAAAGTAAGATTTAACCTTAAACTCAAATTAAAAGCAAAGACAGGTAGTCACCATGTAATGTGGTGGTATATACACATGTTAGATAAGAAATTACAGTCCTTTGAAACTGATCTATACTAAATACACTAAATCTATAGTTCAGTGCTTTGTAACTACTGTACATGATTGTAGTAGCTATATACAGCAGCCCTCCTTTGTACATTTCAAACTGAGGGAGAGGCACTGCTCTACACTGCTCTGCCAGAGTTTTCAGTGCCTTCCTCAAAATTCCTTATACAGAAAACCACGCCCACTTCCTTGGGCACTCTTTTCCCTTTTTAAAATGAGAGAAACTTTGTAAGTGAAAGCAGGGGACAGCACTGTCTTTTCTACGCATGTAAGTTTCAAATCATTTCTTTTACTTGGGCTTTCTTTTGATCATAGGCTGTGAATGATCAGATAGGTTGCTATTGCTCTAGTTGTCCTCTGGACGATAGAGCTAATTGCATTTCATGGCATTTCTTGCACAGAAGTCACAGGAGAGAGTCACTGTAATTTTTTCACATTCAGAACAATGTGAATTCAGCACAGATGACAGATTTATTTTGTTTGTTCTTTCTTTCATTTTGTTGCCTTTTTGTTGCCTCTTTGTTGTCAACAGATGCCATAATTCTTATATATTTAAATGTCTTCAGCTGTTCTTTACTTCACAAGTACACTCACTCATGTTACAGATGTTACAGACAAACAAGAAGGGAGGACTGTGAGAATTTTGTAACATACATCATGGGAACAGAGAGATTAAATCTCTCTAGATTGCTTAAAGCGAGCAGACCAGGATGTATGCAGAGGGCAAAGTCCAAATGTGAATGGCACAGGTAGTTACAGACCAACTATTGTTATTAATATAACTATTATTGTGTCACCTGTCATCTAGCTGCTGATATGAGTGAGCTGAAAACTGCTATATGGCTTAAAATGAAAACACACTGAATTTCAAGGTGACTATCACATTTGCTCTCAGAGTGACAGAATGTGTAGAGTAGAAAATCTGTCTCTCCTGAATAAAATACTACTGTGTAACACGTAAAAATGCTGAACATGAAACAAGGAAAAAGGAAAAAAACAACATGGACAAGGAAAAAGTGCTAAATATTAGTGTATGTGTAGAGATGTTACACATTCATTTTTATGGCTTTTTGAACTTTGAATTACAATTTTAAGACATGAAATATTGATTGAAACCCTTACAGATGTGTTTTAAGTATATATTTCCTGTCTTATGGTATATGTCAAATTAAGTAGTTTCTGTTTGTCTAGAAATTTGTAGGAGGACTAGGTCATCAACAGCAAGGTCTTTCTTGTACAAAAAATGCACTCAAACAGTTTGCAGAAGGATATATTCTGCCACAAGGATGATGGTACATTTATTTCTTCCAATAGTTTAAAAAGACTTTTTTGTAGCTGTTGATTTACTTGATGTCAGCTCCATTCTCAATTCAAATACTCCTTCTAATGACATAAAACTTTCCTCATTCATGGCAGTATAATTAAGTTGTCTTTAAAAGAAAGCCAGCTGTTTGTTGCTTGCTCTTTTTGTGTTAATACCTAATTTTTTTAGATATTTACAATTTTACATTGACTAATGACTTCCCATTGACTAACATGGATAGAGCGTTCCGAATCTGAACATCCTATCACACACAGCTGACGTCACAATATGTGTGCTACAGTGGCCACAAATACAGACTGTCTCTGAAAGCATGAGACTAGCTAGTGAGATAACTCACTGAAAAAAACAATCGGTAGCTAACAAGATTAACAAGGTAATAACATAAGTAGCCTGTGAGTTGACTAACTACTTAGCATGCTAGGACCTATCCAAGAAAAATGTGTGCATGTCTGTGCGAGACAGACTTGAACTGAAATTTTTGCTCCAGCTAGCTAACCAAAGTTGGCAACACTGGTAACCAGTACAATGCTAGGCTTTTCCAAGCCAACTTAGTATGTTCTCAAACTTTCCTTTCTAGTTTACATTAAAATTGTGAAAGAGACTTTAAGTTTATGATTTTCATGTGTATTGTCTATGTTATCTTTATCTAGTTTTTATGGTAGTCAATGGAAATAACTGAGTCATAGAGTAACTGAGTTTGTTGACAGATACCCAACTGTACACACTACTTCTATAACTTGCTAAAAAGGTATCATTTCTTATCCCTCCTTGTATTTGTAATAAACATGAAAGAGGTTTGCACCTTTACGAGTGAGAACCGAACCACTAGTCAAAACCACCTGTTCCATCTGCTGACTCTCTGCTAAGCTAATTAGACAATAAAACATGCAATTTCAGCTGTGCTACACTTGCATTAAACCAGGGCACGGAAATAGTTTGCTAGCCAGCTTTAGTACAGGTGAGGAAACAGAAATGGGTAGGCCAATATATCTGACAATATCTGAGGTTACAGCTTCCCCATTTCCCCATTATCCCCATTTTCCACAAAAATGCTATCAGGCTACAAAAACACCAAGTTACTCACATTTGCAAAACTGTTTCCCACTAAACTAGCAAACAAAAAAAGTAATACAATGCTTTAATGCACTCGTTAGCTCTACTAGCTAGCTTGTACCTTCTCTGACCAACCATCGAAACCTGGTAATGCAGCGCTTCTAATATTGTTGACTCCTTATGGTTTCTTTGTTTGTATTGTGTTTTACCTCACTTGTAGGTTGATTTGGATAAGAGCGTCTGCTCTTATCACATTAAAATTATTGATATAAAAATTAATTCAAGTTACACAAAACAATTCTGGCCATATTAAAAACAATGCCATGTAGTGTTCTCTCGTACTTTATGGGATAGCATAGTTAAACTGGATAGCATTGCTTTTGTTAGCGACCTCAGTCAATTTTTATCTTAATTATCTAGACTAGTGAGTTGACAAGCAGGCTATCTGGTTGAAACCATAATTAGTATGGTTCAGTTGGCAAGGCGCTTATCTGCTTTGTTCCAGTGGGAATAGGCTCTCATCTTATCACTCTAAGGCTCTGAGACGGATAGATTCTTGGATGATGTCAGGTAACACCTACACTCCGCTTTGCTGTGATACACTGTGTGACTTGTGTGAAAAATAGCTGTCGGCTGTGTGCAAAGGTGTCAGAGGACTGCATTCAGCTCGTAATGGTTGTTACAACTGATGGTTGCAATGGTTGTTGGGGTAATAGGATGAAATAGGATCCCTTGTGTACACCTTTATTCGTTGGAAATGTTTTGACACGGAGCTGGGAAAGTGTCAATGTTTTCTTTGACACGCAGTTAGTTTGGAAGGGCATATGTTGCTATTTTGAGAATAGAGGACAGTCCAATGGTGACAAGTGTTACTAGGTGTGCTGGAAAACTCGGTGATGTAATGCATCAGATTCATTATGGTTATTTTTTAGGAAACAGTGAAGAGGGGCTTGCTCTTGGCACTGCGCAGGTATAGAATAAATCCATTTTTAGCAAAATATCATCAGTACATCTCATTTGCAGTCAGCTGGATAATAAGCTAGTTAGCTAACAAACATTGATGAACCAACTGGTTTTAGCCAGCTTGTGAAAGTAAGTAACGAGTTACATGCAATGACAAACTAATTACCTAGCTAGCTGCAAGGAGTGTGGAATTACAGGCCTGATCTCAGAATAAACGTCTGTGAAAGGCTGTTAGCTAGACAAAATTCAAAACATCACTTAATTTACCCTGTCCCTATGTATTCCCTTTAATACTTGTCTTTGCACTATTGTTGAGTTAACTAGCTACTTCAATCTGATGAGCACACAGGACTTTGTAATTGATCAACATCTGTGAACTGAACATTGTGGCTTGTGTTTCTTGGCATCTTAACATTATTTAAGGCTAAACAACAGCTATGTAGCCACTAGCAAATTTAGCCAACACACAGTTGAAACAGGTAGACTACATATAATTGCTTACAGTTTACTGTAAATGAAGAATCTTTGGGAAATGGGTTATAATGCAAACAAAGGTGAAAGAAAATAAAGAAACACAAACTGAAAAATTCAAAATCCAGTTGGCCAGCTATACACACACACACATACATAGCATACAACACCCTACAAGCACACATCATGGGTATATTTAAAACTAAAATTCAACATATACTTCTGATGAAACATTTGAATGTTCAGATGTGGTTCCTCATACATTCCGTACCAGGTTATTATTCCATTGGAAAGCCATGTCAGAATACAGGTGTAACAAAGGGTTAATTAGTGCTTCCTTAATTCCAGTCTTTTTCAGCTTTTGTCTGCTCCTTTACTTTCACAAAGCAGTTCTTTGGGTTCAAAAACTTGAGGGAAGCAAACTGTATAACTGCATGCACACACACACAGTATGTTATTGCAACTCTATCATTTTGGGTGCTGACTTCTTAGGCTGATGTTTAATGATGTAACCTAACTGCTTAGAAATACCAACGTGGCAAAAATAAAAAGGAACATTATAATCTATTGCTAATTTTATGCCTCTCATTTGGAAATGATGTCAGTGGTTTGAGCAACAGGCTTTGCACATAATGAATATGAGTATTCTTGTACCATCTGCAAGAGTATCATAAGTGTAAGTAAAAAAAAAAAACAATCAAGGTTGTAGCACTGCACTGTAGCACTGTAGCACAATAGCACTGTCTTTCCTCTTTTTACTTACTGTTTGACTGATTTTATTGTTTTGGATTCACTGGTTATCTTTCATTAAACGTTTCATTAAACATAAAACAAGAAGTAGTTATCTTACCTAGGGTGACTAGATGCAAACAGACCAAATGTGGGACGAGTAGTAAGTTTATGTGGGACAATGTGGGACATGTTACCAACGCAGAGAGGTAACCTAAAACTTTGATATAATGTCTATCTAACTGAATAACAAACATTAGGGGACATTCTAAAACACTTACCGTGGCTTAATGTTCCAAAAACTGCGATCAATGATCACCAAATTTCTCTCGGACATCTCTTGTCAGAACCACTTCCTCCTGTCAAAAAATCAAAACCGAAATCCAAGGAGTATGGTCATTATCTCACGTTAAGCGTTTTCCTCTCCATTGACGCCCATTATAAGGAAAAAGCTTAACGTGGCTTAATGTCCCAAAACAGCGATCAATGATCACCAAATTTGTCGGACATCTCACCTGTCATAAACACTATCTCCTATCAAAAAAGCAAAACTGAAATCCAATGAAAAGGGTATATCTTACGTTAAGCCGTTCATTGACCCCCATTATAAGGAAAAAGCTTAACATAGCAGTATGGACCAAAACAGCGACGTATCAGGACTACACTTCTCTAAAACGTTTCCGATCATGAACACGTTCAAGAACCATTACGACGACCCCTTGTGTTTAATATAAACACTGACGTTTTCATTTAAGTTTTCTCCATAGGAACCCAAATTTGGTGATCATCGGACGCTATTTTGGAATATTAAGCCACGTTAAGCCTTTTCCTTATAATGGGCGTCGATGGAGAAAACGCTTAATGTAAGATAACGTCCATACTCATCGGATTCCGGTTTGATTTTTTTAACAGGTGGAAGTGTTTATGACAAGAGATGTCTGAGAGAAATCTGGTGATCATTGATCGCTGTTTTGAAACATATTAAGCCACGTTAAGCCTTTTCACGTTAAGCGTTTCAGGATGTCCGAACATTTGTATTCTGCCTTTCGGCTCGTAAACACCTATACTTTGTCCTCTAGTCGATTCCACAACACACCAGTTAGGTCATAAAAGATACAGGCAACCGCTTTTGGTATTTGAAAGATATGACGAGCACAATGCTGTTTGTCATCCCCAAGGCACACTAAATTTGCAACGTACCATGTCACCGGCCCCACAGTTTGATTGACGGCCGTCACAGCCTCTTGATGACTGCCTTCACTGCTGTCTTCTCAGCCATTGGATGAAAGCCAGGCTTGTAAAAAAGCGTGGCTATGTTGTATTTGTATGAGCCAAGTTGCTGCTTTTGATGTAGCGCTATTAAATAGAGTAGAAACTATGCCGCAAGAACATCCATGTGTTCTTATTTCTGACAATTAAAAACCAAATGACCAACGAAAATGCGGGACATTATCTCAATATGCGGGATGCGGGACAAAGGGTCAAAATGCTGTGCAGTACAACGCAAAGCGGGACACCTGGTCACCCTACTTCTTACCCCAAAATTAAAAAAGCGATGGCATTCTCCCAAATGTGAGAAAGTCCAAAGTTTAGCATTACCTTAAGAACAGGAGGCATGACTGTACAGTATATTCATTGTTACTTGCAGTTCTCCCAAGACGCACAAGGCGCCACATGAAGCAAGGACATGACAGCTACCGATCCTCAACAGCGCACCCTGACTGGTTGTGCGAGACCACCAGCAAGATGCAGAAACCCCCTAAACAGCATCAAGGTATGCCATTTACATAACGTTTGTCTCAACTTAATGGCAACGCGGTTCCTCACATTTACGCTGCATTCATTTATTGTGTTTATTCGCTGCTTCTTCAGAGCTATTTAGAATACTTGCAGGTTGACAAGTTACATAAACTACTAATTTATACAACTGGATTTTTAAAATTGGAGCTACTGGGGTAAAGTGTTAAAAAAAACTGCAGCAGTTTAAAAAAACAACAACTAACAACTAACACGCTCGAGTCTAGAGTTGTGTACCGTTACTTAACATTGTGTACTTGTTCAGAGAAAGGAAAAATGAAAATGTCGCACAATCAAGTATATACATCTATACAAGTAAAATTGATGCTGTAAATGCTTGGTACTCCCCTGGCACTGGCTTTGAATCTGTTCTTTTTTTTAAAGAAAATCTTTACATGGTGTTGATAGTTAAGTTAGGTAAAGAGGATTTTTTTTCCTCAAAATTAAAAATAAAAAATTGCAAAGGATCAGGTTATGTATATCAGGTGTACTAAGATGGTTTACTAGAGGATTAGAAAGGCCGTTTACAGCCCAGCTCTCATTGGCATTATTTGAACACATTTATGAATGTAGAAAAATTACTGATGATGTATTCAGTTTCAACAACTGCTTCTCAGACTTCCTGCTTTTTAAGTTTTGGGTTCATGATTTTAAAATTTGCCTTTTTCATGAAAATATAAAGCAAAATAATATTACAACTATCATGAGTGGAGGTTTTTATTTTGGATTTTATCTTAAAAGTCCAAAGTAGTCTAAGCTTTGTCTTGACTTCAAGATTTTTACTCTTGAATATGATAATAAATATCTCTTGAGAGATCATTTCCGTGGCACATGACAGTGCTTGCCCATCTTGCTATTTCACAGTATTGTTACAGTAAGGTTATTGTAGACGTATTTATTTGTGATTATTTCATTTTTGATGTGTAAAATCAATGTTAGGAGAATACTATGTGTTATCTGGGGCCAAAGTCATTGGTTCAGTAGTACTTCCACCGTGTTTAATTCAATTACATTTCCTGCTTTTGTTGAGTGGCCTGTCCATAGAAGCTACTGTGTCCCCAGGGATCTTAGGCTTCCTGGTTTGTATTCCATATCCACCTATTGTACTGCTATCACTGTGAAAACACATGAACCATTCTGTGGAATTTCATGTTTTTAAATCAAATGCTGTCCAACACAGCCTTTACAAATCCTCAAGGTTATATTCTCTAAAAATCTATTTTGCTCTTAATCATACAAATGTAATTGCTGTTTTTAGAGATTTGTGATTTTGCAGAGATGTTGTGCTCATTTAATCTCATTTTCTGAACTAGTTATGAAGGAGGTCTTTCCAGTAAAGGGTTAATAGTGAACATTTCAGGAAATTATTTATCCCCCACATCTGGATGGACAGCTGCAAGCATGTGTGTCTCCTTCAAGATCAAAGAAGCTTGGAAAAATCTCACATTCCATAGTAATGCAATAAAAGGGGGCACATTTTCAGGAAAAAAACCCCCCAAAGCATTCTTTTATCACTCTGATTCATCACATATTAGGAATTAAGCAGTTTGTAGTTGCACACAATTTTCAAGTCTTTTGACTTCATATATCATTATAAATGCATATAATATTAAATACATACTGTATACATTGTGTAATGTATGTATAGTCATGTAAAAAGATTGAAAAGAATTCAGAATTGTGCCGTCCACTTTGTTGATTGGAGTTCAATCAAAGACCAGAATCAACAGGCTATGTATAGGTGAGCGTGCTGTTCTTGAACTGAAAAAAAAAAAAAAAAAAAAACATCCATTATTCAGCAAGTTCATTTGAAAAAACCAATGCTCTAATCCCTCAGTTACAAGAATTGACAGGAAGTCACACCATTAGACTTCTGAGTTTGTATGTTCTTTTCATTGCCATTCAGCAGTTTTTGTATTTTTGGCTTTGACTCTGGAGTGCAACACATAACCTTATATGGATACCCTGATAAAGTAGTCATGCTCTCCTTTCATTATTGTGTTGCAGTTCTTTGTATTCTGCCACAGCCTTCTTCAGCTAGCCCAGCTTCTTGTGTCTGGGTACCTGAAAAGCTCCATCTCCACCATCGAGAGACGATATGGCTTCTCCAGTCAGAAGTCCGGGCTTCTCGCCTCCTTCAATGAGGTATTGATGCATATTACATAGGTGGATCCAACATAGTAATCAAAACGGAGATTAAAACCAATACTGAGCTATCTCAGCAAAATATGAAGAGCAAATTCACATTATATTGGATAGACCCCTTTAGCTCCATTAGCTCTGATCCCCTGTGTGCTGTCTATTGCACTAGTCAGCTCCTTGTGTAGGATTTCAGAGCTGGAGGATGTAATTGGATTCTGTGTGCTCACACCCTTGCAGGTAGGGAACACAGCCCTAATTGTGTTTGTCAGCTTCTTTGGGAGCCGGATCCACCGTCCACGGTTCATCGGGGGAGGGGCACTGATTGCCAGTCTGGCAGGGGTCCTGATAGCACTCCCACACTTCCTCACTGGGCCGTATGAGTTCAGCCACTCCACCAGCAGTGAGTGTATCCACCAGCAGCAACTGAGCATGTCACGAGTCATACACCAAAAGCATCGTCCTCATCTGTGTGGACTTCTGCTTTCCTTTAAATGGTGTTTTTTTTTTTCAAGAATCACTTATTTATCACAGCTTCATAGATATGGACTATGGCTTTCTGTAATTTCTGCAGTGAATTGGTAGTGAATTGGGCTGTCAACAAAGACCATGCTAAGATGGGTCTATTAAACAGATGAACATGAGGAGTAGCTGATTTCTTAACATGGTGAGAAATTCATGTAATTGAATTGGAAGTTTACAAAATTCACAAAAGAGGACCAAACATCCAATAGGAGTCATCAAAAGAAAAGGTACCTCGCATGCACCTTACATACAATTTTGGAATCTGCGGCATTATTAACCCTTTCCAGTGGCTTTTACAGCCTCACGGGGTGTTGATGCAAGCTCTCTTTTGATGTTTGTTGTGTAGGCACTCAGGACAACAGCTCAGGTCTTTGCCACACAGAGAGAACATTCTACACTGAATCATCTCACCAAAATTGTACGCAACAGGAGAGCAATGCCCATCAGGAAGTGTTTCCCATCATGCTCCTTGGCCAGCTGTTGCTGGGAATTGGTGGTGTACCTGTACAACCCTTTGGAATCTCTTACATAGATGACTATGCCAGCAAGAAGAATTCTCCATTCTACCTTGGTAAGTGCAAAGAGTAAGCCTTTGAAAATACTGCATTTGAAGTACACGCTGTAGAATCTACAGTAGATGATGCTTAAAAATGGATCCATAACACCGATAATAATGCTTGGAATGTGTTAGTAAATGTTCATAAGTGCCTGTGACTTTTTACCTGTGATTGTGGGTGTCATGAACTGTTAAAATTCCCAGTCAGCAGCTTGTTAACAAACTTTTTTTTTATGAACTGCAGTTTTCCATAATGTAATATTTTAGAAAACATGCCATGCATTTTATATGAAAATAATGTCAATATGTTCCAGTACTTACATGAGTCACAGGTATTGGAGAAGGGAGCAGTCCTATGTTTGCATTTCCTTTATGATTATTTATTTTTTTGCAGGTATACTCTTTGCCGTAACAGTGATCGGTCCAGCTGTTGGTTTCATGCTGGGGTCCTTCATGCTTCATTTTTACGTGGACATTGATAAACCTGGTAGGTTTATTTGCCCTTCAGCTGAATGGAAGAGCTGTTATTAACTCAAAAAAGGAACCAGTGACATCTGAAATGTTAAGAAACAGCAGTGAAAGGAACTGAATAAATTTACTGGGAAATATCATAAAATTCCTGATGTCATAGATGGCATTCATTTCCTCCTCACTCATTGACTAGATTGGTTCTCAGTTCCTGAAGCTGTTCTAGCACTCAAGTAGCAGAATGACGTTTTGCAACATTACAGAGACTGTGATGTAAGATCATTCTTTTGGGTTCGGACATTTATCTCCATTCATGTGATATTTAAAAATTAAGTTTTAGCAGTAACTGAAAAACATTCATTACTGTGTTGCAAATTAGGATCAGCACAAATTTATTCTTTTTGGCCTTGCAATGCGCCTGGCTTAGCAAGCGCTTAGTTTTAATATCCACTAATAATTGGAATTTAGGGCTCTGCATTTTTCAGTGCTTTCCTGTAAAATACAGGGCTGACTGCTAGCTTTTACCTTAATAATACATGGTTTTCTTTGTTTTTTCCCCTTTATGCAACCCTATTTTTGGAATATACTTTATCCCTATACCCTCCAATCCCAAGCCAATTTCTTACTTTACCGTGGGTTCCTGGTCATTGTCTGCAAATGGCATAGCTGGGATTTAACCCGGACTGTAGAGCGTAGCTTCAGTTGGAATGGAATTTTTTTTGCTTTCATATGTAGAGATTTTGGTGTGTGAAAAGAACTACATACACAAAAGTCACCATTATTCATGCTGGCACATGACAAATGAGCTGTAAACACAGATAAATAACATTTCGCTTTGAACGGGAGCTGCTTTGCTGGGAATGCTTCCTTTGAGAGACAGTACATGTTCAGACTCCACATACTAGCAAGTGGAGAGAGATGTTATCAGGTAACAAGCTATTCTGGCTCTGCAACCTGATGCAAGTACCTAAAAAGAAAACATTACTTGAAACCAAACCTTGACTTGACAGAGCTCAAAGTATAAAGTCTGTAATTAACTTCCAAGTGAATATATCATGTGGATAGTAAGAGCCGTATCCCTGTTGTGTTTTGTTCTCAGGCAAGATGCCTGAGCTGACGAATGCAGACCCCAGGTGGGTGGGTGCATGGTGGCTGGGCTTCCTCCTGGCTGCTGGTTTCCTCTTCCTCACCTCGCTGCCCTACTTCTTTTTCCCCAGGAAGATGCCTAAAGAGGTAGGAAGCATTATGAAGGGAAACATTTACTGGAAACAAATGTGCAGTGTCGTGACCCAGACCCAGCAATATTTTTTAACAGCAGCTATGCAGTGTCCAAGAGCAGTAACTTAATAGCTGACAGTTGCAGGAAGAACAAGGTGAAAGCCAGCCTCCTGCAACTTGTTGAGTCCTGCTCACAAAGTGAAAGTTAGAAAGGAAAACAAATGAAAAACTGCAAACAACATCAGTCTTGGTTGATTGAGGTTGGCTTGGCTTGCCAGAACTTGCGCAAGTGAAGACAGGGGGAATGTCATCATAAACTCCCTTGGAGTGCATCGTTCCAGTATTCATCTGACTGTCAAATGTGTGAGAACTTGAGTCCAACCTTTGATCTTAGTAGATTCAGGGGTATATTGCTTTTCATTTTTATTTTGAAATCAACATTTTGTAACCAGGCAACCTACCTATTCCAATATGCTGTAGGTTATCAAGTTCATGGGAATAAGCATTATATCCACATCCCCTCCACACTCTCTGAAATGCACAAAAATGCACTTGCATTCACATGCACATCTAAATGTAAATGTCATATATCAATAAATCAGAGAGATTTCTGTTCTTTATTGAGTAATTAACTAACAACTAAAGAGCAGTGTTGTTACAAAAACCAACCAAACGTATTTAGCTGCTCTGTAAAAAGTGTTTCAACACAAAATTGTTAGTTGTTTTTGGCCTGCAGTTTCAAACAGCAGATTTCTTAAACCTCTCCATTTAAAAAAAAATCCCTCCTTCCCCATACTGTTCATACTCATGAGGATTAACCCACAGGTCTGGAAACAGTAGTTGCCTCTCTGGCAGAGAGAGAGAGAGAGAAGTACAGACAGAACACAGAGATTTATAGTGTTTTTATATGGGATCGCTCCGTTAAAGACACATGCATTCTACAATCCAAAGATAAATGGTATTGCTTTATAATGAGATGAGACAGAATTCCATCCATGTTCCTATTTCTGTGCTGTCAGTTTACAGAGTTAATTTTACAGGAATCAGAGCCAAGTGTTAGAAACTTTTCTGATCAGAGAGTGTATTCTGTCCTTAAACAATAGTTTGCTCCATATCATCCAAAAAAAGCTGAAGCAATTCCTCATTGATGAAAATTCAGTCACTGTTGTAATGGTCAGCCAGAATCAGCTGGGACAATCCTACAGAACTGTAGACAGTCAATAAGTGCAATAATGTGCATGTATAGTCTACATCTGTTGAACCACCACAGCAACTGCACACTACTACATGTGTGACTATGCCAGCTGGATAAAGGCCCGACAGTCTGTTTTCAATTTGCTCCAACACTCAGGTCTTTTGGAAATAGGGTTTTAGAACTGGGTAGGGGGGCAAGTAGACACCAGAGCATAAAAATATGACCCTTTATTTTAAGCTGAGTTACTCAGCTTGGCATGTGTCGCAACACCAGACCAGTTCTCAGGCAGCACATTGTATAGAAGCTGAATGGTGGGGAGGACTATTGTAGATGGAAGATCTCAAGTCAGTTGAGTTTTCACAAAATGTGCAGTGAAAAGTCAGCAAATCATAATACACTATAAACGCAAAAGGATAAAGCAGAACAGCTCTTTGGGGCTTAGGAGCTCATAAATATGTGCTCTGTAGCTGTCATAAAATGGTGTCAAGCTGTTCTGCATGGGTGCAACTCAGAGTGTTTGAACACTTATATTAGCTTGCTAGGATAGAGATGCTCAGTAATGCTGTCATGAGATCTGAAATGTTTGTCATGCTACAGCATGACAATTTTTCCAGTTTACCAAACAACTATGACAGAGAACAGAAACTGCGCTCAGCCAAAAAACCAATGAGGTAAAGAAAGGTCTGGCAAGTATCACCTTTATATGATATGGGTGATGTTGCTTGTCTCAAGTTACTTGTTAATGTGTTGAAGACATAGCAAATGTGGGCTATGTTGGCTGCCATGAAATAAAACTAACTAAGCAATGCCAAGTAAATCTAAGTTTCCCACATCACCACTCAGCACGGTCTGCATGAGGTCCCACAGCATAGCTTCCTGTCTCTCCCTGAATCGGCTTTCCTTTTAAACCCATGCTGTCCATTTTTATTAGCTTCAGATGATAGTACACATGTGGAGACCCTTGAAAATCACTAACAAACCATTAAAATGTTATTCAATGACATCACTGCCAGTATTGGCCCCTAATACAACTTGCTCAAGAGGACAGGAAACAATGTTTTAATCTGCAGATAGGATTTCATTGCTTAGATATTTAATAATAATTTGAGTGACACGTATCACAACAAAGCAGACCTCATGTAATCTTCGTATTCTGTATATGAAGACATACTTGTCCTCAGGGTCAAAAATGACCCACCCTCACCACACATCTATACTAAAGCCTCTTAATTGAATCTATTTTTACATGAAGAAACAACCTGTCACTCATCAAGAAGTTGGTGAATAACTGTTTTTTCTTACTCCACCGTGCAGGCAGACGTGTTTATTCGGTGTACACCACTTGTTTTTACTACAAAACATACATAATAATTGATTTTTTTTTGCTTTAATGGATGTGTTTTATTATTACTTTTATTACTATTTATTATTATTGCCCATGTACTGAAAAAAAACCTGAAGACAATCTCTGTACCATGATGGTGTACAGCTTTTATAAAAATATAAAAAAGAGCAATGTTTCACTTTTTTAATGGTAGGGTCACTCCAGGAAAAGTCATGGAATTTCATGCTGAAAAAATTTTAATTTAGGGGTTTTCTCTGCTGTTAAACTCAGAAATCGATCATTTTTGACCCCTAAGTCAACACAAGGGTTTCTGATTTTACAGACTGCAGTGCTATCAGATTGTAAATGAGACTCAGCGAGTGAGCTATCTATCAAGCAGTATTAATGACAGTTTTTTATCTGAGACCTAATGCTCTCCACAAAAAAAATCCTCTAATTGTTTTTTGTATTTGATGCTTGCAGCTCCAAGCTTTACAGAAGCTTTTTTCTCTTTGTCCTACACAGTGGTGACATTTTAGGCTTTTTTATGGATTACTGACAAACTGCTAACTTCCAGAGGAAAATGCAGTTGACTCATAGACTTAGTTGTTATTAAACAAACAGTCAATGGGAACATGTGTACTGATCTAAAATACCAATTATATTACTAACGTTATCACAGGTAAAATGTGACTGGAATAGTAAGAGTATGAAGCGAGTATTTTTGGCAAATGTTAAAATAGGGCCAAAAATCTTACATATTGCACTTTTAAGAACAAGGATTTAACCAGGGTTCTCTCTGTTTAACAATATATGCAATTATTGTGAAGGGAAATTATTATTATCAATAGCATAATTTAAATTTTACTCTGGGTCTTCGGATCTGGAGAAATCAGGCAAAACCAATACAAGCCAATCGATGCATGCTGTCCACTTATCTTCAGATGCTCCCTCTGTTGTTTTTCAAACAGTCATTTCCTCTGCATAGACACTTACCTTTTAAGTCCTTTTGTTTAGAGTAGCCAAGTGTTTACACTGTTCTGGCTCCTAGAAGTGAAAACAGATGATCACAGTGATCTGTGGCCTAGTACAACACAGCTTCAGAGTCGCAGCTATACAGCAGAAAATAAAATAATACAGACTTTGTTGTAGAAGCCATCATTTAGAATCATGGCTGTGGATTATGTAAACATTTCAGTACCCAGTTTGAATTTAAATATACTTAAAGGTTGCATATTACAAAGGCTTCCCTGTGTTTAAGTTTTGCTAGAGGCTGTCTGATGCAATTTTTGTCTTCAAAGGAAACCACAGAGACCACCACGGTGCCCGAGGCAGAGAATGAGGTCAAAGAGGAAAAACCCAAATCTGACCCATTTAAGGATCTCTCACTCATTGAGTTCCTAAAAAGTAAGTTATCATTCTCTTGTAAATGAATAACTCTAGTGAGACACAAGTTTAAAAAATATAAGCACATCTGCAAGTACAGTGTTCCTTTTCCTACTCAAAAGTAAAAATGTCCAAAGTGATGCTTTATTCAATACAGTGGCACTGTATAATCTTATGAACATACAGTGTAGTGTATTATGTGATTCAATACACATTCATTCATTTGAACAGATGGTCTTTCATTAACAGCAGCTCCATGTCAATAAACAAATAGGTATATTACAGATGGATGCTTGGTTCAGAACAAGGAAGAAACATAATGACACTTAAAATGAAAAAGTTAAAAAGCTGCCCAGCCATCTATTATGTTTCAGAGAACAGTTATATTGTGCAGGGAAAAATACAAACATTTGTACCTGGTGTATTGATTTGCCTGACAGGTTCATCTTGTTCAACCTGGTATCACCAACTAATTTTATAGCAGTGTTTTGGCCAAGTGCAATTAGTTTATGCGTTGAATAAGATTACAGCTTTTCAAAAAGTATTGAAAACAATGAATACCTTGATACCTTTGATACCTTGATACCGTTATCACCACAAAATCTTTTGGTTAAAATGTTAAAAATTGTCAAAGCTCCATGTTCTGTATGCACCCGTAGGCCTATTCGAAATGTAGTAAAGTTATATCAGCAGGCAGACTACTGTCTGAATTTTTAATTTACCCACATTTACAACAAAGGACCTTTTTTTATTAGTGCACCTCTGTTTATTGTGCCATCTTTATTTCTTAGACTGTTCCCTTTGAAATACATGGTGATTTTTTTGTGCTTAACCAAATTCTAAGTCATGCTGACTTATTTCATCTTTTGGTGAAAGATGTCAATGTCAACAAGTGTTGTCATTGCCACAACAACACTTGTGTATAAATGCTGTTAATGGAGTTTTGTGCTGTGTGTGCTGCTAAGTGTGGCAGTAGTGTGTTTCTTCAGTGACAACGTTATGAACACCTTTTCCATAACCTTAAAGCTTAAGTCTTAATAAGTTCTTCATGAACTTCACACTATCTGTGACTGCAGTGCACATGTATATGTATGCATTATAACCTATATAAATTTGTCCCTGAGTTTTATCTTTCTCTTTTTGTCAGTAAAACCTGTTTGACTGCATGCCAGCTGCCAGCTCGCAAGGCTCCTTTATGGCAGCAAAGCCAGCAACATTAAAACATGTTTAACAAAGGTTTAGCAAGTGTAAATATTAAGTCAAATAAGATTTATAAAACAGCCCTCAATTTCATCTGCTGTAGTGGGGAGAAATTACTGGTGGCATGTAGTACAAATTAGTACAAAGTAGTACAAATGTTCTTCCTCAGTTGATATTCAAAAGTTCGTTTAAAAAAAATAAGGCCAGGACAATAACTTCTGAGTTCTTCAGTTGGACATAACCCAACTGACTTCATTATTTAGGCAGTGACTTTTCATCCTTCAACAGGTATTCTATGTAGGCTTAGAATGCTTGGTTTATTAGTCTTGCATCACACTGCAGTTCCAAGGAGCCAGCCTGTGACTCACATATGTCTGTCTTAAATATGACCTACTTTAGGCTCACTCAAAACACATGAGTAATCAAATTAATTTGATTCTTTAATCACTCCAAATAAGATTGTTTGCCAACAGCATCAGTTATTAACCTATTTTTTAACTAGTTCACATGTTTTTTATGGAACAGGTTTTCCCAGCATAGTGCTGAGAACTCTGAAGAATCCCATTTACCTCCTGGTGGTTTTGGCACAGGTCAACCTTGCTGCAATGGTGGCTGGATTGGCCACTTTCATGGCTAAGTTCATTGAGCGACAGTTCACAAAAACAGCATCCCTTTCAAACCTGATCATAGGTAAGATGGTGATGCATCTCAGCAGAAACATAGTGTCACATGAATCACATGACATTCCACCCAAAAATGTACTTTGCCACAGAACAAGTAGGCATTATTTCTTAGGATGTAAGGAAATGAAAGAGCAATGAAGTGACGTTGATGCAAATTATGAAAAGGACACAGCACTCTGGAACACACATCTTACATATTTCTACACAACAAATCTGTTTTAGACATAACACAATCCATAGCTTTGATAGCTTAGGGAAACACTGAAAAAAACAAAGCTATATGAAAGTAAAACTACAGCAAATCAGTCACAGATGGGGCCATTCTACACACACTAGCTTTTTTTCAATATTAAGAAATACCAGCTGTTTCCAATGCTCTCTCTCCCATTTTCAGGTGGTGTGAACATTCCAGCAGCCACTGTGGGTATCATGGCTGGTGGTGCAATCATGAAGAGGCTGTCAATGTCTGTGAAGGCGTCAGCCCTGATGTGCACCATTGCGGTGCTCCTTTCTGTCATCTTTGGCCTTCCACTCCTCTTTCTTGGCTGCCCCACACAGGATATTGCTGGTGTCTACCCCCTCAGGTGTGAGCATTTGCATACCTCGCCCCCCTCCCTCTTCTCCTACCCCTCAGGTCTGTTTTCACAGGCAGGTGCAGGTGTGGCCAACTCCACAACAGCTTATTGACCTTCCTGTATATGGGACAAGGTGCAAGCCTCAATGTTCTTTTTTTAAACTTCACATGAAGCTTATCTATTCTAGTAGTCCAATATTTATAATGTGTGCTTAAGGGGATCACAATAACACCCTTTGGATTTGAAATGTTTGGACTGTGCTTCATATATTTTTTTCAGAGAGCTGGCAGGTGATTTGTACTTGTGTAGATTTAAAATATATGTACAGCACAGGCATAGTGCCCATGTATAATCCACTCATGACTCCTTTACTTACAGAGCAATGTGTTTTCAATCTGCTAATAAATGATCTCAGAGGGATCAAGAGTCAAGAGGGTTGTAGGCGTTTTCCAGGATTGCTGGTTATTTACACTCAGCCCCCTGTATTCTCAGGACCATTAGCAGTCAAATTCCAGGCTCCCACTTTCAGTTCTGATTTAGGCATTCATTTCAGTAGTAAAATGGGATGGTATGAATGCTGTTGTAATGTTAGGGAGTTTCCGTGGGAGAATAAATTCTGTTTGAATTCAAATGTATTTTGTAATGAAATCCAGGCCATTGGTGACAAGTTCACTGTAATGTCAGGATTATCTCATGACATTACATTATTGGCATTTAGCACATACTCTTATCCAGAGCAAATTACATGAGTTACAGTTTTTTTTTTTTTTTAACAATGTTATTCATTTTAACAGCAGGATATTTCTGAGGCAATTGTGGGTTAAGTACCTTGCCGAAGGGTACAGCAGCAGTTCCCAGCGGGGAATCAAACTGGCAACCTTTCATTTACAAGCCCTGCACCTTAACCACTATGCTACACTGCCACCGTCTTTTTTTTTTTCTTCTGTCACAGACAAGAGATTCCCCAGGAGTGTGGCAAGTGTTCCTGTGAGACTGAGGCTTTCAACCCTGTGTGTGGCTCCAACAGAGTGGAGTACCGATCCCCATGTCATGCTGGCTGTATGGCACAAGCTATGGACACAGAAGGGAAAGTTCTGGTGAGTAACTCTCTGCCCCCAAAGCACACCCTGAACATCCCTTTTCTCTTTTTGAAAGTTCACACCACATTTTAATGCAAAAATCTACTATATGGGTATCAGTCTTTGAGTGTTTAAAAATATATTTTGGAAATGAGTAAATGTTAAATCATCAGAAATCACCACTATATTCTTCTTTACTTTAACATCCCGGAGTGTACATACTTCTTGTCTTTTACTTTTAAAAATGAGATATGCCATGGCTCTCATCCAGTTTTGAGTTGACTCACCATTCAGATACACAAATGACTTCTCTCCCACAAGTGAAAGTACTCCATCAAATACTTGTTCTACATGCAGCTTTAATCTGACCTATATAAGGTTAGCGCATATAAACATATATTAATATGCGCAAAATCATCTGCTGTATCGAAATAGTACTGGCAACATGTCAAACTTTATGCACAGTGTTTTTCAGCTTCTGATGTCTTTATGTCCAGCTGTTGTATGGAAACAGCTGTTCAGTTGAACGGAAACCCTCCTTTTGAAGATAAAGTGTCCATACACTTTTGCTCTTCCAAACCTACCGCAAATTGGTTTGATAAGTGAAGGGAAACGTTTATTCTATGTAGAGTAATACTTCTTTTATATCTCTTATCTGCTGGATGTTTGGATTTGAAATTGCTGAATTAAATCGTTTAACATGGTACTGAGCTGCCCTCCTATATATATATATATATATATATATATATATATATATATATATATATATGATTTTTTTTGGGTAATGCACAGTCCAGTGTAAATGCTGATTTAAAAAAATTAAACAGGCTAGTTTTGGTCAGTAAGCTAATGGTAAATTATGCTATATATTTAGCTGAAGGTATCACAGCAGTGTGTTTGACGCAAGTTGCCACATGGACTTCGAGGCATGTTGTAATATATGACTAGCCTCAGTGTGAGCCAGTAATGAGCAAGGTACTGTCCAATACTAGGCAATATTATGTAAACTATGCACAGAAAAAACAAGTGATTTTTATACTATTTGTATAACAATTTTGCATCATCTGAAAGTAGTTACAGTATCACCTCTTACTTTCTGAAAGTTTCCTAATGACAAAACACAAAACCTTGATCTGAAGCTTTTTTCTGTGTGGGTGTGTGTGTGTGAATGTGTGTGAGTAAGAGAAAAAGAATCTGTTCTTCTCATACTAGTATATCAAAACTTGCACACATAAAAAAAGGAAACGCACACATGTACACGGGCATGCACCCACATACTTTACTGTACATGCAAGTGTAACTGCATTCTCATGTGCATGTGTCTGTTCTTGTAGTGCATGCTTACAGCATCGTGCATGTGTGCATGAGTTCATGCATTTAGTGCAGTGTAGTATATGCTTGAAAAGGCATATTGCCTGAATAATTACTTTTTGTAGTCAAAAAGTCAAGCGTGTATAAATGTGCATGTTTTCGCCTACATAAAACCCACACTAGGTTTGTAACGACATACACAATACTCATGTATCTTTCGACTTTTTGTAGACAAGGAGATGGTTTGAAGCTGTGAAAGAAAGACAGACAAAGGCAACATATCACCAGACATTGTGGTAGAGGCAGTGGGACAGGACAAGCTCCAAAACAAAACAATCAGGAGCACAGAAAATGATTTCAATTTGAGCTACCATACCTTATATTAGTACTGTTCAATGCAGAAGATATTAATGGCTGAGTGTCAGTGGCCACATCTGCTACGCCAAGACAGATCTTTAGAGTAGAATTGGAGAGGCAGCCAGTGGACTAAATGAAACTGTCAGCAGACATATATTTTGAGATGTCACCAAGAGAAATTTGTAGACTAACCTACTAGCTAGTGGAGGCACAGTGCCTCAAAATGCCAGAGTTATGGGTAGAGAAGGAACAGTATTGAATGATTTAGAGCCTTTTTAAAACATAACCCTGAACACTCACTTGCAAACCAGAGGACACCAGCCTTGCAAGAGCCAGCAGCTTTAATAAGGAGAATGCTGATGTTTTTTTTCCGATAACCTGGCACCACAACTCTGGACTAGGGGATATGTGGAAAGCAGTTTAGACAAGTGTGACTACTGTTCATCGTCCCATCATAGTGCTGGCTAAACGGGAATGGGAAAACAGGAACCCTATTAACACTGGCCTGTGCTGTTTCTGCCACTGTAAACAGGATCTCCCCCTATTTTATATTTCCACAAGTGAATTTCACTTGTGAATTTCACTTGCACTTTTGTACGTCGCTTTGGATAAAAGCGTCTGCCAAATGAATAAATGTAAATGTAAATGTAAATTTCGAAGAGCTGGACAACCAGGGAGAAAAAGAAGGGTGAATCCATCAGGATGGATGAAAGACGTCCACTTCCTGGACTTCCTCTAACATTTTGTGGAGCATAAAAAATGTACACAGGAAGAACCCTGTTTGCTCCTTTTAGACAATCATGAATCCCATCTGAGCATTGATGGTCTTGATTATGCCAGGGAGCATGTCATAATTATGCTATTTTTTCCACCACCCTGCTGACACAAGCTTTAGCTTCTGGATTGCTTCTGTTTGTATCCCTCTTTAAAAAAACATATTTTCAGTGCTGGCAACACCTGAATGAGGAATAACCCAAGGAAGACTATGACAATCTGTGACATGTCTGGGATCATGAAAGCCTACCCGATTGCTGCAACCCCTACCAACATTCAGATTGACTTTAGAGAGGCAGGGATACAGCCGTTTAACTGCAATGGAGTTTCAAGAGGCAGATTTTGCTCTGTTTTATGTAGCTGGCCGCTTAATACCACTGACACCAGCAGTGACCCCAAACATACCTCCGACTACTGATAAACCATGCCACAGCCAGCTCAAGTGCTCCACTGTCCTCCATTGAAGATAATGTGACACCCATCTCCAGGAAAGATGTGCCCACTGTCTGCCATTCAACACCTGAGGATGTTGAAGTGATTCAAGGTCAGAGAAAAAGTAACACAGGGATTTTGACAGATACCCCTGTCAAAGAGGCACTGCAACAGCAAAAGTTCCAAGGAAAGTCAGGAAGGAAAAAACGTTTTTTTCTAAGAAAGGGGAGGATTCATCTGAAGCCGTAAATACCAGTAAGCAGTGAAATAAGGAAGCAGCACACAACAGAGTCCTCAGATAATGAGGACTGCTTATGCCTGGGCTGTATGGACCCACTCCCAAATAGCTTCTTAAAAGAGGTGTGGATGGGCTGCATTATATGCAACAACTGGGGACATGAAGCTTGCACCCCAGGCTTTCCAATCCGCATGTGCCATAACTGCAACATTTTTCCTCAAAGGTCATTTCAACATGGAAAAGCTTATCCTCCTACAGAGAGAGTCCAGTCAGCCGCTCAGTTCAGTTAAACGATTCAGTTAAGTTCTGTGAGAGAGAGGAGAACAACTGAGAGCAGAGAACAATAATCGTTCAATTTCTGAGTTGTTAAACTTCATGTAATTTTAATTTATATTTTATTTTATTTGTTTATATATATTGTTTCATTTTTAAACTGGTGGGGTTTTCCTGGTATGTTTTCATGATAATGAAATACGAAGGCTTTTAAATAAGATGGTTCAAACCATGTGGCCTATCTCCTAATAAAATATAATCTAAAATATATAATACTGTTGTTTTCAACTTTTTTCTTGTGTTATTATTTCTAACAAAGACAATAGATACCATTGTGACAACTTAATTGCTGTTAGGGATGCTACATACATTTATATTGTCATACTTAAGTGAGAAGTGAAAGTCCAAGTGATATCTGTTTGTTCATGAGATCTCATTCTTTCATTTGATGTTTCATATTGATAATTATGATGTATTGGGATTGAGAAATGAACATTTTGACAACATACCCCAAGCTGTACTCATTGATTCTTTCCAATAAAATTAATTTCAATCTTCACTACAGGGCCAGAATGTTTTTCAACTGTGTCTCCTCCATGATCTCTGATCAGTGTAACATATCCTGACTATATGCGATTACTTTTAGATATTAGCCTTTGTGTAAAATGTAAGATAATATAACATAAGATGTTATATTCTGAAAGAGGGATGGATAGGCAATATGGTGTATTTCTGCCATCTTATTAATGTATGTCGAAGCTCAGTATGGGTCTGCATAGCGTATTTATAGTTCATTTGCAAACGGTTATAATTCAGGAGGGAAACCAGGAAAATGCAACACAATTTCTAGCTGGTCTATTGAACATTCAATTTAAGATAAATGTTGTATGATTATCCAGAGAATGACTCATAGTGTCTCGCATAATATCTGCCCGCAAACGTGATTGTCTCCCTGCAGAACTACACAGACTGCAGCTGCATCGATGCAAATGGCTTCGTCGGGTTTGCGGTCCCAGGAACCTGTGGCAGCAGCTGCTCCCACTTCTTCATCCCCTTCATCATCTTCTCCGCCCTGAGCGGCTTGGTGGCATCCTTCTCACAGACCCCTTCCTTCATGATGATACTGAGGTACTGCTGGCTTGCACTGGTGCCTGTCAGAGCACACTGCTGGCAGTCAGTCCATTCCCACAGAATCCCACTGCATACAGGTGTGCCAAACACTAATGTTAGCTCAGGATTCGGAAGAAAAAGTGAGAGTGGTTCATGCCATTCCATGGAATGGACCTGGCTGACAACACAAAGTTCTTTCTTGATTGTCATCTTTTTTCTTTTGTTATCAGCATCAGTATGTAAGATGAGAGCTGATATGGGCTCTAGGGTTCTGAGTGGGTGACTAGCTCTTGTTGAAAGGTATTTGTGGAAGTGACTGTGCTAATCTGTGACAGTGTGCCCAAAAGGAAGAGCAGTGAATCATGGGGTTTATTTTTCTCACCACTCTATTTCAGGACTGTGAAGCCAGAGGATAAGTCTTTTGCCATTGGGGTACAGTACATGCTCTTCAGAGTGCTGGGTGAGTGTGGACAGAGCATTTTCTTTGCCTTTACAGAAATCACAAGCTGTCATTGAAGCAGTTTGACTGTGGAGCCTACTCAGAGCCCCTGCAAAGACTTCACTACAAACCAGAGAGATTAACCACAGATGATTTAAAAACTACTCATATGTGGAAACATCTGGAACAAATCTGATGACTAAGGTCTTAGCAAATGCTGGTTTGTATCTCTCCACATATTTGTAATTTATTTTATCGTCAATTGTTCATCCCTATTATACAGTACCCTGAGTAGGTACTGTATAATATATTATATTCTTTACTCTATTAAAAACCACAACCACTCTTTTAAACCACATCAGATTTTACAGTAAATGGTTTGTTCCTTCTAGAGGCCTGTGGCATATGCGAAAGACAGGGTTCTTCTTGTCTATTGTGTTATCATTAGGACAAGACAAAGATACTAAAAGGATAGTTTTTGTTTCCCTGGAATAATACTGATGAGGAGCCTTGCAAAAACATGCCCAGACCCAGAGTGTTTAACAGACGTTTTTCCAGCTGTCTTTTATAATCATTGCCTTGCTATCACATACGTGATAATTCTTCAACCATCATTTTTAAGTTGTATAAAAGAATCTTTCCACTAAAATGTGTCGCAACAATTTTCAGTTGTAATTATATACAATTAAGAAATAGTCGTAATCAAAAGAACTCATATTTACAGTGGATATAAAAAGTCTACACGCCCTTATGAAATTGCAGATTTTTGAAATGTAAAGACAGAAATAACAGCAACATAAATGTCAAACTCTTTCCATCTTTAATGTGACCTTCCAACAAACAAATTGTCATTGTCATGTTGGAATGTGACATTCCTCTTCATCTTCAGCTTTCTGACAGAGGCCAGCAGGTTTTGTGCCAAAATATCTTGATATTTGGAGCTATTCATTATCCCATCTATCTTGACAAGAGCCCCTGACCCAGCTGAAGAGAAGTAGCCCCAAAGCATGATGCTACCACCACCATGCTTCTAAGTCGGCATGATGTTCCTTGGATGATGAGCTTTATTGGCTTTGGGCCAAACATATCTTTTACAATTTAGGCCGAAAAGTTCAACCTTTGTCTCGTCAGACCATAGCACATTTTCCCACATGGTTTGGGGTGACTGAATGAATCTTTTGGCATAATTTAGACGGGCTTGGATGTTCCTTTTTGTAAGAAAGGGTTTCCGTCTTGCCACCCTAGCCCAGACATTTGCAGAATACGAGAGATGGTGGTCACATGAGTCACTTGTACCAGCCAGAAGTTCCTATAGCTCCTTCAGTGTTGGTGTTGGCCTCTTGGTAGCCTCCCTGATAGGTTTCCTCCTTGTCCTCTCATCAACTTTGGAGGGTCGTCCTGATCTTTGCAATCTCTCTGTGGTGCCACATTTTCTCCGCTTATTGATGATGGTTTTGACAGTGCTCCATGGTACATCCAGTGCCTTTGATATTCTTTTATATCCCTTTTCTGATTGGTATTTTTCAACAATTAGCTCTTGCAGTTTCTTTGGCAACTCTTTGCAGACCATGGCTCTCCCAGTAGGATGCAACCCCAAACATTCAAGCAAATCCTACAGCAACAGCTGACTTTAATCTGGGTTTAATTAGAATCACTTTCATTTATGGCAAGTGTATGCTATTTACCTACAGGCATGATTTTAAATGTGATTGGTTAACTTTGAACCCAGCTCAAGCCCCCATTATGAAAGGGTGTGAAGACTTATGCAATCAGGGTGTTGTAGTTTTTTATTTAAAATGTTCCTGATAATTAACCATTTGTTTTTTCTCTGGATTTTTGTTTGTTGGAAGATCACATTACAGATGGAAAAAGTCTGACATTTACATTGTCGTTATTTCTGTATTTACATTTCAAAAACCTGCAATTTCATAAGAGTGTGTAGACTTTTTACATCCACTGTAAGCATAAATTAAGTACAATCTCTTGTATGTAGGTTTTACTTTTCCTCCATTAAGAACTGTCTGTACTGTGCTTAAAGGTAATAGTTGGAGTCCTCAGTACTATTTGGTAATGTACACCATTTGTCTTCCAGCCTTTATGCCAGGCCCAGTGCTGTATGGGAGCGCTATTGACACAACATGCATTCTGTGGGGAAAAAAGTGCAAAAAGAACACTTCTTGCCATTACTACAATCTGGATCTTTTCAGACAAAGGTAATGGAGATTTGTTTCCGTGACATGATCTTCTCAGTGCACAATCAATGTTGTCTACATTTATCTCTAAAAATCATCAAGATCTCTTATCTATGAGGTCATGAACAATCATGCTTGAGTTGCATGCTTTTAATCTTGTACCACACCGTTTGGATAAGGTACCCTCCATTAGCTCCTGCAGCTAAGTCCTAGCTCTACACATGCACATCAGAATTTACAAGAATTTAAAGATCAGAGGCTCCCAAACAGTTTGGACAGTTAAATGCACTTGTTTCAAACACCGGCTGAGCCCTATGGCCTGGGTTCAAGACCTTCTGTGGCATTTTCCGGCACTGACCAGGAGCCAACATACATGGAACAAATTGACTTTGTATCGCAGGGGTTTGGAGTCGGAAAGTCAGCTAGGGTCCCCTTGTTGCTCTACTCTACTCACAGGGACACATATGAGTTATTCCTGCAGTTAACTGTGGGACTTTCAACTATGTTTCAAACACTGTGAAACATAGTTGTCATAACCATGCGTGTGTTTTGGATGACTGCAGACGCCTTGGCCCACACTGCTTTATGGGCTCAGTGGTTATCGTCTGCAGTGTTGACAAGCTTAAATGCATATTTGGTGACTACTAAAGTTGACTGAAAAGAGTGAAATGTCCAAAAATATAAATACCAACAACAAAAAACAGTTTAAACATCGCAATTTACCCTGGATAGAAAACAAATTATGGAAAATGAGCATCATTGTCAGCACCTCAACAGATAAAAGAGTGAATCCCAACATCTTCTCCTGTGACTCAATCCTTTAGGTTCCTGGGACTCCAAGTGTTCTTCGTCATTGGTGCATTCTTCTCCTTCCTGCTATCCTTCCTCGTGCTCAGAAAAATGACAGTAAGACAGCAGCAAGCGGGAAAGCCAGATCACCCAGTTGAGGGGGACAAAAGTGATGGAAGCAATACGTCTAAGATGCTGCTGAGTAAGGCTAGGGAGGCAGGGCACACTCAGAGCACAGTGTAACATTACATTACATTACTGGCATTTAGCAGACGCTCTTATCTTGAGCAACTTTCATCAATTACACATTTTTACAATGTTATCCATTTATGCAGCTGGATATTTACTGAGGCAATTGTGAGTTAAGTACATTGCCCAAGGGTGCAGCAGCAGAGTCCTGCTCCTCAACCACAGTGCTGCCGCAGTGCCTTACACAGGCACTTTCTGTGCCTATCTAAGGCACAGAAAGTGCAGTATAGGTGGTCTTGTTTGAACATGGCCTGTGTAAATGAAAAGCGTGGTAAGTTTGCATTCATTGATTGAATTGTACGACTCTTGGATGGTGGTGAATGATTGTTTCTGTTTCATGGAAGTATAATGCAGTAGTAACATAAGTTCTGCAGTCATGTTGATATGCTTATTCGCAGGACCACAGTGAATAAGTTGGTGGAGGTGCTGCCTGCTCTTTTGGGTTATGTTTGAAAATGTGAAGTGTAAAATAGATTTTTTCATCTGATTTTGTTGGACATGTTTAGTTGTTTTCCCTGAAATTTTCTTTTCTACAAAATCTGCTATCAAATGCACCATCTACTACTGTACATTTAATCAGTTTACAGAGCCAGTATGAATACACCTATGAATCACACGTACCCAAATATAAAACACCGTGTAGTATAGTGTGTAGTATAAAGGTATTTTTGCATTACATTCTTGGGTTGCCTATTTTCCTGGTGAAACATTTATGAAAATGTACTGTACATATTATGTTACTGTCAGCAATGAAATGTGAAATGTTTTCCAAATACTCTATTTTTATACTTATCTACACTGTACTGAAATATACTTTTTCTACAGAGCATAAAGAAATTACCAGATTTAATGGCAAGACACACAAGCCATACTGTTAATAGGGAGTGTGGTGTATGCGAATCTTTGGCATGATGGCTTATGCTTTACTGTGACACTACCACAGATTCAACAAATAACTGGACTGAAGGAGTAAATCCACTGATGCTATGTTGGATTATTTTTCCCTTGTGAAAAAAAGAAATAAACTTTCTTATTGTATATGAGAGTTCATGTATTTTCTGGTATGGCATTACAGGGCCTGATTTGTGCAATGCTGAGGTTGTTGAGCTGTCAGGGCATGATATCCTGCTAGGAAATGTCCTGGATCATTTGAGTCAACATGAGAATAAGGCCAGTGTTAAAGAATTCGCTTTACTGCATGGGGTGTCAGAATACATTCCTGGCCAAATGTTACATTGTTCATTTTCCGTTTGTGAAAGCAGCCGGATTAGGTCAACTTGCACACAGGGTGCAGTCCTTCCTGTGATCCTCAGCATGTTCAGTCCCCTCCAAATCAAAAACTTTTATATTGTTTCATTTTTGTGTAACTTGTTCTCAGTGACTTGTTCTTACAAGAAACTATTAAAATGGATTTCCAAACCTGTCAGCAAAGTAGAACTTCTGTAATAAACTTATATCTGTAAGTTCACATTTATCTTTATTGTTCTTTTCTTTAGAGCTGTACAGTTGTGTTTGACTGTTACTTTACACTGAGCAAATAGGGCAAATGCATACACATTCCATACCAGCCAAGAACTGAACCAAAAATCAAACCTGTTATCCTATGTTAATGTAATGCTATAGGATGCATAACAATCATCCTGAAAAAGATTTCAACACATTACTGAGCCATGGAGGGCAGAGCAGAATATGCAGTTACTCACAGTTTTTGAATTACATTGGTTTTCAATTTTAAACTTTAAACTTTGGTTTGGTGGTTTGGTTTTGTGACCTCAATTTAAAAAGGGGAAATACAGCTATTATATTGAAACAAACCAGCAGAGTTTGGTAACTTCATATCATCATTATTTCTGAGAACCCACATCATGCTTTTCACAAGTTTTTATTTCCTGCAGTAATGCATTACATCTGCTAAGGGGTGAAACAGATGGATTACAATGTGCTCTAGGGAGATTATGGTGAGCATGTGGGAATGTTCAAGGGAGTTTTTCACCAGAAGGGTCCCAGACACATAGTAGTTTAAATAGAAAGCAAAACGTCTTGTCTCATTCCAAGGAAATCAAGACACTAAAATTCTCAAGAAATTCTAAGAGTAATACAATTGAAACCTTTTTCCAATATAATTTTGTAATTGCGCATCAGCTAGTTTCCTCTTGCTATAATTTCAACATTTTTACCACCTCAGGCTAACTGTCCTTGCTGTGTGCTATATCTAGAAGTTTGGTGGATTTCAGAACAGGCAGACATGGTTTGCTTGACACGGCTTTTGACTTTTAATTTCACTTCCTCCCCTGCTCTGCTTTATTTGGCTTTGACGTCTAGTCCATCTCCCCCTCATTCCTCTTGTGAAACATAGCATATGAGGATCCTTTCCATTTCCTGTCCAGAGGTGAACAGGCTAAGCAGAAGTGGCTCACATGGACTATAAACAAAGACGTTCCTTTCTGGTGAGACTGTTCTGACCCTGTGCATGTGTGTAACGTCTCTCTTTTTGTACATGAGTGTCGAAATACGCCTCTTCGGGCAGTATTATAAAAACAGCAGCACAGTGACTGCATATGGTGAAACAGTGTTGGAATCAAGCTAAAAGACTTATAAAGTCAAGGCCTACACTTGAGAGGACCAATTTAAAGGTTTGAGCTACAAATATATTGCTTATTGCTTATACTCTATGTTAATACGAATAGAGCTTCCTCAATAAATCCGTTTCTGTGGGTCATTAATACATTGTAAATGACCACAGGGTGTCAGTGTAGTGCAGTTGATGTAGCATCGATCTGTAATTAACATGCTTTCATAACTTAAATATGAGAGAAATATATCTAGAACCTATTTTATGTCCATGTTGATGACTGGAAGAGTGGTAATTTAACCATTTTGCTGACATTACCCTCACTTAGCCGACTAACAATCATTTCTATAGGGACAATTTTTTTGGCAGCATTGTTAACATATTCTAAGAGAAATATAACCATTTCTGCATTCTAAACAGCAATTTAAGCATAAAAAAGTTTTGCAGTCATACTTAATTCAAAGCAGGGTGCTTTAATGGGTGAGTGAACAAAATGCAGGATGTACAAGTGCAGGAATTTGATACTGTTTGCATAATAAAGGTCAGTGTGACCATTACCCTTTACAACAAATGCCTCCATTCAGCCAGAAGAAAGGATCTTACGTAGTGGAGATTTGCAACTAAGATTCACAGGGTTAGCACTGCCTCAATAAATGTTCACAGTGTGCTTTGTGTTCTAGCACAAAAAGGATGCAAGGCAAATAGTTATGGATTTAGTGATGATAACTGTGTTCCCATTTTAAGAGCATTCCAATGTTATTGATGTGTTCATAACATCTTGTTTCACCATTCCTTGTTTGGGGATGTCCCTAATTTACCTAGATGTGTACATTAGATCTTACATTTTTCTGGTGTTAGGTTGAAATAGCTGAGTAAACCCTGATTAAAAACTAAATAATCAAGTCGTAAGTCATCAAAGACTCTTGACTTACTGTGATTTGTTATTAGTTATATCAAGTTATTGTTTGATTTGGTTCAAGCAAATGGAGTTATATTTATTTGGTTGGCTTGAAGTGTTTATTACATCTGTGTGGCACTTAATCTGGCCAATGTTCACTGACAACTGATCAGTTGAAGAAGACATCTTAGGCATGTGAGAGAGGTAGTGCAGTTATGCATCTAATGAGATCAGGGCCAGCTGTAATGATCTTACATCACCTTTCAGAGTAAGAGTAATTAGAGCATTGTGAGATTGAAATAATTTGTATTTTACCCTGACTTCCTATAGCTATCATTGGTTTGATTAATATGACATACAGCTACCCACTATGTTTTATGTTTATTAATATTTCCCAGCCACCTCATATGATTCCCAGACAGCTGAATCATAAATTGTTAACAGGCATATAATTTCTTCAGTGCACAGCAGCAGGACGGGAGCAGTACATTGTAGATTGATAGTTAGCTGCAGTACATAACTTGTTAGTAAGTAACCATGATGTCAGTCATTATTATTAATTATAATTTTACCATGGATTATGAGCACATAAGAAAACAAGAAGTTTTACGAGGAGAACAAGCTATGAAACACCTTTTTTTGTTGTCAAGGGCAGGGGTGGGGACCCTGTGGCCATAGGGCCTCCTGCTGCCCTATAAAGTGTGTGGCCCTAAACTGAGTGTGAGGGAAAAACACCCCACCCATTATGAACTGGATCAATTCTATCATTGAAAATGATATTGTTGGGTCCTGTGAGATATGTGCCATTACAGTTTAGACACGCATGAAGACACTATTAAGTGAAGAGTGTTCAGTGGTATAGAAAGTCTCTAGAACTATGTGAAAGCTTGTAAGGGTCTCAAAGACTTCATATGGTATGAAAGTTACTGCATATCCACAGTATGTAGAGGCTCTTTTGGGTACGCATGTGTGTGCATATTTGAGTGTGTGTTTGTGCACTTGTTAGTCCCTACGATGCATGTGTTGTGTGTGTGTGTGTGTGTGTGCAACACGCAATAAGACAAAGGAAACTGTTGTATTATAGTACTCCAATCAAATTGCTTGCTAAAACTGTCCATTGTTAACTGTCACTTTTAGTAACAATGTTAATCATCTCAGCACCCAGGTCTGAGTACCAGCAGATTTCTTTCAGGTTGGGGGGTTCTCTAAATCATTCAAATCTAGAGAAACTTCTTCATGGATTGCAAAATAACTCAATCTTCAGATTATGCCCTTTGACTCTGGAATGCACAGTCACACTAATAAGTCATATTTTTGTTTCATTTAAAGGAATCTATAAAATACTGCACATTCAAATGAGTTTTGTTCTATATTTGAAAAAATAAGCTAAGAACATTTCTAATTTAAATAGTGGAAAATGTTGCAAAATAAACATCAAATGCCCTCACCATTTGATTTCCAATCATGTGCCATTTCAGGCTTTTATCAACATTTAGTTGTGTTTTAAGAGTTGTGTTTTAAGGCCCTGGATGGGCCACCTATATTCAAACTTCAGTAGAACTGACAGGAGAGAAAAAGATGGGTTTTTTTTTCAAGGGCTGTCAAAATTGCTGTGAAATATTTCTCGCTGATGTCCATATCTCAGAGCTGCTGGGAGTCGGTGAGTGACAGGCCGGACATGTTGAGCGTAATGCACTATGCTGTCAATCACAAGAACTGGGAGGTCGCTGAGAGGAAGTCAAGGTCATGCTTGAGTTGGGCATTGGAGCGTATGTGAGTGCATACTTGAGTGAGAGAGAGAATGAAAAAGAGAGAGATGACAGTCCATACTACAACCAAGCAAGATGACAAGAATACAGAGAAGTCACCTCTTGCTATTTGATTGTGGTGTTATCAAATGACACGGTGTAGATACTGCAATCAATATCAAAAACCTGGGCTAAAAATGTCCAGGGTGTATTATGTGTCAGGACTTACATCACCATATGAAAAAACACCAGACACTGTTTGAGCAAACGGCTTTCAGCACCTTAAAATGAACATGAGGACCTGAATGAAAGAGTTAACCACCCAGACTCACCAGGCACACTTCAGCAGGGTGAGGATTCATTACATGTGAGCTGACGCTGACAGTCAGGGTGGCGAACCATGTGTCCTGTCTCCGCTGGAACCTGAGACTAGTCAGGCATTGGTTTACCATGGCAGGAGCGCACATTTGCAGCAGGGGAGCAGTTTTGACAGAATGAAGATCTAAGTACTCTATTAGAAAATGGAGTAGCAGCCAAGATCTGCAATGCAACCGCCCTGGGCCCTCTGCTTCTTTAAACTTGAACTGTTACTTATGAGCTGGAGCTGAGTCTACCAATTGTCACTCAGAAGCCCTGCTATACTGAATTGTTGACATCATGAGCCCTGTATGACCATGTCAACCATGTTAACCCTTGTTTTTTTTACACTGATGAACTTATGATGGAAATCAGATGACACCAGGCCCATTTGATAGCTCAAGTTTTCTTCACCCTCTTTTTATTCTTTTTCCCTCTCAGTCACATCTATTACATGATACATGATAGTCCAAGCTTGGTGTCCATCTCATGCAAAAATAAAACCCCCATTACTCTCCCTTGTTGGGTCATTAATGTGATTTATGAGGAAACTCACTAATTGAGGGCCATTCGTTGAGGGATAAATCTTTAATGAAAGCGAGTTCAAATGTCGGTTAAAATAAATCTTTTTTTTTCTCTCCAGTGTACAGTAATATAAGTCCTCAGAGGTCATGTCTTTGATGCTTCACAGGGCCAATGACACAGTGAGCTGCAGCACGGCTGCTCTCACAGGGTAACATTATGTCCCCAGGGCTCCTGTTAGAGCCAATGTCCTCAGCAGGTCCCCTCTGCTCAGTCCGACAATGCACATTGCAGGGACCAGAAGTGAGCCTTTCTACGTATGTATACATACATATGTATGCATTTATGTACATTTACCTAACAAAACAGTAGCCAGAACAGTAACAAAGCAGTATCATGATATAGCTGTCAAAATGTACATATTGGATCATTTTTTGTGCTTAGGACATGAAAGTCACATTGTTCCCCAGTAAAACACAATTCAGAAAACATGAGGGTCACATTTATTCACATGAATAAATGAGAAGAGGTTTATGTGGTGCTGGCACTTATGAAGGGGAATTTTTGATAATTCCTCCTGCCAAAATTGCTCTGGGTTCTGCATAGCTTTTGTTTGTTTGTTTTTGTTTTTTTTGGGACTGCTTTCATGAGTGTGAACTACAAATGCTAGATTGAATTTAAGCCTGAAGATAGAGCTGGGTAACTGGAAGTAGTGATTTTGTGTGCAGTTAACCACTGATATAATCATAACCATATTGACATAGGCATAGGCACATTTGGCCAAGCTTAATCTTTGATGAGTGAATCAAGTTTTTGGCACTCGTGTGCTGGTGCATATTGGTGTTCATGACTCCCTCTATCATAACAAGGGTTCCGAGAACTATAGATGCCTCACACCCCCAAAGCATAATTGACCTCCTGCCACATTACACAGTGAACAGGGTTTTTTGCTGCAAAAGCTTCATCTTTTTTGCACCAAACAACACTGAAGAGCAACTACAAAAACCTCAATTTTTGTTGGACATTACAGTAGAAAGTTTTAGATCAAATGTTTTTCTCAGTTCCTTCGTAGCCATCTCACAGTTTGTGGAGGTCAGAGTCCATTTATTTGCATTTTGCAGAGCTCTCTGATCTGAGCCTTGATAATCCATGCTACCAATCAATTTCATCTGTGTATTTTGATTTATACCCTATGGAAAACAAAGCCTTTGTATGACTCTATAGTTTCATGACTCTGTATATTTTCTTTATAATACAGACCATGGCCCTCACGGTTTCTGGAAAAATATTTCCCACAACCTCTGAAATAACACAGTATTCCAACAGTACATAGATCAGAAATGGGAGCCACGTTTGCGTTGTTCTTCAGGAGTGACATTATTCCAGCTGTGGAGTTCATTCTTAAATCATCAACACAGTGTAAAGTTGGTGCAATTAGCAGCGCAGGTCACAATGACATCCTCATAGCAGAGAGACAGCTCTCAGAACCACTCTGTCACCCTGTTAAAATCTATTATAGATGCTGTTCTTCCAGCTACACAGCATATTGGAACAAATGACAGAAAGGTTTGGGGGGGACCTCTGTGTTAATAAAAGTCTCTTTAAGATACAGTCTTTCCTGCTGAAAGTTGGTCTCTTGAGATAAAATTCTGTATTGAAATATTTAGGCAGCCTTCCCGTGTACACGCCCCTTCCCTCCAGCCCAGTGGCTCCGACAGAGTGTAATGACCTTCTCTGTTCTGTGTAATGACAGCAGGAGCGGAAGCACGCAGAAATGTGGATGGATGAGGGTGCTCATTCTCCTCAGCAGCTGGCCGTTCTGCTCCTTGTAGTAGGCAGTATTCCTATAGCATTAATAATTGAATTTTGGTGAGGACATTAGCCTGGCTGCACATCAGTCTCCAGCAAGGTCGCTTCCCGTGGCAGAGAGCACTGGGCGTTGCACTCGGGCACTTAATCTCTGAGCCACAGCAGGCCGAAAGGAATGGGCTTCTGATTTGTGGGCCATGTGGGAAATGGCTGTGATGGGCCAACAGAACGTAAATATTGTCCCACATAAACTATGGGTCTAACGATAATGAAAAATCTGACAGCCTCTGAAATTGCAAGGCTCCTTATATAGTCTTGGCAATTAAGCTGTAACACGAGATGCAAAGACATGCATGTGACACACACACACCAGGTTCACACATCACAAATGCTCACATTGCACAGTAAATGCTCTTAATTCTGTAATTCCACTTTATGATGTACTATTTTGAAATAAAAGATAATGTAATTCTTCCAAGGCACAAATTCTCATTCACCAGTGTCCCCTAGTGGCAGTGGCATTCACCAAAGGTTTTGCCATATTCCTTGAGGTAACAATGAACAGATGCTTCCAAACTGGTTTATTGTGTAATACTGTCATGCGACATCGCCAGTTGATGTGTCACAGAGAGAGGAGTACACACGGAGCCAGACTTCTCCATAATTGAATCACTGAGCTGGGTAGTGTGGTCTCTCTGGGCATGCCTAATCAGCCAGTAGAGACCAGAGATGTTGCACAAGACTAAAATCAATCAGAGTTGTAGAGCTGACAAACAGATCCAGGATAAGCAAACTTCTTTACAAATACTTGGGTAAATTTTCCTGAAATCAAAGATTCTCAGTCATTACACACTTGATGAGATGAACTATCATAATATATTGTATACATATGTTGATCAGTGGAAAAAAACCAAAAAGCTAAAATTCTGAATTTACTGATGGCGTTAACACAATGAAAGGACTGATGTAGCAAGAACCTTAAATAAGGTCATTTTAAAGAACATTTAATTCAATGCCTGGGTTGCAGGCATGTATTTATACATTTCTGAAGGTATTCAATGATAATGTCTAAACAAATGACAAAAAATCCATTTGTAAAATGTACTCTTGGTCCTCTGCTTTTTCCTCATCAAGATGGACACGCTCCATTACAGCCATGAATCACTAATTGATAGATCGCTGACAAATGACACCATTTCATAAGTATCCATTACTCAGTTTCCCCTTGGGCTTGATAATGTATCCAGGGTGGTGAGAGAACCGGTCGCCCATCATTAATTCATTTGTCAAAGAAGCAGTGTTTAAGAACCGCACATTTCTGTAGCCGCTCCATGGCCCACTGCCCCCCTCATTCCAACCCCTCCATCCCAACTCCCCCCCCACCGCAGTGCCCCCTACCACCACCACCTCAAGGATGCATGACATGACCTCACAGACTTTGCACCTAATTATACTAGCATGGCCATGGAGACATTTGATTAGAGGGGTGGATTAGATGGTGATTAGATGGGATATTTCTGATGGATTCTGGAAGAAGGCCAGGTACACCATTCTGTGAGCAGTATTCCCCTGAGACTCAATCCCTGAAACCATAACACAGGCCTCCAGGAAGATCAAGAACCAGAAAAGCAGTGAAGAACTGAATTGCCTCAGCCTCCCTTTGGAGCTGGTACATTATGTCAACTTAACCTACTGCTGCATTCTGAGGCTCTGCAATAATTGTATTGGCTTGTTCCCATTAGTCCTGTTAACCTGTGTCGACAGCCAGTGCAGAGACAGGTCCACTGGAAAAATAATCTTTATTACAATGTGCAGTTATCTGTGTAGGGTTGTCAGATGTCTACCCCTTTTCCAACCACAATCTCATAGTGGTAAACAACTAGTGACAAGTGCAAGTGCTCACTAGCTGGGTAAAAAACTAGCAAAGTAAATATTAGTTAGCAAAAACCCATGGAGAAAAAAAACACTATAGTGAATTCAAGTTCTCCCTCCTTCTCTTGTACAGTGAATGAAGTCTCTGTCTAACTGGACGTGTTCAATATTCTCTTTTTTAATAATTCAAAAGTCTGGGTCATGTGTCTATTTCAAATATTTTGTTGCAAAATATAATATAAAAAACAGCAAAGTCACTTACGATTTCTTGTTATGTGGTACCCACAGCAACACAAAAAATATGTTTTTTTTTTTTTGTTCTCATCTTCCCATCTGAGATTTTTGAGAAATGATAAGATTGAAAGTGTATTTACAGATCCTATTGGCTGCCAACATCCCTTGTGCAGTGAATTTCATTGTTGCATTTTCAATTATGTTGCTCTCATTGATGCAGGACCTAAATACAAAATGCACCCACTAGTTCAAATTTTAAATAGTTAACTGAAGTTTTGAAATCCCTTGATGGAGGCTGTGTCAAATTAGCTTATGATTTCTCTAATGGTTTGCTTTTCTTTTTGTGAAAAAAAAACTTACATATTTTCCAACTGCATGGAGTTTTACCCAATAAATTAATAAAATATTTTAACACAGTAGTAACACGTGTTAGAAGATATCACAAGACCACAGCAAATACAGTTCCCACAGTTCAAACACTGGGCATTTAATGGGGAAAAAAACAGACATAAAAGTCTAACAGGGGGAAGCTAAAAGTCAAGTCCCATCCAAACACATCAAAACACAGTCTAGGTTCTCCTTCAAACAAGGTCATACATTAGTGTAGACTCTCTATTTTGTGTGCCATTTCCACTGCTCACAACAGCAAATCCTCCTCACTTCCACACCCGGCACAGGTGAGAGGTCTCCCTTTTATTTGGTGTTGAAGAACTTAAACCCTTGTCAGGTGTTGTCACCAGGAAGGCATAGTGGCCACCAGTGGGGGAAGTACCAGCCCTCGATCACCTCTTCCCTTGTTGAGTCACTATATATTGCCATCAGAAAGTGGCAGAATGTCCCACCTCTGTTCTGTAAAGTTACCTATAGATTGCATGTGTATTGCATATGCTTAATTACATTGTGTTTTTTTCCACAATAGTTACCAATCTATGACAGTTAACATGACAATCAGTGCCGTATGGATTTAAAATAAATCAGTCAGATTAAGTTCTGTTTAAGCATAGTCATGTCTCACAGCAGTGTAATCATTTAAGGCTGGGCCAGAGTACCCTGGGTAGTATAACACAGGCACAATCATGTAGCACTGGAGCGGAGAGGATAAGGCATAGATGACCCATTTATACAGCAGCCTGCGTGAGCACGCTGGTCAAATGCACCTGATTTATCTCACCAGCAGCAAGTCCTTCACCTCATGTCCTTGCTTCTGCACCAGCTGTTATGCACTGGACTGAGAAGAGTGCAAGGAGAGTAGTGCCTCTGTATTCCCATACAAAAATGAAATATATTGTACTATATTAACAAAATTGTGGTTTGGTGCATAAAGATATTGCAAGTACATCTAAATTGTATTAATGCAAAGCAGAAATACATTGCAATGTATCGAAATGGCAAAGGTTCACATGTTTTTAATGTATTGATAAAGCTAAAAAAATATATTCTCTAAAATATATTCTTAATATATTATTTTTTATATACTGTAGGTTCACCCATGAGCATTTTAATCCCATCTAGCACAGGATGTGTCAGCATATGGGCTCTTTCACAGCTGGGTTTTTTATATCTTTCGTGTGTTTTTCTAAGGACAGAGAGAAAGTAGTACAACTTCAAATATTAATCATAAGTGTACATTTGAATATTATATTTGTGTATCCAAGTTCAATCATTGCGAAACTTACTTTTCATGCAGTCAAAGGCTGTACTGAACTTCTTTTACTTTAGGTTACTTTGGATTACCATTTTGCTATTATAATATTCACAATAATTCCAAAGCTGCATTTTCAAAATTCAGCTGAATGAATCTGAAATCTCTTAAATTACATTTTTTTCTCTGAAATTAATTCTTTGGCTTAACCCTGTTCATCTTAATCTACCTGTGAACAAAACATTTTGGTGCAGTCAAAACCATTACAATGTCAACCATCTGTGCAAACATAGCAACAGGGCTGCAAGGGGGAAAAAGATGTGATTCCTTGCAGTAGATCAAATAGCAGGTCATCTGATACGGATATCAGTCCTCGCAGCAAGAGATACCCATGACCTCCCCCCCACCACAGCAGGAAAGTGATGGGAGGGGGCACAGGTCCCATGGATCCTATCAATCAGCCAAGTGCTGAAGGAGTCTGCTCAGGCATTTGTTCACCAGTGTGTAAAGTGGGGATCAAAGTGCAGCTCTTTTTTCTATGGTGTGAAAAACAGAAATGTGTGACTCCGGACAGACATCTAATCCAGCTCAGAACCTTTAAAACTGTCCTCTTTCCGCTATTTATGCAGATTTGACAGCGCTAAAAAATGAGTTATACACAGTGTCAAGGTGCCCGCACTTAAGACAGCAGCCTTGGCAAGAATCAGCTGTAAGATTCTATGTCTCAGTGAGGCAGCATGCAAGTGCAATAAGGATACCATTACCCCTGGGCCTGATTGGTCTGCTACAATAAATCAGAGCTTGGATCGGGGAGGCAGAGAGATACGCATTGTGAAGGTGCAACAAGCTTGGTGGTTCATAAGTGGAAGTGCACTCCAGATGTCCTTGAGTGATTATCTTGTCTGCATGCTGCTGAAAGGGCAAGCACTCGTCAGGGTCTTTGTGTTAATGTGAAAACAGAGCGTCATTAATTCCCATGGAACTCCACCTCTACACTTATCATGGAACCACAGCGTGCCCCTCCTTTCACTATCCCCACCCACTCATTCAATTCAGTGACTGGCCTCTTGTTTTTGCCCCCTTTTGAAAATAAAAGCACCTTGGTTTTCATTGCCACCAGGGGAAACAATGTCAAATATATTGAGGCATACTACAGAACAAATACTAAACATGCACCAGAAATGAACAAAATAATTGTTAACTGACTGATATGGAGTCAAAAACATAACACTCCTTCAGCATAAAGAGTTAATTCAATCAGTTGTTCAGTATATTCTCAGCACCCATATCCTGTAGTAACCTTTTCTTGTTATATAGCTGAAGGTAATTTGGGCTGGGCTTTGACAGAACCCTTCTGGGAAAACTAGGAAGTGGTAGTGGAAGTGGTGGCCAGTTGAGGGCTGTCTTCCCACTGGATCCAGTGGAAAAATCCACGCCCCAGAAGAGTGCTGTGGGAGACCTTGTCTTTTGGATGCCATGTTAAACCGAGGTCCCGACTCATACTGAAGATCCCATGGTGCATGCAACAAAGATCAGGAGGTTCCTGAAGCCTAGGCCAAATTCCAAAAGGCAGATCAAAGCCAGACAAGGACAGTCTGCGTATACACAGAGACTCTTTCATTCTGAGCAAGGATCAAACATATTTAAATCAATATACAACAGATAACATGCATGAAAATTGGCTGTAGCATGCAAAGCTCTTATTTTTTCATATAGCAAGAATGCAAGTGGTGGCAATCTACACCCCAGTTCAGTCTTCTTAGAAGAGATTCAGAGATCACACAGCTGGTACTTCTGAGAAGGAGTTTTTGTCATTTCAGTCAAAGTGTGGCAAACACAGAATGTACTATACACACGATTCCTGTAAGTTCAGGATTTGTTAAAGCATCGCGAGATGTTATCTAATCAGATCACGACAACAGGCATGTACAGATGCTTGTTGAAACACATCGGAAGGATGAGCAGCTTACTACATCACTGGAACCAACATTCTGCAAGATAACAAGATGGTATGATAAAAAATCGCACCATCAGAATGACAGGATTATTGCTCATACATTATCTCCCCTGGGAAAGGAATGCATCGATTTATATCCCCTAAAAAATTCATAACAAAGCTGACAGTTGTCCAACTCATTTGGAAAAAATACTAATACTGTAAACCAACATTGCCTCCACCTGAGCTCTGCATCTAGAAACAAAGAAAGAAAGAGGAAAAGAAAACATCGCTATCAGATGTGATTAATGATGATAATGCTTTAAAAAGGTTAGGAGGATAATGAAATCCCATGACATTATTTGAACATGGGTGAATGAATGATGATTACTCCCAGGCTGAGGAAGCACTCCCCCCCCCCCAAGCTCACACACACGCTGTCCTAAAATAACCTCTGGAGAATGGAGGCACACCTGTTAACATAATGTTGTCATCGCTGGCTCACTGCCTCTAATGCATTCAATACTTTCATTTCATATCTCATTCAGGAAACAGGGGCACTTCGTCACTCCTGTCAATGTGACAGCGTGATGGTGGTGATTTCGGGGATTTCTAGTGCTATTCCTCAAAAATGCACATATACATGAAAATATTTAATCAGAGCAGAAATATATATGTTCTAATGTGCACCATTATTTTGAGCCTGGATTGTACGGCTTAACATAATAAGACATCATGTGAAATGGATATTAGCAGCTTAAACAGTGTTAAATTACTGTGTCTCATATGTATTGACTAACAATAGGCTCTTCAGCATTCTTAAATCTTAATGACATTTCCGTCCTTCAATGAAGCACTGCATCAAGGTTTAATTAAATTCCACCAGCTCATCATACATTACTTACGTAAAGAAGAATTTAGCCTGGCAGATAACTGTGTTGGCCTGTCTCAGGAAACACCAGAACATTAATGATGTTTATCTGTCTGTCTCCTTGGTGCTTAAAACACAAAAACTGACAAGATAGTCTTAGATTGTCTTAATGTTCATTACTTTGGATATTGTTATTTGGATAGACTTCTGCACAGGAGGGAGATGCAAGCTAAGCATGACTGGGTCTGGCAAGTACATGAATTAAGGACCAAAGACAACTAGGATGCTGGTATTAGGAGACTGGCAGGGGACATTCCTACATTTACATTTACATTTATTCATTTGGCAGACACTTTTATCCAAAGTGACTTACAAGTGATGCAGAGTACCACACATGCGAAAGTCAGACATGGAGTCACAATATTAGATGTGCTGCATGACCAAATTTCAGTAGTTGGCCACACAAGGTACAAGCTAGCTAGTAGAGACACAAGTGCATAAAACTATTAATTATTTTATTATTTTTTTAATGAAAAACAGAGTTTAGGATATGAGAAATTGCTTTAGGTCATAGTGATTTGGGTGATTGAGTGAGTGCCGAAGAGCTCTGTCTTCAGATATTTCTTAAAAATATTGAGGGATTCAGCAGAAGGGATGACATGTGGAAGGTCATTCCACCATCAGGGGACAATGGTAGAGAAAGTTCTGGATAGTGATTTTATGCTGCAATGTGATGGGACCACCAGACGCCACTCAGTAGCAGAGCTTAGTGGTTGGGAGGGAACATACGCTTGTAGCAGAGCGTTCAGATGGGTAGGTGCAGCTTTGTTGGTTGTTCTGAACCTTGCATCTGAAACGGGCAGCTACAGAGAGCAAGACAAAGAGAGGTGTAACATGGGCCCTTTTCAGCTGGTTGAAAACCAGATGCCCAGCCACAGTTGTATCAGCTGCAGAGGCTTAATGGTGCATGCAGGAAGGCCAGCCAATAGAGCATTGCAGTAGTCTAGTCTTGAGATGACAAGGCCCTGGACAAGGAGCTGTGCGGCATACTCAGAAAGGTGTAGCCTGATTTTACGGATGTTGTACAGTGCAAATCTGCATGATCTGGCTGTCGTCGCAATGTGGTCCTTAAAGTGTAGCTGGTCATCAAACACTACCCCCAGGTTCCTTGCAGACCTAGATGGAGTTAGTGTCGTTGAGCCAAGCTGTACAGTGATGTCATGCTGAATGGACAGACTGGCTCGGACGATGAGGTGCTCAGCCTTAGACAGGTTGAGTTGAAGGTGGCGCTCCTTCATCCAATCTGAGATGTCCGAGAAGCAGGCAGAGATTCGTGCTGAGACCGTGGGGTCATCAGGATGGAATGAGAAGTAGAGCTGGGTGTCATTGGCATAGCAGTCTTTGTGCCATGCACCTGCATGATTGGGCCCAGTGAGGTTGTGTGCAGTGAGAAGAGGAGGGGGCCAAGCACAGATCCTTGAGGTACCCCAGTGGTTAGCCAATGTGATTTAGATACCCCGCCCATCCAAGATACCTTGAAGAACCTCCCCTGGTCCACCTGAAAAAACACCTGTGATGAAGCAGACTCTCTGCTGTGGAGTTGTAACATTTCAGCTCAGGCTTTCTTTTCCTTGTAAAATGTAAAAATTTCAAACATAACTCAGTCTTTCTATAAAGTCATTGCTCAGATTGAATGCACTGAGTCTTGCCTCAGCACTGGTGTGTGCTCAGTGTTTACATTTACATTTAGTCATTTGGTAGACACCCGCATCCAGTGCAAACTAACGAATGTGCATTCAATAGAATTAAGCAATTGCTGCACAGACACTTAACCATCCTTTGAATTCATTGCCATTGTAGGACACATTGCACAATAGGATAAGTGCCGTCAAAGCTCAAAGCAAAATGGTTAGCATCCATCAGGGAGGCAGAGGCTACATACCAGTATAGGGTAGAGATGAGGCTCTCTCTGGCTCATTTTAACTTTAGAACCAGGTGAAAAGCACTGACACAAGATCAGTTGTTATTATTATTATTATTATTATTATTATTATTATTGTTGTTGTTGTTGTTGTTGTTGTTGTTTTGTTGTTTTGTTGTTGTTATTACTAACATCAAGAATAAGAGGAAGAAGAAGAAGGAAGAAGAATGAATTGGTATATATTGGTGCTGGTATATAATTGATAGAAAGACTTCCTCCACCAACTTTTTCTGTGCCTCTCGTTGCTTATGAAACTCCTCTGAATTCCCCTCCAGTATTATTATTTTCGATGTTACCTATTGCGCAAAGTTTGCCAATCAAACTGAACAGCGTGTATTTCATACAATGCTGAGTAAATGCCCGCCGTAAGTGCACATTTTATGAGCTCATTTCAACATAAGGGAGAGGACGTTGAAGGACAAAGCAAAAATGTATTCAACATTTTCCTGTTTCAGAACAATTTATTCGTACCGGCCTGCGCAAGCGTCTCCTCCACGTGGCAGCCAACCTGACAACTGTGTCCTGCTGGGGACATGGTCTCCTGTGTGGAATTCACTCCATCACAAAAGGGGGCGAGGCTTTGCTCAAGTCAGGAGAATCCGGCTGGACAGCGACCGATTGCGTCCACAGGGCGAGATCTCCGCAACACATCAAAAATGCCACAGAATGGTCTGTACCTCACGGCAAACTGTAACCCGGACCACTCCACCAGTTTTACACGTTGTGTCACGCATCAACCGGGAAGAGAGAAACTCCTTTTGGATGAAGGAGGAGGTGAGGTTTAAGTGTTTTATCTTGCGATCTGTTGAGTTTGCTTTATTTTTATTTATTCAGCTGCTGCCACAAAGTAGACTGTTTTGCCACATTTCGTACCTGGGGAATTGGATTCCGAAATTAAAGATGGAAAGGAGAAAGACTTGGGTTGATTACTATGGTAACGGCAAGGCGTTTCGTATTTCCAAGCAACGATATAGCTGCTGGGCGACGGTGATGTGCTTACTGTCTTTGGTGGCCAAGGTTGATAACTGTCCTGCCTACTGCACCTGCAGGGAAAACAACGGGACCGTCACATGCCGAAACCTGCGGGAGAGAGCCCTACCTACCAATTTGCCCCAGTGGGCTAAGACTTTAATAGTGAGGGATTATAATATCACAACTTTACTTGGGGGTTCTTTTTCTCACAACGACACAGAGCTGGAGCTCGTGAACCTTTCTCTGTCAGGCAATAACATCCAGATCATCGAAGCGTACGCTTTCTTGGGACTCACTCGCCTGCAAAACTTGGATTTAAGCCACAACCGTTTGATATCTATTGCCAGTCAGGCTTTCTATGGTTTGCACGAGCTGCGCTGTCTTTGCCTCAATGACTCTTCTTTGAATTCAGCTGCCATGCATGTGTCAAACGCTTTGGCAACCGATAGTTTGCGTAACCTCCAAAGGCTTGAATTGTCGGGGAATCAATTAAAAAGTGTGCCCATCACAGAATTCCACTCACTGAACTTGACAATGCTGGTATTAACCAATAACTCAATTCAGACCTTAGGGAAAGAAAATATCTCCAATTTGAACGAGCATAAAGAAATACAGGTGTATTTGGCGTCGAACCCTTTTAAATGCAACTGTGAACTAGACAGTTTTTATTACTGGCTGAAGAACGCTTCGCAGTGCGCTGACGCGAACCTATTATTGTGTTCCGAACCGGAAAGTAAAAAGGGAATGCCTCTCGAGAAACTAAAAAAAGAGGATGTGGAGTGTATAAGTTCCGACCTAGAGGCAGTGTCAGAGGCTGTGTCATATGTGTTCCTTGGGATTGTCTTAGCTCTGATTGGAGTGGTGTTCCTCATGGTTTTATATCTGAACAGGGAAGGCATCAACCGGTGGCTAAACAACATCCGAGAGGCGTGCCGTGATCAAATGGAGGTGTATCACTACAGATATGAGCAGGACTCCGACCCCAGACTGGCGAACGTAGCCGTTTAGACCTACAGTATTAATGCCATTATCTCATATTTGAACCATAATTACTGTGGTGGACTTTACTGAAATAGAATGACTTTTGAGAATCTGAAATCAGGAGCAATATACTTACAAAAGCCTTGAATACATGTCTTGTTAATAGAATATTTGATTGTATAGTTCCTCTTAAAATACTTGGGAATTAGAGTAACTGATAACACTGCTAAAAGAACATGTTAATAGCTTGTAAGATAGACATATCAATTGCTTGATCTTACAAGCTATTGTGTACTATTTTCAAAGAAAGTTCTTTTTTTTTACCTTTTATCAATGAATCTACATTGCAGTATCAAAATTTATATAACAGATAGACACTGGAGCAATACTATGAAGTCCAAAGCAATGAAATCTATCTTTGAAAATTTAGCTAAGAGGTTAGAAGTGCAATATAAAATAATCATAATATCTAGCCTAGGAGCAAATGAGCAGAGTTATGTTACATCTGATTTCCACATGTGTAATTTACAAAGGAAAGATGCATGCACATGTACATATGATCTCAAATGTACCCCCTGAGTGTACAACAGGGCATCATTTGATATCTCAGTGGAGGTCGATGAGATGGTGACTGTTCCGAGGGCCAGTGTGGATGACTCCCTCTGAGAGTGAAATTCGTCCACACTGCTGTTTCACCTTACACCCTCTGAGTTTTGTGGGGGGTGTTTTCGAATTGCATGCTTTAATTCTGAGTTCGAACGCAGATATATCATGTGTTTTTGCAGGGGCTCAAGCTATATTATCTATGGAATGCCACTGACTGGCTAACTCTTCACCATGGCTCTGAGGCACATGGCAGTTTCAGCCACATAAATGTGACATGTCACGATAAACTAGTGTTAAGTCTTCACAGCCATAAGCATTCACATGCGATAATATGCTGAATGTATATATATATATATATGTGTGTGTGTGTGTGTGTGTGTGTCTGAGACAGAGAGATTAAACTGTGTCATAAAAATATACCAATTAATGAAGCTTATTTGCAATTCCATCCATAATGTGTGCATTACATTTTTTCATGTTTCAACATGTAAATCATTGACATTTCTATGTAATACATGTTTTATTTGGAAAATATTTCATACAGTATATATAACATATATAATGTATACTGTATATGTACAGAATACAGTTTATTTTAGAGCTATGGTTGTCAAATACTGGATAAATAAACCGTATCATTGAATGATCATTTTAGGAGTATGTGAATACATATTTACATATATTCTACCTATATAATTTATTTCTAAGGGAATCACCTGCATGCAAATGAAACAAAATATAGTTTGAATGATACAAACCTTTCCTTTTTTTCTTTTGTCTTTTCTAAAACAATCTGACAAATAAAAATTTGAAAGGGTTATCATGTGCATTTGCAAGTCATAATGTCACTACAGCACAAGATTGCTGAACTCTGACTTTTCATAAGAACACCATGTGCTCCACTGTGAAACATTTTTTAGTAGTTAGTATTATGGGCAATTTTATAGACTTCTGACTACAATCTCATAACTTTTCAGATGTCCAATTACAGTGCATCATTTGGTACATAGATTATTGGGCACTAAAGCATGCAAGAGTCATGATTTGTCACTCTTAAGCTCCCATGAGTACTATGTAACTGTCCATGAACAGTAAAAGATTAGTGTCATCAGTTACAGGGTTTAAATGACCTGGCTAAAAATGCACACTCTGCAGAATTTGGAAAACCCTCTTTATTTTGAAATGTCACCCAAATCCAGTTTAACCTCACTTTGTCAGAATGTAATTTGTGATAAAAAGTTCTTTGCAGAGCCATAATGTTGCTACAGGTAGCAAAATATAGACAATGAGAAGAAAAAGGTTAATCATATTTCAAAGAGAAGATACTATCAGAGGGAGAGCATACTCAGGTGGGTTAATTATTAGCAGTTTATTAAGAATTCATTATTAGCGGAAACTACAGTAGTTTCTATCCAACCAATGACTTTGTCAGACTTTCCACATACTTCATAAATACACCTCAAAAGCACAATATATGTTCATTTTAGAATATGCTTTTCTGATTGCTGTCACCAAACTCTGCTCTGCTCAAAATTTGGTTGGGTTATTTAAGAAATTGCCTTGAAAGACAGTGTATGCATTTATTCATTTTGATATGACCTTTGTCTGTGGCATACAAATGATAACATTAATGACTGTATTCACTGTAACTTCAATAATACATTTTACTCATGCTAGGGCACACTAGGATATGTGTTCATTCTCAAGTCATGCAAATTTTTGTTGCCAGCTACCAACCTTGTACACAAGCTCAAACAGGTGTTTCATACATTTGACTCACTTACATCAAACAGAATATTGAAACACAAATGTCCTCCTCTTGTCTGGTTTGATGACTCACCGCTTGAATTTTGGAACACTGAAATGGTGAACTAAAATATTTCTTTTTAACGGTATTTATATGGGTTGCGTTTAAATCACTTGATGGCTATAATTTCATGTCATCAACTTCCAGATTTGCTGGAAACAATTTACCTCTAGTCAAAGAACTGCTACATGACTGAAGACATATCTCTGACGTAATTACACCAGAGATTGGATTAATCTCATCATTACTGTGACTAAAACCAAGGGACCGTTCATGTCCAATAAATCCTTCTGCTCCTGCACTTGCTTCATTTACTGATTTTAATTAATACGTCCCGGCCAACAGGGTGTTTGATGTTACTGGCAAGGTCAAATGCATCTTATTGCTGTCAGAGCATTTGGCTGAAGAGGTAAAGCCAGTGGCCTTGCACTGCAAGGTCACATTGCAGTCATTTTGCCCACAGTTTTATATAGTGTACGAGTTTAAACAGTATACTACCTAGCAATTAATATCATCTGCTATATTTTCAAATCCATGACTTTCTTTTGCTATGAATTCTGGAAGTGTAGGAATATCAAATCTATATTTATTGTTATATCAACATTCCAATCTTACCATGCAAACTTTTGATCACCCACTTTGTATAGAAATCATGTTGTTTCTGTCATGATCCATCTTATATTCTGTTTATTATTGCCCAGCAGAAAGTCATGCTTGACAACAAACCAATAAATGTTACTTTATCAGTATTCTCTTCTGTTACTGTTGCATATTCTATATGTCTGCACAGGACCCTCTTGTTTTGATTTTGAGACCAGTTATGCAGAAGATCCACTTGCTTCCAGAATGGAACTTTTCAGTATCTTGGGTGGGAGTATTAAATTCACACTGCTAATTAATTAATCAGGTAATTCCACCTGAGGAGCCCTCCAAGTAAGTGTGACGCCACGGCAGTAGGTGTAACTGCTTAAGAAGGATCTGGTCAGGTTAAATAATCAGGACAGGATAGACAGGATTGAAGGTAGAGGATCCAGACTCTGAACGCATGCATGAAATCAAAAACAGTTGATTATATCGATTTCTGCGTCTTTTCTGTCATTGTGTGAAAGTAACATCATGTAACCTCATGAAAGTGATCTTGCTTACTGTAACAATATATGTATTCTGCATTGTCATGATTTATTTGCTGAAAAAGCTGCAATGTCCATTCATACAGCTGTATGTTCTATTGAAGCACATTTCATTGAGTAGCCTGTACAGGGTACAAAAGTGTCCCACCTGAGACCCAAACCTGCAGCCTTCTGGCAACAGTCAAGTCTTAACTGCGTAAGTGTAATTCTTAATGCATAGCCTCTTAATGCATATATCTGTTATGTCAAGCTTTGCTACTGTCATTCTTATGTAGCAATTTTAGTTTAGGGATTCCTACAGATATTTAGGGGGAAAAATACAATATTGAAACAATGTAGCTCCACTCATTTAGAAATCTACAAAACCTGTTAATGATTTGTACAGCTTTTGGCGGCGTACCTCAAAGTCAGGTGTGGTGGTGCTTGTCTGTTTAGACCTTGAAAATAGTTTCAAAAATAAGGTACATTAAGCCATAGAATGTCAAGGCTTTACTGACCTCTAAAGTCAGACAGCTGCAATTGTGAGATTATAAGCTTTGATGAAATAGGCTGCAATCCTACAAAAAAGAGGACAAAGACAGTACTGGGGCAGATTAAAAGATCTGTGACCTACAGTATCATATAACTATACATTACTATACCAGCATCTCTCTTTTGCATCTTTAAAAGTATATTTGCAGACGTAATTTAATCACGTCAAAATCCATTGAAAATCTGTGTATATTTCTGCTTAAATCACTCATTTAAACATAATACTGTAGGATTCAGGAATTGTTCTCTACCCTTGGGGTTTTGACAAATGTCCTGTATTTCCCTTTTTCAAACACAAGAGGGCAGCATAACAGATAAACTGTAGGTGCTTTGGCAATAGCAGTGAAGTAAGCCTGGAATAACAGCAAACAAATTAACAACCTAAAAGAATAATATGATAATAAGTGTCAGAATCAATATATGTTTTATTTAGTATCAGAATCAATATATGTTTTATTTTCACATGAGAATGACCTGATGGGTAATGCTTTTGAAAATGGCTCTATACTCTTCCTCTCCGGTGGAAACAAGTTGGAATGCGGCCAAACCCTGGTAACAAGGATAGATTTGCTTCCTTCTGCTCCTGTGCCATTGCAATGATAAATGCATCACAAAATGGCAGGCAAATATTTTTACTTGTCTGTGGGTGAAAATCTATTGTCTGTGTGTGCCCGAGAAAGCCAGAGTGAGAGAAGCCATACAGTTTGAGAGCCAAGAACCAGCCAGGTATCTGGTTCAGGGACAAGTTAGGTACAAAACACACTATGAACTCAGCTGCTACTAATATCTGTACCATTTGACAGGGTGCAGCAATAAAAATTATAAACATTCTGCATGTGTCTGTGGTGACATTCTTGTTTCCTTTTTTGAACAAGCTTTTACACATCAACCGACAGGTTGCAAGTTCAAATGCTGGCATTTCTATTGGACCCTGTTGCATCAGTGTATGTCCAGATGCATAAATGTGCAGTGTTTAAACATGTAAACTGAGGAACTGGGTGAGGTAAACCTGGGTAACGTACATGATATAGTCTATAAGAAAACTAACCTGTTCAGTGACACATCGGCAGTCTTCCACCCAGGATATAAACCAAACTCTCTGCTGCATAACCCAGTGTGTCCCATTAATTAATAACAGCATTAATGCATTGGCAAATTATAATTGAATATAATAATGTTAATGGGAGGATATAAAGTACAATAATTGCAAACTGAATGTGAAAGGGCTGTGTGTGACACTTTGCCCCGGTGTCTCTGGAATTTCTCCCTTTTCAAGAAATAAAAACCTATTCAAAAAACAAACGAGGGTTGTGGAAAGTAATGATCACCTTTATCTGGGATTGACTGTGAGAGGCAAGAATGTAACTGCAAATTAATATTACACCAGCCAGATGGGTGTGAGATATCGAACTAATGTGGGGCAGTTACTGAGGTGGTAGAACTCTATATTCCTCTGTGTTGCTAGGAGGAGAGTAAAAGCATGAACTACTATAATTTAGGAGTAAAGGCCTAGAGGATAAGTGGTTATATCAGTGCATTTGAGATGCCACACCTTCATATGTATTTCAGTATTACCCACTCAATAGAACCCCCATACCCTGACCACTGCCCCTGTCTGGCTGACCTGTCCTCTGGTGGTCAGCTTCTCCCTCTCTCTGCAATAGATAGGGTAAGAACCCACAGTACAAAAGGGAAAACAGTACTGAATTATACCTGACAGCTTTGATCAGGATCAAGGTACACAATGACTTCAAGTGGGTTTTTGAATCCAAATCACAATAGCACCATGGCCTGCATTAATTTGACCTCAACCTTACATGTTTGTCTCTGTACTTGACTAGCTATTGAACTGAATAATAATCCATGTTGACATGTTTCATGTTCCCTCTCTGTGTCAAACTCTGTCTGTGCCACTGCACAGCTATAGTTGGACTTCTGCTCTCCTTACTTGTTTTTTCAAGGTGAAATCGATCTACCTGGAGTGGCAACAGTACTATACCTGTTTAACCACAGGCTGGAGGTTGCAAGCTACCTCTGATTGGTGGATTGCTCTGCTCACAGAGAGTCATCAGGTGAGGCCCTTGGGCCTTGTTATCGCAAATGAGAGAGTGATGTAAATTGGATACACTGAGCACTTGTTTACTGTAATAACAGCAATGTTTTCTGTTTTGCTGTTCAATTAGTGGGTAATTAATGATAATGAGTACATTGTTTGCTGTTGTTGGTAGAGGCTAAGGGCTTGTGTTCCTCTTATGGTTTCTCTGGAGAATTCTACCCCCCTCCCACCAAATGTGGTTAATGAGTCCCCCATAGTGCAGGCCTTTGGGGTAGTGAAGTTAGCAAGCGGTAGGTTCTTTGCCCATTAAGTCTGTGTGAAGGGCTGCTGGGTCACCTCCAGTGAAATCAAAGGACCTTTGACATTACTGTCAGACCTTCACTAAAGCTGGCATGTGTAAATTTCATGTCTGTGGGGGTCTGCTTAGGTCGTGTTATGCAGATTATCTTTTGCATTGAGATAGATATTTTTCTGTTCTTTGCCTACAGAACAAAACAAATAGTAATCCCGAAAGAACTGATCCATATCTTGATTGTCCATGTATTGTTTTAACTTTCTGGAAATACAAAGTCTACAGAGTAGTCAAACCATGTGACCTGCTGACACAAACTTAAATGAGCAGAATTTACGGCACTGTTTCATACAATTCAATAGTTTATGGACTTTCAACCATATTAGCATGATTACATACCACATGACCTATGAACACCACAGGGCTCATCAAGGGTGGCCTATCATCCCCTGCAATCCTGCCAAATTTAGTGATTTTGTCATAAATCATCTGGATATTACATCATTCAAAGTGTTGGAAGGAAAAGCCGGAACTATGGGATGCATCAAATTATTGGCCTCCTAATAAAAACATCCTGCTATGCTTGACTATGGCCACACCTCAAATAAGGACAAAAAGCTGAGTGATACTGTAGAACAATCCACCTGTGTTGCTCCTGAAAAAAGCAAATGCCTAATCATTTTCTCAATACATAATAAAAAATTCCAGTGAAATACATCTTTAAGTTTCAGGCCCTCAATTCTAGCAGTTGATTTTGGTGGGTACTCAGTGAAACAGAGGAATCAATAAATCAACAATACAATTTCAGGACAAAATGAAAGACTTTTCCGTACCTTCTCTTTTTTTGAAATGCAATATTCAATACAAAAGGCAATCAACAACAGGCCACAGACCAGCAGCAATTCAAGCCCCCATTTGGAAGGGAATGCAGGGAATTGTGGTGTCACAATTTAGCTTCGTTTTCTTTATCTTCATCTTCAGCCAAAAACAAGCAATTCCTCTGTTTTGACCCACCCAACGTGACTTATTGTCTGATACTTTTAGATAACATGTTCAGCTATAAAGCCTTGATTTGCATCCATGAGATTCACAGAATTAATTTCATATGGGTTTTTATCCAGAAATGTGTTGTAAAGAATATCGAAGGCAATTGAAAAAAGCTGGGTTCAAAGTCAATTTATGGTGAGATGATTGTGTTTGGCAGTTAAGTTTAACTGTTCAAGTAGATATGTTATACCAATTCTGATTTTAAAAATGTTTGGCCATAAATATTTCTTCCATGATCTAAAAAGTCTCTAATGCCCTGGTGAAGTAGAGTAAAGTTTAATCATGTATGACACCATGCACACAATGCACAAACATGATGTAAAGTGGAGGCATCTCCTGTCTTCGAGAAACAGTGAATGCATTTTGTGTATCACCCAGTATGATAACTCTGTATTGTGTTCCACAATGACTCAGGGTCTTTGCTCCCTACTGTATGACTGTAGCTGAAAAGAGATCTCCATTAGTTTCAACTGAGATTAATTAGTTTACACTAAAGACGGGTGTTTTGTTTACAGAGGGAGCATGAACATAGTGATTATGGGGCATTCCCATGGAACACAGACATGAAGCTAATTACCTAATCAACTTCCACTAAGGGCAACAAAATGGGATGGAAAAACTGTGGACTATGTACAGGTAGCCTTGTTTTCAAAAGACTGTAGCATAAACCACGGAATATTTTAGTGTTCACTTGCAAAAATGAGGAAACTTTTAAAAAATTGTTTCAAATCTGAGCCATAAGGCATTAATAAAGTACTGGCAATTGTTAATAGACTTACTTTTGGAGTTGAATAAATAGATAGTGGGTGAAAACAACTATAGCTAAGAAAAAAGTGTGTGTGTGTGTGTGTGTGTGTGTGTTGGGGGAGCAGGTGTGTTTCCTATTTTCCTGTCCCCAATCTCAAATGTCAGCCAGACTATTTCTCTGACACAAATATAAGCAGGCATAATACAGATACAGCACACCTACAGTACGTTTTCACAAATACACATGAACACATAATACTTTTTATAAATCAGGAGGATCACTTATTCTCATATATAGATGTTCTGACATTTTACAATAGTAATTGTAGTTCAGAACCATGAAATATATTCCCAAAAATCCATGCCTCAGAGCAATAACAAAAATGAGGGCACAGGATGTGTTGGACATTTTGGACAAATAAAACCCCTCACCAAATAAATTACTTGACAAATGAGGCACATAGTTCAATTGTGGACCTTCAGTGCTAAAAAGTCAATTAAATCAATGTGTACACAATAAGGTGAAGAGGTCATGTGTCACCACTGAGAAAACACACCATGTAATTATAGAAAAGGGCCAATATGTTTTCCGCTGACATCACTACAAGATGCCAATATCAGAACTATCCTCCCATGACCTCCAGGCAAAGTAAAACCCACAAGCATTCTGCAAATAAATGTTAATGAAAACTTTACAACCAAAGCTAGAGAGGTCGTCAGCAGAGTTCAGAAGAGTTCACCTCTGGATTTGTCATAACACTGCAAAAAAATTGAAGAGCAGACAGGCTGACAGACAGGGGTGTTCTTACAACCTCCACATGGCAGATATAATGAGTGCACAAATCAGATGACCCAAGGTCTAAAATGAACAGAATTCAAACACCCGATATAACACAAAAAATAACACACAAAAAATGTTATTTTATGACGGATGGCAACACAAATCTAAAAGTGGGGGATTTACGATTTTTTGAAATAATGCACAGAATATAAGTAATATTAATCAACAATGTAACTAATAGCAAATGTAGCCTTTGAACAAGTCATCTCAATGCTATTGTAATGCAAATACATGGAGATATCTGATGATGCATTTACTACCCAATCAATTACACGCTATCTTGAGTTAAGAAGTGAAAATATTCAATCCACTAAAATGAAAACTTTATAGTTATATTTGCTTCCCTGGGAACTTTTATCTGGGCTTGCACAGCCAAACGAAAACCTCCTCTCTCTCTTTAATTGAATAAGAATGCTACACAATCTTCTTTTTCAGGTTTCTCCAACAGCAGTCCTGTATTCCTTCCCCCTCAGTCCCAGGAATGTCTGGGACTGGTAGAATGCTGGAGCCCAGTGAACCGACTGAGACTGGGAGAGAAGACCATTTGATTGATTGAATCTTCTATTCCTCTCAGTCTCACCCTGTCTCTCACTTCTGCCGTTGGACCTCAAAATCACCTATTGCTACATAAACAAAGAGAGAGGTGTTGAATTAGAATCTTGAATGACTGACTGGTAGCCTGTTATATCAAGTCTTGAATACCTTACCATTTCAGGAGTGTTAACTGTTTAAACAGGCTCCAAAATGATTTAACCAAAGGCAAGGTCAGAGTAATTGCCCTGTACCTTTTTCCATCTATTGTTTTTCCACACACTTAGAAATACGTGCACTGCTACCAAGCTAATCACTCATGACATGAGCAGTGCTGTATAGCTGACCTTGCCAGTCAGACACAGTTGACCCTGCCTCTTTTGGACTTGACGTTTTTTCAGTACACAAGCCATGTTCTGTCCAAGTCTTTCATTTGCTTGTGGCAGGTACACAGCTGCATGTAGGATCTGAGAGTTGCATTTCAGTCACTGTGGACGCCATCCTTCCTGTTCCACATTGACTTCAATTCAAAATCAACAACAAAATTTTGACATGTATTAAGGCATCATCAGCCATAACAACAACAAATTATAATAAGAATGCAAAGACAGTTACTTGAGGCACTTATTTGGATACCAAAAAGAAAACAACCTATTTTGGCTGACAGTGTATTCATTTCAGCACAAATACAAAGGACAGTGTTTCTTCGATCAGCCCCATGTGATTGACGCAACACAGAAAACCTGCTGAAATACTCTTTTCCATATGTTAAGCTGTTTGCTCCTGCAAAGACCAATTTGCTAAACTGGGAAAGGTTGAAGACATCTGATTAGGATGAGACTCAAATTAACATCCCCATTAGCCAAGGGAATTGAGGGCTTGGTGTGGACAAAATCCTTTGCAAACAGCAGGTCCCCAGGACCCTGATTAATTATCACTACTTGATGATGTTGACGTGTGTCTAATAGCACTGCAGTATGAGAGAAGGATGCAAAATATGCTTCAGTCACTTCACTGTCGTATAGAATAGCACCACATATTTACCTTACAAGTATTAAACTATGGGTGGATAATTGTGTGCAACAATACTTGTTTTCAGTAGTATGCAGTTTCAAATTGGACAATAAATTTGTATTTGTATCTAAACCCTGACTAAATGCCATTTACATTATATAAACAATCTGCTTTCTTAATGGTGCATCTTCATTGTTTTTGATGTGTGAAGTATAGCCAGGCAATAACATATGTATGGATTAAGCCTCCCATGCATGTGTTATCTAGGAAAGTTGTAAGCTTGAAAAGATTATTAATAGACTGAAGATGAAAGGATCTGTTCAGAGAGAAACTGTGGGTCTTGCCATTTTAATCACATTAATTAACTGGAGACAAATGCCTAATGAATTGGTGCAGCCAAACCATACCTTGTGATTCCTGATGCTTAATTCTGGTCAATTTTCCTAACTACTTCAAAGTTTTACATATAACTTATAATTAAGGTTTTGCAGAGTCTAGTCCCCAGGGGTTGGAGTGCTGCTCCATCTCTTTTTTTAATTGAAGTAAATTGAATGGTAAGACCAGGTATGTGTAATTAAATGAGTACCTCTAAACCCACTAGGTTCGCTGTAGGGTTAGTTATGGGGAGCACTGGAAGACCTTTGGGCATGTAAGAGCTGTGTTCTGCTTGATTAATGATTCTGGATGTTTTAGCTGTTTGGATACAGTCTTACCAGCAGGGCCTTCAGCATCCCAAATTACACTTCAACCACATTACTGCACTGCTGAAGCCCCAATAGTTGAAATCTTCATGCTTCTGTGTTATTTTTATTTTGACCATAGTGTATACCATCAAAAGCAAACACAAATGAGTGGAATGGTCAACTGCTAAGCTAATTGTCAGCCAGCGATCAGTCATCCTCATGAGAGCTGTCAGTTACACTACATTACATTATCATTTAGCAGATGGTATTATCAACAGTGCATCTAATAAAGTGGCATGAAAAGTTATGCAAACAGGATATTATTATATATTATTATTACTATTAGCCACACATTAACAAGCATCAGTGCCAAAGTGCTATGACCACAGATGCATGCCGAGATTGTCATATAAATGCAAAGCAATATGTATGACTTAAGCACCATTCCAAATATAATGCTAACACACCACACGCATGCAAGTAAACCTCTGCATACTCAATTACATAGGGGGTTGAGGTGTAGACTGAACAGGTGGATTTTTGCCAGTGTTTCAGCTGTTTTGACCCAGACAGGTAGCTTATTCCACTAGACAGGGGACAAGACAAACAGTGGCTGTGACCATGATGTAAGGTTGGGAGACAGGGAAAGAGCCAAGCATCCTGAAGAAGCTAAACACAGTGACCTAGCCAGTGTGTAGGCTCAAGTGAAGATAATTAGAAGCATTTCCCCTTGCAGCTCAGTAGGCCAACACCAACATTTTGAAGTGGATGCAAGCCATCACCGGTAGCCAGTGAAGGGAGATCAGGGAGGGTGAGAAACAAGGGAATTTGGAGACATTGTTGACCAGCTAGCAGCAGCAGCATTCTGTATAAGCTGCAGTGGTTTGATCACAAATACAAGGAGGGTAGCAAGGATAGACTTAAAGTAGTCCATGTACAACAGGCAGAAGAGAAGCAGGGCTTGTACGTGGTTGAGTAGGTGGTGAGGAATCAGCAAATTCTTATGATATTGTCTAGGATCTGCAAATCATACTGATTCTTGCATTGTGGTCCATGTATGTCAAATCACCATCAAATGTCAATCCAATGGTACTGACAGTCCAAGAGTCCTGGCACTGGTGTTTTTCAGGGTGATGGTCAGATCTTAGAATGGAGAAGACTTGTCTGGAATATTATAACAGAGAGGCTTGGTCTTGGCCAAGTTGAGTCTCAGGTGATGTTTAGACATCCAAAATGAGATATCAGCTAGGCAAGCTGAGTCCACTGGTTCAATCCTAAACCAGATAGGTAGGTGGCTGGTGTCCTCTGTTTGCATACATTGTAACCATTAGAGATCAAGTAAATATGCATTTGTCATATGTTGGATTAACTACGACATGTCTCAAATAGCAATCGCATGTCATCCATTAAAGGAATGACTTGACAAGTAGAAAGGGAAAAGTAACATAAGGAAAAGTGAAGATAGACGACAAACAGACAACATTTGCACCCAGAGGAAGAAATGCAGGGCAGATAAAATATAAGACTACATACTGCACCCACAAGCAATAACCCTTAATAACTAAAACTCTGGATTGCAGCAGTTCACTCGGAAAGAAGCAACTCTAGTTGGGGGAAGCAGGTACCTAGAACAAAGGATGCCAATGTTCCATAGGTCTAACCAGACGCTCGTGTGTAAGTATACATGTCATCCAGGTGTTTTAGCCACCCCAGTTCACATATACTTTTGGTGTATGCTGTCTTTGAGAAGCTAAAAGACTAAACAGGAATGAATCACTAAAACACTACAGCAGTAAGAGACGTACTAATCTCTGTTTCTCAGAGGTTGGAGATGTAAATGTGAAAGTAGTGGTTTTATAATTATTGTGGATTATAAACTTCTTTTATAAATCATGAAAATTTACTGCCAGAATGTTGTCTTTAAGTACTGTTCACAGATCTCACAGCAGGGCAGAACATACAATAGCAAGATGCAGACTCAAATGTGCTTCTAACAGCTCTATGGTCTGTTGAAGAATGTTTGACAGCCATTAGGAAATACGGTCAGGCAATGAGACAATTAACAGATTGGTAAGTATAAGTCCCTGAGAAAAACAACCAGAGAGAAAAATCAGGTAGTGCTGTCTTATAACAGACCAATAGAGTGGAGAAAGAGGTGTTTTTCTTCATTCTTTATTCTTTATAACATATATTCAACAATAAGTCACATAGAGGATATACAGTATAATACTCTAGAAATAGAGGTGAAGAAAAAAAGAGATCTTTGAGTTGCAGAATAACCTACAGAGGGGGAAGCCAAAGTTCAGGTTGGGTGGAATTAAAGGGACAAGAAGCAGCTGTAGTGTGATTTACAAGAGGAGTGTTGGCGGGGGGTGCAAACTTGGAAAAGAGGACTGGAAAATAAAAGCAGTGAGATGAAGAACACTTAACACCAGAGACTGCCCCCTGGGTCAGGCTGGATGAATCATTAAAATTTAGGAAGACTGTTCTCATTCAGTCCTCATCTCTAATATCTGCTGGGCTGAGAGCAAAGGTGAGAATGTGATAGATGAGCAACTAGACATCACAGCTTGCTTAAACTGCCTGGAAGTGAGCGACAGACCTCTGATGTGCCTCTCCACTTGAGGAGCTGGCTACCACTGCCTATCAGTAGGATAATGAAAATGTCGGTGCCTGATGAGCTTATAGCTGAGTGCTATAGATTCCTCTAACATTAATTGTGGCAGACTACTTTGAGGTAATTGTTGATAGCTGGCAAAAGGGAGAGCTTCCTCTCAGCTTTACAGGAGTGGTGGTGTCCCTGCTGCCAAAGAAGGGAGATCACTACTGTTGACAAACTGACAACTGGTTACAGTGTTTGGGAGAGAGTTACAATATACTGTCCAAAAACATTAGTAATACACTTCTTTATAAGGGCCATGTTTAACATTGCAAAATCAAACAAAATGTGTTTGACAGCATAGAACATCGGTTTTTGTTCAGACTTTGCGGGTGTCTGGTTTTGATAAGATGTCCAGATCTTATGTCAGTAAAACCTTTTCTATAATAAAATTTATGTTAAAAATGTAAATGACTTTCAGGCACTTTCAAGCTTCAGAGTGGGCTAAGTCAGGGGTGTACTCTCTGGTCTGCTATACCTTCTCTCTGTAGAGGCTCTGCTTTGCTCCTTAACAGGTCAGTGGTTTTATAATCCAAGGGTTTCTTGGAGCACTGCCCATGAAGGTGGTTGTGTACATAGATGATGTGGCTGTTTTGATTTAAACAGTTGGACAGTTCTAGCACAATATATAACCTCAGTGCTAGCTTGAGAGGATGGCTTCAGCCATCATCAATTAGGGCAAGTGTGACAGATGCATAGCTGGTGATTGGCAATATGGGACACCTCTTACTCTTCCAGGACAAATGTGATGACACAGAATTTCAAAATCCTGGGGTGGGACAGGCAGTTCTTTGGCACTGGGGACTTCACCAGGAGATTGTAGGAGGCAATGAGAGGAAAGTACAGGAGCGGTTTTATAAGTGGAATTGGCTTCTGTCTGAACTTCAACAGGACAGGCCCTGCTTGCATGGTTATGCTGTGGTTATTGTAACAGCTGATTTAGATCTCCCATCAGACCAGATATTCCAATGACCACATTTGAGCAGCAATCATTGTTTGATGTCTGATGTTTTGCATCTAACTGTTGTGAAGGGGGGGACCAATGGGGGGCTGGGATTGGACCAGCTCCATTTTCAACTGGGTAATAGTTGACACATTTATCTGTTACTCTTTTTACAGGGATATTTTGAATGCATGAGCTTTAACTAAGAGGATACAGCTAGTCTGGGGGAAAGAGGCAGTGTGTTGCTTTGAATCTTTTTAAATCCATCTTTTCCTCATCAGGTCAAATGATTATAGAGCGTTTTCTCCTCTTTTGCCAGGAGACACCAAGTTCACTCACTTGATAGGTGATTCCAGTTACTATTACAGGCACTTAACTAATTAGCTTTGTAACTGGTTAGGTTTACAATCTATTCATTCTGTCTCAACAGCAGCATTACAAACAGAGACAAACACTCTTTGCCCTCACAGTGCAGGGTTCCTGTCTCAGGCCTTTGAGGAAAGGAAAGGGTGGAGCAACAGAGCCCTTTTTCTGCAGTAACAGGGAGATTGCATAGGACACACATTATGTCCTCTTCTTGTGGTGAAGGGGACTGAGAGATCTGTTTTAAATCTGTATACAAAAAGAGCAGATATTCATACTCATTCTGTTAGTTCCTGTTTTGGATCAGTTAAAAACCCCTTTTGAAATACATTGTGCAATATAGCATAGTGGTCAGGAGCAGGACTCATAACCAAAAGGTTGCTGGTTTGATCCCCCACTTGGGGGACTGCTGTTGTATGCTTGGGCAAGAGACTTGACCCAGAATTGCTTCAGCAAATATCCAGCTGTATAAATGGGTAACATGCAAAAATTTTAATCTATGTAAGTCGCTCTGGATAAGAGTGTCTGCTAAATGCCAATAATGTAATGTAACATATTATATTAAGAATATATCTTAGACAATATATTTTAGCACAATTAATACATTTAACATATGTAACCTATTGTAAACTATTGCCATTTTTGCATATTGCAATATATTTCTAATTTTCATTCATATATTTAAGTATGCTTGGGCTGAACAACATATTTCTCAATATAGTATGGGAGCACACCCTTTTACCCTCTAAAACACAGGATACAAAGTGAGCTGCATGCAGGGTATGGCATGATATGTAATCACATTTTCAATGCCAGAGTAAACTCACACAAAGTAAAATATTTGTAGATTTAATTGATTGTTTATTGTGAGGAGCTGAGGCAGATGGTACATTTGGGAAACAGTTTCAGAGCAGTTGTACGCAGCTCCTGCATACAAAGAAACACAAGTGTAAGTGCTCTGTAATAAACTGCTCATTCCAGATCCATTTCCACTAAAAGGGCACCAGGGACTTATCTGACTAATTATCAGTGCTTCACTGTAGAACTTTTGTTTCACATGAACTGCATCAAATTAGAGTTTGGAATTATTTGTAGTGAAAAACCTATGAGAATTTGAAATTAAACTTCATGGAAGTTCTTAGTCAGGGATACCAAGCACATATTAGGTAAGAGGTCCTAACACAGCTGGTGTGTGTACACTCAGTACATTACCATTCGACATAACTGTAGGTGCTGCTTCATTATAGTATGCTGGCACTACAAATGTTGCCCTGAGCTCAAGGCAGTGAGCAGAATGTATGTAAATGTGGTTATAATTTTTTTGTTGTTTAGGCATAATCTCATCAGAGATCTAATACATACATTTCACAAATCAAACTACAACCCTAAGATAACTGTGTCAACATTTCCCTAATCATGGGGAGAATAGAAATGATTAGTTTAATGAGGATATGGCATGTAGTTTGACATATACCTCATTACATTGCTTCATACTTTACAATATCTTGCCTTACATTACTTAATTGTTCATGACATTTTTAACAGTGTTGCATTGCTTCATTTTGTCTCAAAGGAAACTAATGCTCCCTTTGAAGATTTTGTAATTGCACCCTAAGAGAAGCAGTGAAAATCTAATTAACCTGTTGCATTAGGACAAGTCATTGGCAAAAAGTTCTCCGATCAAACATATTGTCCCAGAGCGCATTTCTGAGAAGTTACCACCTAAACTGCCTTTCCCACTACAGTATAAGTACAGCCTCTTCACATTTCAGGATAATCCACGACTCCACAGTGCTGGCTGCTGTTTTCATTTGTTCTCACTGGTTGGTATTCAAGATTATTTGAGAGAAGATAAGATAATCATTTAGCAAAACTACTGTACCCTGTATTTGCCTGCTTGCTCATTCTGCTGCTACCATCAGCACCAATGCTGGTAATACTGCTGTGTGTGTATTGCAGCAGCTGACAAGAAAACAATATCCAATGGAGACAACAACGCAGGACTTGAGTAACTTCACTCGTCCAGTTGGATTCTACATCAGAGGCTTCTATGCTCTCCAAAATGCTGAATCATATTTCATATTCTTAGGTGTTATTTATGTCATAACACTTGTGGCAAATTTGATTCTAATGTCCATTATATTGTTTGCAGAGTCTCTCCACACACCCAAGTACATGGCAGTTTTCAATCTGGCTATAGTTGATGTGGGAGTCAGTTCCGCTCTTATCCCAAAAGCAGTTCACATTCATCTTTTCAATTCAAAAATGATGTATTTTGATGAGTGCTTAACACAGATATTCTTTGTTGATTTTTTTGCAGGAATGGAATCATATGCTCTTTGTGTGTTAGCCTATGATAGGCTCATTGCTATTTGTTTTCCACTACGCAGCCACTCTTTAAACTCAAACTCTAAAATGCTGCTGGTCATTGTTGTATCTTGGTCGATACCAATAACTATCGTGGCAGTAATGGTTGGCTTTCTCCCTTCACTTGCATTTTGCAAATCCACTATTGTTAACAGCTTCTTCTGTGACCATGGACCTGTGTTTAAGATTGCTTGTGGTGATTATTCTCCCAGCTGGCATATGGCTGGTGTTGTCACAATTGCTTTGTATTTTGCTCCTTTTGGTTTTATTGCCCTGACGTACGTGTTCATCGTTTATGCAATTTTAAGAATTGCATCATCAGAGAGTAGATGGAAAGCATTTAAAACATGCACTGCCCATATAATTTTGGTAGCTGTGTATTTTGTTCCATTGTTCATAATTTACATTGTTGCTTGGAATAGTGTGTACATTGACACTGATACTCGAATTATTAACACATCTCTGTCTACTTCCCTCCCTCCACTTCTCAATCCAATTATTTACTCTCTAAAAACCAAAGAAATAATGGAACAGATAAAAAAGCACTTGGGGATGAGAAAAACTGTGTCTGCTAACTAAAACACAAAGCAGTTTGGCCTGTTTACAAACATTTACTGTGATGGATTTGTTATAACTACAATAATTATTTATTCATTTGATCAAATAAAGTTACTAAAGAAATTTATTTGTCAGTAAAATGAATGTGTTCAATGCAGAATGACATAAGTAAGCTTAAAGGTACATTCAAATGCATGTAGTGTACAAACATGAATTGTGGGCTCTTCCATTAATGTACATGTGAATATATTTGCAAAATGTGTTGTAATTTCTCAGTTTCAATTGTTCACATGTTTACTCTGTTGCTTGTGTCAGCCATTACATCTTTACAAGTTTAATCCCTAATTTGTTTAAGTGCAAAGCTCCTGAGTGTCAGTGCCCTCCATGGTTCTGAGGATAGACATTGTCAAAAGATTTGAATATTTATAACAAGCAGAAAGTTTCTTAAATTACTGATATTACTGAAGATATGTGCACAGGAGAATTGTTGAATTATGCTTTGTTTGTATGATGCCACATGACCATGTGGGTCTACATACGTAAGTCAAAGGAATATAGGTAGTGATGCAGATGTCTAATGTTAAGAATCACGTTTCTAATTCCATGTATCTTTTTCTTGTATTCTTACATTGTTTTATATGTGATGGTGCTTGCAAAATTAAGGTGTCAGTATATAAAGAAGTTTTAATCAGCAAATTATTCTCTAATCAAATGAGTCAGATGAACTGTCTAGTCTGGTCAGGTGAACTTTCATGGTATTTAAAACATTTGAATGGGTACAATATCACCATCTAAGTGTAATATGTTATGAAATTGCTGAAAGGCTTAATTTCGACTTATGGACTGACTCATTTGTTTCCACCTGTAATTGAACTATACTTATCCACCACCACCACCCTTTCCAATCAAAGGTTAACTAGATTGGAACTAATAAAAATAACTAATGTAATATAACTAGTAATTAACTAATAAATAGAGGGTGTATTCAGTGCCTGGGTGATCACCTTGTGCTTGTCCTCACTGTCCATTTCTCTAACCCGGAGGGACCACTGATACTTTTGAATTGTCACTTGAGGTCAGCTCCCCAGTAACCCAAGCACAATGAGTCTGGACTGCCCCTCTGTGCAGGTAGATAGCAAACTGCTCCAATTCATCCTGTAGTCCCACTTCAATCAAAGGGGTTCTCACACAATTTCCTAACACTTAAACCATCTATACTATACCATTTCTGTGACCCACTGTTGATAACACACATGCTTTTGTTCTAAATGGTATACACAAAATCCTGTCCATACATTCTGCATGGATACCAATAACATAGAGCTATGGTAGCTTCAAGGACACCTGATCATGAGTTATGATCAGACACTCTGCTGAATCACAAAGTATCATGAACTGAAAACTAATGCTTCAGGCAAAATTAAATAATGGGCGTAAGAAGAACATGGAGGGCTGATGTCTCAGTCTTTCCTGATAAGCTCAGAGGGTCACTCTGCATATTGTCCTTCTGTGATTTCTTTTGCTAATGCTGTATTCTCCTGCTGCTCTGTTGTAGCATATGGTAACTTGTGGTGTCAAACTAGTGTTAGTAGTATATTAGTATCATATATTTATAAGAGTATAAACTTTGTTGCCCCAGTGTGTTTACCAAAACATTCCAAATACTAAGACAAGTTCACTTCTACTTGTCAGATACTGAAGTGAACTAAGTGTACATACTTGATCAAATTTATGCCTGGAAGATACTGAGTGACCATGCCTCATTTAAGCACCAGGTCCTGAGCTATGTACCATTCTGGATAGCTAACATTTACAGGGCACCAGGGCCCTATTCAAAATTTCATACTATATTCCCCACAGTTCTACCAGTCAGCCCCCAGGCAACTAGCATCTTTGTTGACAACACCTCCAATGGCTTTATAAAAGGAAAACTTTATTCCACTTCTTGAATTGCTGACATTTGCTCAAAATGTGCATGAAGCTGCTTCTGTTCATTGCCACATGCAAAGACATGGTAATTTCATACAGCACTGACATCAGCAGGAAACCCAGCCCTTTCAGATCACTCTGAAGGGAATAATTATTTTTCTACATATCCTTGGTGCCACAAATAACTTATTTTAAAGTTAAGCTTGATACATTATACTAGGAACTCAGCCCAGGGAGCAGATATTTATCCTATGGATACAGGCAATGCCTGTTACAAGGGTGTCTCCTGCAGTGAAGAACAATAATTGAAAAGTTCACAAATAAGTACTATCAGGCCCTAAAAGCTTGTGGCAGTGGTATACTGCATACTGTGCAAGTGAAAAAATGAGCCATACCAAACACAGCATGAAGCCTAAAGCAGGCAGGCATGTTGTTCTCTTGAACACAGATATGTAACAACTCACATACACATCTTTATTCTATTCTGGAATACATTTGCTGCATGAATGCATATTTTATGTTTATGGTGCACTTGCAGCATTTAAGATATCAAGGAGCTGATTGTTTAATAGGCAACAGCATTTTGTGCAGGCTTATTGTAGGCTTTTGCAGGTGCACTTAATGTCACCAAGAACAGCAATTACAAACCACTCAGGTTATAAGGAAGGATGTAAGAATAAACCACACAGTCATCAAAAACACCAAGACAGAAGAATTCACATTCAAACAGTTAAAGTGAGTCACATTATTCTTACTTTATTTCATGAAGGGTCGCATACAAATGCTGAACATTTTGAATGCATGTTTGAGGAACATAGCTAAAGACTTAGCTAAGACTAAAGAACTTAGCTAACTAAGAGGACTGGCTGAGCTAGCTGCGAGGAATGGCAGGTCCCAGCCATGTTATCAGTTTTGCAAGTGGAATATGGCTGCTCAGCAACTTTTTATGTGTCTCACCAGGAACTTCTCCCACTGAACAAGTGCAGGAAACAGAAATGTCACTGATTGTGTCCTCTGTCTGAAAGGAATTTAGAAATTCTGTGACACATCCAGGGCTGTTCCACCCAGGCCATTTGGTAGATTATGTAATTCCAAGGGAGTTGCACTGCCATCTAGCAGTTGTAATTAAAACAGCACCCAAATACAGGTACTAAAAATTTCCTTTGACAAATACATAAGAGCTGACAATCACTGATGCATGAAAATATAATATGCATGGAAACATGGGTGTTCATAGTCAACATTCAAGAGGAGGTCTTTGATGCACAACTTTTTTTTTTTTGGGGGTTATTGGTGCATGGCATGATCTATAGTAATTTATTATGTGAAGTGTATAAGATTTATTACGGGTCCCAGTGTCGGGTGCCACCGTAACAAAAATGTAACCTGTATCAAGCAGGTAAAACAGGAGCAATGAGGACACGGTGCATTTCGTTTCCCTCCACATTGCTTCTCTGGTTGTTTTATTAAACAACTCAAAACCATGTAAACACACACATTTCCGGTCCTATGCATTTCATTTCTTTATGTTTCATTCAGTCCCTTGAGTTCACTAGAGTTCATCACTTAACTAAATATTCTCCACATTTCAAGAAAGCACACATTCACTCTAGTCAGTCACTATCTTGGTGATAAACACATTTCCATTGACTTTTATATTCAATAAACATCTTTAGTAATTAAAGTACATTTTTTTCCACAGTATGCAACTGGTTGAAACACTATTATTCATATCTAGTGTAATCCAAAAGTACTATACACCACTTGACATTAAGCTCTGCAATGATAACAGGCCACTGAAATGTATGAACTAGAAAACGCTTATGCTACATGTTTTAGCCATATGTTTTAACAGAAAACCGATTTAGGTATCACTAACAACAAATATTCCATTTACTATCTTCAGCTGCTCATTTTAACAAAGTGCGTATTAGTCAGAAACACTTCAAGAAACAATAACTGAATAATATCTGAAACATTCACAGTGTGCGGGAGCCTTCAGAAACACAATCACTATTAACTGAATTGTCAGGCCAGGCTAGTAGCATGAAATGGCGTCACCTAAGGGAAAACTTCGCCAGAACAGATTTACTTTCTTTCGGTCTCTTATGCGTGTCAGAATCGCTACAAACACTCTAAACTTTTAGCCGACAGTGACGTTAATAAAGCCTGGTCTTATACGGTAGATAGTTGTGGTTTATTTACTGTTTACCGACCTGTATCAAGCAGGTAAAACAGGAGCAATGAGGACACGGTGCATTTCGTTTTCGTTTCCCTCCAGATTGCTTCTGAGGAAATCACGGAGGCAGACCCTCTCTCCCCGATACCCCGGTGCAACCGAAGCGACCACGAACGTTCCGTCTCACTGCTACCCGGAAAACGTATTCTCGCTCCATTAGATCTTGGGGTCTTTGTCAAGCTTGAGAACCCTTTTCTTTTCCCCCCGGACAACGAAAAGATCTCTGCATGCCTGGCTGACATCTCCAGATGGATGGTCTCCAACCACCTCAAGCTTAACCTGGACAAGACTGATCTGCTGTTTATCCCGGCCAGGACCTCTCGTCTTCAAGAGCTCTCGGTTCCTGTTGACGGCACCACAGTAACTTCCTCCACTTCTGTGAAGAGCCTGGGCGTCACCCTCAACAACAGGCTGGACTTCACCGACTACATCTCCCAGACAGCATGCTCCTGTCGATTCCTCCTCTCCAACATCAGGAGGATTCGACCTTTTTTGACCACCTACTCCACCCAGCTGCTCGTCCAGGCCACCGTGCTCTCCCGCTTGGACTACTGCAACACCCTCCTCGCAGGCCTCCCAGCCTGCACCATTCAGCCGCTGCAGCTCATCCAAAACGCAGCTGCCAGGCTGATCTATAATCTCCTAAGTTCTCCTGCGTCACCCCCTTACTGAGATCCCTCCACTGGCTCCCAATTGCAGCCAGGATCCACTTCAAAACCTTGACTCTCACCTTTTCTGCTGCAAGAAAGACTGCCCCGACCTACCTCCAGGACCTCATCCTACCCTACGCACCCGCTCGTCAACTTCGCTCTGCTACATCTGGACGCCTCGCTCCACCCACCAACAGAACGAAAGGCCCACGCTCCTCACAACGACGCTTTTCCATCATCGCCCCCCAGTGGTGGAATGAACTCCCCACCCCCCTGAGAACAACTCCTTCACTCCAACCCTTCAGACGTGCGCTGAAGACACACCTCTTCAGACTCTACCTGGACTGATACCTCTGCCACTTTGACCTTGTAACTTTGACCTTGTAAATCTGACTCCTGTCTTGTACTTGTAGCTCTCTTACCTAGGTAGTATAGCGGTACTTTATTGTCCCTGTGATTGTATTTGATATGTAATCCTAGTTCAGATTAGTTGGCTCGCGACACTGACCTTGCGCTCAGCTTCACCACTATCTGCATTGTATGACCTGTACACATCTTGCTCTTGTGCCTGTTGTTTGCCCACTATTTGCACTTTTGTATGTCGCTTTGGATAAAAGCGTCTGCCAAATGAATAAATGTAAATGTAAATGTAATGATTAGGGTCAATGACCCTGATGTCACCACAGTGACCTGCCAAACCCGAATCCATACAGGATCCAATAATATGAACACTGGGGTAAAACATGGGTCATATATACATATAGTAAAGCACTAACCAGGCGATATTAAGGTTCAAACACAAACTTATGTTCCTCTTTGTTGATCTGACCTGACTTTAATTAGAGTGTTTTAATTGTCAGGGTTTATTACAAATTATGTTGATACCATAAAGTTCGTTCTCGAATAAAAAACAAAACACACAATAAACCTGATGTACGACTTTCCCATCCTCGAGAGCAAAAAATATCATTTTATTGACCTCTTGTGATTCTGCTTTGATGGTATAGCGCCATAAATCCATGTGATCAAAAATCCGTGTGATTTAGACGTGTGATCTAATATCTGTGATATTAGTTAGGTGTATTGAGCTATTTGGCAGAAACACAAAACATTTCCGTCTTAGTCTGGAGACAGTGGTCATCTAAAACATACCTACTGTAGATACACTGTGGGGAGATACTGTGGGGCATAGACTAATCTTTGAGATGACTTGTATTTCATACATAAACACCATCTAGACATACGATTTACGTTATGTAAATATTAAGTAAAAGCTTTGTAATTGCACCACAAGAGACTGTTTCTGTATGCATCTAATTAACCCTCAGCTTTAATGTACTGTACCGACGAAAGTGAACTGGTTGATCACATGCATGAACCTCAGATGACTTGCGCTGGTTACACACGTCCTATCCCAACTATAAAGCATCGTTAATCTTGTTCGACTCTCGGAGTTCAGACTCAAACGGGACTCTATCTTGTACGGTGCACATTACGGTTTTCCTGCTACCATCAAACAGGTACGTATGGAGTATGTTTAGAAGAAATGCCTGGGCACAAGCTTTGCCTTTGAAGATAATTAGCTTTATTGCATTAAGTTAACTAATTGGTGCCATTCAATCTTATAGCTATGACATTTCGTCCTTTACGTTGAGCAACTCATTAAGCAAGTACGCGTTTTTATTTTTGTTTGTTTGATTATTTTTTTATTCTTACACAATGAAGTGTATCAAAAGAATTGGGAAAAATGTCATGCTTGCTTAAATATTCTGCTCAAATTTGAGCAAAGCAGGTGATTTGAGGTATACTGAGTGCTCCATTTATCTTTTTTGCTAAGTGTGTTCATGTTTCGTCTAGTTTAGAAAGGAATTGCGCACTTTATGCATTTGTGCAGTCACATATATTTTTCCTGTATGTTTCAGACTGAAAAAGAGACTAAAGAAACCAACTGCCTATGGAGACAACAACACAAGACTTAAGTAACTTCACACGCCCGGTGGGATTCTACATCAGAGGCTTCTACGCCATGAAAAATACTGAATATTACTTTATATTTCTGGCAGTTATTTATGTTCTGACTCTTGTGGCAAATATACTGCTGATGCTTATCATATGGTACTCAGAAACCCTCCACACACCAAAGTACATGGCTGTTTTCAGCCTGGCTGTGGTAGATGTCAGTTTAAGCTCCGCTCTGATTCCGAAAGCAATTCACATGTATCTATTCGATTCCAAATTTGTTTATTTTGACGCCTGCTTGGCGCAGCTGTTCTTCGTTGATTACTTTGCATCGATGGAAGCGTTTGCTCTCTGTGTTTTAGCTTATGACAGACTCATTGCTATTTATTTCCCATTACGAAGCAATACTTTGAACACAAACTGTAAAATGATGTTGGTCATTATTGTATCTTGGTCAATACCATTTATAATAGATGTGGTAATGGTTGCACTGATTCCTCCCCTGGCATATTGCAAATCAACAATTGTCAATAGCTTCTTCTGTGACCATGGACCTGTGTTTAAAATCGCTTGCGGTGATTATTCTCCAAATTGGTTTATGGCTAGTTTTACCACTGTGGCGTTATACTTTGCTCCTTTTGGCTTTATCGCTGTGACATACTTGTTCATCATTTATGCAATTTTGAGAATTGCATCGTCCGAGGGAAGGTGGAAAGCGTTCAAAACATGTAGTTCGCATTTAATCTTGGTTGCAATATTTTTTGTTCCTTTTTTCGTTACTTACATTGTGGCTTGGGCTAATGTCAACATTGATACGGACACCCGAATAATCAACACCTCCTTGTCCGCTTCAATTCCTCCGCTTCTCAACCCGATCATCTACTCTCTAAAAACTGAGGAGATATTGGAGCAAATTAAAAAGCACCTTAATCTGAAAAAAACTGCACCCAGCAACTGATCAACCACCATTGTTCACTCCAGCTGTCTGTATATTACTTTTCCCCTTTAAAATAATTTTAGGGAATAAACATCTGGTATACGATTTCTATATGTTTGTATATTTGAACACCCACACCGATACCAAACATCATTTATAACATACAAAACATGATTTGATGTATCTATGTCTGGGAGATTATGAAAGTCTTGCGTGACTTAAACCATAAAGTAGCACAATCTATTGATCATAGTACATTTTTGACGATTGAATAAGTTACCATTTGCCTATAAATTTAATTGGTTTGGGAGGATTTACCATTTCACGACCCGAAAAATAAGCATCTGTACTTGTTTGTCCATGTTTATTTCGTCACTTATGTCCCCCTTTTCTGCTTCTAATAAAATAATGAGCTTATGCACTGAAATCTTGCCTGATCAAGAGTGGGAACTATGTTCGATTATGTTTCCGTGAGACCACGCATGCCATGTTGCAACTTTGCTCCTAATTAAGTGATTCAGAATAAAAACAAAGCTTTTGGGTTAGGATGTAGAGTGGTCAATATGATCGTGGATCAACAGGCAAGGGCAGGAAAAAAATCACGAACCTAGCTTCCCTGCAGAATGATTTTCTGAACGGGGGCTCATGTAAAATCGTGTTAAAGGATACTGCAGCAGGGGCAAGTAGTTGGAAGACATGTTCTTACTGTTGTAGTTGGGTCATTTTGAAAGTACTGATTTACTTGTTACATCATACATTGTAATGCATTTAAAGTTATTTAATAAGTGGGCCTATCTTATATCGGACATAAATAATTCCCTAATGACGAAATCAACACACAACGTATTCACAATCTGTCTAATTCATTGCGCTCTTCCCATTAAAATATTACAGGCAAGCCCTGTTACAGGCAGTATACATTTATTTTATGTACTAAATAATATAATATGAAAGCGTTGCAGGATATTGCGGATAATAATGGTAATTGCATAGTGTGCTGACGACCTTGTGTGATTCTTTTCTTTTCCGATTATACTCGCGTTCTTTGGCGTTTTTGTTGAATTCATCCCTGGAATCACATCATTGCAAACACAACGACATGAGAACTCATTTCCGCCTCAGGAAAACGAACTTACTGTGTCAAAATGATTTTTTTCTCAAAATATCGCTATGCAGGGCAAACTAGCCAAGCCTTCTTGGACCAATAGGCAATAAATAGGAAAATGCATCTCCATAGTACTGGCAAAGTATTATCTGAAAAGTAGTTTTCTGGGATTAACGTTATTAAAACTTCCTAATGAAATACGTTAACTCTCCCGATGCAAAACCACTTCAATCGATTGCACTTGCCTGGATTGGATGACTGTACCTAGGCTACTTGTGGGGATAATTGGCATTTTCACGTTTTAAGCAAAATGAGTGAATGTCGATGTAAATAACTACATAGGCTACATGTGGACAGATGCACATGGCAGTGGCAGTTTCGTCTCACCAAGCATCATTTGTTCTGATTAAATGTTCGTTGGTTCTAATAGCCGTCCGTAAATTTAATGTGATATGTGATTTACACTTTGGAGGAAAATAAGAATTGGCGCTGTGTGTGCTGTGATGATAGCATTTTCTTCATGATACATCTCCATTTCTACAATATTCAGCTTTTGTCCCCTCTACAAGAAATACACACCACCTCGGGGAAACAGGTGGTTTCAGTGTGTGTGTGTGTGTGTGTGTGTGTGTGTGTGAGAGAGAGAGAGAGAGAGAGAGAGGAGTTCAACATTCAACATACAACAAAAATAATTACTAAATATTAGTAATATAAGTCTATTTCACAATATCTTATATTTTCACATGTACACCATGCTGTAATACAATGTCTTGTCAAGGCGTGTAATGCTATTATGGCTGTGTGGACTAGAAACATTAAACTCTTATTTTCCAAGGAGAAAGTAGATACCATTAAGGGGAGGGCCGTTTCGAAAGTTAATGAAGTCTACAGAGAGTTCTAAAGTATATCCCCTTACACAGTACCAGATAAATACTGCAGTAACGTTTTAGATATACCACAAGCGGTTTCAACAGTTATTGGTGCTGTGGCTAACTGGTAAGTGACTTAATTATGCTGGATAAATTCTACTGAGCACTCATCGACCGCTCCAGACTTGGAAAGCATTAATGTAGAAGTGTGAACGTTTGTTTTCTCTCACATAGCATGCGTGCAATCGCTTGATATATGACAATAAAAATAAATGACAACAGCATTTTATGAGCTTTACTAAAAGTAAGATATCTGTTTATGGAAATATATCTATCTATATCTAATTAACATCTACAACGTCTACAGCCTGCAATAGGCCCACAACCTACTGTGAGCCTTAGCCTGTTACAGTTTTATTCAGTTAATTAGTTATACGGTTCTTTAACTCGGGTTACATTCAAACCGGAAAGCTGTGCTATGAAATGTTGTTGAACACATCGCATCTCTTTCAGTGGCGTTATTCACATCTCTGTAACGACCCTTTGGAAAAGTTGCTAAGGACGGCAGCGATGGGCGCTCTCGGGACTTCTTTCACAAATGACTCCGTCATTCGACCAGTGGGATTCTACATAATTGGATTTACATACTTACGGTTCGCCAATTTATATTTAATATTCTTAGCGATCGTCTATATTGTAACTGTCCTGTCGAACTTCTTCATACTGTCAATTATATGGCTGGATCACCGGCTGCACACTCCGAAGTATATTGCGGTGGCTAATTTAGCGGTTGTCGACTTGGTTCTCAGTACAACTATCATTCCCGGAATGATTAAAACATTTCTCATGAAGGATAATTTCGTTGCCTATAATGCTTGTTTGACGCAGATGTATTTCTACTATTGTTTTGCGTCATTAGAGTCATTTTCCCTTGGTGTACTTGCATATGATCGACTCATTGCCATATGTTTTCCACTGAGGCATAACTCTATCAACACAACAACTAGCATGATCAGTATTTTAGCAATTGTTTGGACGTTTTGTGTGAGTGTCATTGTATTCTCGACCTCAATAATGACCAAACTGTCTTTTTGTAATTCAGTCAAAGTGTACAGCTATTTCTGTGACTACGCGCCCGTGTTCAGACTATCCTGCAATGATAATTCACTGCAGTGGGCCATGGCCACCTCTCTGAGTATACTAAATCTATTTGGACCCCTGAGTTTTATCATTATTTCATACGTATGCATTTTGATAGCCGTGTTTAGAATGAATAATGTAGAGAGCAGATACAAGGCACTTGCTACATGTACAGAGCATCTAATTCTAGTAGCGATTTTCTACGTTCCAATTATGACGCTTTTCATCATTGGCTTGTTCTTATTCAGCGTCGATCCAGATATCAGAATGGTGAACCTGTCTTTGTCCTCGTGCATCCCACCCTGCCTGAACCCCATTGTGTATTCTCTGGCAACCAAAGAAATCAGAAGCAAAGTGTTGGTTGTGTTCCGAAAGGTCAAGGTAATCGCGTGGGCGAGTGAAGCATAATGGTTAGAGGAAAGTGACATTTTAAGTACATTGTGTAAGGAAATAAACCTTATTTTACTGGTCTTATTCAAGCATAGAGTAGACAAGTCTCATTGAAATGAAACCATTTGATTTTTGTTTTCTTTTTTTCATGATGAATTAATTTTCAGACATTTAACTGATCGAATTTTCAAAGTATTTGTCATAAAGCACATTTGAATGTCGATATAGCCTCAGCAAGATAACTGAATGCATCACGATTTATAGACTGCCAATACACATAAAATGACATTCATAACATGGCAACTGGATCTTTTGCATGTTTTTCACAGTTTAAAATGTTTAACTTTGGCAGAGGTTCATTTCCATCATTGTAAATTACGCATTCTCTCAACTTTGACAATTTTTCATTATTTCGACTTTCTGATACCCATTCACACATGTGGCATCGTCCGTCATCTCCGTTTTGGGTAACATCATCTAACCTTGCCTCGTTTTCCTCTTGCTCTGTACCGAGAGAGAAACGAAGTGATCAATGAGCTACAATTTCCCAAATAGCATTCACGCGGGTTAATTGAACATATTAGGCCACCCAGCCCAACACTTTAGCAACGCGTTTTGATTTATGGGCCCTGATGTTCTTTCTATTCATTGTGGCAGGTGCCGTTCTGCTGGACACACAAAGGAAATAAAAGTTCCAGAGGTGTTTTGTATCTGGTTTATTGTATTTTTATTTGTATTATGATTGTTTATGTGCTTATTATGTTTCTGATTAATCATGTAATGTGACTGATGAATAAATTGGACAACATGAGTTCAGCCTCAGTGCTAAAACTACAGGAAGAACAAATGAAATTCAACACGTGCTTATTTTTCTTTCCCAGACGTTAATGGAAAAAATGCATTGTGTTTGAATCCAATCTTGGATCCAATGTGGTACTAAGAGAAAATAACACCCAGGGGAAGTGTCAAAATGTCTCAACATTCAAGAATCAGTTATGTTAGCTCCATTTACATGATTGTAGAGTTGTTATTCCTAATTTTAAAATTTCAAAATACCATACATTTTCAAATGTTTATCTAATTGATCAGTAACATGTGCTGTACAAAATATTCTCTTTAAGGGAGGAAAACACTTGAGGAAGTTCTGACATACTATTTATTTATTTATTTGAAGTGAAGTTACGCTCAAGAATTTGGGGCATACTGCCCTGCAGAAACTGGAGAAGCACTATTCCAAGTGGCACTAGGTCTGTGTTTTTTCATCTCCCCATTTGAAGAGAATGTGCATGGCCTTTCAAATGTTGTGCCAGATAAAAGTGTTAAATGCAAGAAAGTATCTTATGAAGGTACCTCTGCTCTCTGCTCATGAACACAGGAGGACACTGAAATCAGTTGGGAACCCATCAATACCAAAGTAGCCCTCCCATAAGGTGTGTCAGGTTCACCTGCACTAAATACATCCTAAGACTTTTTAAGGGTTTCAGATATATAGATATCTGTACATTTCTATGCCTTTCATGGAAATGACCTCCTTTGCATTTTAATGAGCCATTTATTCATCTTACTTTACTTTTGACCTGTAGGCAGGTGAGCTATAATCAAAGTCTTGTTGCTCTAGACAAGAAATCCAGACTACTGTCCTATGTCAGATGATTTTTAAGGAGTTTTAAATTTTGGTAATAGCCTGAGGACAGGACTGTTGTATATAAACAATGACAAGACAGATGTTGACTGCTAGGAACCTTTTACGTTGTCTTTTCAATCCAAACTCAGAACATCACTGGCTGTTCATGTCAACTCTGCAAAGGAACATCAGCCAATAACAAAGATATATGTGATGTAAACCAATCACATACATAACAAGGACTATCTTGGAATAAAACAGACTGTGACACATATTTTTCTTAACAGTGTCTGTTACTAGAGAGACAAATGGATGGAACTACATTGATGAAAAACAATGAATGGTGGGAGAGAGGATGGCCCCTAAATCTGCCTCCACAGTGACACAGCAGTGTGCTGTGTTTCACTGCTTTCCACATTTTGCTCAACATGTAGTGAATTCCCTTTTTGTGGTTTACACCTCTTAAGTAACAGGGAAGAATAGCCTTCTTTCACACGAGTTTTGGATATGCCGAGAGCAACCATCCATGGAACATCTGGAACATTATGGAACATTCATGACAGGTTCTGCAAAACCCAATGTATGTACTGCTGCAGACACTGGTCATATCTCTGTGCAGCCAGATGAGAGCCAGATCATGTGATGGCTCTCTGATGGCCCTCTGCCCAAGTGAAATTTAAAGAGGTACAGGACAAAAATGCTGGGAGCTGAAATTTCCACCATTGCTGAGAAGCGTCTACAGACAGAAGAATGTTTTATCAGCTTCTGAAATCCCTTAAGATGTGTTTTAACCGTGACGCGAAATTTACGAGCGACGCGAATGCATGGAAAGTCAATGGCAGGAGGCGAATGGCGGAGTTCAACAATCAGGGGGAGTTCATTGCGGCGAAACTGCGAGCGACGCGAAATGAGCTTTCGCTTGAATTAAAAAATCACCTTCAAGCAGGGCTAGAAGCCACGTCCTCTTTCCAAAAATCTCTTCAGTCATTTGCTAGCACCATTGGTGTAATGAAAAATGCTTGCTGTGACGTGGCGCGAAGTTCGCTTGTTCATTTTTCAGACAAGCGATCAAACCCGCCCGAGGAAAGCGAAGCGCTTTGCTTGGCGTTCGGTTAAAACGCAGATGTAGATGAACAGGTACAGTACTCAAAGCACGTGGTTAAAATAATGTAAAATTCAAGACAAGAAACTACCATTAGTATGTTTTTTAAAAAAGATGTTTCTGCCAGTGGCGGCGGGTGAGCTAGAAACAGGGGAAGCCCGAACATTACCTTTAAATCTATCATTACTTTCAACCTGTTCCCCTTTATCCTTCTTGATTAACATTAAAACAAATAATTCACAGAATAATCAACACCAATCGCGTAATTAGAATAAATTATTATGCTCGCGAAACAGCGCAGATTGTAGTTTCTGTGCTCGCGAAAGCTACAACATAAGATTGTTTAATTAACAAGGATGGCATTTATCGATTTAAATTACGTTAAATGCTCATGACACATCACAGCTTTTGTGAGGTCTGTGTTCTAAACGTTATTGTTCATTGCACTCAACCTAACCTAAAAGTTTATTCTCAGTAATTTAAATCGATTTAACTAAATTGAAAGTAATGATAGATTTAAAGGAAATGTTCGGGCTTCCCCTGTTTCCATCTCACCCGCCGCCACTGGTTTCTACTCTAACGCAAATAGGTGACTAATGCAGCGTTTCTCAAACCTCTCCTGGAGTACCACTTGTCCTGCATGTTTTAGATCTCTCCCTGCTCCAACACAGCTGATTCAAATGATCAACTCGTTATGAACTCCTGAAGCTGCTTAACAACAAACTGATCATTTGAATGTGCACATGGCTTTAAATGCTATTTAAAACCTTCTTGTAGCTAAACAGGCCCTTTATACAGTTTCATACAGCTGCAGATATCAGCTACCCTAGAATAAATAATTCATAGTTGAATGTTGTTGCTTAGAAATCTTTTCAAACATATGAAACATCAAAGGCATTGTTTTATTTTATTATAGGAAATCACTATTTCTATTCAATGCCTGAAATGCAGGAGAAACCTGGGAAACAATTGGGCTAGTTGGCTATAATAACCCAGCTAACTTATAAGAAGGATATAGTTAACAAGTCATTTTGTTCCATCCGTGGTTCACATAATGTTGGAGGGGTTTTCCTTCGAAGGACATGCGATGAGAGAAAGGATGCAGGTGAATAAAGTATGTGTTTACTGGAACAAATTCATTAGGATGAGTGCACAGCATCCTCACCACTCAGAAGAAAAATGTATGGAGCATTCTCTTCTCTTCTTAATCATCCGCACGTGTTCCAAGCACTACACATCCATGAAGTGCTGACAATAGCACTCTATGCGAAGCAGCACAGTATTTTTTTGCAATAGAAATTTTCTTAAAATACCTGCATGTACCAACAACTAAATATGTAAACTTATTTGAAGGCCTCTCAAAGAAATCTGTCATAGTGAATTCCTGCTATACTTTAGATTCTGAGTAATGAATGAAGGTGTCTCAAAGTGAACAATTTCAATTTCTTGCCCTTCCTGCAGCTACACTTCCTATTTTTCTTATAAAGCATGTCTTCGTGTTGCGACAATATTACAAAATTACAACCAGTACTGCAAATATGTCCATAGTGTGTTGTTGTTTTTTGTATTTATGGGTGCCTTATCTCACATTGTCCCATCTTCTGCCTACCACCTCATTGTCCATTGAGGACTCGCTTAATGGCATACCCTATAACCACTCAAAAACAGAGACATCAATGACAAAATAAAGAAGATTACATACAAAAAACATCATCAGCCAAATTTGCAGCCTGTTATGTTGCACTGTGTTGATGTCTGCAATGCCTCATTGCTTCATTATGAGTCTGTCTTGTTTGCCATTGTGATTATAGATTAAATAAATGCTTTAAGGGAGGGGGTGTTTTCGAATTTTAATGATGTCCCCGAAGACTTTACAGTATACATATTTCCATACACAGTAACTCATAAATGCTGTAGTGAGTAGGGATAAATAGCAAGCTGTTTCAGCGACAGGTGCTGTGGCGAACTGGTGAGTAAAAATGACCGACATTGTAGCCTAAATTCTGCCCTGAGCGTTCATGAGGCGTTCAGTCAGACTGGGTGATTATGAATATTAGATATACACGTACTTGTGACGGATTCGTTATTCGGCCACATATATTACAATACACATAGCAATACGTAATGCTGTATCAGATGAAATATATGCACACTAAACCATATTGTTTCTTAAATAGAACTCTCATATAAGACGCCTACTGATCGTGGTCTACAGCGCGGAGGAAACGAAGAAGCAATGGGAACTGCCGGAACATGGAACACCAACGACTCCGTCATTCGACCAGTGGGCTTTTTCATCACTGGATTTACGTCTTTGCAATTCGCCAATTTATATTTAATTTTCTTAGCAATTGTCTATATTATAACTGCCCTGGCAAATTGCTTTATTCTGTCAATTATATGGCTGGATCACCGGCTGCACACTCCGAAGTATATTGCGGTGGCTAATTTAGCGGTTGTCGACTTGGTTCTCAGTACAACTATCATTCCCGGAATGATTAAAACATTTCTCATGAAGGATAATTTCGTTGCCTATAATGCTTGTTTGACGCAGATGTATTTTTACTATTGTTTTGTGTCATTAGAGTCGTTTTCCCTTGGTGTACTTGCATATGATCGACTCATTGCCATATGTTTTCCACTGAGGCATAACTCTATCAACACAAAACCTAGCATGATCAGTATTTTGGCAATTGTTTGGACATTTTGCGTGAGTGTAACACTGTTCTCGACCTCAATAATGACCAAACTGTCTTTTTGTAATTCAGTCAAAGTGTACAGCTATTTCTGTGACTACGCGCCCGTGTTCAGACTATCCTGCAATGATAATTCACTGCAGTGGGCCATGGCCTCCTCTATGAGTATACTAAATCTATTTGGACCCCTGAGTTTTATCATTATTTCATACGTATGCATTTTGATAGCCGTGTTTAGAATGAATAATGTAGAGAGCAGATACAAGGCACTTGCTACATGTACAGAGCATCTAATTCTAGTAGCGATTTTCTACGTTCCAATTATAACGCTTTTCATCATTGGCTTGTTCTTATTCAGCGTTGATCCAGATATCAGAATAGTGAACCTGTCTTTGTCCTCGTGCATCCCACCCTGCCTGAACCCCATTGTGTATTCTCTGGCAACCAAAGAAATTAGAAGCAAAGTGATGGTTATGTTCCGTAAAGCTAAGGTAGTAGCGTGGGTCGGTGATTTTTGATGCCAAAGCATTTTTTTTTATTTATTTAAACCTTTAATCATACTAGGTGTTAATTTCGCAAGCTCACAGTAAGCGCATTATTTTAAGTCATTTTACATTCATTAGGATTATACTTAAATTAGTTGATGACGAATTTGTCTTAAATAATAAATGATGTTGATCAAATACACAGAGCGTTGTCCATAAAACAGCTTTGTAATAGGCTTTGTAAATAGATCATCACTTAACAATTTTGACAAACACAACACATCAGCCTACCAGTAAATTCAGAATGAAATAACATGTCAGACAAGTTTGATCATTTGCACTGTTTAGTTTAAAATACTTTGATTATACTGAATAATAGTTAGTTTCCATTAGGCAGGTGTAACTACGACTCAACAGCCCAGCGAACAATGGTCCATCTAAAAAAATACACTGCTTTTCCATTAGGTTATTTCAAGGTGCAGATCACTATGGAAGGACATCAAACAGACAAAGGTCCTTGCAACATTGTCACCCCCTCCGTCTCCCCATCTCCTCGTTCCCTGCAGTTATCGATGTCTCTGTCTCGCTTGCGCAGTTAAATGTTTATTTTAATATTCTCTTTGCATCTCAAAAAATGTATTTGCAAGAGAATACACTGTGTATACGCTATTGTGCCAGGTTATTTCCTCTTTATCACATATCAGCGTTCAATACTTTTGTGAGATGTTGATTACCCACGTCCAAGCATTATGAAGTATTAGGTAGCCAATGGTACCCAAAGCTACTGACTTTTAACCCAAAACTACCTACAGCTTGTGGAAATGACCTTCACAGCAACCCACATTCAAGCGCTACTGGCAGGCAGGTTAGTTGAAATGAGCCATAAGGATATTTCCTCTGCTTCATATGTAACATCTTCTGTTATCTCCTCTTCATAGCAAAAGATCTTCAACAGTACATCCATAAGGAAGGCTCTATAGGGCTTCCTGTGCTTTAATTTACCTGAATACAATTCAGGGAGTTTTAGTCAACTGTATTTGTTTGTCAGTGTAATGTACAACATCTGCAATGGATATGCAATCCTACATATCTCTGTGTCTAAACTGTTTACATTCAATAGATGTTATTAGCTGAGCATTGCCGCTGTGCTTTTAGGCAAGGTGTTCCTGAGTATGTTCTGGTTAGAGTAATTTTGAATGGACAAAGCCTGATGGATATTTTTCTCTCCTTGACTGGGCATGAGGCTTGTCATAGCTAGAGCATGTGACATTGCCAGCCACTGCAGTGAAATCAAGGCCAGAAACAATGAAGGTGATCCATCCAGGTAGCAACACTATCATTTTTGGGTCAGCATTTTCAAGTGTCAGATGAATCCTACTGTGATGCAATATGCATAAAGTATGTCTCACTGTACAGTTCTCTACATTTTTGTGACTGTCAAGCTTTGCCTCTCTGTGGTGTCAAATCCTTAACCGCTTAACTGTACATTTTACTCACAGACTGCCACATTGCAATGCAAGGTGCTCAGTCACAAGACTGGTCATGAATATCATCACCATTAGATGTGAATGTTTCCTTAACTGTACCTTGTCTCAATTTGTTGATTAAAAGGAAAACATGTTGAAAACTGGAAAAAAATATTTTATCCTCTTATTTGTTAGGGAGGTTTATATTCACAGTGTGATGAACTATGCTGTTTTAAAACATATTTTATGATGTGAAATTAATGTACAAATGAAAATTCAAATTTTGTATTCTACAACTTGTATTTTATTTATTGTATTGAAATGGTTTGTATGTATGTTTTGTGAAAGTGTTTAAACATGGAAGTTATTATATATTGTGTAGTTATTTTTTCTTTTGATTTCTCTCATTTTGTATGGCTGTTGATTTCTGTTACTGTAGAGTTATACATTATATATTATGTATTGTGCTCAGCATAGGTTACTCCCCTGCTTGGTGCTGTTATCATCACTAAAAAAAATCCTCACAATATATCCTCATGGGTAATATACAGGGCAGAGTAACAGCAAAATCCTGCCAGGTAGGTAAAAAAGTACTTCAGAATGTCCAGTGCAAGTAATTAAAATGCTTTCCCTTAAAGCAACGATTAATGAAGTCCCTAGATCAGACATACATTTGTGAGCCTTACAAATAAGTCACATAATCAGTCTGCAAAAATAGTAACTTATCAAAGCAACTTGCCAAAGTCAATTGTCTGACATATGTGGCTTCACTGGATACAGTGGATGATGATTAGAGGAATGACTGAACATGGACTTTAAACTTTATAGAACTTTGTGAATGGATTTTCTGTACTACATTTATAATATAATATTATTAGTGTAATAACAATGCTGTGTCCTTTAAAGAGGTTGAAAGTGAAGACATTGTTTTCACCTACAACTTCCAAAAGATCTGTCAAACTGTCCACACAGAGCTTATCCCATGTCCTCTGTATTCTCCAAATCCTGAACACACAGTGACAGTCTCTCTGCTGCCTGTCCCCATTCTAATGCTTTTGTGTCACTCACATTAAACAATGGGTGAATGCCAAATGCACACTGGTAACTGAAAACCTTTGACAGTGCCAAATAGGCTGCATTGAAGCAAGCTTCTTCTTACCTTTTGAGCCACTTCAGTTTGAAAGGGTACCCAAAAACCTAGCTTGGTCCAAACCACCAATTTCCACAGCATATTCCATACTACCTCAGAGATTATGTATTTATTTATGTTTCTTCATTTTTTAGAGTAAGATGAATAGGTCAAGTTGAACAAACATTGTTGATAAGAACATATGTAAACACATTATTTCACTCAGCCCTCTCATAGAAAATAACAGAAAAGTACCTAGAGGAGAAAGTTAAAATGAATAAGTAAAGACTAATGGTGAAAAACTAAGTTCTAAATTACAAGAAAGGGAAGAAAATGAAAAAGAAAAAAAAATCCCAGTAGAACTTGCACATGACTTAAGGCAAGACATGACATGTGTCAGCCTATAAACTGTCACAGGGCTAAGTCAACCAGTTGCAGGTGAATGACAGTTGATGGCATATGTCTGTCTCAGTGTGAATATATTAGGCAGGAACGAGATAAACCAATCAGGACAGACTGGCAAAGATTAAAAGTGACCCTGAGTAATGCACATCTCATTAGGAAATTTCAATTAAAAAAAAAAAATTTAAAAGGCTGCTACATAAATGTAGAGCTTGTGGGGGGTCCTTTGATGTAGGCCATGATGGGTTAGGAATGATGAGTGTTCCTGTAACTTCAGAATTTCAAAAATAAATTCCCAAAATGGAGCAAGTTTAAGACAGAGCCAAAATGAAGGCACAAGAGAGTGAGGCTATTAGTGAGCTAGTGATTAAAATAGTTAATGAGCTAGTGGCTCAAAATAAACACAACGCTCAAGCTAGCTATCATGGTCAATTGAAATGTAATCTTATCAGCCAGCTAGTCAGATAGCCATTTAGTCATGTAGTTCAATCAACATTCAAATCTGAATGAAGATGAAGGCGAAGATGAGAAAATTTTCTTTAAGAAAATGGAGTCAATGATCAAATAAGGTTATATCACATCCTGTGTAAGATCCAGACAATGGCAGCTCTGGTGTGAATGGTGACTAGAGGATCATTACTATCTGAACTGCCTATATGGTGGTTACCAAGATATCAGAAGACTTGAATCATTGGATCTGTTCCTATGGGACCTGAATTCTGGCAAAGGAATGTCTTGATTTTTCAGTAAGTAGAAAGCAACACAGCAACTAACATATAGCTGTCATTCACTGAGGCTATGTAGCAGTTCCCATGAACCCAGTAATTATTGAGAGATATTGACTAATATACAATTTTGTATACTGTATATTGTATAATTCTTGCCATACACATGCACAGACTGGCTATTTTATTAAAATACAGAATATCCAATATGCATAACATTAATGTTAACTGGGGACCAATGAATTTGCCAGAAAACATAAGAAGACCTCTTTAAAACTCCCAAGAATATGGATGTCAAGTAATTTTCACGGAATTCATCAAAAAACATCCTTGTCTAACACTAGTCCTGTGTATATAATGTGTGAAGCACTGATCTCTGACAGCTGATCACAAATAACTGTCACCTCTTCAGCCAAGTTAGAGTCCTCTGACAGCTGGCTCAGCATCTTGTCCATCCTTTATGCTTTCATCTTGTCTGGCATCAGAACGTCAGGTTCACTTGCTTCTGTTCCAATAAATCTGAAATTATGTAAAGTAAATTTGAAAAAGTTCAAGTGTATTGGTTTTTGATGGACTGGATTTGATTAGATACATTCAAGTTAAGCCTTGACTGAAATGATTGCGGGGGGTTGTTGCAGCCACATCCAAAATGTTGTGTAAGTTTCCAAATAAGTATGCAAACTATAAAAATTAGAAGCTACATAAAATAACAGATAGCAAATTCATATTGGAAATCTGTAAAGGGCTGTGAGGTTTTATTGCTGTTTTATTGCACTCCTGCAGCAGAGAAACCGAGTTGATCAGGCTCCACTAAAGATGTTGTTTTGTAACACATTTACATCAACGGACACCTCTCCTGTTTCATGGTGCACATGCGAATCAAGAACAGTTCATTTATTTAAATTTATGGTTCTCGTACATTCATTTAAAAATAGTAATACAAAAGGATGCTTCTGACAAAAACTGCGTCTATTTTTAAAAATATACAGGCTACTTCAAGCAAAAAAAGGGGGGGATATTAAGTTTAGAACGTGAAACTGAGAATTCTCTTTCTGTCACCATCAGTTTTCTGTCTCCTTTGTTTTCATTAATTCTTCCATTTATTCTAGTTCCCTTTAGCTCAGACTCTCCATGGCTCTGCTCTTTAAATTTTGAGTCAAATAGGATGAATATGCCTACTTCCAAGATATTTCTGCACATATGTTACACATTCTTCCGCGAGGTTTATCTTTATATTGTCTTACTAAATTATGCTCGATGGCATAGTTCATTGCGAAGTTTAACGCCGTTTAAAATCTCTTCGTTTTACCTTCAAAATGCTGCCATCTGGTGCCCGTACAACATATTGCAGACAACTTATTTGCTTACCTCACTGTGAGAATAGACTCTCGTAGTACCATCTTCATGCGTGTTTTCATGTTGTACACTTCCTGTCCGTCTCATAAATGTGTCCCCCGTCCAATGTGCCAAAGTAGAGGTTGGTGACTGTTTTGTAACCCCAGCGACTCGTTGTGAGTGAACATTTTTCTTTTTGTTAAAAAATTAAACGTTGACAAATGAAAATTTAGTGTGTCCTGGAACTGTTAAAATGCGTTTAGTTGTCTAGCTTGTTTGAAAAGGACCTGCGAACGGAACGATTTGTTACTAGTTTCGCAAGCTTTGCTACTATGAACGTGCTGGGCGGTAGCCATAGCAAAGTTATCTGGTTAGCTGCTGAGCTTTATGGCGTAAACATTATGTGAGTTACAAATGTTCGTTCAGTAGATTGGTATCTGGTGTATGCACACGCGGATAGCAGTGGCCAGCAGTAACAGACAGTCAAGAATGTGCCCATTTTCGATTTAAGACTTAGAGATACCTGACAGTTCACCCAAGTAGGTAGGTAACTTACACAAACGGCCGCTTGTGGGCTGCCCATGTTACTGTGGTAATTTATTTAGTTTTGGGAATGTATACAATGTGTATTATTAAAATGTCCCTCTACAATGCAGTCAAGCATTTCATTTCCAAATAAAATGTACTGGCATCAAATGAGTTAATTCTGAAACGTGTAATACACTGCATGTCTTATTTTCTAACTACTTATTAAATGTCACATTTTGCACTTATTTTCATTTTATTCTTGTGAAATATTGATGGGATCTACTTTGAGTCATTTTTGATGATCAACTTTATGCTGTTTCATAGCTACTAGAAGTGCTTTATGGCATCCACTCCCACACCACACAACCGCACCAGGAGTGAAGATGAGGATGATCCAGTCGACCAGATGATCTCTAGGACGGGATGTGCAGAGCTGCACTATGCTGTACAGGAGTGCATGGTGGAACACCAGGATTGGCGCAAGTGCCAGGCCCAAGTCCAGAACTTCAAGGAGTGCATGCTGGCATTCCAGAATGCAAGGAAGGAGCAACTCATGAAGCAGAGTGCTGCGCAGCATAACTTAGCCTCTAATTCCAGTACCTAAACAAATGGTAAAAGGCTCTGTTAAATGTTGTGATTCAGATGTCTCAAGAAGTGCTTTGTCATACCTCCCCATGGACAAAACCACAGTTACCTGGACCATAGTAAGATTCTTAGCTTTTTCTTCCAGCCACGGGACGTTTGGTACTTTATAGTTATGTCTGTTACGCTCACTTAAATGACTTTAACAATGGGAGAAATGAAAAGGTTTACTACATTTTCTGCCACAGAGAATTATGCCATGTCACCTTTCAGCAAAAGTCGTAGGAAATCCTAATCTTTTCTGAGGATGTCCAGTTCCTTGTGCTAATTATTGCAGTGTGCTCTGGAGTGTATGTATTTTTTAGATCAAGCATTGAGATACTGAGAGTTTAAATTAACTGTGATTGGTGCAAAAATCAATGGACTGTCTGCTGTTACTTTAAAAGAGACTTTGTACCAGTGTCACTGTGCATAATTGTTTACACACAACTCAAAGCGCAGAACTAGAATGCAGGTATTGCAGCAGGAGCATATGAAATAATCAATTAAATCTCTGTAATGAAAAACATTGTTATCATTATTGTCATTTAATATAGCCATTTGGATTATGTAGTCTTTTTCTACTTCATCTGAATTGCATATTGTAGCAACATTGGTCATGTACCTAGATGGAAACCCAAATTGCTACTTGTTTTCCAATTTTAAAAGCAGCACAGTTTTGCTTGTGGGCAGATTTTGCCAAAGATAGCAGAACTGGGGAACCTCAAAAGGACACCTCTTATCAAGGAAGGTGAAGTTTGTGGCTGTTGTGGCCAGTGTATTTCAGCAGGACTTGTCAAATTGAATGATTTGTAGGTTTGTGTCCCCAAATGTGAGCTCACTAATCTGATGTCAGGTTTCAGGTTCACTTGAACTGCATGATTGTTACACTGTAGAGCTGCACTGATGTAATTTATTGACTGAATTTGGAGGGGAGGCTAAATAATTAACCATGATATAAGAGAAGTTTTATTCCTCAATTTTCCATGGGAGTACCACCACACATTTTATCCATAACTGCAAATTGCATTACAGTTTCTTAGCAGATTGTTTAATGTTTCACTTGCATAACACAAAGTAACAGTTGTAATAAAAGAAATTATTATACAGTATTCCTGATGTAGATGTGTATCACAGACAACAAATATATATGACCTGTTTATGCAGCTTGACCCCAGTCGCAAAATTTAACTGAACAATCATGAATGCTATTCTTAGTATAACACATTATTTGTTACATTTGCTGAGAAGAAAACTATAACCTGAAAGCATTTACAAAAATAGTACTGTATTTTTATTCATTTACTTCTATGCACTAAATGTACACTTGGAACAGTATAAAACTGCAGATATACCCCCATAGGTCAAACTAAATTTAAAAATTAAAATCATTCCAATTGTCAGCATGGACATACCAATTAGTCATAATGCAGGCAAGTTCAGTACTTCAATATTTTTCCCTTAGGGGACTTTTTTTGTTTTATGTCCTTTTAATTGTGTTAAAATGTGTTCTAGAGTACCCCCTGTAAAGAAGGGAGTTCCCAGAGAGGTGGAAAGTACACAAGATACACAGATGCTGGTTTTGCACATTGACCATTATTTGTTGGCTTTAGCAATGGTGACCTTGCTTCTTCTGTAGAGTTTTTTGACAGATACCATGACCTCCTCTGTTTTCAGGGTGTAAATGATGGGGTTCAGCATGGGCGGCATTGTTGAAGAGAGAGAGGAGTTGATGATCCGAGCATTGGGGTGTATATAGGTGGCAACTGCTGCAATGTTGGTGGCTAACGTTGGGAGATAAAATATAGCCACTAACATCAGGTGGGAAGTGCAGGTTTTCATGGCTTTAATACGTTCTTCACCAGATGCAATCCTTACCAGTGTAATACCAATGCATAAATATGTGATTGTGATCAAAATCACTGGTGCCACGAATATTACCAGAAAGGCAACCCAGGCCATAATGTTATTTATCGATGCATCGTTACAGGCTAGTTTATATGTTGGCCCGTGATCACAGAAGAAGCTGTTTATCACAAGGGATTTACAGAAAGATAGCCTTGTGATTAAAGCAGCACATGAACAGCACAATGCTGCTGCTATTCCCCACGTAGTTATTATTAACACAATCATTGCAGATTTAGTAACGATAGCATGATATCTCAGTGGAAAGCATATGGCAATTAATCTGTCATAAGCCAGAGCAATCAGGGTCAGCGACTGTACACAGCTGAATAAATAAACAAAAAACATATACGACAAACATTCATTATAAGAGATATACTGCGCCTCAAAGAGAAATGTGTCAATTACTTTTGGAATTAACGCAGTGCTTCCACTGAAATCAGCAACTGCTAAATTAAAAACAGCAATATACTTTGGAGTATGAAGAGTGCGCTCAATGTATATAACAAGCATGATGAAAGAATTTCCGAACACAGTTACAACATACGCCACGCACAAAAACACGTAGTAGTACTTCGCGTGTGGGACGCTGGAGAATCCGTTGATATAAAATCTTGACGGACGAATAAACGTTGCATTTGAAAGAGTGGATGCCAGCATGGTGTTTGTTGATCCAGAATATCCTGTAATCAGAATTTCACTGGAACTTTCACTGGAAAAAAGAAAAATATAGATTCTTAAACCTTTATTTCAGTGAACATAAATGATAACCAGAATTGGAAACACTTTTCAAAAACATAAGGAATTACTTTAAAGCATGAATATAATCAGGATGTATAAAATGTAGTGTATGGTCTTCTTACGAATATCTGTTTGCCATCTATAAACCATTTGCATTCCTAAAGCTAAAATAGGCCTAATTTATTCTTCACTTTGTGTAGACTACTGAGATTGTTAAACGGCGGACATTTTGGACACATCTTCTTTATGCAGCCTACATCGGAATCGTCAGCCTCATGGAATCGTACATGAGACATGTTTCACCGTGGCGTCCTTTTCATACAGGAGCGCTGATATGAAACGTGCATAATCCTCCAATACAAGTGTGCTGCAGGCAGCGGCTATTTAGCGCACCAAAGGGCACGCAGCCGCACTGCAGTGGAATGATGGCGCTGTACAGGCAGATCATGTATTTTACGAGGTAGTGAGTTTGCTGTCTGCGTAGTATTTCTCAAATCAGTTTCGTTGGTTGTAGAAAGTGTGGTTTTGCTTTAGCAATAAAAATGTTTTATTAAAAAAAATCTGCAAAATAGACTGTCCAGTGAAAATTGATTGGTACAAGAAAAAATAGCTTTTCAGTACTCACCTACAATATTGGTACACAGCAACACGCGCAAACACACTAAGAAAGCAAAACCAAAATGCGTATTCTGTACTTTTAGCCGTGTCTTCAGTTATTCTGTGTTCTGAGGGGCTACATTTGGATCTCAGAAAGCATAGAGCGGAGTCTTTTATATTGCTTTCCCTGTCACGTAATGATGATGAGGAGACGGGTCTCCATACAGTGAAGCTTCAAGGGAGACAAATGCACCTGGGTGTTTCTGATAAGCAGAAGCGTTATCTTCATTAAAAATAAATTCAGGTCAGCACTTCCCATTACGAATGACTCACATTCTTTATAAAGACTTGACGTAGGACATTAAAATATCATAACATATGATGGGAGCAATGATAATCAAATTTGGGTTTTAATTTGTATGGTTCTGAGAGACTAATGTATAATATGTAATGTTTGTTCATAGGAGTAAATTGGCTAAACCCATCTACAGCACTGTTGAATGGAAGGTTTAGACAATTGATCCAGTCAAACCTCACAATCAGTAATTTGCAACTGAAGGCTTGGCAGAGGCATTCATTTGATAGCTGTGGTTGCCTTATTTCTTCTGTAAAGCCTCTTGATGGATTCCAGGAAGTCATCTATTATAAAAAAAATACTGCTGACCAGAGAAATACTGTAGGACTTATAAATGCCATCACTAGATGTGGAGTAAAATCACTGCAACCCATCCAAATTAGAGGACTATATGATCACAAAAAGTTATTTATTACTGTAGACTGGCAGAATGACATCCTCGTGATGGACCCCACAGCTATGAGAACAATCCGTGCAGATAAACTCTGCTCTGTGTCTATGATCAGAGACATTGACATGTTACTCTCAATTTCATGGTATCTCAGTGGATGGCATATAGCAACATATGTGCCATAGGACAGAACAGTCAGAGTCAGAGACTGCAAAGTGATGAAGAAGAAAACCAATGACATATTGGTTAAACATTCTTCATAGGAAATGTTTTGTGACTCAAAGAGGAAGGTGTCAATTACTTTAGGAACAAGGACAGTACTTACAGCGCTTACACAAATGCAGTGAGCAGAGTATTGGTTGCAGTTCCACTCCTATGCTCAAGTGTGATCCTTCCACGGAAAATGCATTAAAATATGCATTGAAAACTATAACCACTTTGGGGGTTCTCTTTTTGTTTCCACATTGGCCATACCACTTCTCGTGTGCAAACAAATATGTACATCCTTTATGGATCGACACACAAGCCTTTCCTGCCATCTGGTATCCTTACCTACATGTTTTTAGGTTTCACTGCACACATTTCAGCTTGCCTGACAGATATTTCACGGTGGATGGGGGACCACTGCCTAAAGCTGAACCTGGCTAAGACTGAGATGCTTTTGGTCCTATCCAGGTCCTCCCCGTGTCATGACCTCTCCCACAGCCTAGACTCTGTAAGCATTTTCACCAATGTCACTGTCAAAAGCCTAGGTGTAATGCTTGATAGCAAACTGTTCTTCTCTTCTCAGGTTGCAGCAGTAAGTCAGGTGTGCAGATTCTTTTTGTACAACATCCGAAGAATCAGCCCCTACTTCACTACGTATTCAACACAGTTCCTAGTTCAGGCTCTGGACCTTGAAAGCCTGAACTGCTGCAACTCCCTCTTTGCTTGCCTTCCTGCCTGTGCAATCAAACCCCTACAACTAATCCAGAATGTAACTGCAGAACTACAATCTCCCTAAACATAGTTACAAACAAGTTACTCTCTTCCTCACTTCTCTCCATTGGGTTGCTGTTATTGCTCGCATCAAGTTCAAAACCTTGGTGCCTGCATACAGGACAGTGAATGGGACAGCCCCCTCATACCTACGATTGATCTTTAAACCCTACGTTCTGTCAACATCACTGCACTCTGCATCTACGGGGCATCTGACTGTCCTGACCTGATGAGGTCGTTCGTCTCAGACACAATCCCTGTATGTACTGGTCACTCAGTGGTGGAATGAACTCCCCATGGAGGTTAGGACAGCAGAATCACTGGCCATTTTCTATTGCAGACTGAAGACCCACCTCTTAAGACTTCATCTTGGTTCCACCTCAGTCCCTGCCCATTAACACCTGCTACCTCTAGGATTTGATGTGTACTTTATGTGTAGTTTGTGATAAATGGTACACTTCATTAATCCCCGTGGGGAAAATCGTCTTCTGCATTTTACCCATCCAAAGCAGTGGGCAGCCGCAGTGCAGCGCCCAGGGACCAACTCCAGCTCTTCTGTCAGTGCCTTGGTCAAGGGCACTGACAGGAGTATCAACCCTAACATGCATGTCTTTTTAATAATGGTGATGTAGTGTACCTGGTTTCCATTGCCTAGTCAGGTTGCACAAGTTAATCTGTGGTAGGGCTTGCGTGGTGTTATGCTCACACTCACTGATCTCTGAGTGTTGTTAGCCTGGTCTGACACTGTTGCTCATTTAACATGAATGGATACACTTACACTATATGGCCAAAATGTGGACACCCCTCCTCATTATTGAGTTCAGGTGTTTCAGCCACACCGATTGTTAACAGGTGCATAAAATCAAGCACATAGCCATGCAATCTCCATAGACAAACCTTGGAAGTAGAATGGGTCATACTGGAGAGCTCAGTGACTTTAAACATGGCACTGTCATAGGGTGCCATCTTTGCCACAAGCCAGTTCGTTACATTTCTGCCTTGCTAGATCTGCCCTGGTCAACTATAAGTGCTATTATTGTCAAGTGGAAGCGTCTAGGTGCAACAACAGCTCAGCCACGAGCGGTAGACCATGCAAACTTACAGAGCGGGGCCGCTGAGTGCTGAATCGCGTAGTACATAAAAACCGCCTATCCTCTGTTGAATCACTCACTACAGAGTTCCAAACTGTCTCTGGCTGCAACATCAGCACCAGAACTGTGCGTCAGGAGCTTCATGAAATGGGTTTCCATGGCTGAGCAGCTGCACACAAGCCCAACATCGCTATGCGTAATGCCAAGCGACGGCTGGAGTGGTGCAAAGCACGCCGCCACTGGACTCTGGAGCAGTGGAAACACGTTCTCTGGAGTGATGAATCACGCTTCACTATCTGGCAGTCTGAATGAAAAATCTGGGTTTGGCAGATGCCAGGAGAGCGCTACCTACCGGAATGCACAGTGCCTCCTGTAACATTTGGTGGAGGAGGAATAATGGTATGGGGCTGTTTTTCAGGGTTTGGGCTAGGCCCCTTAGTTCCAGTGAAGGGTAACATTAATGCTACAGCATATAAAGACATTTTAGACAGTTGTATGCTTCCAACTTTGTGGCAACGGTTTGGGGAAGGCCCTTTCCTGTTCCAGCATGACTGTGCCCCTGTGCACAAAGCAACGTCCATAAAGACATGGTTTGACAAGTTTGGTGTGGAGGAACTCCAGTGGCCTGCACAGAGCCCTGACCTCAACCCCACTGAACACCTTTGGGATGAATTAGAACGCTGATTGCGAGCCAGGCCTTCTCGTCCAACACCAGTACCTGACCTCACAAATGCTCTTTTGGCTGAATGGGCACAAATTCCCACAAACACACTCCAAAATCTTGTGGAAACCCTTCCGAGAAGAGTGGAGGCTGTTATAGCTGCAAGGGGGGGGGCAACTCCATATTAATGCCCATGGTTTTGGAATGAGATGTCCAATAAGCTCATATAGGTGTGATGGCCAGGTTTCCACATACTTTTGGCCATATGTGTATGTTATATTGTGTTGGAAGTCGCTCTGCATAAAAGCGTCTGCAAAATGCATGTAATGTAATGTCACTTGTCACTTTACAATGATGTATTGAGGCCTGGAGACCACTTGTACCCAGCATCCGCTTTCCTCCATTGTAATTACCTTACCCTAAGCCTCCTTTATACAGTGGTCTCACTACTCTTTTCATTCCTTATGTGTGAGTCAAGGCCAGCTTTATGCAGTGCATACCTATGTGAGTACATCTAACATGTCTGTGCCAGGTTGTTTGTTTATGTGTTTGTTGGTTTGTTTGTAAAATGAAAATTTAAATGAAACATTGTTTAAAATACACAATAATGTGGATATTTCATGAAGCACTGAACATTTTTTTTTTAAATTATGTTCTTGTAATGTATTAAACAAGCAGTGGCTTCATATTGCTTTTACTTCTAGCCATGAATGACATGGAATGACACATGACACAAGAATAACAACTGAAAGTCATATTCATATACATCAAGTTGCTAACCTACAGTATTGCTGAATGCAAATTAAGAAAAAGAACACAGTTAAGCATAGAATTACTGGTTTGTAATAAAAATATCAGAGCGGTGTTTATCTGTTTCTTCTAGCTGTCATTATTTTATTTCTTCTGAAGAGCTTCTTGACGGATTCCCGGAACTCCTCTGTCTTCAATGAGTAAATGATTGGATTCAGCATGGGTGGCAAGATCATTGTAAGTGACAAATTGATTATTCTGGCATTTGGGTGAATGGATGAGCCAATCACATAGGTCATGCATATTGGCAAGTAAAATATACCCACCAAAACCAAATGAGAAGTGCAGGTTTTCATGGCTTTGAGGCGCTCTGTAGCTGATGCAATTTTTGACAATGCATAGGCTATGCAAACATATGTTGCTGTGATAAAAGATACTGGAAACCAAAGAATCACTATAGGATTCATTAATGAAATTGCCTTGTTTGGTCTATTGTCATTGCAGGCCAAACTAATTACAGGACCATGATCACAGAAATAGCTGTTTACCACAACTGAATTGCAAAATGACAATCTCATGACAGCCCCCACAGCTATGAGTATGAACAGTGCTGATAAACTCCACACAGCTGCTATGATCAGAGACATTGACGTGTTATTCACAAGCTCATGGTATCTCAGTGGGTGGCATATAGCAACATATCTGTCATAGGACAGAACAGCCAGAGTCAGAGACTGTGAAGAGATGAAGAAAAAAAAAAAAAACATACTGGCTAAACATTCTTCATAGGAAAAGTATTGAGATTCAAAGAGGAAGGTGTTAATCAATTTAGGAACAAGGGCAGTACTTCCACACAAGTCTGCCACTGCTAGATTAAAAACTGCAATGTATTTTGGACTGTGAAGGCAGTGATTAGTGCAAATAACAAACATGATAAAAATGTTTCCTAAAAGAGAAATAATATAGACCAAGCACAAGAAGACATAGTAGTAATTCATGTGGGGTATGCCAAGGAAACCAGCAATATAAAAGAATTGAGGGCGCACAAAAGAAGTGTTTGTAGTAAGGGTTGAATTCGGGGAGTTCATGGCAGGTTAGTTTTGTCAACGTTTTCTTTTTTCCCCTGTAAAACCTCTTGCCTCTATGACCTGAAAATACAAAGCATAACTTGTAGATGTACTTATACATTTCAAAATTATACTGCAAAAACAAAAAATCCAGTGCATGCTTCAGTGAGACATCAGTAATTGACAGCAATTTTTCCACCATAGCACAGTGTTTCCCTTCCCTGGCATGCTCTCAGTTAATTGGGTTTGATTAAGCAGATAACAAAACACTGATATTTATTTGACACAATTTATATTTATATTAAATTATGCCTACACATAATCTGTTGTATGTTATTTTGCCATTTGATGTGTATTTTCATTATTGTAATGATTGTTGTTTAATGTATAAATATCAGTGTAATGGTTGTAATCAGTGTATTTTTGTTAATATCTGCCCCTGGGAAAATAAATGCAGTTGTTTCAATTAATGTTAATTGTTCAGTTATTTTTCCAAGGGCATGCTAAATATCTCACTATGCATCACTGAAGATGAATTATTGTCAGTAATAAGAGCCTCAAAACAGAAATTTACAAAAACGTCTACTTGCATCCCTAAACATTCCCAACAACCAATATCTGTAACAAAGAACTGATTTCCAAATCAGTATAATTAACTCAGCAAAATCAAACAGGTGTAAATGAGAGCTCCGGTGGAACAAAATTCAGCAAACAGAGAAGGGCCCTAGGACCAAATTTGGAGTAACACTGCCATAGGGCTCATGACAATCACCTATTCCCATCCCTTGACTTTCGAGGAGAGAATTGAGGAGGCAACAAATAAAATCTTTGCATTAATCAATTAGTTTCTCCGAAACGTAATTTCAGTGACAAATATCCAGACTTTTCTGTTCAATTCTACTTTTACTGGTTGGGCTATTGAAGACAGAGACCACTTTATCATCACAGTCACTGTCACAGTCATCGTGTCCAGAAATCTTTCTTACAGAAACACTGTCATAGAAGCATATACAGAATATAAATAGTTGATGTATGGGAAATTTTCATATTGTTTGTAAAAATCATGGAAAGAGAAATATAAAGAAAATACATATCGCATTTCATTTTTAATATTTGAATCTGCATGCACAACATTTCCTTCTGTCTGTGTTCCTGGGAAGGTGAAGTGTTTTCCTTTCCTCAAAAACACCACAATAACCGCCAACATAAAAATTAATTTGCTATTCTGTAACTATATTTGTTTTATGTAATGCACAAAACTAATTAAAACAATTAATACTGTATTAGAAGACTGTATGAAATAATACATTTTAAAACTGTTGAGTAATGTAAATGCAGAGAAATACATTAGAAGTATTTGGAATACTCACTGATAAAAAAAATTCATGAAGGTCAAAAAAGAAAAGTTTTCAGCATACTAATTCATCATCTGCAAGAACAGGATCTATGTTTCTCCAGAACAAATGTGTATTAGTATCTTCTTTATCTTCTAGCAGATACACATCTACTAGTTTATGTTGATGCTGGAAAATCAGAATTTATATACCTGCTTTCTGGAATCCACATGGAATAGGACAACGCATGAAGGTTGCATACTGTTCAGATTAACATTGTTATTCAACATGTACAGTCCCAGTGGCCATGTTCCTGCCAGCATGTCGAAAATAAGGGCTGGACTTCAATTATCTGCCTTTGTATCACATTATTGTATATGCTGTGTATCCTTCAGAATAAGGAAAACACCAAAACAGCTTATGTGAAGGCAGCAGACACCCTTATTTCATGTTTGACATGTTATTAATTCTTGAATTGTGACAGCGTATTGCTGAAAGCAAATTTGACTGTTCTTTAATAGTGCTGGATGTTTCCTGTGAAAAATAGTGTTTTAATATGAAAGTGTATTCTCTCTGATGCTGTGTGTCTCTTGTACATGTCCAACACACTGGTAAAACACACTGGTTGCCTCTGCAACCATTTTATCATTATGTGGTAAAGCGCTAAACATGCTTTTAATGCTTTTCAGATTTTTCACACTTCTCTGCCCCACTTAAAACACTGGTCATGAAATAATGATGTTTATTGCTCATGCAATTTAGCATGCATGTGCAAGCTTTATTTGAATATGCCACCCCAGCTATATCAGGCATGTTTTTCCCTTATCAGTTCTCTGCTGCTTATGCCTGGCCCCTGCAGCATGTAACTGCCACCTGCAGCATGAGATCTTTCCATGGTGTTTAAAAGAAATTAACTGCATTTAATTTAACCAAAGCTAACAGAAGACTTGGATGACAAATAGTGAATGAGCTGTGTGTGGATGCATGAAGATGATATGGTGAAGGGTGACAGTAAATAATGAGGATATGATATCTGTTTTGCTTGTAGCAAGATAGTTGTCAGAACTCAAACTATACAAGCCCCCCCATCAGACTACTGTGGATTTTTAAATTGATTAACAGATGATGTTTACAGTGAATTTAGCTTGTAAGATGATACATAATAAAGAATGTAATGATTAATGACAGCAGATAACATGAGATTGTCTTGCACTGAATGACAGATAGACACCAGACTTTCAGGAGATTTGTACAAGCAGTAAAGAAAAATCTTCCATCAGTAGATGTGGAGTAAAATCACTGCAACCCATCCAAAATAGAGGACTATATGATCACAAAAAGTTATTTATTACTGTAGACTGGCAGAATGACATCCTCGTGATGGACCCCACAGCTATGAGAACAATCCGTGCAGATAAACTCTGCTCTGTGTCTATGATCAGAGACATTGACATGTTACTCTCAATCTCATGGTATCTCAGTGGATGGCATATAGCAACATATGTGCCATAGGACAGAACAGTCAGAGTCAGAGACTGCAAAGTGATGAAGAAGAAAACCAATGACATATTGGTTAAACATTCTTCATAGGAAATGTTTTGTGACTCAAAGAGGAAGGTGTCAATTACTTTAGGAACAAGGACAGTACTTACAGCGCTTACACAAATGCAGTGAGCAGAGTATTGGTTGCAGTTCCACTCCTACGCTCAAGTGTGATCCTTCCACGGAAAATGCATTAAAATATGCATTGAAAACTATAACAGCACTGATTGGGTATAGTGCATGACTTAGGGCTGATATATGTCAGGACAAATGAGGTAGTCCTTACTTGTCTCTTTCTGAGTCTCTGCGAGAGACAAATAACTAGACCTCATTGGAAAAGGCTTTTCCAACGTTCTGTGCAAACAAATATGTACATCCTTTATGGATCAGGGAGAGGGCCGGCCAAAAAGAACTGGTACCAATGACATCCAAGTGGGATATCTGACATGTGTTATACACTCCAAAGATGACATATTTTGGTATCCTTACCTACATGTTTTTAGTCCTATTAAATCAGCAACACTGTCTCAGGGGTTTCCACAGTGAGCTCAGGCTTTCTCCCACTTTGGGGGTTCTCTTTTTGTTTCCACATTGGCCATACCACTTCTACGCTGACGACACACAAGCCTTTCCTGCCATCTGGCACGCAGGTTTCTGCACACATTTCAGCTTGCCTGACAGATATTTCACGGTGGATGGGGGACCACTGCCTAAAGCTGAACCTGGCTAAGACTGAGATGCTTTTGGTCCTATCCAGGTCCTCCCCGTGTCATGACCTCTCCCACAGCCTAGACTCTGTAAGCATTTTCACCAATGTCACTGTCAAAAGCCTAGGTGTAATGCTTGATAGCAAACTGTTCTTCTCTTCTCAGGTTGCAGCAGTAAGTCAGGTGTGCAGATTCTTTTTGTACAACATCCGAAGAATCAGCCCCTACTTCACTACGTATTCAACACAGTTCCTAGTTCAGGCTCTGGACCTTGAAAGCCTGAACTGCTGCAACTCCCTCTTTGCTTGCCTTCCTGCCTGTGCAATCAAACCCCTACAACTAATCCAGAATGTAGCTGCACAACTACAATCTCCCTAAACATAGTTACAAACAAGTTACTCTCTTCCTCACTTCTCTCCATTGGGTTGCTGTTATTGCTCGCATCAAGTTCAAAACCTTGGTGCCTGCATACAGGACAGTGAATGGGACAGCCCCCTCATACCTACGATTGATCTTTAAACCCTATGTTCTGTCAACATCACTGCACTCTGCATCTACGGGGCATCTGACTGTCCCGACCTGATGGGGTCGTTCGTCTCAGACACAATCCCTGTATGTACTGGTCACTCAGTGGTGGAATGAACTCCCCATGGAGGTTAGGACAGCAGAATCACTGGCCATTTTCTATTGCAGACTGAAGACCCACCTCTTAAGACTGCATCTTGGTTCCACCTCAGTCCCTGCCCATTAACACCTGCTACCTCTAGGATTTGATGTGTACTTTATGTGTAGTTTGTGATAAATGGTACACTTCATTAATCCCCGTGGGGAAAATCGTCTTCTGCATTTTACCCATCCAAAGCAGTGGGCAGCCGCAGTGCAGCGCCCAGGGACCAACTCCAGCTCTTCTGTCAGTGCCTTGGTCAAGGGCACTGACAGGAGTATCAACCCTAACATGCATGTCTTTTTAATAATGGTGATGTAGTGTACCTGGTTTCCATTGCCTAGTCAGGTTGCACAAGTTAAATTGTGGTAGGGCTTGCATGGTGTTATGCTCACACTCACTGATCTCTGAGTGTTGTTAGCCTGGTCTGACACTGTTGCTCATTTAACATGAATGGATACACTTACACTATATGGCCAAAATGTGGACACCCCTCCTCATTATTGAGTTCAGGTGTTTCAGCCACACCGATTGTTAACAGGTGCATAAAATCAAGCACATAGCCATGCAATCTCCATAGACAAACCTTGGAAGTAGAATGGGTCGTACTGGAGAGCTCAGTGACTTTAAACATGGCACTGTCATAGGGTGCCATCTTTGCCACAAGCCAGTTCGTGAAATTTCTGCCTTGCTAGATCTGCCCTGGTCAACTATAAGTGCTATTATTGTCAAGTGGAAGCGTCTAGGTGCAACAACAGCTCAGCCACGAAGCGGTAGACCATGCAAACTTACAGAGCGGGGCCGCTGAGTGCTGAATCGCGTAGTACATAAAAACCGCCTATCCTCTGTTGAATCACTCACTACAGAGTTCCAAACTGTCTCTGGCTGCAACATCAGCACCAGAACTGTGCGTCAGGAGCTTCATGAAATGGGTTTCCATGGCTGAGCAGCTGCACACAAGCCCAACATCGCTATGCGTAATGCCAAGCGACGGCGGGAGTGGTGCAAAGCACGCCGCCACTGGACTCTGGAGCAGTGGAAACACGTTCTCTGGAGTGATGAATTACGCTTCACTATCTGGCAGTCTGATGGAAAAATCTGGGTTTGGCAGATGCCAGGAGAGCGCTACCTACCAGAATGCACAGTGCCTACTGTAACATTTGGTGGAGGAGGAATAATGGTATGGGGCTGTTTTTCAGGGTTTGGGCTAGGCCCCTTAGTTCCAGTGAAGGGTAACATTAATGCTACAGCATATAAAGACATTTAGACAGTTGTATGCTTCCAACTTTGTGGCAACGGTTTGGGGAAGGCCCTTTCCTGTTCCAGCATGACTGTGCCCCTGTGCACAAAGCAACGTCCATAAAGACATGGTTTGACAAGTTTGGTGTGGAGGAACTCCAGTGGCCTGCACAGAGCCCTGACCTCAACCCCACTGAACACCTTTGGGATGAATTAGAACGCTGGTTGCGAGCCAGGCCTTCTCGTCCAACACCAGTGCCTGACCTCACAAATGCTCTTTTGGCTGAATGGGCACAAATTCCCACAAACACACTCCAAAATCTTGTGGAAACCCTTCCGAGAAGAGTGGAGGCTGTTATAGCTGCAAAGGGGGGGCGGCAACTCCATATTAATGCCCATGGTTTTGGAATGGGATGTCCAATAAGCTCATATAGGTGTGATGGCCAGGTGTCCACATACTTTTGGCCATATGTGTATGTTATATTGTGTTGGAAGTCGCTCTGCATAAAAGCGTCTGCAAAATGCATGTAATGTAATGTCACTTGTCACTTTACAATGATGTATTGAGGCCTGGAGACCACTTGTACCCAGCATCCGCTTTCCTCCATTGTAATTACCTTACCCTAAGCCTCCTTTATACAGTGGTCTCACTACTCTTTTCATTCCTTATGTGTGAGTCAAGGCCAGCTTTATGCAGTGCATACCTATGTGAGTACATCTAACATGTCTGTGCCAGGTTGTTTGTTTATGTGTTTGTTGGTTTGTTTGTAAAATGAAAATTTAAATGAAACATTGTTTAAAATACACAATAATGTGGATATTTCATGAAGCACTTAAAACTTTTTTTTTTAATTATGTTCTTGTAATGTATTAAACAAGCAGTGGCTTCATATTGCTTTTACTTCTAGCCATGAATGACATGGAATGACACATGACACAAGAATAACAACTGAAAGTCATATTCATATACATCAAGTTGCTAACCTACAGTATTGCTGAATGCAAATTAAGAAAAAGAACACAGTTAAGCATAGAATTACTGGTTTGTAATAAAAATATCAGAGCGGTGTTTATCTGTTTCTTCTAGCTGTCATTATTTTATTTCTTCTGAAGAGCTTCTTGACGGATTCCCGGAACTCCTCTGTCTTCAATGAGTAAATGATTGGATTCAGCATGGGTGGCAAGATCATTGTAAGTGACAAATTGATTATTCTGGCATTTGGGTGAATGGATGAGCCAATCACATAGGTCATGCATATTGGCAAGTAAAATATACCCACCAAAACCAAATGAGAAGTGCAGGTTTTCATGGCTTTGAGGCGCTCTGTAGCTGATGCAATTTTTGACAATGCATAGGCTATGCAAACATATGTTGCTGTGATAAAAGATACTGGAAACCAAAGAATCACTATAGGATTCATTAATGAAATTGCCTTGTTTGGTCTATTGTCATTGCAGGCCAAACTAATTACAGGACCATGATCACAGAAATAGCTGTTTACCACAACTGAATTGCAAAATGACAATCTCATGACAGCCCCCACAGCTATGAGTATGAACAGTGCTGATAAACTCCACACAGCTGCTATGATCAGAGACATTGACGTGTTATTCACAAGCTCATGGTATCTCAGTGGGTGGCATATAGCAACATATCTGTCATAGGACAGAACAGCCAGAGTCAGAGACTGTGAAGAGATGAAGAAAAAAACAAAAAACATACTGGCTAAACATTCTTCATAGGAAAAGTATTGAGATTCAAAGAGGAAGGTGTTAATCAATTTAGGAACAAGGGCAGTACTTCCACACAAGTCTGCCACTGCTAGATTAAAAACTGCAATGTATTTTGGACTGTGAAGGCAGTGATTAGTGCAAATAACAAACATGATAAAAATGTTTCCTAAAAGAGAAATAATATAGACCAAGCACAAGAAGACATAGTAGTAATTCATGTGGGGTATGCCAAGGAAACCAGCAATATAAAAGAATTGAGGGCGCACAAAAGAAGTGTTTGTAGTAAGGGTTGAATTCGGGGAGTTCATGGCAGGTTAGTTTTGTCAACGTTTTCTTTTTTCCCCTGTAAAACCTCTTGCCTCTATGACCTGAAAATACAAAGCATAACTTGTAGATGTACTTATACATTTCAAAATTATACTGCAAAAACAAAAAATCCAGTGCATGCTTCAGTGAGACATCAGTAATTGACAGCAATTTTTCCACCATAGCACAGTGTTTCCCTTCCCTGGCATGCTCTCAGTTAATTGGGTTTGATTAAGCAGATAACAAAACACTGATATTTATTTGACACAATTTATATTTATATTAAATTATGCCTACACATAATCTGTTGTATATTATTTTGCCATTTGATGTGTATTTTCATTATTGTAATGATTGTTGTTTAATGTATAAATATCAGTGTAATGGTTGTAATCAGTGTATTTTTGTTAATATCTGCCCCTGGGAAAATAAATGCAGTTGTTTCAATTAATGTTAATTGTTCAGTTATTTTTCCAAGGGCATGCTAAATATCTCACTATGCATCACTGAAGATGAATTATTGTCAGTAATAAGAGCCTCAAAACAGAAATTTACAAAAACGTCTACTTGCATCCCTAAACATTCCCAACAACCAATATCTGTAACAAAGAACTGATTTCCAAATCAGTATAATTAACTCAGCAAAATCAAACAGGTGTAAATGAGAGCTCCGGTGGAACAAAATTCAGCAAACAGAGAAGGGCCCTAGGACCAAATTTGGAGTAACACTGCCATAGGGCTCATGACAATCACCTATTCCCATCCCTTGACTTTCGAGGAGAGAATTGAGGAGGCAACAAATAAAATCTTTGCATTAATCAATTAGTTTCTCCGAAACGTAATTTCAGTGACAAATATCCAGACTTTTCTGTTCAATTCTACTTTTACTGGTTGGGCTATTGAAGACAGAGACCACTTTATCATCACAGTCACTGTCACAGTCATCGTGTCCAGAAATCTTTCTTACAGAAACACTGTCATAGAAGCATATACAGAATATAAATAGTTGATGTATGGGAAATTTTCATATTGTTTGTAAAAATCATGGAAAGAGAAATATAAAGAAAAATACATATCGCATTTCATTTTTAATATTTGAATCTGCATGCACAACATTTCCTTCTGTCTGTGTTCCTGGGAAGGTGAAGTGTTTTCCTTTCCTCAAAAACACCACAATAACCGCCAACATAAAAAATTAATTTGCTATTCTGTAACTATATTTGTTTTATGTAATGCACAAAACTAATTAAAACAATTAATACTGTATTAGAAGACTGTATGAAATAATACATTTTAAAACTGTTGAGTAATGTAAATGCAGAGAAATACATTAGAAGTATTTGGAATACTCACTGATAAAAAAAATTCATGAAGGTCAAAAAAGAAAAGTTTTCAGCATACTAATTCATCATCTGCAAGAACAGGATCTATGTTTCTCCAGAACAAATGTGTATTAGTATCTTCTTTATCTTCTAGCAGATACACATCTACTAGTTTATGTTGATGCTGGAAAATCAGAATTTATATACCTGCTTTCTGGAATCCACATGGAATAGGACAACGCATGAAGGTTGCATACTGTTCAGATTAACATTGTTATTCAACATGTACAGTCCCAGTGGCCATGTTCCTGCCAGCATGTCGAAAATAAGGGCTGGACTTCAATTATCTGCCTTTGTATCACATTATTGTATATGCTGTGTATCCTTCAGAATAAGGAAAACACCAAAACAGCTTATGTGAAGGCAGCAGACACCCTTATTTCATGTTTGACATGTTATTAATTCTTGAATTGTGACAGCGTATTGCTGAAAGCAAATTTGACTGTTCTTTAATAGTGCTGGATGTTTCCTGTGAAAAATAGTGTTTTAATATGAAAGTGTATTCTCTCTGATGCTGTGTGTCTCTTGTACATGTCCAACACACTGGTAAAACACACTGGTTGCCTCTGCAACCATTTTATCATTATGTGGTAAAGCGCTAAACATGCTTTTAATGCTTTTCAGATTTTTCACACTTCTCTGCCCCACTTAAAACACTGGTCATGAAATAATGATGTTTATTGCTCATGCAATTTAGCATGCATGTGCAAGCTTTATTTGAATATGCCACCCCAGCTATATCAGGCATGTTTTCCCTTATCAGTTCTCTGCTGCTTATGCCTGGCCCCTGCAGCATGTAACTGCCACCTGCAGCATGAGATCTTTCCATGGTGTTTAAAAGAAATTAACTGCATTTAATTTAACCAAAGCTAACAGAAGACTTGGATGACAAATAGTGAATGAGCTGTGTGTGGATGCATGAAGATGATATGGTGAAGGGTGACAGTAAATAATGAGGATATGATATCTGTTTTGCTTGTAGCAAGATAGTTGTCAGAACTCAAACTATACAAGCCCCCCCATCAGACTACTGTGGATTTTTAAATTGATTAACAGATGATGTTTACAGTGAATTTAGCTTGTAAGATGATACATAATAAAGAATGTAATGATTAATGACAGCAGATAACATGAGATTGTCTTGCACTGAATGACAGATAGACACCAGACTTTCAGGAGATTTGTACAAGCAGTAAAGAAAAATCTTCCATCAGTGGGCTTTAAGGTCACATGCATAGTCTATGTACTGTGCTCAGAAGTACAATATCATTTTAAAACAAGATGGTCACACAAAAATTGTAAGCCAATTGTAGAGAATATCTCCATTGTTTGTCAACAGAATAAACTTCTGTCATGCCTTTTCCAGAAGCACTTCCCTTTCATGTAGTGGCATGAAAGGGCCTGGTGACCATTTACCAGATAACTCAGCAGTACCCTAACATTATTGCATTATTCCAATACCTCTGTCATAAGAACACATGAATGTGGGGCATTCGATGATGACAACAGACCATTCAGCACAGCAAGGATGGTCATTCCACCTATTGTCTAAAGTGAATTTAGCACCAGGTCAAGCCTGGTCTTGGGGGTCTCTTCTCTCTCTATGAATGCTAAGCTGTTGAATGAATTCATACCTAAAAACAGCTAAAAACAGTTTGAAACATCAGGGAAATTTACCATTAACCAATCTCCACCCATTTTCTCTTCTGCAGACAAAACAAATTTTGAAATAGCTTTTGTTGTCCACTTTATTAATCCCTTTTAATTTTTAAAAAGCCTCAATCAAATCTCCCATGAGTCTCCTGTTGCTAAGACTAAAGAGATTATAAGTCTTGACTCTCTTACACTTCTCTTCACTTATATATTTGATATATGGAACCAGTCATGTTTCCCTTCTCTGTACTTTTATGTCAGAACTGGGCACAATCCGTCAGCCGTGGTCTGACAAAGGAATTACATAACATTGCTGCAGCCTCAACTGATTTTCAGACAATACTTTTTGCGCTTGCATTCTATTTGAATTTTTTTACAGCTTTGGTATAATGTCTAGATCCAGACTTGGGTCAACCATGACACTGAAAAGAACACATACATGCTGTTCTGTTGTGTGATGTGAGGCTGGGCATAGGAGAAAAGTTCAAGTACATTACAGGAATGACACCTTCTTATTGACTGGCCGCAACACAACATACTGGCCATGAGTATACGGTTGACCCTGAGCCAATCTGTACCTTTTCTACAAGACATTGGAGAACCTGCTATAACTCTGAAAGATTGGGTGTGAATGTGTAAAAACATGCTAGCTATTTTCAAAGAGGCAAGAAAGCACACCTTAGGAGCAGAGGGTCAGAGACTACAGTGCATTCAGAAAGTATTCAGTGTCATAGCAAAGGGTCTGAATACTTATGTCAAAGTGATATTTCAGTTTTTTATTTTTAATAAATTTGCAAAAATTTCTAGATTTCATTTTGTCATTATGGGGTATTGAGTGTAGATTGATGAGGGAATAAATGAATTTAAATGATTTTAGCATAATGCTGCAACGTAACAAAATGTGAAAAAATGAAGGGGTTTGAATACTTTCTGAATGCACTGTATATTACATTACATTACATTACATTATTGCCATTTGGCAGACACTCATATCCAGAGCAACTTACATCAGTTACATTGCCAAAAGTGAATGTGGTGGCGAAATGTTTTTGATTTAATCAACATTGCCAGCACCCAGGTTTGATCACAGGTCAAAGAGAAGTAACAACATGTGGAATTTAAAAATAAAAAAAATAAAGCTCGACCTACTGACAGCTTTGTTATTGGAGGTCCTGCTCACCCTCAAAAAAGCCAAGGTGATTGCTTACCAGATCAAGACCGCAGTGGCAAAGTTATGTGTCTGGGGACAACAGAGTACAAGCTATTCAGCCTTCCTAACTGCAGCACAGAATTGGCAAGACATGACAAGGGCAAAGCATCACAAGTGCCTAGAGGAACATTAAATTATTCACTTTCCTGACAGGGGAAAACCTGCTATAGCTGTGGCTATAGCAGCACACTGCTAACTTCCAATGGATGTCCTGAAAAAGATGCACTCTGCAACAGTTCATATGACATTTCACTAAAATGTGTCGGGGATGCTTCTTTTGGCGGCTTTGGAGAGAGCTTTGTTTGCGTTTTGTTGACCCTGTGTTACATGCCAGTCACATGACAAGTCTGCCGTCACACATTCGTCACCACTGCAGCCTGTGCCATATTGTAAAAGTGCATGGGGAAAGGCCTGCAAGTGACATTGTGGGGTCCTTTGACAAGTCGCCAATAGAATGCCTCTTTGCTATCACGCTCATAAACTACTTCAGCAAATGGCCAGAGATTGTCTATGCCTAATGTGTAACATCACGGATTGAGCCAGTTCTTCTCTACCTTTTTAAGCAGAAAGGGCTGATATCTGACAATTCTGAATTGATGAGTATAAGACTTTGACTCATGTCGCATTAATTCAGGACTTTCCTACAGAACAGAGGCATTGTGCACAGAACAATCTCTGTGTATTGCCCTTATGCGAATGGTAAAGTCGGACAATTTAATCACAGCTTGAATGACAGCCTGCAGAATGACTCACTGGAAGGAAGAGCACAGAATGAGTTCAAAAAGGACTTCTTATAGGCCTACTGTACAAAACTGCACCCTCAATGCCCACCAGCTGAACTGTTGCATGGCAGGCCTATGCACACAAAACTCCATGTGGCTGGTTTTCATCCTCTGCATACCAACCATCACTGCTGGAGATTGCCTCTGGAGTGAAAGAAAAACAGGCAACTAAAACATACACAGATAAGGGATATGGGGTGTGTCCTTCCAGTGTGGGTCCTACATCCAGGGGAAGAGACCTGGCAGCCTTCCAAGTCCAAAGTGTCAAAACCTCTAAAAGCGCTGGAAAAGAGGCTGTCACCTGGCACCTGGGTGAGGGGGATAAGTGCACTGAGCTGCTTCCTCTGGACTTTGATACTATACCAAATACTGCACAAAATTCACCTCCTGACAGACAGGTAGCATTTAGAAGAGCACCTGCATAGGCTCAGGATTATGTTATGTGAAATTCTGAGTGAGTATGCCTAAAAACAATAGATGAACACACATGATGTTGATTACACTGAGTGTAAGTGTTGATTGTGAGGATGTAATGTTGGTGACTAAAAAGAAAATAAGTTCATGTTCTTACACTTGGACACAAAAAAGGGAATGCATCAAAGAAAAAGAAATTGTATTTTGTTTCAGAATGTGCTTCACATGTGCTAAACATTTTGCTATTTACATGTACATGCTTAATTCTATCATAGTGGAAGTATTTCTTAAGAGAAAGGGACATGTGGTGTTCTTCAGGTTGAGGTATGGTGCTGTTGGCCCTTACATGCTATCCTACACTCTTTTTATTTTCTTAAAAGGAAGTGCACTGCAAGTGTAACGCTGTCTGTGAAGTAACGAAGAAAAAACCAAAAAAATATTGATTAAACATTCCTCACAGGATTCAATTGTGATTCAAAGAGAAAGATGTCAATCAATTTAGGAAGAAGGGCATCACTTCCACACAAGGAGAAACTGATAACATAAAAGGAGCTCATGAAAGGTTAGTTTTATCCACACTGTTTTTCCCCTTTTGAATCCTCTTCCCTTTATGACATTTAAAATACAAAGCATAACTTATTGATCTACTCATACGCTTCAAAAATTATACTGCAAAAGCAAAAAAATCCAGATCCTGCTTCAATGAGACATCAGTAATTGACTGCAATTTTGACACAGTGTTTCCCCTCCCTGGCATGTTTTTTTTTTTTTTTTTTGCTGCAGCAGAGCTCTCAATTAATTGAGTTTGATTTGGCAGATAACACTCACACTTCATTATTATTCAAATTTGAATGCATAAGATTCTTAAATAATTATTTTTATTGTATGGAAATAGGACAATTTATTCAACATTTTAACACCAATAATATTAAATTCAATTAAGAATATCTACAACATTCCATGGATCCATCCATGTTTTAATAAGGCCATGTACATCAGACCAGGAGACAGTGATGTCAGTTTAATTTACACAGAGATCAACTTCTGGTAAAAAAAAAAAAAAAAAAAAAAAACCTATGATCTAGACAAAGATGCTGATGAGGGGTTTTACTTTTTGACAAAAACATCAAGTTAACAACCAACACAGAAAATTAATCTGTCATGCAGTAAAAATATTTTTTTCACATCATGACATAATGCATAAATGCTGCAAATAATTAAAATAAGTAATTAGTAATAAGTCATCAAAATACCACTGTCAGAAGATCATGTGAAATCATATATTATATTCTAAATTCATTAAGATCTAACATAGTAAGATGAAAATATTATATGACATAAACAATATAAAGAGGAATACTTTTAGATACTAGGAATACAGCATTAAATTGTAGAGAATATATGTTTTGTTTGTCAACAGAATAAATTTAAATCACATGATATAATAACCACCCTTTTTGACACACACACCTCCCTTCATGTAGTGGCATCAAAGGACCTGGTGACATTTTTTATCACACTCTTTCAGTAGCTGAAAGTACCTTTTTATCATACTATTCCAGCACAACTACGCTCATCATTCTACCCATAGACAGAAGTATTTAGCACAAGGTCAACCCTGGTCTTGAAAGCTTCTTCCACAGTGAACATTGAATAGTGTCCACTAAGTTATTCAATACGGTTATAACAATGTGGAAGTTGCATACTGTTAAAATGCAGTGTTATTCAGCATGTGCAGTCCCAGTGGTCTTTTAGGTAACTCATCTATAAACCCAAGATATTTTTATTTCCTTTTTGACATGTTGTTAATCTTTGAATAATGACAGCAATTACTGCAAACTCATTTGGTGTGAAAGCAGAGGCTTTAATTCATCCCCCGATTGCAGCTACAGGGATAGGGAAAACAATAGAAACACCAAATGGAAAAGGATAACAATGAGTGTACACATGTTTCATGTAAATATCAAAACAAATTACCAATGTGTTTCTAATATAAAAGATGTAAAATCAACACTTTAATATGTAAGCAACATGAGAGGTCTAACAGATTTTAAAAGAGGTCAAATAGTTGGTGCCTGCATAGCAGGTGCCTCAGTCACAGAAACCACAAAAATATCTAAATGTGTCAAGGGAAACTGTTGAAAATTGTGTTGGCAGATGCCAAACAAAGAAAAACTGCATCAGGAAAGAGGAACAGTGGTCGCAAGTCAAAGCTTACTTACAGGGATGGATGGACACTTAACAGAATAGTTGCTAAAACCTACAAAACATCTGCCTAAAAAATTACAACTAAACTGAACCTGCACCTCTGTGATCCAGTCTCAACAAAAACTGTACAGTGAGACCTTCATAAAGTTGATATGTGCTCTATATTTATTTGTTTGTTTGTTTGTTTGTCCAAATATATTAATGTGGTGGGCCATCCTTACCTGATTCTAAATATTATGTCATGCATATAATTTAAACAGTCAAAGTCTGTGAAATGGGATGAAATCAAATCTACAAGTCAGTATCTGTCAAACAGAAACTCAGTTTCCATCTTTATTTTAACTGCATGTATCTATATATTAATGCTGTAAATTAATACATAGTAGTAGAGGTACACAACTCTTCTGGGAAGCACTTAAACAGTGCTTATGTAACTGTAGCTCAAATCTGAACCAACCTTTTCATGACTGCAAAAAAGTGAAATTACTGCATCATAAAATATCAAATCACATGAACAATCTTTGCAGGAATCATGGTAAATTTTTTTAAAGGAATGAACTGCTTAAAAGGCCAAATGAAAAAAAAATGTGGACCAATAGAATAAAATGAAAGACATACATAAAGCTTGTGTGAGATAACTCATGCGTTACGTCTCATTTATGTACGGACACATTTCCACTTTCTTGCATGATATGACTATTCTTGGTATTGCTCTTATGTCATTGCTTGCATCATCTGTTGCCTGATGAAGTGTAGTTTTTCATATGAAGAAACACTGAGTGCAGTGCTCAGTCTTATATTGGCCTGGAGAGCACTTTAGCCCATTTAAACTACTTAAGTAAATGTCACAGATGTCATTCTAATATACTTATATATGAAAAGACAGTGGTTTTTAAAACAAAGTAAGCGATGTTGTTTGTTTTACATGAAATTGGGTAAATTCTATTAACTAAAAATACTCATTCCAATTCGACCACAGATCTTAAAGTTTAAGATTTTACAGAATTCAAATTCAAGCCTGTAATTTAAACTTGTGTTTCCTTAATTATTTGAAATTAAGTAATTACCAAGAACAGTCGTATCATGCAAGAAATCAACTGACCTCTGACCTCTGAATGTCAGACTAAGATTAAGCACACTGAGTGAGAATGATCAATCTTTGCAAAAAAACACATGCAGCTCATTACCTCTGTGTACAGAGGAGCACAGGGCTTGGTCTCGCTTTGACAAAACATCATATGTCATCACGCTGTGCACCTGCTCAGGTGTGGGGTTCTTAATTGAGCTGCTAATGAAGAGCTGTTGACTTTGTTTCTTAGGACTCTGAGGACACTGATGGAGCAACCACACCTGTGAGATTACTGCCAACCTTCAGCTCATTAGTAAAAGCATGCATTCAAGGGATAAGAACACAGGAGTGTTAGGGACACAGGAGTCCAAGGTTAAAATGAAAATGTCTACAGGGGTTTGGCCTTGTCATTAACCTTTTTGTCTGAGAAGAACAACTGGGGTTTTGTGTGTTATATTTCTCTTAGTAATATGTCATAGATTTAATCAAAAAGTAATGTCTACAAATGTGTTCTTTATTGAACACACAACAGAAAAACAGCATTAACTAGTGAACCATTTGTAAAGCAGTAATTCTCTGTATAGCAATTACATTATTGTCATCTACCAGATGCTCTTACCCCCAAATCTCAAATCTTTCACCTACCCTAAAAGAGGTATTTGCTAAGCAGAAGCTGTAACAGAGTAGCTGCTAAGTAGAAGTTGTTCAGACTTCAGTTTTGGCCCTGGGGAACTGCTATGGAACTGCATTAATGCTACACCAACTGACTTCATTAGGTAGCATACATATTAGAGGTCTCAGCATTCATGGTCCTACATATTCTATAACACATTTACACAATGGGGTTTACACAGGAGCGATGTCATAATTATCCCTTGGTATTCCTTGTTCTTGACAGACTTTGGCAGACTGGATAGTGCTCACAAGTGCAAAAATGTGACAGGTATGTTAGTGTAATGGCACACCATTCTGGCAAGTAGTAAAGAGCAGTGCTTGTCACTGAAATGTTCCTGGTTTGATCCCCAACTGGGGTACTGCTGTTGTACCCTTGGGCAATGTACGTAACCACAGTAAACTTAAGTGTTTAAAATTGTAACTGATGGGAGTAATTCTGGATAAGAGTGTCTGCTAACTGATAATAATGTAAGGGTTATGTCTGTAGTGAACACTGTATGAGAGAACGGGATTGTCTCAACAGACAATATCTCTTCGCCTTGTGACTGTATTTAAAGCTGTCAGTTTAGCTATCCTATTCCCCAACACCACTGCTGTCACCAAACTGAACAACGACGCTATAAGTACTGTGGTACCAGGTCTCCAGATTTCTGTCTTGTAACACTGCAGGTAATTTCCAGGTCTCAAATCCTGTGTATACTGTGTATACAATTCTGTTGGTAAGTGTTTCTGTCAATATAATGCAAAGAGGAATTCAAGTCATTAGTCTATTTGCTGAGTTGAATTTTAGCTTAAATAACTTATTGTTGGGGGTTCTGGAAATGGAAAACATTTCTTTTATTCTTACATTTTGAGCAGTTCTTACATTTTGAGCAGTAATTACAGCTATGTTTGTTTATTTTTCAGACATTTGGATATATGCTGGAAAATGAACTTTGGAAATGACACAGGAGAACGTGTGACAGAATTTATAATTACAGGCTTTGACCATCTGCCCAATCAAAAGCTTCTAGGATTTTTGATTCTCATCACCTATTTCCTCATATTGTTGAGCAGCAGTTTGAATGTCTGCCTTATTGTAACAGACAGGCAACTGCATGCTCCGATGTACATCTTCATCTGCAACCTGGCACTGGTGGATATTATATTCGCCACGACTGCCAGCACAACAATGATCTCTGTGCTCCTCGCTGAGGTGAAAACTATTTCCTTCTACTCTTGCATTTCACGGATGTGCCTGTACCACTTGTGTGACATTACCATGTGCCTGGCCTTAACACTAATGGCTGTTGATCGCACAATCGCCATCACCTGCCCTTTGAGATATCACAGCATCCTGACCAACACACGTTCACTTGTGCTGATCCTTCTGTCCTGGCTGCTAGGAATTGCAGCTCTGAGTCCTGTGGTTGCTACCGCCAACAGCCTTCCTTACTGTCAGCCTGTTCTGAAGTACGTGTTTTGTGATTACCCGGTCCTGGTAAGGGCCGCTTGCGTTAACCCTGAAGACTATTTTCTGGTGTCCACAATCCTTGGTTTGTGGCTGCTCTGTGGCCAGTTCCCATTGATTCTTTCAACATATGTGGTGATCATCTACACCATTGCAAAACTATCGAACACAGATAACCGCAGCCAAATGATTAACACGTGCTTAAGTCATTTTTTGGTTGTTGCCTGTTATTATGCTCCCAAACTGGTGTCTGTCTTGCTGACAAGAATAGGTCTTCAACTGAATCTGACTGAACGTAATGCATTGTTGATTGCTGCAACACTGGTTCCTTCCCTTATGAATCCAACTGTTTACTGCCTTAGGACAAAAGAAATAAGAAAGAGATTGATCAAAATTTTTAGCAGAAATAGCGTGACAATAGCCAAGTAAAACTGTATGATTGTTGTCATGGCTTTGCTGAGTTTCCGGGGGGTTGGAATTTCTGATTTACTTTATCTGCTTTTGACATACAATTGTTTCCTTTTCATTCTATTACACAATGCCAAATGTCAGTAAAGGTTAGATATTTATTTTGAACAATTTGATATTAATTCATTTAATTTAGCTTATTAATGTAAAGTAATTCAACTTTTCACCACATTACATGTTGAAATAAACATCATCCACAACATAGTGCTGCAAGACTGAACAGTATTGATGTACCAGAGAAGGGCTGTGGTGACAAATGTCAGAATAAAATCATGTCTTAAAGTCCATAGAGTGGAATGCATTCATGTGTAAATAATTTTTTACAGGGTGCTTCTGGATAAGTATATATAGAACAGGCAGGGCTTTTTTCCCAAAATAAACATTCAAGAGACTTCGACAAACTGCTTTAGCTTCCATAGCAAGACTTGCTTACACACACAGTGAGCAAGTCTGCTGACCAAAGTTACTACATATTACTGGCTGGAGCAAATATTTACACTGAATTTTATGATGATAATCAAACTGTTCAGACTTTATTAGTTCATGCTATTCATTCATTTCCAAAGCAGAAAAATACATGCCATTTGATGAAACAGTCATTTTGGTTTCCACTTCAACCAGGACTATGGTCAGAGGGTAGAAGCATTGCATGTCGGAATTTACTCTTAGTAGACATTAATGAGGAAGAATATTAATTAACTTAAGTAGAAATTATCCTCTTCATCATAGTGGCAATTAACCATACAAATAAGGGGATGATAAACAGCCATAGAATGGAGTGCTTTGGTTTTGACCCTTTTAACTAGCTTTGTCAGTTCACAGTTCACTATTGTGAAATTGTGCTATATCAGTGTTGGATTTTAAAAACTTATTTTCAAATTTCATAATTGTAGATATTGGTTTTTCTGTCTGACTAGAATAAATTTGGGATTAGTTTGGTCAGTAATAGAAACATCTCATTATGTGAAGCTGATTCAGAAGCCCTGTGAAAGCCATGGATGAGCTGTATCCACAAAATGCTGCATTTCAGAAGAAAATGAATTGAGTGTTTTTAAAAATTTAGGTCACTCACTCCCTTTTGTTTGCAACTGAACTTGAGCAAAAAGCATAATGTTGAATGAGGCTGAAAATATGTTTTCTGTGTTTTTTTTTTGTTTCTAGTCATTGACGCATAAAGATAATTTTATATATGGTATCAAGCACAGAAGCGTAAGGCAAAGTCTGGTATTTTAACTTGGTTAACATATTATCTGGATGCTGTGAACATTTGAGAATAAAATAAAAACAAAAAAAATGCCCAAATCTGAATGTTTTTGGACTTTATGTACAAGCTATGTAGTTTATTGGATCATTGTATTTTAAAAAGTATTTTTTAGGGATAACTCAATTTAATGTTTAAGATGAATACATTTGCTTTGCCAGTGAATTTCAATGAAATTAGTACTCCAGAAGATTACTTTCAGATCTTCAGTATTTTCTGGTAGTGGAAAAAGAATTTTCATAAGGTTTAATATTGTCAGAATTATTCAACACTTCTCATTTAAAATGGTATTATCTAATTATCCCACTATACATGTACCCACCAGCCTTCAGTATGAGCACTTGACATTTAGGCTGTTGCATAAGCTACTGAAATCCCAACAGTGAACAATAATTTGATTTACTAATACTCTCTGCACTGAACCTATTCCCAGAGTGTCATCACCCCATTGCACCTTTAATTAGACTATTAATTAATAATGGCTTGCTGTTTTACCCAAGGGATGCTCAGTAATATGGAGGCTGAAGGTTGGATACAACACTTACTGTAGAATTGCTACAACATGACCTGAAATTTTATTATTGGTACAACACTTCATTTTGGCAAGGAAACATGGTTTCTTAGATGTTTTAGGTGTCTCCAGGTCCATATGTACTAGGTGTCTTTTCTGTAAGCTGTAACTACTCTAAAAAGACTGAATAAAGATAACCATTGTAACATTAACTACTGTACTGTACACACAACAAAACATGATTGGCATGGTTTGTTCGATGTTTTTATCATCCAACAGGAGTGAAAGTAGATTTGTAAAAGTCATAAAAAGTCGTAGATTTGTAACAGTGTCGCTCAACATTGTGACAACAGTTCACTCAAAACTCACATTTTTAGACTGACAATTTCCAAAATCTGTTTTAACTAATGTTAGAGATGTCATTGGAGATCAAATGACTAAATACTGTGTCCAACCTCCACCTATATACTGTTGAACAACTTTTCATAGACCTCTGTGCTAAATAATCCATGGTTTTGGGTTCCAGGTGGCTCAATCAGCAAGGAATCTGTGTTGAATGTAAAATAAGGTCATCAATTTTTAATTTGCCTTTATAGGTTCCAAAATAAATATAAATTTAAATGTATAACTGCTGGAATACTCAATATCAATGTAGTGGTATGTGCTTTTACTCATTATCCAACAAGCAAAAATTGGACCCACCACTGACCAGTAGAGGAAAGAACAGTGAGTTGAATGACATTTTGAAATAAAGGTTTAATTTTTAAAAGATTAAAATACAAAGGATTCAGTTGGTACATACACATTATTGCTGTGAGAAAGTATTTCCTATTCACAAAATCTGTCTCATTGAGCACATTGGGAGCTTCAATGGGAATATGGGTTCTAACAGTGCATTCAATCATATTTGAAAATCCAGAGGAATGTATTAAATTTCATTATTTATGAACAGAGGATTTCAGATTAGGAAAATTTACAGTAGAATATACACGGATTGTAGGCTACAGGAGGCTACACTTCAAATTGTACAGGTCATATATAATGCAAATAGTGCTGAAGCTGAGAACTCCTCTTTAATGGTAGCCAGAAAGAAAATGGATTTATGAGCCAAGTGAAGGCAGGAGTCAGATTCACAAAAATGTGCAAAAAACATTTTAATGCAAGGCACACTTTTCCAATAGCTCTGCATACCCATATTGTAAAGAAAGCTACTTGATAACGGTGAGGAATCATGCGGAAAAGGTGAGAGTCAGGGTCTTGAAGCGGAAGCCAGTGGACAATCCTTTCCTTACCAGATGGCCAAGGCCATAAAATACTATGTTTTAAGGAATCGACAGGAGCGTGCCGTCTGGGAGATGTAGTCGGTGAAGTCCAGCCTGTTGTCGAGGGTGACGCCCAGGCTCTTCACCGAAGTGGAGGAAGTTACTGTGGTGCCGTCAACAGATGCTGAGAGAGCGCTGTAATCCTTGCAAATATGTGTCCATATCCCCTATAGGTTTGCAAAGGTGGTTGGAGGCCATCCATCTGGAGATTCAGCCACTCTCAGGCACCCTGTGCTTCATCAGGTGGGGACCCCTGTAGTGAGGTAGTGGGAGTGGAGGTGGAGTAGACCTGAGGACTGAACATGATGTCAGAGATGCCAACATCATCTATCCTCCAATGAATGCCCACTCCACTGTAGTGCCGGGTCTGAACCCAGACTGTGTGACTTCAAAGAACTCCTCTTTAAGGCCATTTCATGGAGGAATGCAACAAAAAGCAAAAAACATTTTAAAAACAAATGAACCCCATTTAGGAATCATGCAAAGTTACCAGAGAACATAAAATACTATGTTTTAAGATGCTGAGAGTAAAGCGCTGTAATAAACTTAACGCAAATATGTGTCCAATCCCTATAGGTTTAATTTCATCTGCACCCTGCTTCATCAGAACAAGGATGAACAAGGATGTTCATCTGAACAAGGAAAACAACGATCATTTATACTTAACGTAACTAATTTCATCTGCATTGAGAACAAGGATGAACAAGGACATTGTGCCATGATTTGAACGTCATAACATTTTCGAACCTGTCACAAGAATTACTCATTTCTCTCTCAAATTGCAATAAAAATAATATGGACACAGTACATATCATATACTTTCCCTTTTATGCCATAAAGTGCACCTCCAATGAAAGCTATAAAACACTGAACTGGAACCAAATGCCTTAGATTTTAAGACTGTTTGGAATTACTGTAGATGAAAGCACAGTAAACTGAGATTTTGTTAGGGAATAATGCCTATGAATGCTGCACAGTTAAATTTCTATTTTACCTTTAGCAGATGCTTTTATCCAGCGTGATTTGCAAAGTGCAAGTAGAAAGCATATCTAATAAAATGTCATGCAAGGACACCACAAACAATGTGTGCTTAGTGTAAGCCCCAAAGTGTGTAGAGATAACTAGTGCATACATGCTTGGATAAGTGCCATGCAAAACACCCTATACCAAGATCATATTACAACATAACATGCAGTAAAACTTCAACATATAGTAAAACTACACAAAAGGTGGAGGATAGTTCATGCTTGGGTGAGGGAAACGAGGTAGAGTCTGAAGAGGTAGATCTAAAAACTCTGCTGTTCTGATTGCTATTGGAAGCTCATTCCACCACACTGGGGCAATAACAGACAGAAGATGGGACCAGGACAAGAAGCTACGAGGGGGGTGCGTACCCAGGCATCCTAAATTTGCAAAACACTTGTTTCTCCTAGCAGTGAAATTTGATTCCTATTTATTTTATATTCTGAGGCCTAAGGCCTCAAATCCTTTGTCTCAAATGTGTTATGTACACATAGTCATTTAAAGTAATGTCGTGCATTATGTGTACAGGGTGTGCAATAAAGTTTGTGTTTGTATCAGTGCAGTGGGAGAACACTGTTGCATCACACTGTCAATTAACTGTAAATGGGGAAACCTTAATGATTACTACGTGGTTGTTTGTTGACATGTAACTCCTGCTCAGGTGTGATGCCTTTAATTGAGCTGCTAATGAAGAGCTGTTGACTTTGTTTCTTAGGACTCTGAGGACACTGATGGAGCAACCACACCTGTGAGATTACTGCCATCCTTCAACTCCTTAGTTTATCTCTGCAATCAAGAGACTCCAGGGATGAGTTCATAAAGAAACTTCTTCTTTCTAGTCTGGTGGCTAGATAAGGCTTTCACAAAACAGATAAATGGTCAAGTTTGCTTTAAATTTTTTTTTAAGAAATGCCTTGCAAAACTGTCCAAAAACCACGCCATAAACATGAACTATATCTGTTTTATGTACACTGTATTGGCACTTCACTAAGTATTGACTCTGGGGGGTGAATACAGTTTTCAGATTTTTATTTTTTAAATAATTCTGAACAAATATAAATACTTAATTTCATTTTATTTCTGTAGAGAGTCACTTCAAAAGGAGCAGAAAAAATCTATTCTAATATACTTAAATTTGATGTTGCAACAAATAATCACTGGGGGGGTGAATACTTTCTGAAGGCACTGTACCTAGCGCGTCAATAACTCAATAGCCATTTTTTTTTTACTTCTTTGGCCATGATCTATTTTTACAGCATTTCTCTGCCAGTGTTTAGTATTGTGTTCCATAAATCTCTGCAACATTTTATGCCAAATACTGCATCTCTGCTTTAACAAGAATGGTGTTTACATTAGGTCATATGACTAAAGGCAAATTAGTCAATAGCAAATTAAGCACTTTTCATCAAATCAATGGAGAGAACCTCTTTAAAACAATATTACCGATGAAATCAGCACCCTGTCCATTAGACTATATTCCAACCAACTTTTGGGTAGTTGTTAGTATCCATATGTCCTGATTCAATACAGTGGACCACAGAATAATACTACAATGGCTCAAAAACAGTAGCTCTGTGTGAAACAACCTAAGGATGTTTTGTTCTTCCAGTCTTAAGAATGTTTCTTACTCTGGATGATTCTGTTATGAAAAGACAGTTTTACTTGATGAATCAAACAGGGCCCAGTTCTTGGCCCTTTACTGTTCTCACTGTACATCATGGGTGTAATTTATGGTAGGGACGGTGGGGATATGTCCCTACCACTTTTCTGATTACATAAAATGCTGTGATTGTACTGATAATTTCTCACCTTTTATTGTGTTCAAGAAAGTACTATATAGTCATAGTATATTATGTAGAATTTCAGGAAATGCAATGAAAAATCCCTAAATTTTCTGGGGTAGGACCCCCAGACTCCCTGCAAAATTTATATCCCCACCACTTTCCAAATCAAACCTACACCCTTGCTGTACATACTCCTGCTTGGTGATGTCATTCATAGTAATGGTGTGTCTGTCCATAGTTACGGTGATGATCCTCGAGTGTAATCCTGAGGAAAGCTCTTCAATTTCAGTTTTAACTAAATGTCTGACAGAGAGAAAAATCTGGATGTCACAAAATTTTCTGATCTTAAACAAAATCGAAACAGAAGCCGTTTTAGTTAGTCCCAAGAGGCAGAGAGCATTGTTTTGCACAGATCCAGTCTCCCAAAAGCTAAACTTGAAGCCTGAGGTTAGAAATCTGGGGGTAATCTTAGACTCAGATCTCAATATGAAATCCCATATTAAGCATAAGAGCTTAAAAGGTCCTTCTAATGTCCTTCTATCACCTCAGAAATATTGCAAAGGTGAGATCCCTTTTACACTGCTTGATTCTGACAAGATTACCCATGCCTTTATTTCACCTAGACTGGACTACTGCAATGCTTTATTCTCTGGCCTCCCCTTCTTTGCTATTGGAAAGTTACAGATTATCCAGAATTCAGCAGCCAGGGTACTGACTATGACAAGAAAAGTGGGAGCACTTGAGCCAAGTGCTTCAATCCTTGCATTAACTCCCCATTTTAAAATTGATTTTAAAAATCTATTGTTGAATTTTAGAAGTAAAAAAGGGATGACACCTGATTACATAAAGGGCATGCTTTGACCTAATAAATCAGAGAGAGCACTAAGGTCAGCTACTGCTGGACTTTAAGTTCCAGAAGTTTGTTTTATGAATAGAGAACAGGCAGCTTTTAGTTTTTAGACCCCCAAACTCTGGAACACACTTTGTTGTGTGTTGAGAGAATTCCCCTCAGTTCCATATTTTCAATCACAACTCAAAATGCATTTGATCTGGTTTTATTTTATTTTATTTTTACTCATTATTGTTTTTAATTTGCTTTTACTAATATTTTATGGGGGTTATATTGGTTCCTCATTTACTTCCTTATTACTGATTCAGAATATCACTGTGGTTTCTTCTCTTTTATGCAAATCTTAGTTTAACAGGGAGCAACATTAGCAGCTAGTGATCTCCGCTTTCAGCAAACCCAAACTCCAATGCGACAGTGCATGGTTTTTCTGGGCATCCCTGGTCCCCAAAACTGACCCTACATTTATAGTTTCTGTTGTATATTGTAACGTGTTGACGACCAGCATGCTCTGCGGGCTACCAATTTGCATTTGTACAAAGTTTACCCACTGTGACTGTGTTTGCTGTTGCATTCAGTTAGTCCCTTCCCTTTGCCCTAGTGTTCTAGTCTTGTGTGTGTGTTGCTAATAAATGGCCGGTTGGCCAAATTTACAGCAACTTGCAGCGTTATTCTTCCTGAACCCTGTAATTGTTACACTGGTGTCAGCAGTGGGATGAAGAATGATGTTTTTACAGGAAGTGGAGAGGCTCCTTGCTCAGCTGCAGTGAGAGGGGGCACGGTCAAAAGAGCAAATGCCTCCAGTCTCGATGAGACTAGCTAATGCTGTGCCCCCGGGAGCTCTCCCTGCTGAGGGAGCCAGTGTTCCCCACCCTATGCCTGCGCCGGACCACCGAGGGAATGCCAGATCTCCAGTACTGCCGGATCTCCAGCGCCGTACGCTTCGCCACGATCCCGGGCCAACTCCGCCAGCGGACCAGACTGCGCCATGGTCTGGTGGATCAGTCGCCGTTTCCCCCGCAGTCCAGCCAGGAGCAGGCCTCACAGCCTCAGCCATGGAGTCAAGGGGCCTCTGCCGCGGCGTGCTGAAGCTGCCGTGCTACAATGGGGAAGAGCCGCCAGACACCTACCTCGTTCAAGTTCGGCTGGCTTCGCAGCTAAATGACTGGACGGCAGAAGAAACGGTGGTGCAGGTCGCCCTGGCATTGGAGGGTAGAGCACTGCAGGTCCTTACGGATCTCCAGCCCGGGGAGCACCTTAGCTGGGCGGCCATTGAGGGGGTGATCCAGCACTGTTTTGGCCACCGCAAGCTCGCTGATGACGCCAGGGACAAGCTGGCTGGCTGCCGTAGAGAGGAAGGAGAGGGCCTGGGTGCCCACGCCACAGACCTGCAATTGTACGCCCAATGGGGTACCCCACATTTGAAGCCGCGACCCAAGAAGAACTCACCCTCCAGGCCTTCGTGCAGGGGCTCCGGCTGGAACACCTGGGGGAGCACATCCGCCTGCTCGCGCCCAGGACTCTAATGGCAGCCCTGCTGGAGGCGGAGCAGGTCAAGCATGTATTGTGCCCGAGAGGCTGCCCCCCCAGCATGAGGCACCGCGTGCGGCAGGCGGACTGTGAGGGGAGCGACGGAGAAGAAGAAGCAGCTCGCCAGGCCTCCACCGCACCGCCACAGCGATCGCGGCGGGGGACGAGGAGAGTGGCTGGGCAACTGGTGGAAGGCTGTTACTGATATGGAGAGCCGGGCCACGTTGCGCGCCACTGCCTGGCCCCGGCCCCCCGGAGCGCATCATCCCAGCCGCCGTTAAACTAAAACGGGGTGGCGCAACGAGGGAACTGCCACCGGCTAGCAACCCTCCTCCCCTCTCCAAACCTTCGTTGCGGCTCGGCTGGTTGGGTCAGTCACACGGTCTGTACGTCAATTGCGACCTCAACGGCACTCCGTGCCGAGCCCTGGTGGACACAGGATCCACCATCTCACTGATTCGCCCCGGAATCCTGCCTGGAACTGACGGGCCGAGACCACAGAGCTGGAAACCCACCAGGCTGCGCATCGCCATGGTCACCGGCGAACGCGCCCAGATGCAGGGGGAAAAGCTGCTTCCAGTGACTGTCACTAGCCGCAGCGGCACCCATCGCTTCTGGCTAGCCGACATACAGGACCCCTGCATCATCGGGCTGGACCTGCTGGCTAAGTGGGGGGCCACAGTGGATGTCCCCAGGGCCACACTTTACCTGGGGATGGAAGCTGTGGCACTCCATGCCGCTGGCAAAGAAGGGCTGCGACTGACTGCCCCGTCGCCACCGCCAGCCAGGAAGTCCACCAGGCCGCAGCCACCAGCCGAGGGGTCCGCCCCGTCACCAACGCCAGCCCAGAAGCCCGCCACTCCGCCGCCCGCAACAGAGGGGGCCTCCACGCCATTACCGCCACCCCAAGCCTTGCCCGAGACCAGACAGGCCGTCGACGACTTGTACCTGCGGAGCTGTGGAGGGCTTAAGGTGGACCAGAAGCGCCAGATGCGGGAGCTACTGGAGCGGTTCACTGACATCTTCGCGGCCAGGGACGAGGACTGCACGCACACTAGCCTGGTGCGCCACGATATCGATAACGGGGACGCGCACCCCCTCCGCCTCCGCCCCCGTCGTTTGCTCCTCGCCAAGCGGGCAGCAGCGGAGCAGAAGGTGAAGGCAATGGCAGAGGCGGGCATCATCGAGCCCTCCAGTAGCCCCTAGGCCGCTCTTCCCATACTGGTCCAGAAGAAAGACGGCACCTGATGCTTCTGTGTAGACTACCGCCTCCTCAACGGGGGCACCTGCAAGGACTCTTACCCCCTGCCGCATATTGATGATGCTCTCGACCACATTGCCGGGTCCCGCTGGTTCAGCTCCCTCGACCTCCGCAGCAGTTACTGGCAGGTAGAGTTAACGCCGGAGGCACGCCCCAAGATTGCCTTCATCAGCCAGGGACTGTGGCAGTTCCGGGTCATGCCCTTCGGCCTATGCAATGCTCCAGCCACCTTCGAGCGCCTGATATGGAGGGTCCTGGCCAACATTCCCCAGAGCCGCTGTGTCGTCTATCTGGATGACCTCCTTGTCCATGCTGCGGATTTTGAGGGTGCCTTGGCTAACCTGAGGGACGTCTTCTGCACCATCCGCCGGGCCGGTCTGCTCCTTCACCCCAAGAAGTGCCACCTGTTCCAGCGGTAGACGTCCTTCCTGGGGCATGTGGTCAGCGCCACAGGGGTTGCCACTGATCCGGCAAAGGTGGCCGTGGTGAGGGACTGGCCTGTTCCCCGCAACATTGCGGAGCTGCGGAGCTTCCTGTGACTGGTGTCCTACTACAGGCGGTTCGTCCGGGACTTCGCCACCATTGCTAGCCCACTTCATCACCTGACCCAGAAGGGCCAGGCATTCCATTGGGGCGAAGATTGAGCCGCCACCTTCAACCACCTCCGGTCAGCATTCGTCGAGGCTCCTGTGCTGGCATACCCCAATCCGCAGCGTCCCTTCATTGTGGACACCGACGCCAGCAATGTGGGTCTCGGCGCGCTGCTGTCCCAGGAGGTGGAGCATGGAGAGCAGGTCATTGTCTATTTCAGCCGCTCCCTCAGCCGGCCAGAGCGGAACTATTGTGTTACCCGTCGGGAGCTGCTGGCTGTTGTCCTGGGGCTTCGTCACTCCAGGCCATACCTCTACCACCTCTACGCACTGACCACACCTCCCTCACCTGGCTCCTCAGCTTCAAGGAGCCAGAGGGGCAGCGCTGCAGGACTACCACTTCGAGGTCCGCCACCGGGCCATGCATCTCCACACCAACGCAGACGCCCTGTCCAGACGCCCCTATGAGGGAGAGGTATGCCGGTTTTGCCAGCGCATCCAGGTTGACAGTTGAAACAATGACACAGCTGTAAGGAGACACCCACAGCGACAGACACAAACACAGAATCACTGACCTATTCTGCCCCATGATTAGCAAACATTATGTGATCCCTGACAAGGGGTTGCAATCTTTTCTGACTCTATAAATGAATCACAAACACTGGCAGCAGCTGAAAAGGTTAACAGTGACACAGTGGCAGCATACTAGAGTTGTTTTTTTTATATTAACCTCATGTAGCTTATAAATCTTTCTGTTAGTTTAATTCAGACTCAAAAGAAACTGAAAAAATACTATGCTACTGTCATCCACCATAAGGTATTATCATGGAAATAGCATTTTAGTGTCAGTGAAAGAAGAGTTCACCCATCTCTAAATAGTCTTCCTCTGCTTATTGCTTCTCAATCTTAGATCCTAAAATGTGATGCAGGTGACTATATCTTGCAAAAACACTTGCTAGACCTATTTCTATTTTGAGGGTAATCACGCTCAATCAGTATCTAAAAAGATCAGAGGAGGAGATCAAGTAGTGGATGGGGTGGCTATAACACCACTTCATCTGGCTGTGTATGACAACCAATTTCACTCAAGTTATCAAAAATGGTTGAGAAAAAACACAGGAGGGAATTCAAGTAAATCTACCTCTTTAAGTCATTTATTTCAAAGTCCTTATATGCTAGCAAATGTAAGATTCATTTTTGAATATGCTAGTCTGCTAGTTGACATGGGGATAACCTTGTCTTCGGAAAGTAAATGTCCAGAGGAAGTTTCCATTTTAATATCAGAGCACAAACAAGGTTGTCTTCTCTCGCCCTCTTTGTTAGTTCATGCTAATGAATGTTAGTTAGTTAGGAAAACAGTGGCACACACCTTGAAATTTCAATGTCTCTGTAGATTTACTGTGGTTTCACATAGGATATGTCCAGGCCATATAAGTATGCGATATTCAGAGGACCAAAGTCACACCCTGGAAAGCACTGAAAGGATACGTAAATAACATTTACAAGGTATTTGGTGTATTTTGTATCATGTACTTTTAGAGCAAGGACAAATGCATCTATTTATTGATGCCCCAATGCACAAAATTAACATTTTTTTAAAATGGACTTAGGCTTTGCACTGAGGCGGATGGCAAGCTGAATGGAAAAAATTAATCTGTACATTTGAAGAGATCTACCTTCCATGTCTTTTGAATTAACATTCAGTTTTCAATTGTATTATGAAACAATTGTGTGATTGGACAACTAGGCTACTATATTTCCAACAAAACTTCATTTTTGGAGAAACATGTACTGTATCCTTAGTATCCGGCAACTCAACAGGGTAGGAGCAAAAGATGTAAAATATTGCTAGGAGGACAGAATGTTTTGTGTGTTTTTTTCTGTTTTAACATGATTTTTCAGATTAAAATCTCTCGTCTTCTTTAGTATGTTACAGGGAAATCAGACCACAATAACTGAGTTCATCATCGTTGGCTTCCCCGGACTTCATCCAGAATATAACAGCCTTGTGTCAACTGTTTTCTTTCTCATTTATGTGACCACTGTAACAGGAAACTTTTTTCTTGTCGTGTTGTTTGTGATCGAGCGCAGCCTCCAGAAACCAATGTACATCATCATGCTGAGCCTTGCCTTGTCTGACATTGGTTTCTGCACCGTGGCCCTGCCCAAGATTATAGCCAAGTACTGGTTCAATGCAGACACAATCCCTTTCAATGCTTGCTTCATGCAGAACCTGCTGATCCATTATTTCGGTACGCTCAATTCCTTCATCATGATGATAATGGCTCTGGACCGCTACATTGCCATATGTTATCCTCTCAGGTACCCCATGCTGATAACCAATAAGTTAATGGTCATTCTCAATGCTACCGCCTGGGTGCTATGCATGGTTCCTCCTGCCATCGCCACCATCCATGCCTACGAGTTGCCCTTCTGTGGGCCCAACAAGATAATTCAGTGTTACTGTGATACGATCTCCATACAAAATCTGGCCTGTGCTAATTATGACATGCAGCGCTTTGCAGCTGTCTCCATAGCACTGGTCGTGCTGCTCCTCCCTCTGTCCTTCATCATTTACTCTTACACTCACATCATCGTGTCTGTGTTCAGGATCGCCAGTGCTCAGGGCCGCTGGAAAACTTTCTCTACTTGCAGCGCCCAGCTGTGCATCATCGCCCTGTACTACATCCCGCGCTGCTTTGTTTACCTGGCCAGCACGTTTAATTTTTACATCAGCATGGACTTCCGCATTGTCCTCACTCTGTTCTACAGCTTATTCCCTCCACTGGTGAACCCCTTTATCTACTGCCTCAGGACCAAAGAAATAAGAAAAACCCTGAGCAAATGGTTTCAACAGAAAAAGGTCATCAGTCACCAAACTGTCATAGCACCCATTTCCAACTGAAACACACCCAGTGCACTTGGTGGAAGGACCCACATAACTTTTCTCTCAGAGCCATGAATCAAATAAAGTTAATTATAGATGGTTTTGGGCTTGATGGAGTTCATTCTGAAAGAGGGAAAGCATTTATTTTTGATCCTGTCTTTTTGTTTCAAATTCTCTGAATGAATAAAAATGCATAAAAAAGTAAGCAATAAAGCTCCTTTTACTGGAAAATAAACCCAGTTAAACAAAATGTAATGACAAAATATGGTGCAGTATATTATGTTGTCAGTAAAGTCAGTCACCCATATGAAAATACAAAGTATGGAACTAGGCATGAAATGTGAACTGATTCTCATTCACTACCTCAGTTTCATACTGTAAAACATTATACAAACATACTTCATGCAATTTAAACTTCAGTGATTTTAATTAAATGTGGAAAGATCGTTTTAATAAACAACATCCATTTTAATGGTTTTACTGTTGTCATTTGTTTTTTCACTGTGTTTATTTCCAAGAAAATAAATTCCCTGCCACTAGAAAATGAAATAATTTTACATCCTGAATGGCTGTATTTTGTTTTGTTCTATGTACATAATAAGACATAGAATGTTAGTAGCATATTGATTCAAGGTTCAACTAAATTCAAATTTTCATAATGTCAACACTATATTATTGGAGGTCAGTTTCTGTAGGACATACACTTTTTTGCTTGGTTACCTAAATAATGGAAATATGTGGGGGGAGGGGCTTGTCATTCATGAAACATAAACCTAATCTTCTGCTTCTCTTTCCTTAGAAAAAATGTAAACATGGAATGCCAAACTAAATGTCCAGACTGCATCACTTACTTAGATTTTAATATCTTAATGGACCACTAAAACAGCCAAACATGTCAGGTTATATTTTTTACACTCTGATGTTGTTTCTCTTTCTGAAAACAGAATACAGAGTGCAAAAAGATTTTCAAAAAAAATATTTTATAATTAAAAGAATTATTTTTACTTCTAGACAATTTTGGATGTGGCTGTAACATTAACATTAACATTGTGCTTGAGACATTTTTGTATTATTATTATTATCATTATTATTATTCCACCTTGTGCAGCATTGTTTTAATAATGGGGCAGTGAAAGTGTCTTGCTCAAGTGGAGTCCTGAAGTGTAACTCAAAAGTGTAACCCTGATATGGACTGTGCATAAGCATACATATCTCTCCCCCGCTCTCTCATTAGTATCTTGAAAGGCCTCTGTACACCAACTCCTCAGCCCGCATCCAGCCAGGACCGATGACTGACTGGGGATTAATTACCATTCTACTACAGAATGACATGTGCCAAAGCACACGGGACTCAGTGCTCCTCTCCTGAATCTGTGTTTGTGTGGAGAGAACAAAAAACCATTCCAGAAGGCTGTCAAATGTCTTCTTTGCTCCAGTATTCACAATGGAGGGTAAAAAACACTGCCTGTACCTTTTCTGTGCATGCTTACTGCACATGGAAGCTCAAATGGTCCTCAAGTCACACTCTTTTTTCTCTGATCGGCTCAGCAGATAAAGGCTGTTTGCTGACTGCCAGTCAAGATTCTGCATGTAGGATCAAGGAGGACAGTTCTGGACTATGTCCATTTATAACTAAATAACATGGCAGACCACTCAGATTTTCTGTGTTGACAGTTTGGCATCTAAAATTGAACCTTTTTGTACTGGTCTATAGAATGTTTGTGCTATATCATAACAGAACCTAAATGCAAGGTGTGTTTGTGTGTGTGTGTGTGTGTGTGTGTGTGAGAGAGAGAGAGAGAGAGAGAGAGAGAGAGAGAGAGAGAAAGAGAGACAGAGAGAGAGAGAGAGACAAAGAGAGACTAAGTGTAACAATATGTCCAACAGCATTTTGGTGCTGGTGACAGAGGAGTTCACACATCTCTAAATAGTCTTCCTCTGCTTATTGCTAGTCTAATCTTACATCCTAAAATGTGTTGCAGATTGCTATATCTTGCAAAAGACTTGCTATTTCTATTTAGAGGGTAATCATATGCAGTGATTATCTAAAAAGGTCAGAGGAGGGAGAACAAGTAGAGAATGGGGTGGCCATAACACCGCCTCATTTTGCTATGTATTTTGATAACCAATATCTCTTAAGTTATCAAAATGGTGAGGAAAACACAGGAGGAAACTGAAATAAATCTACTTCTTTCAGTCCTTTATCGCAAATTACTTTGGAGCTAGCAAATACAAGATTCATTAATTAATATGCTAGTCTGCTAGTTGACATGGAATTAAACTTGTCTTTGGAAAGTCAATGTCCAGAGGTCGTTTCCATTTTAATATTAGAGCACAAACAAGGTAGTCCTCTCCTGCCCTCTCCGTTCATGCTAATGAATGTTAGTTAGTTAGGAAAACAATGGCGCACACCTTGAAATTTCAATGTCTCTGTAGGTTTATTGTGGTTTCACATGGGATATGTCCAGGCCATATAAGTGTGTGATATTCAGAGGACCAAAGTCACACCCTGGAAAGCACTGAAAGGATACGTAAATAACATTTACAAGGTATTTGGTGTATTTTGTATCATGTACTTTTAGAGCAAGGACAAATGCATCTATTTATTGATGTCTCAAACACCAATGCACAAAATTAACATTTTTTTAAAATGGACTTAGGCTTTGCACTGAGGCGGATGGCAAGCTGAATGGAAAAAATTAATCTGTACATTTGAAGAGATCTACCTTCTATGTCTTTTGAATTAACATTCAGTTTTCATCTGCGTTATGAAGCAATTGTTTGATTGGACAACTAGGCTATTATATTTCCAACGAAACTTCATTTTTGGAGAAATATGTACTGTATCCCCAGTATTCTGCAACTCCACAGGGTAGGAGCAAAAGATGTATTTAAATAAGCAGATGTATGACATGTGCACTTGGGTTTATTCATCACACTGAAATACATTGTAAGATGGACATTCTCAAATTATTCTGGATTTGTTTCTGTTCTGCTGCCACTTTAACTGAATGAGGTTGTTTATATTCAAATTCAGATCTGTTAAACTTCTGTTAAGTGAAAAATGAAAACGCAAGACAGATTTATTACTGAGGTTATTTTGTTAGATGGAACATTTTATGTTATAAAATTATAATTTTATGTAAAGTACTGTTAGGAGGACAGAATGTTTTGTGTGTTTCTCTGTTTTAACATGATTTCTCAGATTAAAATCTCTCGTCTTCTTTAGTATGTTACAGGGAAATCAGACCACAGTGACTGAGTTCATCATCGTTGGCTTCCCCGGACTTCACCCAGAATATAACGGCCTTGTGTCAACTGTTTTCTTTCTCATCTATGTGACCACTGTAACAGGAAACTCTCTTCTTGTCGTGTTGTTTGCGATGGAGCGCAGCCTCCAGAAACCAATGTACATCATCATGCTGAGCCTTGCCTTGTCTGACATTGGTTTCTGCACCGTGGCCCTGCCCAAGATTATAGCCAAGTACTGGTTCAATGCAGACACAATCCCTTTCAATGTTTGCTTCATGCAGAAGCTTCTGATCCATTATTTCGGTACGCTCAATTCCTTCATCATGATGATAATGGCTCTGGACCGCTACATTGCCATATGTTATCCTCTCAGGTACCCCATGCTGATAACCAATAAGTTAATGGTCATTCTCAATGCTACCGCCTGGGTGCTATGCATGGTTCCTCCTGCCATCACCACCATCCATGCCTACGAGTTGCCCTTCTGTGGGCCCAACAAGATAATTCAGTGTTACTGTGATACGATCTCCATACAAAATCTGGCCTGTGCTAATCATGACATGCATCGTGTGGTGGCTGTCTCCATAGCACTGGCCGTGCTGCTCCTCCCTCTGTCCTTCATCATTTACTCTTACACTCACATCATCGTGTCTGTGTTCAGGATCGCCAGTGCTCAGGGCCGCTGGAAAACCTTCTCCACTTGCAGCGCCCAGCTTTGCATCATCGCCCTGTACTACATCCCGCGCTGCTTTGTTTACCTGGCCAGCACGTTTAATTTTTACATCAGCATGGACTTCCGCATTGTCCTCACTCTGTTCTACAGCTTATTCCCTCCACTGGTGAACCCCTTTATCTACTGCCTCAGGACCAAAGAAATAAGAAAAACCCTGAGCAAATGGTTTCAACAGAAAAAGGTCATCAGTCACCAAACTGTCATAGCACCCATTTCCAACTGAAACACACCCAGTGCACTTGGTGGAAGGACCCACATAACTGTTTTCTCTCAGAGCCATGAATCAAATAAAGTTAATTATAGATGGTTTTGGGCTTGATGGAGTTCATTTTGAAAGAGGAAAAGCATTTTGATAGTCTTTTTTTTCAAATTCTCCTCTTCTCTGAATGAATAAGAATGCATAACAAAAAGTAAGCAATAAAGCAACTTTTACTGGAAAATAAACCCAGCTAAACAAAATGTAATGACAAAATATGGTGCAGTATATTATGTTGTCAGTAAAGTCAGTCACCCATATGAAAATACAAAGTATGGAACTAGGCATGAAATGTGAACTGATTCTCATTCACTACCTCAGTTTCATACTGTAAAACATCATACAAACATACTTCATGCGATTTAAACTTCAGTGATTTTAATCAAATGTGGAATGAGTGTCTTAATAAACAACACTATTTTAATGGTTTTACTGTTGTCATTTGTTTTTCACTGTGCTCATTTCCAAAACAATGAATTCCCCGCCACAAGAAAATGAAATGATTTTACATCCCGAATGGCTGCATTTTGTTTTCTTGTATGTACAAAATAAGACATAGAATGTTAGTAGCATAATGATTCAAGGTTCAACTAATTTTAGTAATGTCAGCACTATACTAGTCAATTTCTGTACTTTTTGCTTGGTTACCTAAATATTGAAACTATGTGGGGTGGGGCTTGTCATTCATGAAATATAAACCTAATCATCTGCTTCTCTTTCTTTTGAAAAAATGTAGAATGACATAAAGCATATAGGACTCACTGCTCCTCTCCTGAATTTGTGTTTGTGTGGAGAGAGTGAAAAAAAAAACATTCCAGAGGGCTGTCAAATGTCTTAACAAAGTTTCAGTATTCACAATGGAGGGTAAAACACACTGCCTGCACCTTTTCTGTGCATGCTTACTACACATGGAAGCTCAAATGATCCTCAAGTCACACTTTTTTTTCCCGTGATCAGCTGTTGGCTATTTATAACTAAATAACATGGCAGACCACTCAGATTTTCTGTGTTGACAGTTTAGCCGTCTTTAATTGACCCTTTCTGTACTGGTCTATAGAATGTTTGTGCTATATCATATATGCACCTAAATGCAAGGTCTGTGTGTGTGTGTGTGTGTGAGTGAGTGAGTGAGTGAGAGAGAGAGAGAGAGAGAGAGAGAGAGACTAAGTGTAAGAATATGTCTCACAGATTAAAGAGAGTGAGAGAGAAAAATAACATTATTAAGACCATGCTTATAAAAGATTCACAGCCAACTAATCTCTATCAAGTGACACATAACACAATTAAAAATGGAAAGCCATGCATTAGCATGTTCTGGGCTTGCCATAAACTTTAGTCATGTATGGTGCTGTTATGATTTCTCTTACTGGCATTCCCACTGTCATTGTGCTTAAGCATACAAGTACAATCATACTTTTTTCTAATCCACAGGTTCCCTTAGTAAATCGGAAAAAAAATACGCCAGGGAATACAATGCTCTGATCTCTGTTGGATACTATGAGTGTACCACATGCGTAATATTATATAAAAGGCTGCAAAACCAGAGTAGAAATGACAGATTCAACTGATCATTGAAAGTGAGGTAAGGGCACATTGAGATATCTTTTCAACGTCATGCTTCTTTCACATAGTTTTACTTCACCTATGTTCATGTGCCGTCTGCTCATATCATTGCTAAATTCATTGATGGAAGTGGTAGTATTTCCATGCAATATTTGTTTGCCTTGATGAAAGTCCACTGCTGCAGGGAAGGAATTAAATACCAACCAAAGTACCTGTATTTGTAACCTTTACATATGTATTTTTATGTTTGGTGTTTGCAAGTCTTACAGCCACTTGTCTCTAAATGTTGACTTAAAATGTGATTTGTATGAATAGAATTCACTCCCATTTGTGATTAAAATAGCACATCAAGTATTCTAATTAATAAGTACCTAACATTGGGAAGGAGAGGAACAAAATGCCAAAATGAATCAGAGAAGATCAGAGAAGGTATAGTGCTTTGGTCAAAATGGAGTAGCCTCATTTTTTCACAAATAAAAAGACAGAAGCTCCCAGGTGGCTGAGACAGTTAAAGTGTTCATTTCACACAGACTGAGCCCTATGGCCTATGGCCATGGTTTGAAACCAGCATTGTCATTTGCAAATTGGCTTTGTTCTGCCAGGGGTAAGTGTGGGTAGGTTAGTAAGGGCCCCCTTGTCGCTCCGCTCTCAGGACCCTGGGACTTGCATGAGATCCTGAGTTACACTGACAGCATCCTCCAACAGTGTTTGCCTCTTTGTGCACTGTGGGAGCTGTAAGGTAAAAAATAGTTGCAGTAGGTATACATGTGTATCAGAAGTTCGCACTCGCCTTGTCCCATGGTCCTGTGTGAGTTCAGGAGTTTCTGCAACAGTGGTGATATGCTTATAATAATAGTCAGATAGTTGTCAACAATTAAGGTTGGGTGAAAAATGGAAAAATGCAGAAAAACATGAACAAAGGCAGGTAAATGAAGCTGAAACTCTGTCATCGCTGAAAACAGAATTCACATACTATACTAGTAATATGCATCTTATAAAACAAGGAAAATATACAAGTTAAAATGACAATCATTTTCCTCAAACCATGCATTGATATTTAATGCTTCTCTGTGCCTCTACTCAGCATGTTACAGGGAAACCACACCACTGTAAAGGAATTCATCATTCTCTGTTTCCAAGGGCTTCAACCAGAATACTATGACCTGGTGGCCACTTTTTTCTTTCTCGTTTATGTGACCACAGTGGCAGGAAACTCTCTTCTTGTCGTGCTGTTTGCAATCGAGCGCAGCCTGCAGAAACCAATGTACATCATCATGTTGAGCCTTGCCTTGTCTGACATTGGTTTCTGCACCGTGGCCCTGCCCAAGGTCATAGCCAAGTACTGGTTCAATGCAGGAGCTCTCTCATTCCTCGGCTGCCTCTTACAGAAGCAACTAATCCATTATTTCGGGACACTCAACTCCCTGATCATGATGACGATGTCACTGGATCGCTACTTGGCCATCTGCTTCCCTCTGCGCTACCCCATGCTGATGACAAATAGAACCATGGGGGTTTTAAACGTGTTTGCCTGGGCATCGTCCATGATCGCTCCTGGTATAACCACCATCCAGTCTTCTGAGTTGCCCTTCTGCGGGCCCAACAAAATAGCTCACTGTTACTGTGACACGTCATCGCTAAACCAACAGGCATGTGCCGACATCACCATGCAGACCTTTGTGTCATTCTCCGTGGCCATGTTCGTATTGCTGCTGCCTTTCTCCTTCATCATCTTCTCTTATGTCAACATAATCGCCTCAGTGCTCAGGATAGCGGACACCCAGGGCCGTCATAAAACCTTCTCCACCTGTGGTACCCAGGTCTGCATCATAAGCATATATTACATACCACGTTTTGTTGTCTACTTAGCTCCCTTCCTACCCAATGTGCAGATCAGTGGTGATTTACGTACCAGTCTTACAATGTTTTACAGCCTCCTTCCCCCCCTTGTGAATCCACTCATATACTGCTTTAGGACCAAGGAAATACAGGAGATTTTATGCAAATGGTTCAGGCAAAGAAGCACCATAAGCCACAAACCCATGATTGCAGTGGTTTCCAAGTAAAGCATACAGTGAAGCCTAAATCTACAACCAAGAGGAAAAATATAGAAATAATGCATGTACAATAAATGATTTTTATATAACTACTTAAACATGCACAGATAAATCACATGAGCTACAGTAATTGTATGTGACTTTGTCTAGGCTGTCAAGACCCATATTAAGTGACTTAGCACCCAAAGAATTTTTTTCTGAGATACCAACTGTAGGATATTTCAACAAACACTTTTTCTAACAGATATAAATATGTTTTGTAAGAGTCTGCTGACTTGATGTGTTCTTACCAAATACAACTAAACACTTAAAAATGCTGGAATTCAAGTACTTACTGATGTCCTCCATTAAATTGCATATCAATTTCAAGCTCCAATTGGTTCAACTTGTTGTACTATAAATATAAACAATTGATAAGCCCCAAAAACTTCATAAATGACTAATTTTTTCAATAACAAAGTATAAACTCATCTGTTCTGAAAAACAACACTTATATGGCCTTTCAAATCTCCATGTATATTTTTAAAATGACTTCACAAAGTATGTATGTATGCGTGTAATGAATGTTATTGTTGTGCCTTAATTTCTCTCCATGTGTTATCAACACTTACATTTCGAGCGTAATCAAAGAAGTTTAATTGAATTTTCTTACACAACGCGTACTCTGGAGCTCTCATATGTTTAACATTCTTTATCAATTATTAGACTGCAGTCTCTACTCTCAAAAATACAAATACAAATGAATATAAATAATAATAATATTTTTACCATTTGTAACTATGAATATGGCAAACTGCTATGATATGACAAAGTGCTGATGAAATTGGTTATGTTTTGATCCTTTCTGTTTAGATTGTCTAAGACATGAATTCATGACTGAAATAGCTGACACAGAAATAGTCATGCATAATGAAATCATACAAATCAATTTTGTAAAAAAAAAAAAATTGAACAAAAAAAAACTAAACAAACATCTAAATGTGAGAGGAGTTTTCATAACTATCGTGTATTGTGATACTAACTCAGAGTATAATAATCATAATAGTAGACTATAAATAAACAATCTTGCAAAATATATATTATATTGGCTATAATACCCTGATATAATGACTGCGTGTTGAAGCCTAGCACACCTTGTACAAGTATAACCACTTAGCTTCCTCAGTACTGAGTGAAATTCCACCCAAAATTAAATATGGTTATGGTGTATTTTTTTCATGGTATAAATCCAGTGCTATAATACAGAACAGAAATAAACTGCTAGACTTTTTATGTGTCATTTTTATCCTTTTTTATTTTTATGTGTCACTTGTGATTTTTGAGAAGCATGTGTGCAGATTCACAAGGTTATTTAGGTTATTTATAGACTAACATTTCTTACAGGGAAAGAAACGTGCATTTTATTTTGCATATTTCACTTATGTAGGCTAAGAGCTAAGAAATAGCCTAAATATCCAGAATCCCCTTGTCACACAGGGGATGGAGATGTTACAGGCAATTGTCTCCTTTTGACCTTGATTTGAACTTGAGAAGCTACAGTGGATCTAGAAAGTCTGCACAGCCTTTCAAAATTATTCTCATATAGTTCTCATATCAAAATTTGGGGGTGAGGGGGGAAGCTTTATTCCAGCAAGTGGTTTAATCAGATCTTGTTGCGTAAAAGTACTATGAGTTTGTTTTTTAAATAGCTAGCCCGATGCTTTAAACTTCTTAAGTATCTCTCCTTTGCTAGCAGAAAGAGTTTTCGTCCACATACTCAAATTGGATTGGACTGAAACGACCTCAATTGTTAACGGTCATGCTTCTCTCATGGGTGAATTGACTGCTTTGGAATTTAAAATTGACATATCAGCACTTATTGGGCCATAGTATGGATTGCAGAATACGGTGTCTGAAAATCCCCAGTAATAAAATAAATCATTTTGCAAGCCCATGACCCTGCAAGAAGCTGTTTGCTACAAGTGTCTGCTCAGATCAACCCAACAGTCATTTGGTACCAGACCGTTGTGTATAATGGCATCAGCACAACTAACATTAACAAAACAATGGAACATACATGGTTTAGCAAAACCCCTGCAAACACTTTTGGAGTGGTATTAGTGGTCGAAAAAGGCATTGGAGGCTCCCAAACTGCCCAGTACTCATAATTAATTGCACACTGATCCCTACTGTCTGGGTTCAAAACTTGCAGGAGAGGTTCTTAAAGGCAGAATGGGATCTCAGGAAATCATTGTGCTAGGAGCCTGAGGGAAGTGGGGCCAAGTTACTGCGCAGTGTGTGCAACCTTCACTAGCAGGGGGGGAGCAATTGTGTGAGGTTGTGTGGATGTGCAGTGAAATATTTCAAAACACTCACCTGCAGAGGGCATCTTGGGCCAGGATGGGATCCTCAAGAGTTGTACCAGAGAGGGGTTTAGAATAAAGCATCAGCCATTCTGTTCAGCTGTGTATCCTTTTTTAGCTACAAAGGGGAGAGAGGTGGCTGTGTTTTTTAAGTAAAAAAATAATCATGAATTATTGCTACAATTAATTAACACATTCTTTCCATTGATTGCAGTATTCTGCCACATATTTTAAAGGATTTTATGTTTGTTAATACCATCAGTGAAATACTGTGTCCCAAGAAAAAAAGTGGGTACCAAAAATTGTAAATAAACCTGCTCTGCAAGGATGACAGCAGAGTAAAATTCCAATAGAATATTAAAGGAATACTATGTATTCAAACATTGAGGAGGTCTTGGTGGATATATATTCTATCAAGACAAATTTTATAATATGTATGGCCTGTGGTGGTAATGATACATTTCACAGTAGAGTGAACCTCCTAGTTAGCTTTAGTCCTGCTAGGTAGGAATAGGTAGTCTGGTTAAGTAGATATACCTCTGCGTATACGTGTACACCCAGTTGTATCAACTACGCCCTTACTGAAATCTAACACCTTAAATTCTACTAAATAACAGGCTGTTTCAGACATCACATTGTGGTTCTTATTTGTCACTATTTGTAAAAGTCCATTTACAAACTGTCGACACAATCATTTTAATCTTCAGAGTTCTTACTGACGAGATATCAGTGGAAGTTATGTTATAGATGAGCACTGCTCCCATTCAATTTCGAGAGCAGAGGCTCTGTACTGTAGTAGTACATGTTTTAACCACAAGATGGAGACTAATGAACAGTGCATATACACCTCTACTTGTTAGTCTGCAGTTACTGAGGGATAGGTGAATTTGAGTACTGTCTGGCAAAATATTTCTAGGCTGGTTTAAACTCATTTTACCATACTCCTTCAGCTATTTTTTAAATATAACCATATGTTATTATGCTGTTCTATAATACAGCAGTTAAAAAAATCTACAAGATCTTATAAATAACTTGTACATAGCTAAGAGCCAAACTCAAAAATGAACACACATGGAAATCTCACATACAGTGGCTCTAGAATAGTTCTGAGAAACTAACATAGCATTGTAACCAAAATGTGGCTATCAATATAGTTACAGTTACATCATAGCTGGACCTCATCCTCATGTATTGGTTGTGCAAAGCAACCTAATTCCTGGGCTACTGCTTTATTGAGAACTGTTGTGACTGCCTTAGCAATATTACTGGATTAGAAGTGTGTGACTGTGGATTCAAGCTGCATATACTACCACATTTATTGCTCATGTGTTAAATATTAAATTGTTTATGCTCTTGGCTTCCTGGACCCCTGCACTTTGTCCAGAAAATGTCAATGTTTTATTAATAACACTCCAACACCATCAGTTGTAATTACAATATTTCAGATCAAGAAAAAAAAGCTTGCTTTTTACATGTCCTTTTTCCCAAGAATATTTTTAAAAATCTGGTAGATAAAAATTGTGGTAGAGCTTTCTCATATAGATCCCCTCTACCATTGAATACTCTACTGATTTTTTTAATAATCTATTTAGAATGCTCTATAGTCAAGAAAATCAGAGGTAGAAATATGGCTACAGAAACTTTTGGTGCTAAGAACAACTTTGTTGTCACTTCATTATTACTGGTCTCACCCCCTGTTTCAGCTGGCTCCTACTCTTAATGGGACAGGGCATTTTTAGATCATTTTTACAACTACAAGTTGTCTCCTTTCTTGTCACTACTTTTGTATGTTGCCAGAGTCTGTCTCTACTGAGGCTAAAGTGTTGCACTGTCCATTTAATACTATGCTGAATTACCAGCACCCCCTGTTGTGACCACTATTTCTTTCTCTTCTCCTCCATTCTGTCTCTGTACCATTCTGTGTAATACCATCCAAGCAACAAGTGCACCTACAGCCCAGCCCCGAGAGGTCACCATGAACAGCGTTCCCTCGGCATTGTTATAACACTCCTTTTAGTGTCATAATTATTCAGTTGAAAGACCCTGATACCCTGACGCCTGGCCACTGTTGGATCGGAAGACCCTGCTGACAGCCCACCACAGCCCGCTGATGGCCATCCCTCCAGACACCAAACAGTCCCTGGACTTGTGTAACGACCAGATGGATATTTTAATTCATAAGCCTTCGTGTTTCTGTTCCACTGTATGTTTTCTTTTCGACTGTTTTCCAGGAGTCTCTCAACCACGTTTTCCTGGGGTCAGGGAATAATTTTCCAGTTTTACTTCAGCTGCCTGGATTTATGTTTTTTTATTCCCTCTGAAAAATTGACTTTGTGTAGCACTCTATGAAAGCAACAACTGCAAAATGATTAAAAAAACACATCTGAATTAACTGGTTGTCATGTTATTTCACAGATTTTCTTTAAACACAGTAAATTATCCACACTTTACACATCTCAGAAATAGATGCATTACATATCATGCTTCTGAGAATGATCAGGACCCCAAACACCTTCATTCTAGACCACACAATGTCAATGTACTAAAAACCAGTTTTGTATAATCTTTAAATGATTTTTTTAGTGTGTCTGTGTGAGAGGAAGAGAGGGAGCAGATAAGGGAGGGAGGTACATAATAAGAGGGAGGTACATAATAAGAAAACAACATTGTCTTTTATATGAGCTTGCCGAAAAGATCAGTGCATGACCTTGAAGTATACCACAGTAAAAGCTAACATCACTATGTGTCTATTGTGCATTCTACTGACCTATGTCAGGTGCTCCTACTGAGGCATAGCAGAGTTCAGCCTAGCCCTTCCCCCATTGAGGCCCATGTGTAACTAGCTGGAAGAGCCTGTTTTCATTTCTATTTCCTTCTCAGTCAGGAAAGAACAGTAAACTGCATCATTTCCTGTCACATGGCCCAACATATGATTATCGGCAGTGAAATATTACAGTGTTTTCTCAGAAATGTGGGCTCATACATAAGGTTGACACAGTGATCACATTTCAAGGTAAAATGTTCAGGCTGATGCAATATTGTATATAAACATATTCATTCCTTTGTCTTGTAATTGTCCAACTCAAGCCAAGGAGACAGCAGTGACTGCCAGGGTGAAGCTCAGAATAACACTTCTGCCCTGGACCTTACTAGTTTTAGTTTGCTGTGTCTTTCACATGGATTAGAGGTTTAAAGCATGCCGCTCTACCTCGTGTTATGAGCTGGCCTCCGTGTGGGCCAAAGGGCAGCAGAGTTATGAAACAAGGGACGTGCGAAGTGGCAGGTGCTACATCTAGGTGTTGGCAAAGACCTGTGTGGTCAGTGTGCTTGGGACCAACAGTGGCGTGGTTGAGTGATCAAGGTTGGCAAGGAGGCTCTTGCTACACACACACACACACACACACACACACACACACGTACACAAGTACCATTTGGCAATAAGTTCCTTCAATGATCCATCTCCAGCATTAACGCTGGGCCACCACCAATGTCAATGCTGAGACAGAACATTTTTTGTTTTATCTGCATTTCATTCTTGACTTTCTGAACAAACAGCCTTGGCAGCTTGACTGTTTTCAGAGAGAATAATGCTGCGTCCCCAACAGTGCCAGACATATTCCACTCAAGCTTCAAACCCACAACCTTCAACCTTGAAGAACAAACAGGTGTAATCTGTTCGGTATGCTGCAGAGGAGGAAAAGGTGACCTTTAAGGTCATAGACAGAGGAGGAAATATTTGCTCTTTGGTGTTTTGAGGAGGGAAAACAACCCTGCAAGACACCAGCAACAGTAACCCTTTTTGTGCTTCATGACAACCTAACATCACAGAACATTGATAATAGAGTATTATGAGGTGTGGATGCAACCCACATGACATGACCTGGGGCCCACATGCAGCCTGACATTGACAGGCACTGCATAAGAACCTGCATTCATATTCAAAACACACAGCATACCAGTTCAGGCTGAAATATGCTACATTATAGTTTTGGAAAGCAAATGGAGAAAGCTGATGCAATATTCATGAACAGGGCAGCAGGAAAATACAGCAGCACTTGTACGGAAAGCATGAATGAACAGTGCCTGTGAGAGGACAGGACACTCAGGCACACACATTTAGACATGATATATTACAGCAAGTGCAACGCACTCACACAGATTCACTTCTGTCTCCATCTGCCACAGGTCCCATACAGAGCCTTCCCATTCAGGGGGAAACAAAGCTGGAGGAGCTGGAACCCTGAGTGTCAGAGATGGAGGAGCCGAGGAAAAAAAAAAAAACCCCAGGCTTTTCATTATTATGCATCAGGTCAGTCGCTGCCTCTCTGTTCGGTTGTGATAACACACAGTCTGTGTTCACCATCACAGCACACTGAATATTCATTTTTTGTTACCTTGTTTCTCCAGCCCTGGGTAGAGATTTTAGCTTCTTGGGGTACAGGCTTTCAAATTCGAGCTTGGCTGAAGGCTCACGTACCCGCTACACACCACTGATTTGTGCTTGCCGCTGTCGTGATCAGCCGCATTTGCGAGAGACGCCTCGTTCCACAAATCTGACTCAGCAGCCAGCATGCTTGACAGCCCAGCAGAGGTGATCATCACTGGCCTCTCAGCTCCCTTCTTTCAGAGGCAACATATGAATTATCACAATCACAATGTTCAAAGGGATAAAAAAGAAGAATCAAAGAAGAATCATGGATGGGATTGTTAGAGCAAAAACATTTAGTTCCAGCTCCTTTTTGTTTTCTTTCACCCACTCTACAGTAGTCTCTGTTTACAGCCGCAGGGCAGGTCTATATTATTCTGGTTCTAAAGCAGGGGATAGTAGTCTCCTGCATCGGTCACTTAAATACTCCCCCTCAAATCCAGTTAGTTATGTCAGCCTATCATCATGAGGGGACTGAGATCAGTGAAAACACCCATTGTTACAACACCAACCTCATTGTGACATGTTGATACACAGACAGCTCCTCTTCTTGCAATATCCTGTTCCAACTTGTTAAAACACAACCTCCTGAGTATAACTAGTAAAAACAGTGAGCTTGCACCTGCCTTTTCTGGAATGTTTCTTTCAAACATTCTGTCATAAACAAGCATCTGAAAGCTTTGTCTGTGTAGGTGACATTCTTTCATAGAACAACATGATGCATTTTTTTTTTTTTGTCAATATTTGATTTGGCATGGACCTGCTCAGCATGAGCAGACGTTGTTGAGGTATTGGGTAAGAATCACACAAGCATTACATGTAAATAATTTCACAAAAGCATGCACTTCAATATTCTTTATTCAGTTTACAGAATTATTCCATTTGTAATTTGAAGGAAAAAAGCATTAGTGCTATTTACAATCAGTTTGAAAACTGCTTTATACAGAGTTGAATCCTGATCAATATGAACAACACTCTTTAAGACCTAGTACTGTGTTATAAAGCATTTCTTTAAAGCAATAACCACAGAAAAATGATTATATTAGATTATCAACAGTTGAAAAAAGTAAAGAAAAGAGAACACACATATTACAATAAGTTGACTCAATGATAGGGGTTGGCTGCATAAAGTACAAGACATACTGTCAGCAAGTGACTGTTTCAACTGCTAATAAGCTATTTATATAGACCATCATACACTAAACACCAATATATCAATAATATCTATATTCATGTACTATATAAGATTCATATTAAATATATTCTACACATATGTAACCTCAATTTTGAATATAATTCCCATTGGAAAAATATAAAAACTTTTTTACAGGATTAGATGAAAGAGCTCATGCTTCAGTGTTGCGCAAATGTATTTTTGTATGCAAGAAAACAAAAATAAACTTCATTCCAAATTTACCTTCTGGCTTGAACTGCAAGCACCAATATCCACCACTACACTATGGTAAAAAGGAGACAAAATTATGGCAGGGATTTTTTTTCTCAGAGGAGCAATTCAAATCTGTTTTGTACAGCTGGACACAACACTGGGCGGTGATTAAAGATGCACAGACTGTTAAATGCCACAAATGAAAAGGAAAGCAAGAGTTAACAATTCAGATGGTTTGTTAGGTATTTAAAATGCCTTCATGAGTGATTGAATGAAAGCAGCCTTTCCTATGTCAAGGCTAGGAAATGCACTCCTGGTATTAGGAATTTAGTTCATAATGTGCACTTTCAGAATACCTATAGGATTTCAAGAAAACAGAAATACTTATCAGTTGCTCGTTGATTGCAATCAGATTACAGGCACATCCATGTTTACTTTGCTATACTGCTGGCAATATTCCTGACAAAGATTACAAGTTTGACCAATTTAGTGGTTAAAGTACACCTTCTGGGGTTTGGTTAACATACCTTAACAGCCTACCTACATATACACATTTTTTTAAAAATGTGTATTGCATCTCTAAAGTAATTTGGTAATGGGGCGTTCATCCAGTAGAACCAGGAACATCAGTGAGGGAAACTGAATCTCATCCCCAACCCACATCATCCTCTGTGACCTGTCCCCCCTCTCCCTGATCCCCCCTCCCCTTCTGCATCTTTGAACCTCTCAAAAAATGCCGCAGCACCATTAACAAAACTATCAGAGTACAAACACTCTTCAAAGAGTGACAGACAGATATACTCCTGCCTGGGATGAGCCCAGGCTCAGGGCAGCCTTTAGGATTTGCACTGTGCAACTGGCAAAGAAAGAACTGTCCCTTTCCAAAGTGACTCTGGGATAGAGGTGGGTAAACTGAGGGCTTGGGGGGTATACTGGGGATCAATGTTCAATCAATTTTTAAATGCCACAATCTTTCTTTTTGGGACTGTCTGCTAGTAACCCAGAAAAGGAGGCGCTGAAACAAGACACAAATGAAGAAATATGATGATCCAGTTTCTTCTTCTTCTGATTTTTTTTTTTCCTCTTTTCTCTTGTTTTTTTTAAATTATTATTATAATTTCTTCTAAACAGCCTACCGGTCCTCCAAGCTAAATTACGTGTGTATTTCAACAGCGTGAGAGATGGACTATCACACACCACGGTCAGCGGGACACAACTGGGTGTATTTACAGGATTGCACAGCAGTTGCTCTCTCCAGTCTTCTCACGGTTCCTCTGACCTGCGGGTGATGATGACATTTGGGGTCAGACATTTACATGGCATTTACATTTTTTCTGTAAACTGATCTGAGTGTCCATTCAGAGGATTGTCAGGGCATTGACATTTTCCTGGTAGATACAGTTTGCACTGACAGATTCTACTCCTCCCCAACACATTCATCCCTTGCAACAATCACAACTGTAGCCAAATTCGGCTGAGTAAGAATTGGAAGAAGGAAAGACACTGGTTTGGGTAAGCAACCACCTGAATTTGGAAACGAGAAATTTACAGTACCAGTTAATAGTTTGGACACATCTGATTAAGATAATGGGAAACATGCATTCAAAGACATTTTGATCTAAAGACTTATGCTTAAATGCTTGAAATTTGTTTGTAGACAAATGTAAATAGTGAAGTTGATGCCTCGTGCAAATTATTATATAATTTAAAAAAATAGTTTTTGCCATAGTTTTGATTCCATTTGTGTTGTTTCATAGTTTTGATGTTTTCACTATCATTCTAACATGTGCAAAGTAGTAAAAATAAAGAAAAAACCTTCTATGAGTAGGTGTGTCCAAACTTTTGACTGGTACTGTATACTTTGATTTAAATTAACTGATTAGTCACTAAACCATTAGAAAACACCTTTTTGTGTAAAGAAACTCAGATTGATCTATACAGACATTAACATCCCTCAGATGTTTATAGAACCATGAGTAAACACACTTGTTAAATTATTCAGAATGTCTGTTTGTCGGTGACTGCAAAATCAACAATCAAATCTCCATCGCAGCTCCAATCCAAGCTAACTGCAAGGCTGAATAATGTTTTGTATAGACACCATAAATGAGAGCACATGAAATGACTTCCTAATAAAATCAAAACAGTTACCTTGGGAATTTGGCTCAGGCAAGGTCTCTCTGGCAACTAAGTGCATCACTGTAGTCTTGCCAAGGGGAAGTTTTAATGCTGGAAAAAGAGAGAGCAAATGGGCTTATTTCAGTGTTCAGAAGGAGAAAAAAAAACCCATGTCCAGCCATAAAGAGGACATTTCTCAGCGTGCTGATGACCATTTCTGCAGAGGAAAAGAAAAGTGGGTGATGGTTCGCCACATGACAGCAGCAGGGCCCATTTTCGTATTTAATGGCGTAAGAAGCACCATATAAACCAAAATAACAAGCTCATAAAGACGGGTCTATTCCAGAGGAGCTTGAGTCAGTGGTATGACATTATGTGTGAACCACAGCTCCACACATCCATCATTTTCTGTCCCCTTTCCAAAATTTGACAACAAGCCTTATTTTACTGAAGGTTTAGCCAAAGCACTCGCACTTTGATTTACTTTTCGAACACTTAGCCACTGCATGTGCGGCACCAAAACAGTCTTAATGCTTTAATTTCTGTTTCAATCATATTATTGTCATTAGCAAGAAAGGGTGGGAGATTTGCTCATGAAATGGTTGATAGAGGGATATTCTGTCATCTATACAATATCAGTGCTTATGTGCACACAGAAATGTTTGTAACTCCTATTCTAATATACTGCCGTGCAATTAATCCAGGGAATTCAGTAAACTCAGATTGCCAGCAGGTCTCTGATGCACCAGCTCCTGCCAAGAGCACAGGACAGTTGGGCTCTGGAGCTGTTTTGGCAGCACTAAAAAGTAAAAAAGTACTCTCTGGTCAGAAGCAGTCTTTTCAGTTCAAAAAAGCTCTGATTCAGGCATTAACATGCTTGAGGTTTTGAATAAGGTCCCTGATGGCAAGACATGTAACGTAATGTATCACTACAATCAAGCAGTAGGTCTCAGATGAGATTTAAAGCAGGAGCCTAGTCTGACTGAAGATATATTCCTTTCCTTTGCTTTCCTTGTCCAGAATGTTAAAAACCGTTGGCTCTCACATTGCTCCAGGGACACGCTTACTCATCTGAACCGCATAAACAGAAGAGGGTTTAAGAGTCTGCTAGGAGAGTTTTCATGTTATCCTTGCACTGCACAGGGCGAAACACTGCTGCATTGTCGGGGGTGAGGGGGGCCTTATGGGTGCCAGAGGCCCAGACCCTGTGGGATTCCCGTGTCCCCATTTCACAGTTCTCGTGGTGCTAAAACCGTGGGCTTCCACTTTCACGCACGGACTAAGGGGCAAACATGCTCCCTACGATCAGCCCTGACCACATGAAAATATGTGCCAAATGAGGAATCCAAAATAAATTAGCACATTTTCAATGCATGGAAACAGACACTTCCTTACATTTTATTATTAAATACATTTTACAAAACATTACACATATATTTTAAGATTCATATTATAATGAGTGGCCATAAGTGATACATTTTTCTCCTGTATGCAATTCTGTCCCCACATCTATTTAGAAGTACATTTCCTATATATTTTTTTTTACCATAAAGTATATTAGATTTTCGGAATGGGATCCACAGCTCAATCCTAATGTTCGATTCCTCGGCCCTGATTTCCATACACTCAATTCATCTAGAATGCGGTTTGAAGACACAGTCGTGCCTCTGTCGACAGGTTCCAGTGTGTTTTTCCACCCCGCGACACGGCTTGGCACGCTCTCCCTCTCTCTCCCCGCGGGCACCTCTCTGACCACTGTCTGAGGAATAACTAAACAAAAACAAAAGTCTTTCCCCTCCTGGCCAGGAATTTCCTCCCCTCCCGGTTTTTCATGAATGTGTGCTTGTGGAGGGCCTGAAGCTCAGCCATTCATCTGCAGAGAGATGCCACGGAGCCTTTGTACTGGTCCTGCTGCTCTCTCTCTCTCTGACTGGATGCTTATTTTCGCTTTGGGTGGAGGAAAATAATGAAAAATAAACATCAGCTGGCTCTCTCCTGTCCACATCGCTTTCAAGTCACACACAATATAATTTAAATACATTTCTTCCATTCGAATGTGTCACTCTTTTTTGATCGCTGTCTGCAGAAGTGTCATTATGGACTTTATTAGTTGCCCTCCTTCATAATGCAGGGGTCATATACATCTTACAGGAGGAAGGAGTGATCTGTTCTCACTAAGATCCAAGTTCTACATTTTTAAGTCCATCTCTTGGCATTAGAAACCTTGGTGAGACCTTTGATATGTTCAATATTATTTGCCAGGGGGATAGAGGAATAATTTCCAAATCCTCCTATTTCATAAAAAGGTGAAAAAATATATATGCATGTAGCTAAATTATTAGAAACACTTAACTTGCTAATCACACAGATACAACTCCCCATTCGACTGCAGCTACCACTACTGGTGCATCTGCTGTGATGCTTTATGCATGACACCTGTGAACAAATATCTTAGTGACATTACCTGTCATGTTTGCAAGTGGAAAGTATCTGAAAAATATGACAACACAACCAATTTACAAGGGCACCTGGAGTTCATCACCCAGTGGAGGTGGCAGGAATGGATTTGGGAGCAGAAACTCTTGACTGACAAAACAAGCTCCCAGGCAGGGAGTTCTATTCTAGGTTCGATTTTAAAACTGTATAATAAAGTGTAAAGTTCACAATGCACTCAAAGGGGCAGAAATTTTCACTTTGACCATGGGTATGTTGTGAAGTATTACAGTGGTGCCACATACATTATTAATGGCGCAGTTTATTAACTCTGAATGGCCACTGTAATTGTATGTGTAAGTACAAAGCACTGCCTAAGCGTCTGGTGTTTATCAGTTCATTGCTGCCAGTTTCGCTTACTACTGGCAGAAATAGGGGACCTGCAGAAAGCTCAAGTCGAGACTGGTCTGACACAGCATTCATTGTAGGTTATCATTTCTTATAATAATAACAACAACAACAATGTATTTATACAGCTTACTTTGGGCTGCAGCCCTCAATTTACTCAGAGCCACAGAGACCCAACAAGAAGTGAAATGATTGGCAATAAGCCAACAAACAGAGTTGGTACCTTCTTAGAATCATTGATGTGAGTGTAACATTGGCAACTGAGCACCACAATGTCCGATGTCATCATCCACTGGTACAACCCCAGAGGATGCCCTCATTAATGTACTGTAGTACAGTAATTCCAGCGGCCCCTTGGTACAGTAGAACAGACCATGAACATAGTCCTATGGCACAGTCCTCTTTGAGGAGACCAGTATAGTAGTGTGGTCTTTAAAGCAGACCTTCAGTACAGTAGAGGAGAACACAAGTACATCACTATGACAGAGCCTTTCAAAAGACCCCTCAGTTCAGCAGCAGTACAGTACCCACCTCCAAGTGTCACATTGCCATGCAGAAACCTGCCCTGGTAGATGAGCCTCAAAATGTTGGGACTGCTGACCTGCTCCTCTTCCCAGTCTGTGAAAAAGGAAGAGGGAGAAGGAGGAGGAGGAGGAAGAGGAGGAGGAGGGAGAAAGGGATTTGAAAGGGAATCAGATTAGGAGATGGAGGGAGAGAGAGATGAGGCAATGAAACACTTCATTAGGCTCTACATTTTCATTCAAATTATCTGTCTGTGTATATATTTTGATTTTAATTCTTTGCTTGGTTGCACTCAACCTTCTGAGACAAAGTGTGGACTAATTAAGATTTAATTTTCCTGTTACTTTGGCTAACAAAAAGAAAAAATTATGAAAAGGAAACTGGGACCTGAATAACGTACTGATAACAGCAACAATAATAGACTGCATTTGTATAGCACTTTTAATTTCTCAAAGATCTCAAATCACGTTCCCAATAACTCTGTCTGGTTGATAGCACCATCTCCTCAGAGCTCAAGAGTTTTGCATTGAAATCTGGCTTTGTGTGGAATCTGCATGCTTTTCTTGTGTCTGTCAGTTTCCTCCAAGTACTCCTTTCCTCTGTTTCTCTAACATGCTGAATGTTAATTGGCATCTGTAGAAATTCCTGTGTTTGTGTATCTGTGTGCCTGTGTGACGGTGAGCTTGTGTGTCTATGAGTGCCTGTGTAAAGATGAGTGTGAGTGTGTGTGTGTCTCCTGTGATGGACATACATCATGTCTGGGGTGTGATCCTGTCCTGTGCACTGTGGGGGTTTGCCTTAGTGTGACCCTTGCTCAGTGCAACCCTCTAAAAGATAATGCAATTACTACTCATGGATGGATTTCCCCATCTCCTTCACCTCCACTGCACAGCGCGTCTCTGCCTGACTGGCTGCCTCTGTCATGTGACCCTTCCTTCCCTACAACACCCCTGTGACAAGGGCCAGTCTGTGTTAACAGTCTGTACTCTGGGGATCACTCTGGGAAGGCATATGGAGGCATCAAAGAGAAAAGGGTGGTCAATAGACAGAGAGTTAGTCAGCGCCAATCACACGGACATATGAAATGGGGCTTCTCTCACCAACACCCGGCTGGGAAAATTGTGTGAGCACAGTCAAGCCATGTTGGATTTACCTCATGTTGGACTACAGTGAACATGGACCATTTGACATGCTATATGCTAAGTGTGATGACTGAGAATGATGACTGAGAATAACGGCTGATGGCATAACTGGAGGCAAGGCAGCTTATAGCTTTAGATGTATGCATGTGAAGAAGTGGACATTTTTGAGATGAATTCATCTGATTGCACACTGCAGGTCTCTTGGTTGTTTAAAAGGCTTCAGACAGACTATAGATATACTGAGGCTATAGATGTGTGGTTTGTGCATGGTGAATATTTAGTTTCTCCAAAATATTTCTTTCTTCTAAAAAATTTCCACCTCATCCCACTGACAAACAGAAGCTGCTCAGAGCTTCCCTAGTGCCATTTATGCCATCTGCAGTCAGGAGGAGTTTGGGCTCTGGACTAATTGCACTTTTCAGAGTCATTCTCAATCAGCAAGGTGAGAAAAACTTGCATACAGTCCCTCTTTTTGAAACCAAAATTCATAATGAAACCAGTACTGCTAAAACTGAACTGCAGCAGTCCCAACCTGTGTTGGGAGCCTCCACTTTTGGGACAGCTTAGTGGATAAAAAAGGTAACAACTCCATCATAACAATCTATATAAATGTTTTTGATGACATGACAGGTGCGGCTAAGGTCTGCCAGGTCTGGCTAATTCTGAGCCGGCAGCATCCATGCAGACTGCACTGAGACAGTTCCCAGCGCCCACCACTTCTGCTGGTCAGACACTGGAACCACACCAAGCTGGTGCTTCCTGCTTCCTGCTACGGCACGCCTCAGTCTGCCTGGCTCAGGCCCGTCTCACAGTCCGGTCCCCAGTGGCGTCAGAAACAGGGTGTGGTGACAGACACCACGCCACGCCTGGCCCAGTAAATTTTCCCAACCACTGGGCCACACAGAGGCCCAAGGTGCAAAGATGAATCGGGTCAGCCTCTGACATCCCCGCTCAATCTGCAAAGTCATGCAGGGGAGTGGCAGGAGAGGGTGACCACACCAAGCGGCATGTCTGGACACCATCTGCACGTCCGAGACAGGTTCGCACAGACTGCCATGCTCCACAGCCACTGCAGCTCCCCGTTGACAAGCCAAGGAATGAAAAATCTGGCTTACAACAGGTGTTTTTACAAGGGTGTTCTGGGCCAAGGCCAGGCGGTGATTCCTTCTACCTTCTCATTTTGAGGCTTTAAAACTGGCTGTATGCGTCGATAAGACATTCACTTCAAGGCCTTTTTGGTCCCATTACTTGCCTCTTAACATGAACGTGGACATTTATATGCCACTAAAACACTGATGAGATTATAATCTCTCAATCTTCTTGAGTTGTGTAATTTCAGAAGAGACATGCTCTAGCTTCCTCTTCCCAGCATCAGTGAAAGATTAACTGCAACAATGCAAAAACAGGACAGAAGCTAAGCAGTAACTTTCCAGAGATAACACAGGTTTGCAAAACAATGCACAACTTTCATTGTTTTCTTAAAGCACAGCAATATCACATACTTCACACACTGATTTTTTTGTTCATTTCTGTGCCATTCAGGCACTACTCACAAATTCCTTAGACATAATCTGTTCAGTAAAAATACCATTTAAAAAAAGCCAAAGATGTACTTGGCCTTACTCACCCATTGGCCAGTTGTCGTACACGTGTTTGGCGATGTCCGCAGCGGAGTCATTGGGAGAGAACAGGAACTCTTTTGTCTTTCCACTCACCAAGATGAGCCTCAAGTTGATCTGAAGCACAGCCAAAAAGAGACAGTTAGAGCCTAGAGTCACTACGAGTGCTGACTGTACAGCTTTCCTTCTGCATGGCCAGTTTTACCCAGAGGAGAGGGTTTCACCACGCATCCGTATGATGCAACCAGCACTTCAGGTGACAGAGGACACTTCATTTATGAGGCATATTCCATGCATTTTCTTAATAGACATGAACTTCTCATAGTGCAAAACATACTATGATTTGTTTTTTTTACTATCATTTGTTGCCTTAATCATTCTCCACTTAAAATTGTAAAATTGTACAATATCCTAAAATCTTAATGTTGAAACAAAGGCTTTGAAATCAGACGGAGAGAACAGAACACGGTGATAGCCACAGTGCCTCAGAATTACTCAGACTCTGCTTGTTAACTGATGTCACCGTGAGCAGGAGCTGTTTCACCAGGAGCCACATTACCAAGATGCAGTGTGTGTCACGACACAAATATAGCTCAGCCCAACAGCATGCTCCTGTGTCTCTTGCTGCTGTGCTTAAGAATGAAGCACTCAGAAGAAAAACCAAAGGGGGATGGGGGTTCTGCGAGATTCAATTTCAGATCCGGCTCCTGTCATATTACTGTATCAGTGTATACGCAAGGGCCTCCATTTATGGTCACAAGGGGGGAGGACAGAGCCCTGGAGGTGTACAGAAATGTAAGGTAATGTAAGGTGAATGATTTTTCATCGCCGAGATGTTAAATGGATGGCCATTGTTCTGGGCGTCTGTTTCAGGCACATAAGGACATGCACAGCACCGGGTTATACACATGGAGAACAGCGCAGGATGTAGGGCAAGACAAATGGCTCTATCAGCACTCAGCCACTACAGTACTTTCTAAGGGTTATTTTCCAATATCAAGCTGGCACCGCTAGCAGTACTGGCTGCAGTCACACATTTGATATCACAATCCCAATAAGGCTGAAACAACACAAATACAAGATAAAAGAGGAGGGAAGCTTTGCATTATTCGAGACAAATTCAACATGATTTCATTCTTTACAGCAGTTACTTCACCTGGTTTACTACACTGGGACTCTGAGGGTTCAGACCGGTGCATGGAGGCAGCTGCAGGATTACATACACATGAAGCGTCTCTGCAGATCTATAATCTCTGCAAGCACTCAGCTTTCAGTGTGATGTCCATTTAATGGCATTAGCGCTTGCTTTTTACAATGTTTACCAGGAAGTGGATGTGAGTTTGTGTGTACATAAAGGGCGATAACAAGAGATCTTTCATGCTTTAATGGGATACTATTTCAAACCCCAGCATGGCAGGCTCATGGCTGATGAGTGCACAGTAAACTGCACGTGTGTGTGTGTGTGTGTGTGTGTGTGTGTGTGTGTGTGTGTGTGTGTGTGTGTGTGTGTGTGTGTGTGTGTGTGTGTGTGTGTGTGTGTGTGGATGTGTATGTTTATATCGGTGTATGTCTGCATGTGTGTCTGTATGTGTGTATGCATATGTGTGTGACTGGTGGGAGTGTGTGAGCATGTGTGTGAGTGTGTGTGAGTTTGTGCATGTGCGTGTGCCCGTGTCCTGTCATTCCAGTGTATCTCCACGTGGGATGTGCCTGCATGTCCCCCTGGAGAGCACATGCTGCTGGCTGATGGACCTCAGCCCTGTGATGTAACAGTACTTAACACTACTGGATCGAAACCGTGATCCTCCTAAGCGCGTTACCAAATCAGATTATGGCAGCAAATGCATTCAAACACTCTCATCACAAACTGAAATCCACCCTCAAACCATGCCCCTGATCTAGTGAGACTGATTTCCACGTGATTAGAACAATAATTTTCTATTTCACAAAAAAAAAATAATAATCAATGAATCCGGTCTCTGGGGCCCTATTGTTAAGAACGTAACCAAGCTGGTATGGAGCGGTGGAATAACACAGGGCTCCTTAATACGATACTAAGACGAGATCATCCCAAACCATGTACTTACTTAAATGAAATTGCAATAAAAAAGGTGGGGATCAAAATGGGACATAAGCTGATCTCTTGCTGTTTGCGTGCGAGCGCGATTCCTGCGCGTGACGTTCAGTTTGTTTATAAAGGGAAACAGAAATCCGACTGTGAGAGTAACACACTCGATTGTGCCCCAAAATTTTACAAAAGAGTTAATTAACCTTATGTGTATCGATTTAGACTGTAGCTGTGTACCGACAATGGGATCGTCCTCTACTAATATCTACCGAGATTAAATATCTAATTCACGAGAGACCTGGTGAGCTTGGAACAAAAACCTCACAAGATTATTTGGCAAAATGAAAGCTCACTTAATATAAAAAGCATTCCACGTAAAGTATATTAATGGCAAAGAATCAAAAATATATATACTAATAATACATTTTATTACTACTGTGCCTCTTATAGGGTATAGGTATCCTATATGGATAGATGTAATTCCCAAGTAAAACAGAATACTGTATTAAATCTAAACCGTATCAGAACAGATACTAAATGTACACACTTCATAAACAAAACAACTGAAGTAAGACTCTGCTTCCAGGGATCAACTTGCATGTGGATGCTGGTATTCTATATCATGGACTCTCAAATTCATATTTAACTACTCTCTGCCTGCACCCCCGGCATATTTTCATTGGGTCAATGCCAATATACAGTTGAACTTGAATGAGGTGAACAATATGAAGCAACAGTGAAAGCAGACTGAATATAAAGGGCTTGAAAGATGGTGACTTTATACCTGTTGTACAAAATGCTTTCAGTGTACAGAAAGGCCAACATACTCAAATGTACGAATAAATCATAATTTTTAAAGGTCTTCTAGTCAAGGATTTGATATCTGTGACAAAAACACACAAATTACTCACCAGCACAAATCATATTCCCCATATGCCAATACATACGCATTTGAAAAGATAGTTTTGCCACTCTAAACACTGTCATAGATATAGCATAAACTTACAGCTAACAAGCTGTCCACATTACCTCACACCCACTAAAGAGGCAATATTCCAAACAAATGCTATCAATTGTTTCCTCTACTCTTCCAAGTAACTTGGCCCTGTGGATTATTATTTTAGCACATTAACAAAATGCGCTTCCCCCAATGGTCTGCACACTAAATAGCCAACACTGAAAATGGCCAGGAAACAACAATCAATTCCTTGGATTGGAACAGACCATTGTTGAACTACGCTGTAAAATGTGACTGAAAGCCTTCACTTCTTGTAGTGTGTCTTATCCGTTAAAATGACATGCAGATGCAGATGAAACACAACACAGACATGCATACACACAATGGATGAAATGAATGTTACACAGAAGTGTAGAACAGGACAGAAGTGATGCATTTGTGCAGCAGAGGAGATCCTCTTAAATTTCTCCTGTGACAGATGGTACAGAAACTAGAGTATTTGCCAATAAAGGTGCTGCATTACGACATGAATCAAAACAGTGTGATAAATGCAGTGCATAACATCATATCAACACTGTGGTAAAACAATTTTAAAGCAAGATTTAAGATTTAGTCATTGCTTATTTTATTTTCAAAGCATTCAGATGACCTGAAATCTTAGTACCCTGGCTGAAGGCAAAACCCTCCAATGAGATATTATGGCCTTAACATCCACATCCACAGTGGCTGCACATGTAATTATAATTGTTTGCAGGTTGAAGCAGGCAGCAAACTTACAAATCACTATAATGACCAGATGTAAGCTACATGTGATGAAATCCATGATATCCAAACAAGACAGACCAATGGAGAACAGTAATACTAATGTAGAGTAATATTAATGGCATGTCAAAATGACATTTATAAACCATAAGAAACCTTCAATAACATTGTAACCATTTTAGTGCAGCACAATTGATGCTGCACTGGATTTCATAAGTCAGTTGAAAGCTATTCAGAAGACTGTATTTCTCATTATCTTAAGGGCAAAATCCTGGATTGAATATTGTGGTCTTACAATAAAATTCATGGTGGCTGCACATATAATTGTCCACAACGTCCACAATGCTTTTTTATAGGTTACTATGACCAGACGTATGGTGAACATGGGGAAATGAGCCAAACAGATCAGAAATGAGAAGCTTTATTAGGGAGTACTGGAGGAGAATCCTAACTGCCTGTGGAGTCATTGCAACTGCCCCTCGGGAGCCTGAACCCCCCATTCAGGAACCACCAACATACAGAAAAACACAACAATCCTCTTGAAAACAAGCCGTTTGTGACACACCTGTCACTCACTTGCCAGAAGGGATATAACTGATTGGGGGAAACAATCACACATTTACATGAAGTCGATTTCCAGGGAGTGCTATCCCAGGGTATGCACCTTGCAGGCAAATCCACATTCCAAGGCATCTTCCTCTGTTATTTACAATGATTTTGATGCCATTTAGATGATAGCATCACTGTGCCTCAACATGTTGCACCCAGCATGGAATGTCCATGAGGAAGATCCTGCTTCACACAGTTGCTCTTTACTTACTGCAATGCTTTTTCAAGCAATTTCACAATGATTTTTGGAGGTATGCATTACAATCACGTTTCCAAATATAGCAACAACTGGGGTGGCAGGTATGCATACCCTATAGCCACACAGCACCGAGTTTGGTCCTTTTTGGGGTCCAAAGAAATAACCACATTCAATCAGACTCATTACAAATACTTCACTTCTGTACCATCTGACCTTATATAAATATATTGATCTACAGCTTATAAGCTTTTCCTGCCACATTATGTTACTGAAAATGTTCCTGTAACCACTATTGGTTTCTCCCCCTATACAGCCAATTCCTTCATCTGCTTAATGTTACCAAATGCAATTCACCTCCTGTCCCTGGAAGAAAACATAACAGCCATCTTGGTTGTGCATGAAAGCTAGCTAGCAAGCGAACAAACTAAGCTCTGAGCTAAAAATTAATAGCAATGCAAATAAAGCTATTTAACCTTGATAGGCCACTAACATTTCTTAAACAGATTATAAGCAGCATGACAAACCTGGCATTTTTGTCTGCTGAAAGTGGGGATAAAATAAGCATTCACAATGGGCAAAGTACATTCACAAAAAGGCATTAAAATGTTTTTAATTGTACTATTGTTTTTTATGTGTTTAAACTTCAGAGAGGCTAAAGAAAGGGTGATATAGGGGGGTGAGGGAGGACTGCATCTCGCATGCTAGCATTCCCACCTGCCTCAAGCACACAATACACCCTGCCATGCTTTGATAAGGAATCCGAAAGGTGATAATAAGTGCGCTTTCACATGGGACCATTAGGGAAGGGAACCCTATGATGCATAAAAGGATCACAGCTATAATAAAGCATGTGAACAGTCTCTCTGTAATGCTGGTAAACCGGTCAAAGTGCACTCCACTTTTTACAGATGAAGGTCATGACAAAACAGAAAGTAGGACAGGGACAGCAGAGCTCCTTCTTGTTGCCATAGAAATGGCCTCTGTTGCGAATGAATTTTGACCTAATAACACCTACAGATATGCGCTGGCTTGCTCTCCTTCCTTCTCTCTCTCTCTCGCTCTCTCTCTCACTCTCTCTCAATCCCCCAAAGGCAAGCATCAGCATCTTCACAGTGAATATAAATGAGGCCTTGCAGCAGAGTGAAGGAAATCAATTATCATTTCACAATGTAAACAAACCAGCAGCAACAGTGTGTGATTGGCAGGGAGGGACGCAGTCTGCTTAATCTAGGTGTTTGCAGCTGTGACGTTGCACTACAACGGAGCAGAAATTGAAATGGGTGCGATATGCTCTCGTGAACACTCGGCAAGGGACCTCCTCAAGGACACATGAATCAGCCTCAGGGAGGCAGCCATTTCCATGTGAAGAATACCCCAGGGAAATGGATTTCCCTTAATGTTCAGAGAGTACTTGAAGCGAAGTGACATTATTCTCAAATTGTTATATTCAAGAGTGTGTGTGCGTGTGTGTGTGTGTTTAAAGAGATATGACATACGATAAAACATAAAACCATACAATCATGCACATAGACATCCATACAAATAGAGAGCTACATAAAGTATTTCTTTAAAAATGTTGCAATGTCAGCAAACAAAGACATTTTACTGTGAGCCCATTATTTATGTGAACTGCACTTTCTTTAAAGCATAACACAAATGGCTTTCATACTATTTTCATAAACTATGGACACATAATATTCTCTGCTTTGTTTCCTAATCATCTTATCTAAAATGGTTACAACAGAAGAATGTTAGAAATATGTTAGTAAATATAAATTAAAATGGTATTGCGACCTTTAGCATATTTTTCACAGTAAACACATATTATGCATTTTAAAACATATCTACCTTGCTTTTGTGCATTAAATAATTTAAATGTACTAAAATATGTAATATGTAGACTGAATTTGTGCTTGAAAGAGGTCCTTCTCACAGCTTGCATTTTGGATATTAGGCTATCGATGCATATAGCTGCATATTTATGCAAATGTCCTGAAGGTTTGCCCAGTTGAGTGTCCAAGGGTATATCAAAAGGGATTTATCATGAAATGGTATGGTTTCAAGCGAAGTTCTATACCACTACATCCAGCTGGCCTAAAGCACACTGAGATGACTGTGTCAGACATTTGAGATGATAAAGACAAATTACAAAAAAAAACACTCTTGGATACAAGCACTTATGAGAGTTGAAGAAATCTCTGAATGTTAAACGGTATGTTCACCATAAATATAAAATCATAAATAAGTATCTGAACATATTTATGGACATGCTTTTGTCCAGAGGCAGGGATAGGAAACATCCCCGTTTCATTGAAGATAATTGTGAAAATGACTACTGTTTTTACAAGACATAATTAAAGCTCCTGGGCTCAGCAGAGAAGACCCACTTGCCTCTACCGTCAAACTGAGCCTTGCCTTGCAGTCAGCCAGAGCTTCAGGAATACAATAACCTCTGTGCTACACTCTCCTCCATAACGAAGGACTTGTGAGGAGTTATTGTTTTGTGTGTCCATGGTGCCCGGCTTTGCCGTCTCTGGGCAGCTACAGCTTCCAGCTTGCACTGGACTGACATTTATCCAATAGCAAAAAGACACAAATAGACCCTTACATAACAGCAAAGTGATGGAAGACCATATTAGAAACAATGCCCCGGGTTAAGCTTTCTCTCAATTGTTGTGTGTCTAAAGGAAATTAGAATGCTCATGGTAGTAATGTCGTGTTTTTGTATGCTGGGTACAAAAAAGCTGTATTGCAAACACAATAACAGGCCCCTAAATGGGAAGCATTTTTTGTGCATTTATACTTGCTAATCTGTGCCACCTTACACAGTGAAGGCCTTTAACCACAAGCAAGACCGTACTGCAGTTAGTCTGTGGTCGTTTCGATGGTTGAAAATAATGTTTGTCGACATGCCCCCATTTTTTTTTTTACATGTGTGTTCAGTGAAGCTGAAACCTTCAGTGAACGCTTTTCATTTCCACATTTTATCTTCGTGCTGTTGCACAAAGCATGATATGAAAGAACCACTGCAAATGTCTCAGTTTCCGTTCCCACTCACGTATTATCGTCATATTGCTCTTGCCACTGATGAAACTGCATTTCATACTGCTATGATTACTGCAATCATGAGTCATGAGAAAAAAAAATAGCTTGCACAAATGTATAGGCTAATGGCAACTTCACAACGATAGTGTTAATCCTTTAGTATCTCGGCTGTACTGTTTAAACAACCCTAGCTAGCATTCTTCTGCTCTCATGTTTTGCAGTTTAAAAATGTGTTAACATTAAAAGCATGGTGTTGATGGAATAAATATGACTGACAGTATCTGTGATGTGATTTAAAAAAAACCCTCCAAAGTTTCCTATTACAGAAGGATTTGATAAAAAATTGTGATAAACTTTCTCTTTCAAAGAGGACACACTGTGACTTTCATATCATAAGCCCCTGAGTAAGTGGCAAAGCCTCCTATCTGAACACAAACATAAGCTAATGCAGATTGCACATCTTTGATTCAGTGTAGAGCTCTAATAGTAAAATGACACAGATGAAAAGACAGACAAAGCTACTGAGCCAGAGGTACTGGCAATACCCTCACTGTTGTGAGAGGGTAACAAAGAACAAAGTGTAACCATCCGTTAGGAATGGATGCACACCCACAAACAAAAATAGGTTCTCTGAAGATCTCTTAACGCCCTAATTCGAGGTGGAGATGACTGAAACCAGAGTTTTCTCAACAGGAAATGCAGCAGGCTGGCTGGCAGACTGCAGCAAGAGTGAAATGACACTGCCAAGGCTGAAACATTCTAATAGCAAGACATCTCTCAAACACGCACTTCAAGGATCAACCAGCCATGCAGTTTTATACTTTGAAACTGACAAAGAAAATGAAGAATCTGATTTAACAATGTAACATCGACGATGTAACATTGCTTAGGCTTATAAAATAAATGTATGACTCTGATCCCATTATTGCAAACCCAAACTGCAGGTCTATTTTTGTGACAATGAAGTGTGGCCCTACAGGGATAATGATTTTTAAATTTCAACTTCTTAGACGGGAGAGGAGAGAGAGGCAGGACGAAAGGATTGTTAAGTGAATGAGTAACAAATAATGACATCAACAGGCTCATTACAAGCACTTTCAGAGAAATTCATCTCAAAAAGTAACTGAAAAACAGCCCACATCTCTCCCTATTTTCAGATTCCACATTTATCACACAAGCAGCCACATCTGAGCTGATCAGATACAAGAAGCAGAGCACAACACTGTGATGCATCAGTTATGTAGATGATACATGTCCCATAATTAAGATACTGGCTTGCAATGTGCTGCAAAGAATACCACTGGTAAATACAAGAAAACTTCAAAAAGGCAAACAGATGGTGCATTTTACAACCCTGGAGGGTGCCACATTTAAGAGTGCTGGTTTCTTCTCACACATAAAAAGGTGAATGTACTGTATATATTAAAAATAAATGTGTGTTGCAAACTGATGTCCTAATTAAGGCAGCCCCCCCCCGCAAAAAAAAACAAGGCATAATGCCTCTCATTATGTGTCACTCCTCACCCCTATACATAATGTTGACCTGAAAAAATAAAAAGGAAACACGGCACTGCCCGTCACCTCCCTCTTCGCACAGGCAAACTGGACGGCTGCCACAGCAGACAGCTGTCTGAGACAAGCCGCTTTCTCCACGAGGCTTACAGCAATCTTCCCTCTGCAAACACAAGGCTGCCGGTGTCCTGTTCACGTCTCTCTCTGTCCTCGGCGGCCCGCCGGGGCCCGTGGTGTTAGTTTCACAGGGTCCAGCTGCGCCCCCCCACCCCCCACCCCCGTGTGTGACAGGCACACAGTGACCTGCAGCGGCATGCACGTCACTCCAAATGCCCCCCCCCTCACAGCTCTTGTGTACTGGCAAAAGGGATGCACTCCCCCAGATGTATTAAGGTGGCGTTCATAAGAAGAAGAAAAAAAAAAAAAAAAAATCTTATTCAGGCGGCTGCCCTGAGGTCATGAGATTATGCTGATGTGAGACTTAACCACCAGGATGAGGGATGCAGGGAAGGGCTATCTTTTTCCTACGATTTGCACACTCCATTTCCTCTTGAAAAAAATAAATCATCTGCTCCCCATTTTCCAAAGTAATATTCTGACTGCAAATCTGAAGCGCTGGTCTTCAGTAAAGAATGTCTAACTCAGAGAAAGATCTTTTGTATTAGCATAATTGTTCCAGGCTCCCTGACTTTCACTGAGATGGAAACAAATGGAGGCTTTTGAGAAAACTCCGGGGAGAGCTGGAAGCAAGAATATTCATACTGCTAGCGTTCTGTACATTTTTCTCCTAATTGGATGACCTACTGTGGACTCACTGAATATCAATGATCGCAACAAAGCTGCTAATGCTTTGACTGTCTGCGGACAAAGACAACTGTGTGGAAGCTCACCTGAGGCAGCCTGACAGTCATCTTTGGCATCTGGATTAGAGAGGTGGAGAACAACTCAGCTCATCAGGAAAAACAAGAGTGACGCCCCTGATTGCAGGTCTCCCTGCTGGCTTACCGACTTACCGCTAGTAACACAAAGCAAGCACCACCTCACCTGCCATCTTCTGTGACCAACATGGTTCTGCCTTACTTTCAAAACAGTTGACGCCTTTTAGCGCTGTTAACATGAACACTCACACCTGGGAGAAGATACCTTGCCCACAAAAGAACCAGGCCGCTCAGTTTCAGCACGCACACCATCCAGAGTAGCGTGCAACAATGGGGCATTCAAGAATTACAGACTGAATTGCAGCTGTGTGCATAAACACACACAAACACTCACACACGTACATATTTAAAGTTTACAGGAAGAGGTGAGAGGGTGTGTGCATGTGAAAGGTTGCACCTCCTAATTTAACATTTAGCATTCAGCATGAGACATTCTCTCTTCTCCCATGACTGGTAGTTTGTCAGTGTCAAGAACAGTAAACCAAGGATCCCCAAACAGGTATTTAAAACACACACACACACACACACACGCACACGACTTTTACAAACTCCTCATCACTCGGTGATCAAAACAATCGCATCTCAATCACATCTGTTTTTTCCTTGATTCTCAGTAACAAAAGAGCAAGTGACAGCTTGAAGCAATGGGCTGCTGAACAAGAACACAAGGCTCAAATAAGAACTTAATGAGTAATAAAAAAGGAAAGAAAAAACTGCACCATCCATATGCTTTTTGCAGTTCAGTAACATTTGCAGATTAAGTAAGTTCCTCCTCTCCCGGAGGCCGTGGTGACGTCACTGAAAATGGGATTTTGATCAATGTGTTAGCGTCAGGCTGCACATCAGGTCCCACAGCTGCGAGTATGAGGCACATGCCAGCGTATCTGCCCAGATCCAGCAAGGCCCTGACCTCCTGCCAACAAGAGTGGCGTCAATTCTCAGAGAACTCTTCCAGAAGTACTGAGACAGCATATACAGCAGTACACTTCAAAAAAGCAATGCCAAAGAGAACTACGAGAAGTGCAATCTGGAGAACTGTCTGCATGAAACTAAGCAGCTAAATACTAAACAGATAAACTAAGCTACCTCAGCTCAGCATTCCCACACATAGCAATTATGGAATTACTGAAAACAGATATAGAAATATGAAAAACAAAAACAAAACTCTCAATGACCTGCCGACGGATCACTGGTTTCTAGAGTCTTACAGTGTTGTTTCAAGCGAACATAATGATTATGTCGGTGTGATTGATTAGATTTATCACGCATTTATAAATCACCTTGTTGTGACTATCAAATTGGCGTGTACTTGGTGTGTTCAAGAAAACAGTTTACCTGAACTGTCAGATGCCTATTGTCTTTAGACAACTAATGGATTTTTGGACTGCAGCCTCATTTGTAGGCTGTGCAGGTGGCTCTTGTGGCAGTGGGTCATGATGGCACAGGCATCCCAAAGTTCTGAACCATGTTCTGAGAGACGCAACATTTCCCATTCCCATTTTGTCTTTTAGCTCCCGTTGAAAGATGCCTATAGCCAAATTGCCAGCAGCTGACAGAGCAGCACCTCATGTGTGATAGGGGCAGCATGACTGCAGTGAGTTGGTCTTGTTAATGGATGAGCCAAGTCATTGAAGAGATCTAACTTCTCCTGGTAATCAGAACTGATATATTGGCTATGCAGAGCTCTCAGCAAAGAAAGATCTTTAAAGACTGTTTCTCAACTGAATGCAGCATGAGCCAAATCTTCCAAAAGTGCATGAACAGCCATTTTTAGGTCCCTTAAGCTTGTTCCTTTGGTCCAACTTGTCAAAATTCTACTTTCCATGTTTACTTGTGATTTTAAGGACATATTTCTAGTCATTATACTTCTATTAGAGGTTCTCCTTCTCACTTGCAATACCATCATTCAGCCACAAACTGTGTGCAGATAGGATAGGATAGGATAGATATCATTGAACCTTTTTTAATAAATTACCCAACACACACTTCTGGATCAATTTTGTGCATATGCAAGATGATAAACTAGGCCCCAAGATTTAAACAATCAGTAGCGAAACAATAGTGAAATTCTCTCCAACCATTTATGGTCAATTATGTCTATGCCCTGTGTATACAGCAAAAACCCCCCTTTCACATATGCACGTTTGTTCCATCATTATGGATATCAATGGGTAAATTCACTGGATTTCAGAACAGAAGTTTTGTCCTTTTACAGCAGTAATAGGCAAACCGTCAGCCAGTCCTCACACACGAAACTTTTCCCCTGTGCTGTGGGAAAGCAGGTTAGGGGGTCTCACTTTTTAATTACAGATTTAAAAGAAAAGAGTTTAGAGCTACACTGACTTACTGGAACACACTGCATATGCCAGAATAGACACAAACAAATCCTTTGAGTGTCACAGTGAGGTTGGAAGACAAATCAGGACAGATTTGCCGACAAGCAGAAAGAGCAGCTTTCACTGTGGCATTTTCTGGTAATACTGACTGTCAATTATAAACTTGAATCTTGAAGTGATGTCTTACACACACTGACTGGGATAAGAGATCATTCTGTGCTTTATTGATTTGTCCAATATTCCACCTCATTATCTTACTGCCGGTGAGGGATGGCAGAGAAGCACAGCTGGTGAGTAAGGCAGCTTTAGTAGACATGCATATTGAAAAACACAGAACTACCTTCAGAGTAGGGCAATCTCAATTTTTTTACACTCTGATATGAGCTCATAACACTCCTCTCTCTAATGCATGACTGATGGATGGGCAATTGGGTTACAAATCTCTGCAACAAGTCCATTTTTTATTTGCCTCAAAGCCATTTTTATTGAAATCTTGCTACTTAAAATTTAAGTTGAAGCTTAGTGTACTATATATCTCATTTAGTTCTTGTGTGCCTCCCATTTCCAGACTATACAGTGAAGCTCAGCAGATCCTTTTTACCCATTAGCATTGGCCTAATATGCGGCTGAAATTGATGTAAATTTCATAGTAAACAGGTGCAGCAGAAAAAAGGGAGACTGTTATCTTCTGCTTAGCTTTATTTATGGAGACTTTATTTATGCGTTTAACTAATCAAAAATATATTTTTAAACAATAAGTAATAACAACATGATTTGTAAATGCAATTTGCTATGATCCAAAGATTAGGAGAGGTGGACTGTATAATGCGGAGCGGTATATTGTAGACTATGTATGAGGGATACATATCGTAAAGGAGATTAAAAAACCACAAAAGAATTTCAGATAGGCTTCTGTTCATGGTCATTAAAACCAACAAGGAGCGCTTCAAAATGGCTAATAAAATAAAGGTAAGGGGAATATTAGTCAATCTTTAAAATTCGCATTAAAGCTAGCCATTAAAGGCATGCTTTCTGTGCTATACTAGAGTCGGGATAGGCTGTCAGCAGTTTTTGCATTTTTCATGCTTAAGTTTTACATATTTACTATAGTTGGCAACCAAAGCTAAAGAACTGAGACTGATAAAGTACACTTAGTGATAGGCATAGAAGTGGTCAACTGGACCACAGCGGTCAGATGGGCTCAGTGTCAATATGCGTTTCAGAACAGCACTACAAACCACCACCTCTAGATGACCACAGCACTAACAAGGCCTACTTGAAGATAACCAAGCAGTGCCATGTACCACTAATGTGAATAATGATCCTTTTCATACATCCAAAATCACTCACGCCCATCTCGGCATTTGATTATTAATAATCTGCACGGCTCCCTCATGCCAGAGAAGTTCAGTTATTACTCGTCCGTTGATGACAGCCCCCAGTACTCCCAACACGCATCACTTCGTCATACAAAGGCTTCTTCATCCCAAACCAAACCACAGATTAGATGAACAAATTAGAAAATAAGAAGCCACCATTCATCGACATGTGATAATCTCTAAATTTGTGCGTCAGACATTTTTGCCATACTTCATTCCGAATGGCTGAACACAGAAAAGCATAATTCGATTATATGCAATGAGATCTGCATAATAGATGACACATTTATACATGGAATGAGGATTTTTTTTTCCAAAAGATTGACTTTCATTAAATACCATTCAGTAGAGAACACAGAAACAAAGCAAAACAGAAGGAAAAAGAAAGACATCCTTGTATGATCTTACTTTGCTTCACGACATCTGTGAGGGACGCTGATGTCCTGATTTCCCTGATACTTAAAGGAATTTCCTTTTGCTGTGGTGAATGCAGACACACAAAAATGCTGCCTGCACACCACAAAGAGGCTGACATCAGTTTTAACCAAGAGAAATAGATGAAAGCACCCACGAGAGGTTTCCAATCCAAACTGGCAATACATGCCACTCACTGCATTACAGAGCATACTGTAGATTAGTACACCCCTAATGAGCCTGAATTTGGGACTGCTTCTGTATGCGTTGCTTCTGAGTTAATCAGAGATGAGTGCAGTGAGCACTACTATGTGGCCTTTGGTAATGTTGCAGATAAAAAGTGTTTGTCAAATCCAAATGATTATCATAAGTTATGGATGCAGTGTAATGCACTGCATTACACACACATTGCACATATATTACACATATTAAGGGTAGTATTGTAGTCTTGATTACTTTCAAATTAACCTCCTTGTGTAGATGATTATCATTTATACTGAAGACTGAGAAAAAATGAGTTGTTAGTACTATGGAAGAGAAGCAGACTTGACATTAATTAAGGTTTCACAGATTGATAAAAAGATGGCAGAAACCTGACCAGAAATCCATGACTGATAAACCAATAACCTAAACTAGTGATAAAACTGGTAACATTTTTAAAAACAAAACTCTGAATATTCAAAGGATGGCATCAAACATTTTCAAAAATACAGACAAAAATATATTTCCCACTGTTTTATGTAATATGTATGGGTCTACTGTAAATGTTATCAAAACTGCAAGCTAGATTCAGCTAAGCACCAGGTAAATAAAGTTACAGAACAAGGCAACAAGCTGATAGCAACTTTGCTCCTTACTGAATTCATAACATACTACATTAAGTGTTCTCTTTTTAAAATCATATTAGAATTGGTATGCCACATTCTAGACATAATTTATTATCAACTCCAAAGGGGCAAGACCTAAAATTTCAAAACACAAGCTAAAGTGTCTAACAGGTCTCCTGAAACAATGAGAAACTAAGGCCAGTGAGAGTGTTCAGGGGAGATAAGATCACAGAGGAAACTATTCGCTCGGGGTCCTGCAGACTATCGTTTGGATTTACAGGATCTCAGATACCCAGCAACCACAGGGTAGGGTGGGGGTGTATTATTTGTCGCAGTGGTAGGAGCCATGAAATTGCTTTCGCATGCTTTTATTGATCTGCTCCCTGCTGGTCTGTGGGCGTCAGTCCATTTATGCCAATTATGTACAGGCAATGGGGTGATATGTTCTGTACTGTGAATAAAAAAAAGGATTTTAGAGACGTTTTTCATCCCTGCACTCTTCCCCAGCCACGGCACAATTTGGCACACAGGGGGCTGGCTGGTTTGATGTGATGTAGCCTGGCATATGGATTCCCGAGGGCTGAGGTGTGGGAGGAGGCAGGGATGCTTCTACTCACAGTACATCCACAGTCAAATTCTCATTTAAACACAAGATGTGATGTGATTAAAATACCTATACACTGATATACAGCATGTGACCTTAAGGGTCATTCATAATCCCGGTGTGGGGTGAACAGGATTAAGATTAGCCTCCCAACAGACATTCTGCAACGCCTGCGCGGACACAAAATGAGACCTACACAAGGGTCACTGAGACTAAAATAGCCTCTCCACAATGACATAAAATTCAGAAGAAGTGATTCTATAAAGTGAGCAAAAACGTTTACAAGATTATGTTTACTGTGTGCTTAGGTCATCAGATCGCCTAACTAAGACTGACCTAGGGCTGATGTATTGTGAACTTTTACACTCATTTTATGAATCACAATAAATCACTTATCTTTGCCATCTATTATTTTTCATTTCAACATCTTGTGCCTGAAAAGGATGTTTCTTCTGAACTCAAATAAAGAGAACAGACATGTCCCTCAATGACATAAATAATGGTTAGATATGTAGGCTATTCAGTTAATTTCAAATGTTTAAAAATATAGCAATTCCAAAGGCAATAGCATTTGAGTTTATTGCAACAAGACATACTTCATGAATATAATTCACACTGCATTTGCCAATTTAGTGAAAATGTAAATGATAGCATGGCACTGAAATAGGACTGAACTCGTTGCAAAAACATGAAAAACACTATCCAGTTACGGGTAAGCAAAACAACTTTGCCGTATTACAGACTGACTTGCATTCCATTTCAGTACTGCAGGTGAGGCAGGAAAGGTAAGAACAGCATTCAAATGAATTATTTATGATTCCTAACATTCATAAGCACACTCACGAAGTGGCAACTGCACATTCATTTTCGAAAGAAATCCCCCCCACTCTGGGGCCAAGTAAATAAATCATACATAAAACAAACACAGAAGAGAGCAACATAAAACCAAATGTCTACAACCAAGTTAGAGTTGGACTACTGCAGAGTTTTAAGTTACAAATGCATGATATTGCACTCATCTCCTTCACCTCATTTGAAAGCAAAATCTCAAAATATACCGAAATGTCTTACCCAGCATTCACATTTGAATTTAATTAACTCATGCAGTACACCAGCATGTATCAAGCCACAGCTGATGAAAAGACAAAAAAAGGAAAACGTGTTCATGAAACCTAACCCTGACCGAACCACCCCTCTGGGAGTCATACAAAATACATTGTGTTTCATCTCTCATGTGTGGACGCCGTTGCTGAAGCACAAGCAGACCACACGTTGCGGAGGCCGCAGAGACCACAGTGTACTGATGACAGGACACCAATCTTGCCCTGGTTTCCCTGCCCACCATCTCACTGAGCTGGCATAGCAACTCTATGGCCAGCCCCCCCCCCCACAACCAGCCCCCTCGCTGACAGGCCTTTTAATCAGTCCCACTCCATCTCTGGCACACCGAAAAGGACAACCCCTTCACTGTCTGTCACACTGACAGATTTTGAAACAATCTGCGCAATCTCCAATTTACTTCCATTTTTTGTCATTCTTATTACATATTTTTTATTCTAAATTCATAAATGTTGTTGTTGCAGTCAGGTTGAAAATGATGCACTTTACTCCCTGAATTTTACAATATGGACAGGAAGAATGCACAAATTGGGCAATTCCTCCCATGACCCAACACCTTCCACACAAATACCCTGATATTATCATTTACAAAGAGGATAAAAGATGCAACAAACAACAGGCCTATATGATTATTAGTACATTTAACACATCAGATAACTTAAAATATGACAATGGACAGTAAGATTATGTTAAAATGTTTAGTTTGTAGAATGAGAAGGACATCAAAAAAAGGAAATAAGAAAGTTTAATATTATTGCATTTTGAACAATTTCAAACCTACTCTGACAACTTGGGTGGCACCCTTTGGGTCAATTCCCAAAACTATCCCCCCCCACAGTCAGAAAACTGAAGTGACTTCAGCTGGTGAATGCTAGAGGCGTCAAGTCCCCACATCTGGTGCCCAATACAATCTCACCACGCTTCAAGCACAATTCACAAGAGTCTGAATTTCGACAAGTCTCGCTGAGTGCTCTGCCTCACGCCATGAGAAAACGTCCTTTGTCAGACTTGGCCAAATGTTTAACTCAGCATTCTGCCTGAAACTCCTTTCCGAAACCATTATGCCATGTCACAGACAGTAAGGTACCGCCTTCATAAATCACACACCGCAGCAGCTGTAAGCTCAAGCCCATCCAGACTTCACCCTCAGTATCCCCGAGTTCTGACGCAAGCTGGGTGCAGCGGGAAGAACAAGGAGGAAATTTATCTCGTGCATGGGACAATAATCACAACAGTCCTCTAAAGACTTGGCAGGAGTTACGCCTCCTTGCCCTAGAAACTGGGTACTTGGCAGATTTTTCCTGAAACCTGGCACTCCGTTTATTCTAATGCTTGGAGAATCCTTGTTACTCCAAAAGGTTCATCTCAAGCATGGAAAATCTGAAAAATACAGGCGTTTCTGTGTGTGTGTGTGTGTGTGTGTGTGTGTGTGTGTGTGTGTGTGTGTGTGTGTGTGTGTGTGTGTGTTGGGTGGGTGGGTGCGTGGTTGGGGGAGGGAACTCATAACAATATTAACAGCATTAATTTCAGGGAGTTCCATTGAGTTTCCTGTGTGGCAGGTCGGCTTTGATATGTTTAACCCTTTTATAAGACAGCCAGAACAGAGCAAGATGGATGAGCTAATCACCCAATGAGGAGTTTGAAAGAGGGGGGATGGTATGTCATGAACTGCTGACCTCCTGGTTTTGCCCAAACTTTATACACAGCTCCTCCCTGTATGAAACAAAAGGACCTCTATTTTGGTCCAGCGCTATAATTAGGCCAACACAAGTGGGCCGTTGCAATGCTAAACAATGCCCTTTTTTAATATCTATTCCATACAGAACAGTATAATCCAATTCTCCAACAATGCTTGAAAATTCCTCCTCAACCGTTTTATTTTCAAAGACAAATGCCAACACACAACTTGCTGGTATACAGTTCTTTTTACCAAATTAAGGAACATTTTGTACTCTACTGGTGAATTCCTTTCTCATGAAAGATTTCATTTAAGTTTTAAAAAGGAAGACTATTTTTCATGAGTATCCTGCTTAGAATGTCCAAATCAAACAGACTTACTGCTAGGCTATATCTGTGAGATTTTCCTGAAGCTGGAAAGAACACCCTTGAATGAATGGTGAGCCAATAAAATTTCCGCCGTCACTGCAAAGCACTGAGAGCAGCCAATCAGGCTGAATGATGACCAATGAGAGAGAGAAATCAAATTCAGCTTCCAGAGATATAAAAATAGATGTTTCTTCTTTCCTTTATTTTCACAATAAAGTTTATTCCAGACATGTCCACAGCATCAAAATGGATGCATGGTCAGGCAGGTGAAAAAGTGGTCTCACTCAATCATTAAAGCACAAAAGTACCAATGTTTAATTATTCATGCTAATGTACTGCTCTGAGCATTAAAAATGGTGGGGTGGGAGACATTTCATTTTTAAATCAATGAACCGTGTGTCTGATTATTAACCTGTGACAACAGCATGTGATGAAATTCATTAAAAACCATCACACAAGGGTACTGTCTCAATGTCTTTGTGTGTCGAGGGTGCGAGGCAGACCACAGAGGAGAGAGCCACCAGTGGAGTCTGCACGGGCTCGAGAGGGAGAAACGGAAGAAAGCTCCCTGATTAATAAGTCAACTCCAGCGCTTCCTCAGCAAAGCTGCACACACCGCTGGGAGGAAACGGTCCCTCTCCAGCAGCCTCTTAACACACTGAGCCCCCCCGTCCCCCCCCGTCCCCCCAACCACCACCCCTACCCCGGCTCCACTGGGGCACAGCAGAGCACTGAGAAGCCCTTGGAGAGGGGGGGCTTGCAACATAAATATATACAGCCATTATAATCCGGCAATGCCAGCGGCCCATTACCAAGTCTCGGCCCAGATTTCAGCAACTTTCAAAAAGCACTAGTGTGGAGCAAGGGAAGGATGGAGAGACACAGAGAGAGAGAGAGAGAGAAAGAGAGAGAGAGAGAGAGAGAGAGAGAGAGAGAGAGAGAGAGAGAGAGAAAACAGAGATGAAAAGGCTTCCTCTTTCTCTCACTCTCTGAAACCAGCTGAACCAAATGCAGGCAGCCTCTTGCCCTGAAGCCACTGCCCACGTGCATGCTGTCTGCAAAGGGCAGACATCTGTAGAGAGAGAGAGAGAGAGAGAGAGAGAGACAGAGAGAGAGAGCGAGACTGTGTCTGTGCATCTGTGTGTGCGTGTGTGCTGAGCTCCTGCAAACTGAAATGTTCTCTGTCCTGGAATTACCAGATGGAATCGGAAACTTGCAGCGGCATTTCTTTCATCTGTCACCCTATAATTTACACACAGGAACCCATGGGGACGTTAAAAACTAAAGTAATTTCAAAAGGTAGCACTCCAGACTTAAGGTTCCTTGATATTTCTGTCCCACAGAGAAGGATCCCAAGGTTGCCTTACAATGCTAAGTGTGACTCTGCATACAGGACACTGCTGTCATCTACCCGTCTGTTCATCTGCATTATTCGTTTAATTAGCAGCGGCGTTCTGATTAAAAGTCTTAAAATAGAAGCCAGATAGACGGCCTGTTATCCGTGACCGGCCTGGGTTTCAGGCTTCTTCCCCAAATCTGACATAGCTGACGAGCCTTTTTCAGCCTTAGAGAAAAATACAATTCGCTAAAGGAAAGATAAGGGCTTGACTCATGTCTCCTTGCCTTGAGTGGCTAGACATTTTGTTTCAGCTGAAAAAAAAGCAGGAAATACTTGTAGTCTGGAGAGGCAGTGACAAGATGAAAATCTTCATTCCACAGTGGCAAGCAGCTAGAAAATACATATCCAGTTACATCATCAGGTAGACTGGTGCTGCCAATGTTCAACAGCCTATCAGGTCATACAAATGGCCTATGGCAAGGGAAAAGTCATACCCATTCCAATGGCTGTTACAAAAACATAATAAAAGGCAAATGACTCCACTAATAAACATAATTCCAAGTAATTAATTGCAAAAACAACCACGCCTCTAACGGAGGAACAAACCTGTAAATTAATACACTAAATTATCACTTTAACACACAAATAACTAAAATGCTAGTATAAATAAACAGCCAGGGTATTTTTTCATGCATTTATTCCCTCAGTCATGCACTGTCTCTTGCTCACATGCTAATGAGTGTGGTCAATAGCTCAGTTATCAGAGCCCACTCACAAACTGAAACACTGTTCCAGTGTGTTTGTCAACATTTGAAAATCTAGAAAATGTGCAACTCTGCTATCACTGTGCTGCACTGATGTATTAGTGTACTTATGGATGGATTAACATGGACACTGTCACACCTTCCAATCAAGCGACTGGTTGTGCTGTGTCTGTGCTCTGTGCTTAAGTTAAAAACATATGGAGGCTAGTATAGGGGATATTTCTGTTTTCACTAATGTAGTTGTTCATGAAGTTGTGTGGTATAATTTGTTATGGTTTTTCGTTTATGTTCACTATTAATTCAATGACGACAAAAGTATTGGTACCTGAAATTATTTCTGTGGAGGGGAAACCATCTAGGAAATGAGCTTGTGGGTTGTGTGGTAATAAATTAACTGGATTGTGGAGATGAACATTATGGTCTCCATAATGCAAGTCAAATTAAAGTATAACATTTAAACCATTTTACACACAAAACACAGTCCAACACATACGTTTTTATATTATGTATTGTTGTATTTCCTAGCTAATCAGGAGTACAAATCGTAAATTGAATGCATTGTGTATGCAGTCAGTAGGCAACCCCAAAGCCAAATGATGTAGAATATACAGTACTATAATGTAAGAATGCATGTAACAGTACACGGAGGTAGGTCACCAAGAGATATGATTATCTCTCTGTGCTGGGGTCAGCTGGGTCCTTAGCCAAGGGAACTAATCGCACTGCTGTTCTGGCTGTAGGGGATGTTGTCAGCTTCTGTAGCTCCACAATGCATGCAAAACAGGATGCTTGATCAGGGCAACTAGTATCTAACGTGATCACAGGCACATTAAAAAATATCCTCGCTTTGACTAACAGCAGACAGAAGCATTACAGCAAGTAACAATAAAATAAAGAAATGACTGAAAAGCATGAAAAGAAGTTTTTATTATGCGTTTATTCATTTATTCATATTATATGCTGGAGTACCCTATTCATTTATTTCCTGTATTTACTACAACATTATTAATTCATTTATTCTCTTCATGTTAGCAGGTCTGTTTCCGCATTGCATCTACTGCTACTCAAAAGGAACCAAATGGGTAATGCCCATAAGCTAACACTGTATGTCTCCTGCCATCCCTGGACAGCAGAACCTCTCACTCACTGATCCAGCCAAGGCTCACTGCAGGGGGTTGGTGACTGGGAAGGTATACACACAGGGATTTAGCCCCTGGCACTGCATGGCTGCAACCGTTCACTCGCCAAGCCAGAGAGCCACTCTCTGGACGAGAGAAGGCAATCAGAATGATGCATTCCCACTTACACATGCACACTTTCACTCTGTGTGCTGTTCAGACCGGCGTCTAATTGTGGCATCTAAAAGTTTCAGAACAAGCAGAAATCCGATTCAGCACACGTTTTGCCAAATTGTACACTGTCGTTACGAAGGAACAGGAAAAATGACAATTAATCATTTTTATTATCTTTGTAACATTTAATTATGTTAGCATTTACTTATGCAAGTGATCATTTCAAAACTGTACACATTGGATTCAAGTTTCTCAATAAAATTCATCATATAATGAATAAATTTCACCATACAAAAAAATATCCATTCCCAACATGGTAGATAGAGTTGAAAAATTCCAGGAATTTTCAAAATGGGAAATTTTCCATGGGAATTCATGGGAATTAACAGGTTTCTTGCATAATGACTGCTTTTTCTCTCAGAGCCTTTTATTCTTTTTTGCCATCAATACCATTCAGGACAAATAAACACAGGCTTTAAAAGCTTTATAGGTTACAGGTTTGAATTTTCATATAATAAAATTGAACTTTGTAACATTCCTTGAACTTTTTTAACATTCTTCCTCTTGTTTTATATCCTTTTACCTCTTACCTTTCTTATGAGGTACAAAAACAAAAATGGCTGAAATCAAATTGAGGCAAACATTTTAAAGAGTTTAATGTCTTTGTGGCATTTGGTCAAACGGTGCTACACCTATGTGGTATTTTTTGACATACCATTTTGCACAGTAATTGCAAATTCTCTGTTGGTTGAGGTAAAATTCCTCCACACATCTGATGGTAAACATGGCATTGTTTTGTGTAGACAAATAAATCGGAAAACTCTTACGAATGATGACACCTTGCAATTTCGTAAGTATAACTAGTAAATACTCATTTTGTTGGGATGTCCTAGCCTAGTCAGGATGTTGCAAAGGCAATTATTACAACATCCTCAATGCTCTCAGACTGACTGACACAGTGCGCCCCGATCTACATCAGCCAGATTTCATGTGAGCTCAGCACAGGAGCTCATCTGTTACCACAACAGTCAAAGTTAATGCCATCATAATGAGTAATGATAATGATTTATTATTGTGCACAAGCTTCATTATGAACAGACAAAACCTACCAGAGGGAAAACACACAACAACTCTCCATCTTTGAACCACAGGCAGCAGCAGTTTCATTATTAACGTGCACAAGCTCCACACAGAGCATGACAAATGTGTGCACAACAGCATTAGCACAAAGGCCACCATTTCGCTCTCTGTTATAGACTGGACTCCATTTATTACCATTGTGTCTGCCTCACATAAGCCACATTCTGTCTCTATAGAGGGGATTAAGGTAACACTCTCCCTCCAGGCAGAATCCAATTTACAAATAAAGGGAATTTACCATGAGGCTTGTGACAGCAAAAGAGCAGCACAGGCCATATGCATACAGGTCTTGCTCTCATCACTGCATTAACTTTACCACAAAAAAACACCTCATAAAACAATTGCTTCTCCACTTCAGGAAGTTTACAGATCACCCCAAACTTCTATTTACTGCCCTTCCGCACCACGTAAATAGGTTTACAGGTTACATCTTCTTAAGGGGAGGGATCAATCACTAAACAGCAACATCCACTACTAGCTCTGCAAAATGGTTCAGTTAGCTTTATATATACCATGTCAATTTGGGTGCCAGTGCTGTCTGATCGTTCAAAAAAAGACTTTTAAAACGCCACCTACTGCCTCTCTGCCATGTGCCACATGTTTGGGTATCTTCCTCTGACACTAACCAGGACTTAGCATCCCGAAATGAGTCTGGCCTTGCACAAGGAGATTAACTTTGTGTCGCGCAATGCGTCAGGTTGCACTGGCCAAACTGAGTAAAGACACAGAGTAAATTTTGTGGAAGGATTCTACCATCAGCACTGAGGTCTGAGCAGGACAGGACAGAATCACAAATTTCATGTGTCAACATTGCGTAATGAAATGCCTTTGGCAAAGGGAAAACCTAAGCCTTAATACTATCAATCTGTTCACTGGAAATGTCACAGAAACTTCTGGTGCAAATCTGTAATATGCAAAGCACAGATTATGCTGGATGGACATTAAAGTAACTGGGACTGAACTCTAATGCAGTTATTTCAGTGTCAAACATACTTTCATCAAAACAAAGCGATATTCGTTCACTTTTGCTTAACCATACATCACAAAACCATAAATAAAAGGAGAGCAAAGTCTTTTTAGCCCCGTTGCTCACAAAACTGAACTCCACACCACCATTTCGTTTATGTGGAATCGCTCTGGGACCCTGAATAAATACATACAAAAAATTCTGTCTGACACATAAAATGACTAACACCAGACACTAGCAAAACAAAGGCTACTGTTTCCTATGACAATGTGATGAGGGAATGCATCACGTGGGTCCATTTCCTCAACAAGTCCTCAGTCAAATATCCAAACACCCTTTCCTCAATGAGCCCTCTGTCCAATATCCAAACACTCTTACTCCAGGGGTGATGTCACTGTATTCCACTGTGCGCCCACCTCCCCCAATAAAGTCGAACTCACATGGCCCAGTGTTGTCACTTCTGTTGAACATGTGACAAGAGCATATTGAACCTTCCATATAAGGCCTCCTGCTAAACAGATGAATCATTACACTGTATTGTTTATTAGCTCAGCAAATGCCCTTGACCTCAGCAATTTCAAAATCTATGTGACCAGAGTTGACAGATTTAGCATCTTGTCTAAGCGTATAAGAGCACCAACCTACCTTTGAAACCTTAAGTTTTAGAATCTGTGGCAACATTATCACACCACATTTCAGATGTGAATACAGTGGACTATTCAAGATGACTTTCCAAAAGCTATGTGACACATTCAATGAACTGGTCAGGAAATGACATTTTTCACACCACCTTAATTTTTCCAAATTTTACATTGTTGTCCTCAAAGTCTTGATGACAACAATGACTTCAAATTCTGTACCAATCAACAATAATCTTGTTATATATTAGGCACTCGGAAAAGGACGTCAGCAAGAAGTAATAAAAGAAGTCATATAGGCTCACAGCAGAAGGCAACTGTCAATAGGAGGAAAAAGAGACAACCCTAAGACAACCGACAAACTGTATAGTATCGAGAGTATCTATGAGCAATTACCAAGTGTGAAATGTGCGCTGCTCTGCAGAGAACACAGTGGCTGCAGAAACCCTTGTAAATTGTTCCCAGTTCAGCTGAAAGGCTCCTTTATTGAGTGAGTCTGCCCCACTTCCTCTTCTCTCTCCACTCTTTAACCCATTCCAACCTACTCTGAAACAGAAAGTTCTCCTTTAGGGTGCTGTGCAGAGGCCAGGCAACGCCAGGTTGCACACATCTGAAGGACACTTGAGCATAGCCTCTCTAAGGACAGCCGGCAGGCACACAGCAGGCAAAGACAGGCATTTTGTGCCATTTTGTGGGGCCAGCCAATTTGAGAGAGTTTCTGGAAAATTGAATTTCTTGCCATTTCTCATTAATTTTATGCAATGTATTGCCTACGACATCCCACAAAACAGAGCAATACACAATGGAGTATCTCTCTCCAAAAGTTTTCTGCTGCAGGTAAAACGACTGTCACTCCACTTCTATAGATTGGTACTCTGTTGACAGTGCTTCTGGCCTTTGGCCTCCAATGTAAGGTTAGTCAGGTTTAGCTTGGTGGAACTACATGTTTGTTTTTAGAGCAAAATGACACATCATTCTTATGTATGAAAACAGGTTTGACTGGCCTTTCCACCAAGGAGTGTCCTTTTACCCTATCTATACTGTCTCTGCCTTATGGTAGCATGCGGAAACACAATATCCCAGGATAACATAAGCACTGCCCTAGCTGGCACAGCCAGCCCATTATTCATGAGGATGTTCTTTACCTTCTCTTTTACTTCCAAGCCTAACATTTATATAAACATGGCACTCCAGCCTTGTACTAATGAATAACTTGACATATACAGACCAGCTGTTATGTATGAAACATGCCCATTGTACTACATTTTAATTTGTGGAGTTCTGCTTGTGTAGGTACATATGACCAATGATGGCATGAGTCCAGCTGGCAAGAAATGAAGGCCACTTTTACTTTAACACTAGTTGCGCCCTGTGGGCTATGTATGGGGTGTTATTATCAGTTCTAAGACAAATAAATGCGAACTAGCAAGCTGGAAGATTTCATGTAGTTTGTACATCAAAGTCCTTCACCCTTGACACACACATACACCTCTAATCCCTGTCCATTTCACAGAAACAAAACTATCACATCTAAGAAACAAAATGTCACAACTGTCACCAATAAGATCTTTCAGTTTTTGTCTGGTCCTGTATATCACTTTCTTCCTAGATTGTGAATGTAATATAACCATATAAGCATAATATAGTCACAATTCATGAGGCATTCCTGGATTTACAATGGGTGATGACCCCCCCACAAACACAACCCAGCACCACCACCTTAAAAGTTCCCAGATGGAGACCACACACTGATAACACTGCCTTCACGAAGCACACTTCTCACATACCTGGCCCTTATGATTTGAACTATTTTTCTGTGAGACAGTGTTAGAAATGGAGATCCACACAGTGTGCCATGTGAATTCCCTGTTGGTTAAATAAGTGGATTTACTGAGAGGGGTTTATCTTAATAGAAGTACTAACTTAAATTTTTAATCTTTAATAGTGCCTGTCTTGGCTGTCATTTCCTTCGCTACCGAAAATCCTCTTGAGGCAAAATCTTGCTCACCGTCACATATTCAGTTTTAAATTGAAATTTTAGAGGGGGGGAAAAAAAAGCCCCCTGGTGCATGTGCCGCTCCCGGTTTTGTGAACGTCAGCAAATTTGGAAATGACCCGAAACCTCTTCACTTTCCCCTCACCATTCCGTGTCACTTAGTTTGAAGGTAATATACTCACAAGGGAATGAGCAAATCAGTGGGTATCGGCCTGTGCCTCTTCCTCCTGCACAGCATTTCAGCCGGCACTGTGCTGTAGGTGCTGCCCCAGGCCGAGTCGCACCGTGCCCGCTCCCTCTGCGCTTGGCACTCAGCATTAGCTCAGGGCTTTTGGCCTCCTCAACCCTTCCCCTTTAAAATCACTGCACTACTTTTGGAGGGCTAGTCCCATCCCATCCCTTCCAATCCCTCCTCTCTCCATTTCCTCGGAGCCACTGCTGACAGGAAATGAGAGATGAGAGAGAAAACCAGGCTAACTATAACTCCTAGAGGAAACCATGCCTGCTCCCCCCCACCCTCAGGACAAATATTACAATGACAAGGGTAGGTTCCATTCTGACTTTTTTTTTTTTTAAGACTCATCTAAGAACATTGAATATTGGCATTTATGCTTCATCTTCCTTACTAACTGGTCACCAAGCCAGATTCCTCATATGCATTTCATTTATCCAGCCAGCTGTAAGATAATCACCCAAGATACCAGGGCTTTTTAGTGTCAAGTTCACTCCCTGGGCATTCACTCAAGTTCCAGCAGTGTTTCACAACTGCTGACCAGTGGCATAGCTCCCTCTCAATATTTCAACTGAACTGCAGGTCCTGCGGTTAAAATGTAAATGGCCCTGCGGTCACCGCTGGCCTCGTGTTCCTAAAAGACCAACTGTAGTAAGTGATCAACTCATTCTGGCTGCCGTTTAACAGTCTTAAACCTTAACATCTAACGAGAGATTACAGCAGTATAGGCCTATATGTTGCATTCACTCTTACTCTGTGCCAGACGTTGGGCCCTGGCTGTGTGACTATGTTACCAATGTCTAACCTACATGCAAAGTGCAGGTCTACTAATTAACTCAAATGCAGTGAAAATGTCCTTTTTTCCGCGCGTAAGGAAGTATTTCTACGGAGTAGTGGATTCAGCGCATGTTTCCACGCAATCGAGGCTTATTCACCTACTGCATACTTTGGAGACGCTTCATAATGTGCGCTCGGTCAAGAAAATGCCAACCTTGGCCACGCACGAAACTATACCAGTTCTGTATGAACTGGTACAGTTTCGAGCTACAGGGAAGAAGGACATATTCACACATAAGAACCTCTGTTTGAGTACTGCAATCCCACTCTAAAGTTGTTATGGCTACATCTTATACGCAGGCATTTAACTTTCTGTGCAAAGGTTATGAAAAAACGTTTCTTCAAACAAACATATCACAGGGTTTTGAAAATATAAACATCCGTCACTTTTGATACACAACAAAAAACACCTCGTTCTTGTTTAAAATGTGCAATAATTGACATTCAAGCTCAAGATTAAAGTAATACTTATTTAGATTTTTTTTTTTAAATGACAGACTAGTGCAGTATAATTGTACGTATGCTGCAATGCTACCGTGATTATAAATACAGCCAGCTGTAGGTCCGTAGAGACAGTGTAAAGCAAGGAATACCTGTTTATCAACACATAGAATATAGCTCCTGTGTGTTGCCTGTAAGAACGAGACGTTCTCTTAAGTCTGAAGTGCATTACCAGAAGCCATCAGGTTTAGGTTTGGGACAGAAAACCCGTCCAATCAACATGGAAGCAGTAGAAGTTTCGATATTATTTACCCCAGACAAATAAAGCAGCAAGACTGCGTTAGTCACATGGGGTTATGATCCGACTAAGCAAAGGCAGCTAAGTGTACAACAGCATATCATGGTGGCAAAATGTCAAATAAGACGTCCTTCCGTCAGTAATGTACTTTAACATGACTGAGCGTCTAGCGTACTTAGTTAAACTATACGTGAACATGTCGCTTAACATTATAACTCAATTATACAATTATAAATCCATATAGCCATGACGTATCCACATTAAAACTTAGAATGGTTACTCGCATTTTGAAATCTCTGCGGCACTAGCTCTGGGCTACACGTCGGCTTTAAACGAAGCCTGAAACAGTTGATAAAATCAGTAACAAAATTGACAAGATATTGAACGTCGTTGAAATTACCGAAAGACATCAAAAAACACATCAGTAAACTACATTCAGAGGAAACGTTGACATATTCTCACCGTGTCCGCTGGAATATTGCTCGTCATCTTAGAATGTTACCCCTTTTCTGCGACCTTCCAGGTGAAAACGCCAGTCCCTTTTCTGTGTCTTCCTTTATAAATACTTGTACAGTTACTTCGAAAAATCACAAGTTTAGCATCCAAAAACGGTATGGCGGTTGATACTGCAACTCCTTTCGCAAATGTGATGATGCCGAAAGCAGAGGTAGCTATTTGAATGTTAGAAATGTAGTTAGTCTTGTACTACACATTTGGTCGGCTTTTTTGAGTTGAGTAATTCTTTGAACAAACTGTATCCTTAATTCACTGGAAGGCCCCCTCCCACCCCCCAAAAAGAAAAATACAGTCTTTTTAAAAAGGTGCCTACGCCATAGGAAAACAAAATATAGAATATCCAGGAAATTCAACACTTTAAATCCTTACTGTTTGTTCGAAACAAAACACAACAAATCCGTATCAGTTGGTTGCTTCGTTTGTATCAATAATTATTTGCCATGCCCTCAAAAAACTGAGTTTATTCGGCATATATTCACGTATTAGGTCCGTCTCCCCCTTCTACTCCGTCCTGCTGTCATCCTGCCTCAGAAAAACATGGCGGCAGTTCACATGAAAAAAAAAATCTACGGGGAAACCGTGGCTAGCTAGAAAAAAAGCACGATGTGGTTTGGTATGTAAATGCATACGCCTCCATACGAGTTGAAGGAAGGGGAGGAGAGTTGGGGGTTTACTTAGTGCCCCAACGTAGACAACAAGCTTTGTTCTGGTTTCAGTGTCGAGTCGAAAAACCTCCGACACACTGGGTAATTGCACACACTGTATTTCTATAATTTTCTGTGGTGATTTAAATAAGGTAATGCGCTGGCTGATTGTATCTAACCGTCTTGTAACAATGGGGGTGTTTAACATTCCAGATTAATACATTGCACTTAACCAAGTATTTTAACAAACTAGGTAATTAAATCAGAAACAAATCTGCTGATGGGTGAACTTCAGCTGATCAAAATAAAATTAATTCAAGTTACTATGTCCTTGAAGAACTGATATTTCCTGACGGTGGGGTCATTAAAGCTGTAACCAGATGACTTAGGAGTTATGACTGGGATGATCTCAATCTGGAGCAGTAGGTAGATGTACCATTGAAGCATTGTGCCATTGTTTGAATGCAATGTAAATGCATGTAATGTAATGTAATGAATGCATCTATTGATATGTGTAATATCAACAACAGGATGAAGGCAGCATGGTTTTTGAAACTGAACACATTTTACAAAACGACCAAGAGTGGGCAATATGTCATTGAGTCTTTTTGATTTTTGCATTATAAATTCTTGCTTCTCTGTACTTAATAGAAGCATTTTTTATGATTACTTCATGTATGTTATATGTATTTCTTATTTATAAGTGTATTGCATTTATATCATGACTATACATTTATTTTTATTATTATGATTATTTATTTATTGGATTTTACCATTTTTAGAGTGTAAAACAATGACATCCTTGGTCTTCTGAAATAATATAACATTTCAAAATATTGTGTCCACTTAAATAGAAAGCAGTGATAACATTACATAACTGCATAGTTAGGGGTAATACTGTACATGATCAGTAAGGGCCTAAACTTAAATCCGCATTGTTGTCTTGTCTAAATTGTTTTCTTCCTTATGGAGAAAAATTCATCCTGACATCAAGAGTCCTCCCAAGAGATCTGCAAAGGGATTAACTTCCTAATCTACCACTGACTCTTTCCTGTAGAGAAAAAGGTTAGTGCTCTTCTGAGCCAACTCTGGTCTCTTATCCGCATAACATTGCAGCCCTTAATCCAGGTACAGCTCTCCCTGCTGCCAGATCAATTTGCAGAAACAGTCTGACAGTTGGGGCAGACGTCCACTCTGAAGTGCGAGCATGCATGAGTGTGTGCATGTGTCTACGCATGTGTCTGCAAGTGTGTGTGTGAGTTGGGCATTGTTTTTCAACTGTTGAAGCAGCATATGCTGAGACAAAGAGGAAAGCTGCTTAGCTCTTGTGTGTTTAATCTCACACAGAAAATCTAAACAAAACATCACCCCCTTCCTGTTTTTCTTTTTGTTGCCTCAGTCAGTACAATGGGGTCTGTTGCAATCCAGCCATGTCAGACGGCCCTTGTCAAGAGTCCAAATCACTTGAGATGGAGAGAGGCTTTAAAGATACATATTCTTACGCACTCATAATCCACAGTCCACATGTTCGTCTCCACAGCAAATATAAAGATAACCCAATAAATTCACTCCATGTTGCTGTGACATTGTAGGAAGGTCAAACAATGTGAGAATGTTATGTTGTCCAGGAAGAGACTGATACTGTCTGCCTCTTCCTGGTTTAAGACAGGAGTGTTTAGCTGATCACTATTCTTTGAAATATAACCTTTGAAAGCCGAATAACTTCTGTGACCTGTTAATTGCTCTGGAATAATGCTGTCAAAGCAAACACAATAGACTTCAGTGTTGTTCTTTTATTAACCTCTATGGGAATGTTCTGTGCAAATGCAATTTCCTCAGCTGAGAGTAGTGACCTTTGCCACATATAAGACAGGACTAGGAGCATTACACCATCATTTCAATGCTTAATAACAGTGTCACAGAGTTATACTCTGTTATCAGAGTAGAGGGGATTAATGTCATGCCACATAAACTATATAACCTGTGCATTTAAATTGCTACCATGCATCAAGCTAATTATTAACAGCATTAATGTTGGACATTATTTTTGGAATCTTTTGGACCTTGATCTTGTTGTGAAGGCAAAGTGTGTTTACTGTTTGTCTCATACACATTCAAGAGTGAGCAAAATTCAAGATTGATCAATTATTCCTGCTGTGTAAAGGATGCATTTTTTCCACCAGAGATGTTAAGCTTTTTTTCAAAGCCTATTATGTGAACCTTAAATTGCACTTTATTAAAAAACAAACTAGCCATGAAAAGCATCCTTTGTGTTTTTTCAGGTTTCTCCCATAAGCTTACATTAAGTCAGTGAGTACTGCATAGGCTTTGTTGTGAAAGATCCAAGGTTTTTGAGAATGTGATTTGGATGAAAAACAAGGATCCTTCCAATTGTTTGTGACAATACAGTAAATACACAGTTAAATTTGAAATAATGTTGAGCAACGTAAATGTCTGGGATTTGGGTGGAGAGGGGGTGGCATTTCTATAATCACAGAGAAATTTCTCTAACATTTCTACCAAACAGGAAAAACTGCTCCAGTTAAGACCTGGTATTCTTACAATCCCTCTATAATGTTGTGCCATCCATATCACATTAAAGTGTTATGGCCATGTCTATCCACAAACGACCCTGGACAAGCAGTCATTTGGAGCTCCCTCACCATTTTTGCCATCAAAACCTTTTCCCTTGCATTCATCAAGATAAAACTTGTTTTGCAAAAGCTTGAAAACCCAAAAATTCTATCCATGTGCAACATATTTCAAATGTCAAGATTTTGACAGAAACACATTAAGAAGTAACATGTTGAGATTATGTAATGCATAATGTTCGAGAATATGGCTTTTCTATCACCCTGTGCCAGGATATCTGTATTTTTCAGTTTCTAGTGTGTGTTTTTGGCTTTCATCAGATGGCACTTGAAACTGCAATTTAGATGAGGCAGGGAAATACACCAAAAGACAGGGACTTAAGCAGCTGAATGAGAGATTAAATCAGTGCCCATCCATCCCTCTGTCATGGCTGGAATGTGAATCCTACTACCTGGGAAGTCCCTGAGGTTGTCTGGCACTTTCCGAGCCCCACAAGGATGTGGACTGCTACCCTGATGGTTGCCAAAGGGGTCTGTGGTGGCGATTGGGGCAGATAAATTCAGAGGCCACTGATGACTGGCAGAAACCATCTCCCACGAGACCCTCCCATTCCATCTCAGGCTGTCATGCTCCACAGAGCCAGTGGCAGATGCACACAGTGACAGCAGACTGGTTGCCCAGATTTTTCCCATTTTTTTTTTCAGTGTCCAATATACCAGTATGTGAAGCGAGGAAAAGTCTTTACCACTGAAGGCATTTAATGAAATGTGCGTCAAAAGACAGCAGCCTGTTTGATGTGAAAGTAGAATAGTCTGTTTGTCTCTGTTCATCTTGTCTTGAGGCCATTAAAAAACAGTCCCCTGCCATTATAACAATTTTTATGGGCAGTAGTACTTGCAGCGCAGAAATGACCTATTATCAAACCAGAGGCTTTCACTATTCACTTCCCTAACTTTGAACAGCTGACAGGAAGGCCTTATTTTCTATCAGTGTTTGTGTGATTAAAGGTCAGTGCATCTCTAAACATTGAATGGACATACATTTTCTCAGTCACTCCCACAAGCAACCAACAAACAGCATCAGAACCCCCTCCTGTACACACACACACATGCATGCACACACACACACACACACACACACACACACACACGCACACCACCACCACTCTACATGTACGTCTAACCACCAGCTGCCAGTGTAACCTGGTAACAGAAACATGAGCTGCAAAGATCCAGTTATATGGAACAGGAACAAGTCCTTTCACTCTCACATTGCATGTTTCAGATGAGAACATGATACTGTTTAAACAGACAGGCTGCATGTATGCTGTTGTCAGGGTAAAGCTTTGACTGAGATTTCAGTATCTTCTCTGAATTTATTTGGGGTTTCTAGTTGTGGTTGGTATCTGAATCATATAACTGGGGTCTTCCACCCCCATGGAATCTGTACTTTATTTTGTTATATGTATAGTGCACAGATAAGCAGGAGCTTAAATATTTTCCTTATCAGTACATGCCTCATCATGACAGAAGATAAATGGAAGATTGATGAACTTTGCTCTCATTTTTTAAATATAATTTCCTTAATCTTCCCATAGGACTGGTTTTGATATGTCTAGACAAGGAAGACAAAAACTGAATTCCATTCAAGTCTTAAAATGATTAGCACTGCCTGATATTCCCGTGATATCCTAGCAATTCAATTTAAGGTTGAAAATAAAACCCAAGTTTTTACTTTGGCCACTGGTCTATGAAAGCTGGGTCTGGTAAAAAAAAATAGCAATATGCAGTATCTGTCTTGAATCTTTAATACTTTAATACTATGGAGAAGTGAGCTTTTAACAGGAAGGTTGCAAGTTTGAAATCTAGGTGGGGCACTTCTCTTGCACCCACAGAGCAACACACTTCCTGAATCCTGAATCCACATCCTAAATTACATCAGTAAATATATGGCTATATATTTCTATAGTATTAAAAATTCAAGGCTACTTGACCTTGATAAGGGGATATGTAAGGTAATCTAGCACTGTGAATGCTTGCAATTCTTCTAAAATTTGGAAATCACAAAGAATGTCATTCCCAGTTTCTGGTTTGGTGTTCCTTTGGCCCCTTTGTGTGTACAGCAGTATACCCTCTTAGCTATTATCAGCTATTAATGGGTTGTGTTTTTGATCACACAATTTGAGTAAGTGAGGGTTTGCCTACCTGTTTGAGGCATTTGTTGTGGTTAACGAGCATGGCAACAGAACCAAAGAGAATGTGTGTGAGGTATCCATGTGTTACTCCTTGTCAACACATCTATCCATGTGTACTGTTGACCATGGGCGATTTTAGACTCTTCTTAGGGGTGCTCAAGCACACCTAAATTTCATCTCAGCAACCCTAAATTTTGTGGTGTAAAACTCATGTTACTTACGAGTAATTCATTAGAAGTATCATTGTTGTAAATTAAAATATCATATATAGAAAAATATTAATGTATTAATTGTTATCCAATGAAATGAGTGATTTAGCAGGGGGTTGAACACTTTTGCAAGGCACTGTATGCATGTCACATTCTCGTTAGGGGCTGAGCCCCCCTAAAGGTCTGATCCTAGAATCGCCCCTGCTGTTGACCTTTATTTCAGTATGGCATCACCACGGGTTACAGTAGTCTAGATTTCTGTGTGAATCATCTTCATTACTTTCAAAATATTAAATCATATCAGTCATATCTCTCTTTCTCTTTCTTGTAATTGTTGCCACTTCTATATGTCATGTTTCTTGTATAATATCTTGTAAAATGACATAAATATAGTTAGGTAGCCATATATATATATGTATATACATATATCCTACACTACACTAACGCTAACCATACCCTGACATGTAGTAACCGCCTGCCAGGGTGGATCTCAGAAGGCCCACATCAGGAAACACAGCTGTGTTATTAGTAAACAGCCACCCGAGTCAGCCCACTCTCTAACTGATCTATTCCTGGGGGGTGCAACCAGCACAGCCGCGAGGCGCCCCCTGCTGGTCAGGGTGCTTTGAGCTTTCAGTCAGCTAAATGACCTGGCTGGTCTTCATCAAGCAGTGAGAAACCTTTTTGGATGGAGGGGGTGCGCATCAGAATCAGACATAATGAACCTACCAGGCTTATGTCAGGAGGATGATGCAGACGGAGTGAGTGTAATATCAGATCATACTTCTTTTCAGGGCGGGAGTGAAGGAGAGGAGTCACCTCATACATAAATGACACTGACAATTATAGGATGGATACATTAAGCTGCCAGGTCAGCACAGCTCTATAAAGGAGACAAGCCACACTCTGAACAAGGACTGAAGTGTAATATCTGCAGTGGGAAGAGCAAAGTCTACACTAATGACTAATTGTCTACAGACAGTCACCCTCATTAACTCAGTGACAGGGACTGCAATTAAACCTGAGGGTGTGCTATTTTATGAAGATGGATGTTGCACAACTTTGAAAAGTGCAAAGCATGCAGTCTTGATTAGATGTTTTATAGTTTCCTTATATCAAATATTTTATTTGTTCATTTTATTTTTTGCTGTTTCATTTTTATAGCAGGCACTTTCATCTTTTTCTCTTTTGCATATTTTTGATTTTGTGTTTGAAAAAGTAGTTCCATTAGTTATTATGATGAATTTGTTGGGTTTCATTTTTGTTTCATCCAATTAGACTTTTAAAGAAGAATTGATCAACATGTTCCCAGCCAGAATATAATTATTGAGTAATGCCTTTTCAACAGTCCACCACTGTAGCAGTGACACCTGCTGGAGCCTAAAGTAACTGCATTTCCCATCCTATATGATCATTGAAATGAAGAAACAAAGAGGTGCTTTGAACCACCAGCTTTGGGCTGTCTTACAGAGAAAATATCCTTCACACATTTCATATCTTGTCTTGAAAGGTCCTCAGTGCAAAAACAGACAACATCCAAAGAAAACCTATTAATTTCCCCAGCACCTCACTTGCCACTGGGATAAACACATCGCAGTACAATGAAAAGACCAAGTGAGTTCTCCATCACCTGAACGTAGGGCTGAATCCGAATACTCAGTATGCATTAACTTTGGTTAAGAAAATACTACCCGACCGTTACTGTAGTACATACTATTGAGTATGCGAGCAAGTAGTAAGGATACAATTTGGACGTACTCCGCCACCATCTTACCTGTCCTTTGACCCGGATGTTTAAATGTTTACATGTTTTAAAAATCAGTCTGCTTTTCTTAGCTGACTGTCAACCTGAGGTAAAACGAAAAGCTAACGTTATGTAACAAGCCAATTGATTTGTTAGCTTAACCAAGTTGGCTACACCGCCATCTTCTGTCTTTTTTTCCCAGGGAATTCTTCTTCTTCAGTTATTCGGGCTCCAGCTGACTTATGGGATAGCGCAGTGTAGTACGTTTGCATACTTCGGATGTAGTAGGTCATCCGGGTACCGTTTGAATACTATTATATGCCTACTAAGTATTTGGACACCCTACGGATTGTAACATACTGCTTTTTGCGTACTATATAGTATGGAAGTATGAATATTCGGATGCAGCCTAGGTGTCAATGTGCAGGTCAGGATTCAAAATCTCTCCCACAGCTAAGCGCCCCCTAGAGGCAGGCCCCGTCTTGCCCCTGCTGACCTTACCCCGTGGTATGGGATGGGCATCTCTGAGGGGAGAAGGTTTGGGTTGGGAGTTGGCTATAGGCTTGGGTCGGGGGAGGGGGCTACTTATCTCCTCCATCAGCAACATCCTGTATCGTCACATTGCCATTGTCACACCGGAAGGCTTTGTTGCCTGTTTGTTGCCTTCTTTCCACGGTGACCTGCAAGCTTCTCTTCAAGCTCTGCACCAGCACTGCTTGATGTAGAGGGCCGAGGATGAGAGAGCAGGAAGGACGGCGCCGGCGATCCACAGAGGGGTGCCCTCTGTTTCTCTAACCACGCTGTGCACAGCAGCCCTCTCTGCCTCTGGGGAGCCCGTGATTACTATAATTACACTGGGTTAAATGTCTTTTGGATGGGATAAACCAGCTGGCCTCCAGCCTGCAGGATCTGAAGAGCCCTAATCTGAGGAGCTGTGCACACCACCTTCATCTTTCTTCACTCAGTCTAAAATTCCACCCCAGCACAGTTCCATCCTCTTCATGACACCTCTGTCCACATTGCAAACCTGCTCCTCGTCCTTGTGGCCCCAATTTAAAATCACTGTAGGCCGCTCCATCAAGTTGTACTGTGAGGTCTACAGAGTCCTGATGTCTAAGAAGGAGTTAATGTAGGAAATTGGTGACAGACAAGAGAATGAGCCAGTGGCAGGTTGGAGTGAATGGTTCCATTCATGCATTTCTTCACTGAACCAGAAGTAGTCAGGGTGGACTACAATAGGCACCTGCAGAAGGTGAAGGAGGGGCACTTCTAATTGGACCAAAACACAGAATGGTGGGGCTTCATGAAAGAGACAAACAAATCTACAAGCAATATGAATCTGTTCACCTAAATTGCTGCAGTAATCATCCAGCTGTAAGGAATAGAGGTGGACAAGTTCCTCTGGATAATCTGATGAGCATAATGTAGATATCCATCCAATCTGCTTCCAAATGCCTATTTTATTATTATATGTCATTGTATTTGTTTACTCCTCTAACTAATCTGAGTGTCTTTAGACATTTCGATGACAAATTAATGGTTGGCTCATATTCTGCAACACTTTGAATTACATGTGCGAGAGAGAGGGAGATGATGTGTGTATATGTTGGTGAGGGTCGGGCAGGGGAGGGTCAAATGGAAATGGAAATGAGAACTTTTTGATAAGCTAGAATTACCCATCTATAATGTTGCATAGGACCTTCTCCAGCTTTCTATGAAATTTAGTCCAGACCACTTAATAATGTTAAATCTTACATGTGCTTATATGTGTGATTGAATGTGTGTTCACCAGTCTGGAAGAAACTGGGACACTGGTACCAGTATTCATTTCCCTAGGTAATACTTACTTTAATAAAACATTGTGTTTTCTCTGTGTGTCTTTTTTGGCCCTTTTGTTTATCTCTGTGTTATCTATGCTTGAGCTGTGTTAACTTGTTGGTAATTACACTGCTGCTTATGAAAAAAAAACAGAATTTATCTTATCATGCGAGAAGGACCATTGCCTTCACTGTCAGTTCTTTGACTTTATGAGAAATGAAATTCATGGGTTTCATTGGCAGTTTCCACAGTTAGAGACCCAGCCTGTCAGACAAGACCTTGCATATCAACAGACTTTTGGATAAGAAAAAGGTCTAGTGCCCACATAGCTAAGACTTTTTAGACGGTAAGCCTGAACATATTAATATTACTTGTATTTTGAAATCAATTCTGGATCTGTTTGCTTTGGTTTGTGGCACTCTTGCACTCTTGGTTACTTCAGCAATGATACTATTTACACTGGCATCACCTTGGACCTTGAAGTGATGTACTGACAAAAGTGCACCTTTGTTTCATGAGGTGACTTTCATTCAGTGATGCTTCTGTGATCTGCAGGCTCTCATTTTGAATCGCAAGTCAATGTTCAGCTGCATAACATTAATAAGCACAAATCACTAGTCACCATGGCTGTTAAAAATGCAATGTGTTCTGTTTTCTAGATATTGCGCTGTTAAAAATTCATTTTTAAATTGTTTTCACTATTAACAAGAAGCATTTGTTGGTTTTCAATGTCTAATTTTCATTTTGTCTTCTGTGTAAAGAGCTTCAAAATGGATGTCATGCAGTGAACCATCACAAATGGCAGGAAACAAAACAGAAACCCCAGGGGGGCTTGGCGAGATGCGCCGAGAAGCAGTCGGCAGATTGGCCAGTGAATTGGTTGGGGGTAATGTAGGAACACCTGACTGATGAATCCACACTGGCTGACACGCTGAGGCTACTGAAACATCAACAAACACCGCAGGGATGTGAGGAAAACAACTCCCCCCGTGAACTGGGTTTTGCGCTGTGGGTTTATCGTTGGGTTTCACTGGGCACCCAGGCCGCTACAGTGTGAGGGGCTACGTGGGTGACGCGTGATTCACCAGCTCAGGATGAGCTGCCCACGATGTAGTCATGGCACACGTGGGAGAAAGGGGTGGGGGAGGAGGGGGGAACCGAGGGGGACGGAGGCGTCTGTGACTCAGCTTCTAGCTCTCCTGGCAATGAGGCTGTGAAAGAGCCCATCTGCTCCAAACCTCTACGTCTCCGTCCTCGCCGCTCCTGCTCCTGAGATTGGACACTAGCAGGGAGATCCCGCACACTGTGCTCAGCTCCACGGAGAGGATATTATGTCTGGGGTTTTAAGACAGAAAGACAGATAGAAAATCTACCAGTAGGATGGCTCTCTGAAATTAGGGTTCTCTTCTACACAGCTTACAGCACTTCAGCTTTTCACATGCTGGATATGAGGTATGGAGTTAAATGGTAAATGATGACAGGATGGGGAAGATGGAGCAAAAGACTCCAGCTCAGCCAGAGAAAGGATGATGCGGCAACACATCAGTCAGTGATTACAAGCAAATGAGCATTGTTCTGTTCCTGAGAAGTAATTGACTCATTAGCCTTTTTCAAGTCGTTTCGAGTGATAATGCCTTTCCACCCACAAAAACAATAGTCAGGATGCCACAGTCATATGAATGTCATCAAATCTAAATTTATACATTTTGTCACACACACACACACACACACACACACACACACACACACACACACACACACACACACATGTATATCAATCCACTAGTTTAGGGAGGTTTTACTAAGGAACTAGGGAAAATGATAAAATTTATGATTATATGATTATATTATATTGACACTTGTAAAGCAAAAAACAAGATGATTTCAGTTATTTAATGTAATGTGGTCTTCATCTCCACTGCAGGAAAGACCTGTAACAATATGTTGAAAAATAATCTCATGTCAGCAAAATAACACATTTAATGATTAGGTTTTTAGGCTCTCTTAGAGAATGAATCATTCATTTAAACTAATAATGGTGACAGTGCATCTAAGCCTCTCAGTGTCATCTAAATGACAGTAAATGTCCTCATGTTCCATTTCAGAAAGGTGACAGATTAAGACTGAAATGACTCAGTGAGCTAAAATGGTTTAATGCCAGCACTAAATAGTCACATGACCAGGTGAGCTCCAGGGAGCCTTAGATCCCCTATGTAAAAGGGGTGCATTTTTCCAAACATCAAATAATGCATAACATATATTCAAAAAATATACAAAATATACCAATCAATCCCATGTACACAATTTTTTATGAATATGTCTTAATGAGTAGCTGATGCCACTGCAGCAGCTCAGCTCTGTTTCTGATTCGCCCTGAGGTGAGGTGCTGAAGTATTTAATGGCAGGCTTAGATTCCCCACTCATCCACAATCAACAGCACGGAGGGTTTCCACTCCATTCCCCATCTGTCAGTCAGAGGCAGGCCTTTTCCAGGACATGGCTCTAGTCCAAGCTGCTACTAGACAGCAATAGTGTTATATGTCTTTCTTTCTGTAAAGACAGTAAGGAAGCCCTCAAACATTGACACTTCAGCCTGTTATGGTATCTGTCTACAAGCCATATTACATTAGGACACTGAGGAAAAAAAACCCTCATGTCTACACAAATTTTTGTGTGACATGTAAGAGGTGCATATACGTATGGGAATGAACAGAACAAAGACAGTCACTGCAATGCTTACTAATCATTTCCTCGACAGTGATACCCAGGGGACAGCATACCCCCCTGAAAGAACATGTTTAGTTGCTGAGCAGACCCTGGCATTGAGATCACAGGGATGTCTCCCCGCCTCCAGCTAGGATGTTCCCTGCTCATTGTGAATGCACACACACACAAACACAGACACACACACACACACAAACGCACACACACACGCACACACACATATTCCCACAATGGGTTAAATTGTGTTACTTTTTGCTGCACTGTGAGAGAGGGGCTTGATTCACCAAGCAAAAGGGTTACCTCACATTCATTTTAAAACTCACCAAGTTTTATAAAATGATCTCTGAGGGGGATGGATATTAAATCACTTAAGCCAACTGAAAGTTAAATTATCCATTTAAAACTTATGAGCGCTGAGAGCTGATGAAAAAACCTCATAGTAAGTCATATAGTGCTGAAATTGCTGTCTGAATCTGGCAGGACCCTAACAGGATTCTGCAGGTGAGGCTGATGCTGCAATGAGATGCTGATGAGAATGAGCGTTAATAAAACATCACACAGCCAGGCGCCTCAGTTGAGCATGATAAATGTAAAAGGATGGAGAGCATTTTGTTTGCCTAGACACACTGGTTCAATTGTACAGCCCTATAATGGTCTAAATAATTTAGTTAATTTGGTGTGGCATAGCCTCAGGTTCAGCTGGATGTAGTCCTTAGCATACGGCAAACAGCCCGTGTGTGGGCAGAAGAAGAATAGCATGGACAGTGTTATGTGAAGGTCAAAACCTTGTATTTTTGCTACACTGAAGGGGGTTGCCATTTCCCATCATGCATCTTGAAAGTATGAGGCTTTTCCGCATGTATAAAAATAGATGCATTACGTGCCCCACCGAGCAGCCGCCCTCAAGCAAAGGTTCAACCATGTGCAAGGAGCTTTAGTATGTACATCATACACGTGTACCCACACATTCTGTCACCCTTGCTGACACATGCAGACACACATCCACACATGAATACACATGCACGCGCAAGCATGGGTGCATGTATCTACACAAGCGCGCACACCACACACACACACACACACAAACGCGCGTGCATCAGAGCCAGGCCCAGATGCCCAGGATGTTGCTGAAGCCACTGAAGCTGCTGAGGCCACTGCAGCTGCTGAGCTGTGAGACATCTTGATCAATGCGCGGATGTAACAGCTTGTGCTTAATATCAGCTTTCTTCCCAGATTGCTTTCAACTGTGGCAGGCGGCACTTTCAAGGGCAGCCACATCTGTCATGAGCCAGCCACCTCCGCCATATTCAGGGAAAAGGTTCCCTTCAGGGAGTAAAGGGCCCTGCCAACAGGAAAGAGAGGGTCTAATGGAGACCTGTGATCAATGGCCAAAGACTGTGTGTGTGAGAGCAACAGGACTCTGGGGAAAGGACAAGACAAACAGTCCCAAACAGAAGCGTGTTTGACACAGGAACAGCAAATTAAGTGTTTCTTTCAGCAAGAAGCTCCCTGGGCAAAGCAATGGCCCAAGGAGGAACCTCTGAGTCCTCTGAGTTTCTGACAAATCTGGTGAGGATTAAAAATCAGATAAAATGAGGCAGACTTTTTGAAGCCTTTTTTGTTTCACTCAGGGAAAATTACATCTGCTGGTGAGTGAAGCTGCAGCACTCCTTTTAGGTGCCTTTTGCCACACAATATTGCATGTGTATTTTTTACAACTATTTTTGTGCCGGATCAAGGTCATTAAGGGCCGAACCTGATTCATTTAGGGGCGGGGTTCCGGTTAGGGTAGTCTGAGTACAATGAAGATGTTTACTTTTTTACATAAGCTGAGTCTGCAACAATCACGTACGGGTTATAGCAAATACTCCAGCTTCAGGCTCCAGTTCCAGTCTGCAGCCAGACCCTTGTCACCAGTTCTCCCACAAGGCAACAGTTGTGGACCCTGCTTTTTTGGATAGCTCCACCCAGTTTCTTAAAGCATCGAAGCACGTACAACTGGCAACAGCACGAACCTGTGATTAACAAGGACTTTTCCTGAACTCCTACTTCCACTCTCTCCACCGCTCACACACACCGCTCTGACACTGCTCAGTGTCACTGCATTCAGTCTGTGCTATTCCTCCGTTGCCATGGTTTCAGATGAATCATATCCCATCTGTATTCAGCGTATCCTTTTCTCGCGCACCACATCTAACCTTTGCTGTGCTGTTAAAAAAAAAAAAAGTTTCACTTTCTCAGACGGTTCAATTAGCCAAGTGGGTCTCATCTGCCACATGTATGCAGCGCTGGGTATGGTGACAGCGGTACACACACGCTCATCTCCCACCGAGCCGAGACTCACAGGTGTTGCCACGGAGACCCCCCCCCGCCTTCTTATCTGCACTGTTATCTACATCAAATCCATTGCAATGTATCTGTCCACAGTTAGCAGCCACACCCACCTTACAGTTATGCTTCTTAGAATTACAGGTGTCTGGGCTGGGTGCATGTAGGGGCGAAATCACTATTTATTTCATTTTTAAAGGAAATGTTACTAGATTAGTCTGTTTTATACAGGGTAAAATGAGTTTCTGTTTTCCATCTGATGATGTTAATTGGTAATGGCTTTTACTTCTTTGCCTAAGCCTAATGGCACTCTGTAATTAAGCACTGACTGTGTCACACGGCCAACAACAAAAGCCTTGGAATCATAACAGCCCCAGATCTACTGCTCCTCTTGGCAACATATGTCAGTAATGAGCTGTGCTTGCTTATGGAACATCAACGGGATGAATAATGTTTTGACACACCACACAAATTAGACTGCTAGTACGTGTCACCTTACCTTCACCGTTTTTTTTAGTCATTGTGTTCCCATCCAGGATTTTAACCCACAAGCCTTCAGAGGAAAGACAACTACTTCTCACTATCTCCACCCCCTCTATACCCCTCACCACCCACCCACTCAATAACACAGTGACACCAGGGACACAGGAACCCATCTTTACATGCCACGCCGGCATTTCACAAATTGCCTTTGTTAATGGAGGGATCGAACACAACGCAAGGCCTCAGACAGCTAATTAGTGTTCCGCAACGACAGAAAGTCTAAATCAAGCTGATTACATCAGAGCCACTGTTGAACCTCAAAATTGGCTTCGGCCTTGCTGTCACAGGGAAGACACCATTCCCTTAAGTGGGGAGAGCTGCTATTTGTCTTAAAAAAAAAAAAATTACGTGCTGTGGCTGTTTCGTTTTATACAATCTCTTTTTATTATCGCTAATGCCACATTCCAAACAAAGCACAAAAGAAAACAGTGAATGCAAGCACCTAAACAAAAACTCCCCACCCAAAAGCCACAATCTCCTGTCAGGACATTTTACTGTTTCTGCTGGTATGTCATACATTCAACAAAAAAATGACAGACCTGCCAAATCCCATTTATACTGACATCAATAAAATAACAATGACAATGAATACAAATTAAGTTAAAAATGAAGGAAATAAAAATGGTCTCATTACTGTACCGTATGACAAGTCCAGTGTAAGAGGGGTGGTAGTGCATTTCAAGAGACATGACATGAAAGGTGTTCAAATTACCTAGCTGCTCTCCAGAGACTATTAGTAAAAAGCATAATCATTCACACAGTCTGTTAGGTATTAAGTCATGAGAAAAATGGACGCTCTTAGTGCATTCCTAAAATGTTAGGCCATTTAAAGAACAAGAGGATGACATCTTTTTCAAGTAATAGTTGAGCCTACAGCAGGCGTCAAAGATTGGGCTTGAGGGGCTCAGCAAGGCAGAGACAGTTTTGGGACGACCTGTGAGTGACACAGCCCAGGCCCCCTCTCTCAGCCACTACCTGCCTTGCCCCACCGAGCCCTGCTACACAGATCCAAACTCTGCCATCCAGGACTGGTACTTCTCCAGGTCGGCCGCCGAGACGGACTTGGAGATCTTCTTGAGGGCAAGCTCGAAGTCCTCCATGGTGACGGGCATCTGCAGCTCCTCCTTGGACAGGGCCCGGATCTCCTCCGGACTGAGGCCCTGGATTCGCCGACGCATGGCCATCATAGAGGCGTCCCTGGGAGCACAGGGCACAGCAGCCGTTAGACCCCCCCATCCCCACCACCACAGCAACCGCAGCCACAACAACAGAGCGCAGCTGCGAACTCAAACCGAGACTGCGGCCACACGCGTTAACAGAAACACAGCACCAGTCAAAACAACAATCATCCTGTTTTTCATCTAGCGCTTTCAATCTTGCCCCCACCCCAGCTGTTTGCCGTTATGTAATATCTGGTAGTGCTTGGGAAGTGAGCGGGGAGGCATTCGACCATCGGCTATGGCAACAGCACTGAGGTCCCTGACATCAACACGCACTGGCACAGAGCACCCACTCACAGGATAAGAGTAATTCCCACAGGACAATATAACATTATTGGAATTCTTTGAATCTGGATTTTTAATGATGGCTTTGGCAGGCAGCAATTTTTTTTTTCTGTTTGTTCGCCCCTCATCCACTCACATTGTGATCTGCCGCGGAAAGGATTATAATAACAGGGCAGAAAAAAATGACCTTGACGTCTGCTCCTTGGACCGCGAGAATGTTGTCAGCGCAGATACGGCAGAACGAACTCAAAGTGCAACCGCATTTACTCAGCGCACAGCTGCCAGGCACTGTGGCCCAGCCTCACAATGGCAAAGCTGGACTCTGTGCCTTTAGGAAACCCAAGAGAAATATTTGCAGCTGTTGCGATGGGAATAAAACCAGCATCGGAGGCTTGAAATTCTACTTTTGCCTGATTTCTTCTTTTTCCATTTTGCAGATTATACATTCAGATATTCAGCTGGCATGTTCTACACACATGGCTACTCTATGCCCCCCCCAACTTGCTGAACATGAGGGTTCACCCTTGCGCACTGCCTTAGATGTTTGCTTTCTTTGACGATTACAGCAATTTCGCATTGCTTCCACAGTACATGTGACGTGCGGTCAAATAATGAGTCACCCACGGGTCCTGATCTACTGCTGTTAAAAAAAAAACATTAAAACAACAAATACTACACACACCATAAGTCAGCCAACCAACAATTAAGAGCACAAGTTGTCATGGTAGAGAAATGCCTCTTTGTTATACTCTCTGGCTCTCAGGGTAATTCAACAGGAGAAAATGACTAAACAACAGAGGTGTTTGCATACAGGGACTGTGTAAATGAAACCCTGGGCAGGCAGATAGATTCCAGTCTGGGAAGCGATCCAACTTGCAAAACTGACAAACAGCAGTTCAAAGATTGACAGGACGCCACAAGTTAATCAGAGCTGGGGAGCGTGATGCACCTCCACCTAAAAGAGAGTCAGCCAATTCCTTCAGCAAACAAAGCAACAGAACCCATTGAAAATCAATGAACAAAGCAGAAGACGCTCTTACATAAGGCAGTAAAACAGTGCATAAGTGGGTGAAATGAACGCTGTTACCCCAGCCAAAATGAACGTTTAAAAGGTATTAAACTCTTTTTTTGTGACAGTTCTGTAAAATGTCCCCTGAAAACCCATGTAAGCATATTGCACCCAACATGTCTTCAGCATTGTTCACGCAAGTTTGACAGTAACATGTCCACAATATTACATTACATTATTGTCATTTAGCAGATGCTCTTATCCACAACAACTTACATAGGTTACAATTTTTACATGTTATCTATTTATACAGCTAAATATTCACTGAGGCAATTCTGGGTTAAATACCTTGCCCAAGGGTACAGCAGCAGTGGCCCATCGGGGAATTGAACCAACAACCTTTGGATTACAAGCCGCGCTGCCTACCACTATGCTACAGCGCCACCTCAAAATTATAATATTCTGTAGATTTTAGAAAATTGACATACATTTGCATCAGTATCCATTTGTGTGTGTATCAGCAACTGGGGTCATGATTTAAGACAGACCTGCACACGTTGGTGATGTCTGCTCCGGAGTAGCCCTGGATCTTCTCGGCAATGAGGGCGAGGTCCACGTCAGGAGCCACCTCCACCTCCCGGAGGTTGATCCTCAGCAGCTCGGCTCGGCCCTTGGCTGTTGAGCAGAGCAGCGGAAGCAGGGCCGTGAGAGCCAGAGACACACCCGCGGCACGCAGGGCGCCGGCCCTGCTGCCCATGGACTCGGACCCGGAACACTCCGGAAAGGAAATCTCAAACCACGGCCAAGGTCCATTTTGCCCCGCATTCTCTCCCGACTTTTAGGAAGCTAACCCAGCTGTCAAAAAGCAGCCAAAGCAAGACACATCCTGTTTTTCAGAAGCACACCTTGACCTTTCGCACTTTTTGGAGCATGTGGCTTATGACAGCATCCGTGCGGCCCACATTATCTCATGACCGCTACAATCTTCACAGGCTTAGTTGACACATTTCGTTCATTACATCCCTTAAGCACAAATGAAGTATTTCAATACATTCTATTTTCTCACTGTAGACGTGTGGATAAATATGGGATGGTACAATCACAGCATTGTGACTCTAATCATGGCTCCATTTTGCTGGCACACAGCCAGTGTGTGTGTAAAGCCAGAGCACACTGGGCATGATAGCTGAAGAGGCAGAATAACAGCAGACGAAAACGAGGCATCACTTTGACTACAGTTACTAATCAAGGTCAAGCCTGGACTGTGTCATTTGCCAATACTGAGCGGAAATCTACAGCAGCTGTATTCTGCTGGGATTGGGTGGGTTGTGTCGGTCAGGCTCCCTTCCTCGCACCACTCAACAGCACCCTCTAGCAACTCATCAGGAGCTTGTGAGCTCCTCAGATGACGTTAGCGGGGGTTGCATCTGTCCACCGTTTGGCGTGTGCCGTCCTGTGGTGCACTGTGGGACTTGCAGTGTGACAAATCGCAACTGGCTGCATATGAGTGTACTGGAAAACTGCACACCTCATTAGGGGAGAATTAAGGAGAGGTTAATGCGTATATGATTGCTGATTTCAACATCAGGGTGAAAACAGCCAAAAAATAGAAAAAAAGTAGAAAAGTAAAAACTACACTTACAGTCAGCAGACACACCATCACTGATTGTCTTGTGACAGATTCCTTTGCAAAGCTAAACTTTTGCTAAGCACTGCAGTTGAAAATGAGGGTGAAATGAGATAAAATAGGCTATACTTGCTTTATAACCTCCTAAAAATATATGAGAACTACTGTAACAATACTAGAATGTGCAATCATACATTTATTTTTCAATCAGGTTGCATTTTAGAAATTGAAAGCTTATATAAACGATTGCATAAGTCCCCTTTTCTACCCTCAAAAATTCCCCTTCCAATACCTCCTATACACAAATTTTATAGTTTATAACATTAGCCCATATACTAACTTTACCTCAGTCAAGCTGCCAAGGAAAAAGTATCCTGCCCTGCTCTAATAAATAATATCATACAATCAGGCACCAGTAACTTCAGTTTCTTCAGAAGTCAGACACATGTCAGCTCATATCCTCAGACACTCTCCTAGTGTCTTAGCATTTTAAAGTTCCCAGTGTGGCTGAAAAGCACCCTTTGTATATTGTCCCACATAATGACATATGTTTAAGGTGAATTGTGAAGCAGACACATATTCATTAACTTTCCCTTTATTGAAATAGCTATCACAGGAAATGGATCTATAAACCTATTCAGTGCTGTAACCATACACTATTTAACAGTGCGTGTAGACAGTCTAAATATACAGCTGCTGAAATATGGAATGACATTTGATGTTGACAGCATTAGTGGAGACAGGCAATGTTCACCTCAAAGCTAAGGTACGACAGAGACAGTTCAGTGTGGGGCCACCACCAACCTGCATTTTTGCAAACCCCTAATAAGGTATGCCCACATAAAATAGATAAGGGTAAATTTAAAGTTAATCTGCCAAGGGTCATGTCAGTAAAGTTATACAACAACACACATAAATTTATTGATATCCCCCTTGGCAGATCTCATTTTATTTTACTGATGAAGTATAAGTTCATTTATAATTACATTTCTGATACTGTTTTACCAACAAGCAAAGTACTTACACTGATTTGCTCCTATAAACATGTGGTATAAATGTATAACACGTAAAAGAATATATAAGCACTGCAACTTGCCCCAGATAACTTGGCTGAGCCATTAAATAAATAACTAACAATGAGTGTATGGGACCCTTTTGAAGTTGCAAGTGTTTTAATTAGCTTTAATAGTAAATAATAATAACTAATAACTAATAAATACAGGACTGTGATAGTCAGAAATCAAAATGTATTTGTGTGACACCGGCATGAGGGCCTCTGAGTGCCAGGGAGAGTGTCTCGAGTGTGGGGAGTGACTCATTACATGTCAAATGATCTAAGGAGAAGAGGTTTCGACACAGACTGCCTCAGAACTTGCTGACATTGCATCAGATGGTATAAAGTGATGAAAGAAGTGTCCCCCACCTGTTCTGTTGATTTTGATCTTTCCTGCAAAAATCAATAATTTTAAAACTATGACTCAGTTTTAGTTCTAGGAATATTTATAGACCTGTGGTGGGTTTGTGGGTGTCTAAATGGGTCTGAAGTTGTGGTGGTTATTTTTTTTTTGTCAAGAAAATTACATTTATAAGTTTACAACAAAACAATTCAGACCAAAACAATTTGTTGTGTCTTTAGAGTTAAATTTGAGGAGAACAGCTTCATGCTACTGGTCAGAAATATGGAAATGACATAATTTGCTGTTAAATTAAATATTAAAAATATGGGGTATAGAGGCTTAAAATGGGCTTTTGTCTGTTGACTTGGATTCCTTGGGTGCTCAATTATTGACAGAACCATTGCTAGTCTAAAGCTAAGTCTCAGTGTTGCAATTATTGATATTTACAGGAAACATGAGAAACAAAGCTGACTGACTCTGAGGTGTGTGACATGTACAAAGTGTGTGTTAGGAGTGGGGAGAGTGTGTGAGGAGGAGGGAAAGTGTATGAGGTGTAGAGAGTGTGTGTGAGGAATGGGCAGAGTGTGTGAGGTGTAGGGAGTTTGTGTAAGGTATAGGGAGTATACAGTGTGTGGGTGTGTGTGAGAGGTATTGGGGACAGTGAGGACTGGGCCAAGTGATATGTAGAAAGCGATCGAGGGGCAGGTGAGCCTCACCGGTGGGCAGTGGGATGTAGATCCTCTTCTCCAGCCTTCGCCTCAGTGCCTCATCGATGTCCCAGGGGAAGTTAGTGGCAGCCAACACCATGACCATTTTCGAGGGGTCATCATTTTCCAGTGCACCCCCAACACCTGCACAAAATCAAACGCACCCTATATTGCTATATCAACCCCCCTGCTAGTTCCAACAGAGAAGGGAGAACGAGTTGCCAAACCTGAAGGTCACTTTTCCCCTGCCGAACGACCCCTACCGCACCGCATCTCAGATGGAAAACATTTTCAAATTAGATGACTAGCACTTCTGAGCTGAGCAGACAGAGCAACGTTGAGGGTGAATTGGGCAGCCGCCTGCTGTTGAGTCGGCAGCTAGAATGACGCAGCAGAGTTACTGCGGTGCCCAGACACATCACAGAACGCTGTGTTTTCTGGCTATGAGAGTACGTTTGCAAGACTGTGTGGAGGTGGGTGTGCGTGTATCCGGGTGTGTGTGTGTGTGTGTGAGCTGAACCTGTCAAACCTCTGCCATTCCGCTCACATCCCCAAGACTGTGTTGGATTTCCAGAGAGGCTCGGAGATTAGATTGTTATCATCTGTCTCACAGCGTGCTGCTCTCTCTCTCTCCCTCTTTCTCCCTTGCTTTCTCTCTCTCTCTCTTTGACAGCGGCAAGACAACAGCCGGTTTCTCCTCTCCTTGTCTCAAAGATGTGATCCCATCTGCGGCTGTGACTCGTTTGCATATCAGGGGCCTGGCGATAATCTAGGGGGCGGCAGGGTTTGGCAGCTCCGTGCATCGTGTCTTTGCAATCTGTAAAACTGGCCCTTATCTCTTACCATCCATCTGCACCAGCAGCTCAGATTTCACTCTGCGACTGGCCTCATGCTCATCTGATGTTCCCCGTCGACTGCAGATGGAGTCAATCTCGTCAATGAAGATCGTAGTTGGGGCATAAAATCTGGCCTGTTTAGGAGACATTGGCACAAAAAATGAATATATAATATTATTTATTAGATTATATTGTTTAATTAGTTATATTGTTGAAATAGTTCACTATTATTTACTGTGTTAAATTATACTTTTACCAATCCCCACTTCATGTCGCAAATAAGGTGATAAGAGGGATGGTAATGGCCTGTAATGTGTAGTGAAAACAAATATTACACACACACACATACACGTGCATGGACACACACACACACACACACACACACAAACACTATATCACATTCATTTAGCAGAAGCTCTTGTCCAGAGCGCCTTCCAGCACAAGAGAACAGAAGTGTATCCATGCAAGTTAAAAGAGCAACACCACCACGCACATACATAATCAACAGGCAAGGAATCTGCAACACAGCTGAAAGCTGTTTCAATTCATTTATACCCCCACCCATCTTGCCACACACACACACACACACTGACACACACACACACACACACACACACACACACACACACACGCACACACAGAGATCCTTACCATTTCAAACAAAAGGCGAACAAGCTTCTCCGATTCACCTCTGTATTTGGAAGTGAGTGTAGACGATGACACATTGAAGAAGGTAGTCCCGCACTCAGTAGCCACCGCCTTTGCCAGCATGGTCTTCCCAGTACCTGGCGGCCCCACCATCAGGACTCCCTGCGAGAGAAAAATACCCACTAGCGTCAGTGTGATGGATGATCAAGGTCAGAACTCATTTCCTCTTCTATTTTCAGACCCTCTGTAAATTAATTATCTGAAGATGTGCAACTACGCCTCCTGGACAGGGCTATTACCGTGATCCATCTCTTTAATACGGAGTACAAAAGCAGAGGCTCAGCTGTAGCAGGCTTTAAAGCATCTGCTAACATTTATCTGGGGGCTGAACCCACAACCCTCTGATGCCAGACCAGAGACTAACCACAGGCGCATGGAACAGGTTATCATGTCATGGCTGAAGATTTCACTGAGCATTTTGTACGCGTGCAACAAAGCAACATCACAACATACACACTGAAAATAAGCCAGTGTGTCACTTCAAAGTGCACAGTTGTTCTTCTTGAATCAATACCGTAACAAAAGAAAACCATATCTATCCTATCTGAATAGATATGGCTGCTGTGCTTTCACTTTTCAAACACTGTTGGAAGGGATTGAATTTCTTGTCCTTTGCAATGGCGCCACCCCCTGGATTGTAATGTTACTGACTGAGATGTACAAAAGGAGGAATGCAGCTGGACTATTTTGAATTTTGTCCTGTCAAAACATAAGTAGGACATGAGCCAGCTCTTGGTGGGTGAGCAGATGCAAAGGAGCTAGAACTGTGAAAATTTATAGGATTCTGGGGAACAGGAAGGGCAACATTTGTGTCAAATCTAATTAAAATCCGCAAATAACTGGCCAAGTAAGGTGCCGGAATTAAAAAAACTAAGGTCAGAGTCAGTGACCTTGACCTTTGGGACCTGAATATCAGCAGGGTTCTAGGGACCAAAGCCCACGAACAACACCTGAATGAAGACAATAAATGCCAAATAACAAAGACCACATAGGTCAAAAGACAAGATGTTGCGTGTATGCTGAGTGTATGTTACTGCCTCCAAATTGCTTCTGACACGCTTTATCTTGAGTGATAGATACTGTAACCTTCAGACGTAGTGTTAATTCACTGCAAACTGCTCTTCAGTCTCTTTATGTCATGATAATCCATGCGTAACTGTAACTATTTACAGACTAGAAATCATTTTTGTTAAGGAACCATGGGCCTACTGAGGGGCAGAGAGACAGCCAAAAAACATTATGTCCCTTTTGCTGACTTTGTCCACAGGGAATAACCATCAGCAGTTTAAGCAATTAAGCGCTTTAAGTGTGTAGAATTAGATACCTGGAATAGGATGCCCAGACTGCTCCCTTTTACCCATATATCAAAATGTCCTCAAGCACAGCAATAAAAAGCACCGAGTGTCATAAGCAAAGGCAGGTTTTCAGATTATCATGATGTGATAGGCTTTGGCACCTCAGATAGTCACACACACACACACGCACACACATGCGCGCACAGGCCCCTGCCAGGTGATCTTAGAGTCTGGCAGCCTCCTAGGGGCACAGTGTTACCTTCCAAGGTCGGCGGATGCCCTTGAAGAAGTCTGGCATCCACATGGGCAGCACCACCGCCTCTCTCAGCAGCTTTTTGGCGTCCTCCAGGTCAGCAATGTCATCCCTGCAAATACAAACCCCCCCTCAGCAATCAAGTTGCTTGGTTTGCCCTATGAGGCTCTCCCCTGCACGCTCCCTGACAGATGAACCCAGCATGAGTTCTGCACCTAATCTACAACAGCAGGATTTAAACTCACAAGAGCCCAGTGTCCAGAGTTCAGTACTCTAATCATATGAATGGCCATTCAGTGTGGCACAATTATTAAATTTTGAAAAGAAAAGATGACCGAACAAGCTAAAAGCAGAGGGTCATTCATACCAATGAATATTGGGGTTCCTGGACACAATGTCTCTTTCGAGGGCTTCCACCAAGTCGTTGTCATACCCTGTGCTGTCAAACCTCTTCAGCTCACCTTCACCCACACCCTCGTGGGCATTTTTCTTTCCCTGGAAGTGACCGCACAGGGTTAGCAGATAAATTTATTGACTTAATGTCCCCCTAGAATCGTTCACATAAACCACCGAAACAAGGTTTACTGTTAGTTTGTGTTATTTCAACTTATCCCCCCAGCAGGACATTTATAGGGTGCAATACAGTAAATTTGTCTTTTAAAATACATTTTAAACAGAAATAATCCCAAATCAGCAATTGTGTGAAGAAAGAAAGGATTATCTCTAATGGAAAAGGCCAGTAATTTGCCAAAATACCAGTTGTTTTTTTCAATCCCACAGGTCTATTGGCTAGAGATAAATCTGGCTGAGAAGACAAATCTGGTAACCATGGATCACAGCCCTCTCCACTGGAAAGAGCTCCTGCTGCCAGTAGATTTGGAATTGCAGGGCCATGAAGGTGTGGAATCCAATGATGATTAAAAAAATGCACTTAACACTTTAGCCAAATAAATTGGCCTACTATCTCAGTTTCAGATTTGAATGCCTAGAGGTATGATTACTGTTTCTTGATGGCTCAAATTTGAGCACTTGAGAGCTCTGAGCCATGTCAGCCATTTAAAACAAGATGACGGCTGGAGCACATCCCTCCTTAACCAAAATTAGTAATCGGCTGGTTCCGGAAAACCCTATATTTAATGGGAAAACTGTAAACACTATTGTGCTGACGTATTTTGGTAAGTGAAGGTAAATTGTTATCTCAAGGTGTGGAGCAACAGGTCAGATACCTTATCCTCTCTGGCTTTGGTTCCCTTGCCATCCCTGGGTCCAGGCTTGTCTGCCTTTGAGATGGGCTGTGCCCGGCCCATAGGTCCGCGGTGCTGCATCCCTGGGGAGTCCTTCCGTTGTGGCTTTACCCCAGTATTGGGCCGTTTCACCTGGGTGGGAGCTCTGCAGGTAGATGCAACCATGGGTGTGGGTCATGTGTCACCGAGTGTCACAGCCCATGTTCATAAAGAACAGGGATGCTGAAGGCGTGTGTGATCACCATGCGCAGGTCTAATAATAGGGTTACTAAGGAAATTTTATAAACATATATACACAATATCTGGAAGATTTCAACATATTTAGCTTTGATCACAACACAAAAAAAGACTGTGACACAAGATAATAACAAAATGTGCTAAAAATTCAGATCTCATTCCCTGGCATTATACATAATAGATGCTGAGTTAGGTCCTGTGTAAATAGAACTACCGACATAAAGAAAGATATTACTAGGGTGATGTATTTTAAATGGCTAATTAGTGAGGTATGCCTAAGTGGCAGCTCTCGTATCTGCATAGTACAAGGACATGGGTTCCAACATTCCTGTTATCACTAGCCAGCAAATGTGTAGGTAGCTATCTATTGTACTACTTTCCAAACATAGCTGAGGTTTACAAATAGGCAGAAATACTTATGGTATTTAACTACCTTGTTACAAATGCTAGGTAATGTTTTGTGGTATTTTTTCTGTTGCATAAGAGTAGCTTAATTAGCTAGTTATCTGGCTAAATTAAAGATGTCCATGGTGAAATGAAGTATTATAAACCGTACCAAACTTCAGGATAGTCATGTTATGACTGATGGATTGTAAAGTTTGTTTGAACAATGAGGTACAGGGGACACAAAGTCTATCACATCATCTATTCTACGTAAGATTAATTAACAAGATAACATTACATTACATTATATTCAAATAACAAGCACAGGATAAAACAACACTGATGTGTTATAATGGTCATATGCAATAAGTGAACCAGCCTTGGTGTGATGGCTGATGTAAACAGAAGACATAACTGAGTGAAATACAACAGGCTTAGGACTTGCTGATTTATGCAGAAACAGAACACATATTCTTAAGGAAGATTCCAGTTTACTATCTCCACGATATACTAATACGGTAAAGTATCTGAATGGCTAGCTAGCAAACAAAGTTGAGCCACTTGCTGATTTATGCAGAAACAGAACACATATTGTTAGGGAAGTTTCCAGTTTACTGTCTCTGAGATATACATAATGAGGTAAAGTATCTGAATGGCTAGCTAGCAAACAAAATTAAGCTATTGTTAGGGATTGCTTGGGAAATGAGTTAGAATTGCTGGCTAGCTAGTTCACCAATATTATAGAAAAGACAAATATATCAATTGCCAAGGTACTGGCAGTCATCACTAGCTATAATTTTCAAATGTGAAACCAGCCTAAGATCAAGATCCTCAATTCATGCAGCCACCTTCCACTTTGTTGCCATCCTACTGTCAGTGCTGCGGCGACATAGCTGGTTGTTTGTTTCTCCCTGCCATGTGCTTTTGTGTTTGTTTCTCTCCCTTGCCTGCCCCGCCCCTTGTTTCCCTGCCCGATTGCTCATCTGCTTCACCTGCCTGCTTGTTCACCTGTATCTCATTTTCTCGTTAGCGTGTTCCCTTTATATTCCCGTCTGTTTCTTAGCCCTTTGCCAGTTCGTCTCAGTTTATCTGTTTTGTTACCAGCGTTTATCTCTGTCTTGTTATTCTGCCTGCCCGTTTTGATCTTGCCTGTTTTTTCTCGACCTCGTCTTTGGATTTCGTCTTTGTACCTTTTGCTGTGTCTACCTGGTTTTTTGATATCGCCTGTTTTTCGACTCTGTCTTCTGGATTTCCCTTTTTCGGCATTAAAACCATCGGTTGCCATTCTCCGCTGTCTGCGCCTGAGTCCCTGCCTGAGCCCCCCGCTGACACCTACCAATTGTTATTGTTTGAATATCATGCTGCATTGTTTAAATATTATGCTACTCTGAAATAAAGACAAACTGAAATCATTCCCGGGCTTTTACAAATAAAATATTCATACATGATACAAATAATCTTGCACACACACACACACAATGCACCTCTTTTTACTATGTTTCAAGTTTTCTGAAATACTATTCAATGCACTGTACTCCTACACATCTTTACAGTCAAGTATTCCCACTTTTGCAGATGGTTACATCAATAATTAGTAGGCAAGATCTTTCCCCAGGGAAGGCCTAGGTCTTAGGCTTAGGCCTAGGCATTGCTGAACAGCTTTTATTGTAAACCTGCTCTGAAGTGAAGGTGAGCAGCAAGCAGTGTTTACCTGTGTTCAGCAGGGGTTGGGGGTGGCCACACTGTGGGGTCACGGGGACACTCCTCCGCCTGTGGGGTGGGGAAATCCACAGGCTTGTCCACCTTGAAGCTTTCCAGAGTGCTGACAATGCCCTTCACTTGCTCGTACTCCTCCACCAGTTCCTGCTTCACCTAGATATCAAGATCAGAGGTACCATTTCATTTTCTTGTACTTTCTTCCTTTCTAAACCCTTGCCAAACACCCTAGTGGACCACTGATTCTACTCTCCGAATCCTATAGAGACCTTCAGCGAAACCTAAAATATTTAGGATGGTTTTGTATGAAAATACAGAACATCAAGTCAAGACATTAACATATGGCTTTGATTCCAAAGTATCACTGGATACGGATGTGGGTTCAAGTTAATTTTTCTTGTTAAAATGCACAAAAGTATTAGCCTTATGAGGCCTATACAATATAAAGACAGATTATGAGTTATTATAGCCTGTTTGTAAGAAGAAAGCCACTTATAGTGTAAAAAATGGATTGCATTATATTTTGGTGTTAAATTTAATTATTGCTAATTGGATACCAAGCCTTGGGTCATGATGTTGTGTTTCTCTCTGCCTCCACTAAATTTGTGACAGTTGATATACAGATTATGCTGTAGCCCATCATGATAAATTGGCGACTACTACTAATACCTGAAATTTAAATTTATACAGCCTTTCTTTATTTAATTAATCACCACTTAATAACAGTAAATTAACTTATGTGTTCAGCTAAAGTGGCTACTGTGACACATAGATGGTTTCAACAGAATTACAGGCTACAAGACCTGGTCCCTGCAGCAGGCCCAATTTCTCTATATGCTGTGGATCACAAGAAACCTATCACTTCATAATGCAAGAATGTTTTTAGAAATACACATCCTGGTGCTATTGATCATTGCATAAGCACTATATCACCTCATTAGTCAGACATATGTTTTGGCACAAATGAGCCTGGTAAAAAGAAAGAAAAACATAGAAGAAATCAACATGCTCAGCTTATCAAGAGAGCAACTCCCACGCAGTAGGTCTGTTATCATCTAAGTGTCTCACAGGTGAGTGACACACTGCTGCTCATCGTCTGTAGTGTTCACAGTCAGAAAATTCACTCACATCAACAATTTCGCCTTGTGATCAATCAAAAAAATTCTTTCTCGTTAGCATGTACACTGATATTTTATTGAACACATTTAACACAGGTAACTTCATTATGCTGAACAAAACTTGTCACCAATAAGTGCACTCTAACAGGTCCACTGTGAAACTCACTGGCTAGTTGTCAGTGTGACCACAACTAGAAACAATACAAATTGCACATCTGACACACATGCTCTGCATCAAATTGCACATGCAATTGCACTAAGGCAAGTGCCTGCTGACTGGTCTCTGAGCCTTTATCAACTATTTATGCAACAGTCACTTGATCATATGCTCAATAGTGAATTGTCAATATCCAACTGATCAATATTCAAAATCATTTTAGTTTACTACTTTCATACTACTTTCTAAAATGATATATGCATGAGTGATGTTTTACGTGCAGCGTATTTCAAATCCAAGTATTCTATGTAGTACGCAAAACATGGATGGAAACATGAATTGGATGAAAAGTACATGTTTTCCAATACCACTTACATACTAATGAACTCACTTACCTGTTGCCATTTGACCTTCAATGCGGGATCCCTGAGTGACTGGCAATGCTTGTGGATTTGTTGCATCACGCCTTGATAGTACACCATGGAGGAGTCGTAGTTGCCAAGCAGGGCATATTCTCGCCCTTTCTTGGCATTGTCGCAAATCTCCGTCAAATTCATGTTGCTGTACGTTGGGAGACATAATACGGGAAACATAACATTCTAGATCTTTTAATTCAACAATAACAACAACAAATTGACAATGAAGAACAACGTGGAAATACTGGTACTTAAGGTAAGTAAGATAACTGAACAAGATTATTTTGTACAAAGTGACATCTTTCGGACTAGAATAAATGTTCCTAGCCATCAACAACTAACGTGCCAGGTTGCCAATAATGAAATTAATAACTGTGATATTTGCCTGTTTAATGCGTGTAAGCTATATTTGAATAGTAATAGCTGTATAACCTACAGCCAAACTTTAAATAATTTTGCATGTAGAAACACCGGACAGATATCTGGCTAAATGGCCAAATTATTGTTTTTATTATTATTATTATTTTATTTTAGCTAGCTAGCTAGCTGAGAAGCCACCTAGCTTGTTAACAATTTGTCTGTAACGTTATGCCCTCTGGAAAAATGTCCTCTGCAAACATATTAAGTTTTAAAACATCTATTGCAACTTTCATTTCAAACAATGAATTTTATACTATTTTAATCAATTATAAAAAAATAAAGCTCTTCTGTATCGAGATGCTCCCGTTTCGCTGCAATACACATTGGGTTTTGTAGTTTTGTGCACGTTTAGTTTCTCTTAAAGGGCGACTGAATAGAACGACATTACCCAGAAGCCGTCACGCAGTTTACGCCTCAGATTTAGGCCACAGACAACAAAACGGATTGCATGGCAACACAATATATCCTCGGGTTTATCAAATGCAGATTAAACGCGTACGCGATTAGGATGAAACGACGTTTCTCAAATAAATATCACCAATACGCTGATATTAAAATGGACAATGTTTTTACCTCAGAAAGAAACACTTATTTCCTTACTTCTCTGTGGCAGTCCGTTACACATCGATGTTACCATGGCCGCAGACCGACGCTGTGCTTTAGAATGACGAGGTGAGGGGGGAGTTCCCGTCTGAGTGGCGTTCGGCACAAGCAGTTCCATTTGAATGAGTGGAATCCAGAGAGGGTAAAAGGCTTCGGACGCTAAGCTAGTTGTTCAGTGCTCCAATTCATATTTAACTAGGACAAGGATTAAGCACATGGTCAGATTCTCTTGAGAGGTGCGTTTGAAACTATTTTCGCTTAGTTTGGCGAATTTGTGACAATTTTACAGTCGTGAACTTCACTAATAATTTATAATAATAATCCACAGTATATTTCTTTTTTAAGATCCTGCTGAAAGCATTGAATTAACTACAAATTAAATGCAATTTGTTGCCACTGAACTTTCTTTTTGTTGGCATCCAGTAAAAAAATAATTTGGTTACACCCCATCTGTTACCCTTCCACATATATAAGCTGATACCTTTGGGATACTGATAGCTCACGATAACATTGTTTCTCACAAAAAGTCACATTTTAAAGTTCATAGATTGTACATTTTAGATGTGTACATGACATTGTACAGGGTCAAGTGTCTTAGAGGCAGATGCAACAAACCTGATGCAGAGGTACCTCCAGTGAGTCCTTTTCATTATGAAGATCAAATCTCTCACTTCCAGTATACATAATACCAATGGATTTGTCACGTAACAAACAAAAGAAAATGTATGATATACTGAACATGATGACTCCACACTGGGAAAAACAGCATCTCACTGCTGTGGGACTGATGTGGAAGATGCAAGCATTCCTTTTCATTAAAACAGGAATTCATATCATTGCCAGCTAGTTTTTGTTTTGTGGTTTGGATATAAGCCAACATAGAGGTTGTGCATAACATAATTCTGTAATGCCTGATGCAGTGTGGCTTTCACTTGTCCTAAATTGAAACACTGTTGTTTTTGGTTTCCATTCATGGTATAGAAAGGGAGAATCTAACCTTTTTTATTATTTTTTTATGGATGCGTAGAACCATTAATAATCCATACAAGCAATGAACAGATGAAGTGATCTTACAAAAGAACCACAATTTGTTTCAAGCCAGTTGCAATTCACACTGTTACTCTCAATTAACAAACCACTAGAACATAGAGCATGCATTCCCATATATCACACAGTCACTAGATCATAGTATCTATAAGACATTGCAATACTACAAGTAAATAACTGGGAAATAATACAAGTAGCAGGTGCTAGGCGGTAGGGATTTAAGTGGAACTGAGATGCAGTCTGAAGGGTTGGGTCTTCACTCTGTATCAGAAGATAACCAGTGACTGCTGTCCTGACCCCCATGAGAAGTTCATTCCACCACTGGGGGGCCAGTACAGGCAGGCATTGTGGCTGAGAGGAGCAACCCTGTCAGGACGGGACAGTCAATTGCCCCAGGGTTGCAGAGTATAGTTATCTGGTCTATATATAAGGTTGGAAGACTGACTGGAGGTGTGAGGGAGGTGTGTCATTCACTGTCCTGTATACCAGCAAAAGGTTTTGTACTTAATGCGAGTGATAACATCTCCTGGAGATCAGTATCTGACAAGCAAATGATAGCATTACTTGTGTAATGATAAATGTATCTGACTAAGGACTCCCCTTTGCTTGGTGAATGATACTTGTATTTGGCTAAATACATGTACATGTATCCCACTGGTGATACCCAATTTCTCTCATTTATCCTACATACACATTTTTCATACATTTATCCTTTAGATACACATTTATCATACATTTATCCTTTATTCCACTAGCGATACCTGTGTCTGGTTAATAACACATTTATCTGGCCCGGTATGTGCATTTTTAAGTTGACTGGAATTTTGTGCGTAAAGGTCACATTACAATAACAGAAATAAAATTTGAAGAATTCTGTACTTTCAGCAATTACTTATCTATTGCTGGCTATTTAGAAATTGTGTGAAATTGATGAGGAAAAGAAGAAGGTAAACTTAATTGCTAAAAAACAAAAAAAAAAAAACTCAAAAGACAGTGAAGGAAATCATTACAATATATATTAATGAAATATCATGTCTCAATTGTAGCAGACCTAAAATCTAATCATTTTATACCAAGAGGCAATCACTTCATTAAGGTTAATCTAAACCTGTCAACAGCTTATTTAGTTATCCCCTTAATAATCAAATGGACAGACACTACTCATGGGTGACCATACAGCCTGTATTCTACCTATAGGTGTTGAAAGTAACAACAGGCTTTAAATCATTCTCTTTTACAAGTTTAATTCTGGGAATTTATTGCAGAAATAGAACACTAGGACAGGTTAGTTTGGGCTAACAGAGGCCAAGTTTGTCAAGCCCACATGGACAGTTTGATTTGATTGGAAAATGTGCTGCTGAAGACATGTGTAGATGAGTACACTATATGCTGGATCTGAGGGCTATGGGTTTAAGTCATGATGGAATACTTTGTATTTGTACCCAAAAAAGGACACGTTCATACCTGCAATGAAGAAATTCATCAAGTTTCCCCACATCAATATCCACATGTTTTTGTTTTGTTTTTTTTGTGTTTTTTTTGGTCCATCAGTGAATGTGTGGCCACCCTGTGGAATATTCAGCTTGGATCATGGTGAGGGAAACAGCTACTCAGAGCTGTTTACTTCACAGCTGCTCCCTGCCATCTGGACCCTGCCTCTATAAGCTGAAACTATGTACAGTAACTGCATTTCCCTATGGAACAGACCAGGGCTGCTGCATTAACTGTTTTTTTTTTTTAACATTCTTAGCATTTATTCATTTATACGTTCATTTACATACTTTCCTCAAATTCTCTTGAAGGTAAATGTTTGCAGTTTAAATTTGAACCTCTCCTTGCTGGGAATGCTAAAATGAACATTTTATGTTTTAAAGGGGCAGATACACAAACATTTCCAAACTGGACCTGATGAATAACAATGATTCAGACCACGGAGAGACAATATTGTGTTGCAATTCACCACATATACTTCAGTTACTGTTCCCACAGTTTGACTGTTTTGAATTGTTCCTTAGCTTAGCTTTGTATCAGGTGATTTTTTCCCCATACTTGGGAGAGACCCAGCTCATACTGTGAGCAAAGGCTAACAGCGTTAGTTTTTTGTATCCATTTTTGTGTCCATCCATCCAGCTTGAAGCCTCCCCTCTGTTAAGTCCAGTACAGCATGATAATTAGATTCAAGCACTGTATACAGTGTATGTAACAAAAACAAATGTAATGGTACATCCAGGCGTCAAAACATGTCAACACAATATAATGTTTAGGTGAATGTCTAACTAGTAAACAAGTATCCAGAAAAAATGTTAAAATCAAGAACATATTCGGGAGACATAGCAAAGCCAATGCGTTTCAGACATCGCTATATTTAAACCCACCCGCTGTAAAAATTTTTGGAGACTATTTGCCTGGTCTGACTCACTGACACAATTAAGCTTTTACAGCTGTTGGAAGTCCAAGAAGCCAGTACCATAACCACGAGTGACTAACCGTCCCTCAAAAACTATGGAAAAACGTGTGTCGCGGAAAAATGTGAGGACTATTACCATTTAAATTCTACGCGCAAATTCAAATATTATCCATGCATTGGCTTTTTAATTAAGGACCTGTTCGCTAGGTAGTACGCACCGCATCTATGGGAACAGTCTTTTATGTTCACCTGCACTCGAACGTTGCTTCATCCTGTTGTCGTTTTGACTGGATGCATTGAACAGCAATGCATGTGTATTTTACGTAGCGGGATGCCGATTTATTTGTTTCTTTTTAGTAGTGGTGGTGGTAGAATATAATTGTTTTATCGAAATGCAATGTTTTGTCTAGTTTTGATATTATACTAATATTTACATTTTTATATTATTCTCTGATGGCAAAACACCTCTGGGTGGCGCCTTATGACTCCTTTTCTGTGCAATTTGTGAAAATGAACAGCAGGTGGCTCAGATTAGGAGAGATATGAGGCATGTTGTGGTCACGGTTTTGTCTGAGACTCTGCACTAATGTCCAAATACTAGTCCACAGTCCGCAAAATCAACAGCTGAGAGCATATTCCACTGCACAGGGCAGCCACGTGGTGCTCTGCCATTGTTTGCTACTCTGCGCCGCCCCCAGCTATTCAAACATGATATCGCTTAGCATGAAAAGTAGTGGTACGATTGCTCAATTGTCACATTGTGCCCAGTATACTGTATACTCTAAAGGGCATTATGAGCGAGGCTTGATTGGTTGAAGTCAAAATAAAAATTAAATGCTATCGCAGACATATATTATATTTCAAGAGTTATATTTTCAGAACATTCAGTTTTCAAACTCTTTTCCTCTACAAGATCAATACTGAATCTCTGTAATGCCAAATCTGACTTTCGTTTCTGATCTTACACAGACTTAATTTTAACGGCCCTAAAATCTGGTGATATCTAGTGATAAAGAGAAAGGATTCACAAAACATGTTGCAGTGTGACTAGTCTAAAATGTCATCATGTCCTAATCTGTCCCAAAGAAATCACTGAGGCATTCTCAGTCCAGAAGTATAAGGCCCATGATATGTGTTGAGGAACTAACCCCGTATGATGTGTGCATAGTTTCACAGGGTACAATGAATTTCTGTGTAACATGCAAATTGACAAACATATTTTATCATATATTTGAATACATATATTTAACATATATTAACATAGTGGTCCTATTGCATTTTATGTACTTAATGCAGGTGTTAAATTGTGGTTTAACCGAGAAATTCTATAGACACAATAAAAAATTAAATATGCCTTTTAAAAACAAAATCTAGTCAATTGATATGAAAGATCTCTTATGATATGCATTATGTACCTATATTTAGGACTGCTCATGTAGAATGGTATCCTATAAGTCTAGAACTGCCTTTCCAGTTGGTGAAGGAAAGCAGCCCTTTAACCAGCCAGAGTTCAAATGGAGTGAATGAGGAAACAGAAAACTGTATCCATAAAATCTTTTCCTCCTGATAGAAATTGTTGATTTTGGTTTTCATTCAATTTATACATAAAGAAATAATCAAAAGTTCCAAATCTGTTGCTAAGCTCACACTTTTCTGAACAATTCTTAAAATGATCAAAATTGTGTGTGGAAAAAGTAGTGTTTTCAACAAGGGTTTTGAATCTCTGTTCAATGCTCTGGTTGGTAAAAAGGCCAGCTTGCATCATTGGGAAGAGGAATGGGTTTGGGCTAACAGAACTCAGTTCTGAATGCTCAGTGATGCCCACTATGAAACATCACATTTGAATTTTTGATTGAGATTTTTCTTTGAACAACTCCAGTGAAGGAAATAATCAGATGCTGGTTGATAAAGTAATTGAAATTATTCAAAATGACATACACAGTAAATTAACTTGTGTGTACCTAAATATGTATTTTTTTAAAATAATGGTGCGAATGGTACAATGGAAAAAATAATTTATGAATAACCTCCTTTGCGTAATTTGTATGGTTCTAACAAACACTGTATTCTGTGTTCGTATATTGCATATTTTGTGATACTTATGTCAATGTCTTAGTATGGCAATACTGAATTCTGCAAAATACACCATCTTTCATAATCAGTCAGTGTTGATTTTAGGTCTGGAATGTTACTATATCACATACCTCATGAAGAAAGCACAAAGGCCTAGTGTTCACATGCGTAAGACATAAATGTGCTCTGAAGCTTTCCTTTCTAGCGGCACAATGAAGTTGTATAAAAAGGTAGCAAACAGTTATGACTCACCACCTTCTTTCACTGAACACAGCCTGTCTGGGAGATGGCTGCAGTCAAGAGGAGCCTGCCTCCCCTTTGCATCTCACCATACTTTTCTCCCACAGCTCCCAATTCCAACAGCACTGATAAAGACAAAATCTCTACCAGTCTGACAGCAAAACACACTTCCTTCTAGCCTACAAGCCTGTTAAAAATGTATTGTAACTGATTTACAAACAGTGCACACTATTCCTTTTTTCCTCATTAATCTCTTATGATAGTCCTCTTTTTCTTCAGGCTAAATGTGTTGTTGATTGAGTCAATACACCAGCTCCTTTTTAACATGTTACCCAAGTTCTAACTTCCGGAATGTTCAAAACCAATACACGTTTTTTTAAAAAAAAGGGTTTATTTACTTCAGAAGCATTTCAGAATGTCAACAAAACAGCTGCATTTTCTTATTCTTGCAATTACAGAGTGGTATTCAAAGTACAGTAAAAGAACCTTATGATACGGCAAAATTTAAAAATGATAATACGTAATAAAAAAACAAATACATCTGGGAAAGAACTACAACCTCACATAAAACTAGATTGTGTGCTGTGCACCACTAGGAAACCCACTGCCTCCAAGCCGTTTTACAACCCCCTTAAACTGTACCAGGCAAGGATAATGGCTTAAGAACTACCACTGCAAAAAAGGAAAAAAAGGAACACAGATGACACTTTTGTAGTGTTAACTATACAAAAAGAAAAGGAGAAAAAAAAACTGTACAGCTTAAAAACATATCATATACACAGCCTTACTTTTTTTTTGTTTAGTTTTTGTTTCTAATCTTTTTTTAAGTGAAGTGTGTACAGGGGGGTTAAATGCTTTATTAACAAGAAATCTAAGCTCTACGAGTAACTGATTTATTCATCATCCTCATCCTCCTCCTCCTCGTCATCATCCTCCTCGTCATCATCTTCATCGTCGTCATCATCATCATCCTCTTCCTTCTTCTTCTTGGCCTTCTCCACCTTAGCCATGGCCTTCTTGGGGCCAGAATCAATTTTGCCCTTTGCACGGTACGCAGCGATGTCCTTCAAAAGATCAAGAGAATGTCAAGACTTTTACAATGGCTTAAAACTCAAGACCACCATTTATTCCCAGTTCACACATTACATGTTACAGGGGAACTAACCAATCGGAATCGCTAGGAGTTTAGATAGCCGATTGATTTTGCAACCCACATACACCACGTCACAAAGACAATAATGTCCAGACCCCTGCAACACCACAGCCTGCTCCAACAACCTCTAATAGGTAATGGCTTGTACTACACCCTATACCCTCCTAACCTAACATCACAGTTCAATTAGCATCTCCTACTTCACTTTACCTTTTCATACTTCTCCTTCAGCTTGGCAGCCTTTTTCTCGTATGGCTGTTTGTCTTCAGCAGAGGTGCCATTCCACATCTCCCCCAGTTTTTTGGCAACATCCCCAATGGACAGCCCAGGCGTTTCTCCTTTGACCTTCGGGCGGAAGTCAGCACAGAAGATGAAGAACGCCGATCTGAAAGAAACGTATGCAAATTTAAGCATGTCATTGCAGATTCTACAAATGCCATGTCATCGATCAGTCACATTTCTTTGATGGTGTTTTTATGTAACCTTTGCTAAAATGAACTGTAGTACTTACGGGGGTCTTTTGGGAGCATTGGGGTCCTTAAACCGCTTCTTCTTCTCACCCTTGGGTGGGATATAGTTTTTCATCTCCCTCTCATAACGAACCTTGTCCAGTTTTGCCAAATCTTCAAATTTGCCCTTTTCTTTGGCAGACATGGTCTACAATACAAATTTGTAGATATCAATAAATATAACAATGACATACCCACATCGCAAAAAGACTTTACTAACATCATGGTCTGACTGCCTGCTACAATAACAGTAAACACAATTATTGAGATGACATCCAAATGAAAACGCAGTACATTATAGTATTATGTCAATGATTTCCTACCTTCCATCGCTCAGAACACTTCTTGGAGAACTCGGAGAAGTTGACCGAAGCCTCAGGGTGTTTCTTCTTATGCTCCTCCCGGCAAGTCTGCACGAAGTAGGCATATGAGGACATTTTGCCTCTTGGCTTCGCTGGATCTTTACCCATCTTGTTACAGATATCTGCAAAACAAAAGTGTACCTTATGAGATTTACACGTCATTCCAACAACATCTTATGGTATTATGATTCTGCCTCCATTTTTAAGTTCAGTCTGTCCCACCAACCCTACCATAGGTGCACGACGTACGTAAGAAAATTATTCAAGAGCGTAATGAACGGCCGCTCATATAGCTAATTCCAAAGCTTGATCCTTTGAGACTTTTCCGTTCCCCGTCTTGGCTTCGGTACAGAAAAACTAACCACGGTAAACGCAGCTCCCGAAACACGTCCGGTTCTGAAGTTTCTGGTAAACAATAAGTAAAAAAGGCTCTCATTTTCGTGTGACAAAATATCGATGCGCCCGAAGTCACGTTGAGTATTTAAGATTACCCCTCCGCCGTGTACAAGTGAGAGAATACTGGCCTCATCCAACAAACAGTATTTGATAAAATCAAGATGTTTTCAACATTTAAATAAAACGATCACATCCTCGTTTTAGCTTTCTTGTTTACAGGATGTAGCCAAGCTGCTAACCGAGCTAGTATGCTAGCTAGCTAACGAACTAGCGATATTAAGGTTGGAAACTCAAAAATACTTAGTTTATATTTTCGAAGTTTGCCTGGTTAACCAGTGTCTTATAGAAACAGGCACCTCGATGTTTTCTAAGCTTACAAAACACAAAAGCTAGAACAAAACAAAATTTTAAAAAGGAAAAAAAACCCGCATTCCTAGACTATTTTAAAGATTTTCACCTTTAAACAGTCGATTGTGTTATAAATTCATTGTTATTATGATGGGGAAAACGTATTAAAACTATGATAATCCAAATGTGCCAAAAATGACAAAAAAACACGTAAATCCTCCCCCTTTATTATTCTAATCACGATTCCACAAAACGTATAAAAATCAACCAACATTAGCCATTTCGATCATATTCCCCATTAAATTACAGCTATTCGACGGTGCATAGCTGTAAAGCTAGCTAGATAGTAATGGCGCATAGGCTCTTGTTGAGGAAAAGGAGGTCAACAACGACAGCAATATTTCTTCTTCCATTTTGTGAGAAAGCCTTCTTCATGAAAGAAAGTCCCCTTCAAATGTCTCCACCCGCCTTCCTGTTCGATTTTTTATTCCACAAATATGTTACGAAAGCCAGTCTTCCTGACTATTTTTTACTTCGAGGATCTCAATACACTAGCCCCGGTGTATAGTAATACACTGGGTCTGTACTATGTCTATGTGCGGGTTGTATTGAGTTAGTTTCCTATGAGCTCGGAATGGCCGCTTGTCTTCATCTACTAACACAGAGAATATGGCTCCTTCTCTTTGTGTCAATGCACAGCCATTACACTGCATGCAATAGAGGGCAGACCGACCGAGATACCCACCTCTTTTTATTCTACGATTTCAATCCTTTAACATTTTCAGAAAAATATAAAAAAACTATCATTTTAAAGAGCGAAGATGGAATTTTCTTTTTCTAGTTCCAAATATCAATCTTTGCGACCCATTTTGGGACAAAACACGGTTTAAAAAAGTTGAACCGAACTGCGCCCGGATCGCAGGCTCCCCTACTGGCTCAGCCTTGTTTCCTATGCAAGTACAGTCAGCCATTACAGTAAAGCGCAGATCCTGAGGTAATTTTTCTCCTAATCTCCAAATCGTCCAAAACAGCATGTTGCTATATATTTTTTTCAAAATGTACTCAGATGATATTTTTCTCTTAAAAATTGTTCATCTTGCTAGACATTTCTCGCACTCCCCTGTCTTCACATGACAGGCTTCTCGGTCTTGGAATACACTGCAATGGCTAGCTAGCGAGCTATGCCACGGACCTTGTTTGTACGCAATCTTGCCGTCCGCTTAACATAAGCTTTTTTAAAACGAATAACCAAGCTATCAGTTAAACTGAAGCCGTGTAAATAAGTGGTCTATGATAAAACAAATTATTTGCATTGGGAGAAAATAAGGTTTACTGAGGAAAATGTGATGGAGGCATTTTTATTTTCTATTTTCACAATGAGCCGCTAGCTAATGCCTGCTAACGTTTGCTAGCTAGTTAATAAAATGTTGTTTTGACGTTTCCATCCGTTAAAAAATCTCGCCAATATCTCCATTTTTATATCAAAACATTATCTATATTTTCGTATTAATATGATATCTTTTTTCCTCGTTTCATTTACTTACCCATACTTTCAAATTTCTGTCTGTAATACTTACCAAGGGCTGTCGCTGTATCTCAATACACTGCAATGGCTGTATGTGGGAGCAATAGCAATACGCAGTCTCCTCACTAGGTCCTCGGTTCTGTAACATTACTCTCGGTGGGGCTCACATCCCATTGGCTACCGCCAACTCTCCAGCTTATCTGATTCGACGCTGCCTTTCCATTGTCCTAATCAGAGACACGATTTTATTGGTTCTCTTTTGAGAAACGTCACCAAAGTTTTAAATGGCGCGTTTATACGAAAAATGTTTCAGACTTCGGCTTCAGGCGGGCTGCTGCTAGATAGTGTACTGTGTTTGCTATAGTACTGAGTTCTGTGTATTGCACACATGGTATTAAATGAATGAGCGAATGTGTAGCGTTGTAGCGAACAAGAAAACCTTATCCGAATGATGTTCCAAAGAATGTGGGCGATTTACAGCAACTTCAAATACCACCATAGCATGTTCACCATGATCAACGTTATCTTTATTTGCAAATAATTATATTTTTTTAATTTGAGTTGAGATTAATGTTTTATGCTCATTTCGTCGAGGGAAATGTACGTAGTTGCTTGGTATAGTAATATAAGAACTATAGACGAGTAACTGAGATTATTAAACATGAAGTATTGATCCTTATAGATAACCTGTCTACCTTCAATTGTTTACATTGGAAATGCATTAGTGACAGCTTTGCTGTAGTTGACTCAGTAAGAATGGCCAAAACAGATGGACCAGGCTCCCCCGGCAAAACTATGGATAGTCTGGCTAATTGATAGTAGGAATAGAAAGAAATGGCTGATCCGACATTGTTTGATTATGGCTACCAGTAGGCAGCATTCATAGCACATAAACTGCATAGAGCCACCAGAATTAGTTCCGAAATTGCTTTCATCAGCGCTCCTTTACCTGTTTAGTATGGTCTAGAGACAAACTAAATAGTATTTTAATAATATACACTTATTTTCAGGTTCTTTTTCATTTTTGCCTTACACACATGGAGATGCATCTTGTATTCATATGCAGTCTACAGTACATCTGACATGGAACCAATTACTATCGTTAGGACCATTTCAGTATTACTTTTATTCACATGTCCAGTTTTTGTCATCAATTTTATAAGTAGCCAAATGCCTTAAGGAACGATCACATACACTACCGAGTTTCTACTTGTTGCTTCTGTTATATTTGAGTGACCTATCGCTATACGGTCGACTATTCTCTTCTTAACAAAAATGTAGCCAATTGGTAAATGCATATACAGGACTATTAAAAGACCCATAGTGTGCCTTGGTGTCAAAAACACTTAAAATGACGATAGTGTGCATCTTCTCTCGTATTTGCCTTAATATGACAGAGAATAGGCTAGCCTATATGACGTCTACATTCAGAGTAGCCGGTAATCCGTACAGGTGCTTACGCTCCCAACGGATAAAAGCGGAACTTCCGTGACAAAAAATCATATAGCCTAGTTGTCAAAATACAGGCATTGAATTAAAGTTGTTTCTACTACCACTCACAGCCCCACACAGTAACCTATGTGATGGCTGTAACACGATGAAAAGCACATAATAGCCACAATAATAGCAGGTGCAATTATGTTACAGGCACCTGAAGGTAATATTTTTTAAAGAAACACAACGTGGAATAATAGAATTATCGTCGCGGTTTAACTATACAAACCACACGATGAATATCGTGCCGCTTTATTAACTCCACTGATAAAGGTTGTAAACCGGCGATTTCGCCATTTTTGAAAACGGATTAATTGAACAATTTTTCTGCTGGAAATGGAATACTTTCATCTTAATAGCGTTGCATAAAGCGAAATCAGCACTGGCAACAAATATTCAGTTTTGTTCTGAAACACGAGTTTCACATTATTCAAATTCTTGCAACACTTAATATTTTACAGATCCTCCTCTGACATGGATTTTATGTCTGTATTATATATTTATATTTAAATGTAAATATTTAAATGTATGTGTGTGTGTGTGTGTGTGTGGGGGTCCTCAAGGTTCTTCTGGTCTTTTGGCTTTCTTTGTGAACTTTTTTCACAAAATTGTTCAACCAAAAACTACAAATGAATCAATCACAGTGAGGTCTTTTGATTGAGATTGAGACGGTAAGCTGAAGTTTTTTTTTTTGAGCACAGTTAACCATTGCTTTGCAGTTTTGGATTAATGCTTTTAATTGTTGTCATGCTGGAATTGACTGAACATGAGCTTCTTGGCAAGATGTCCTGGTAGATGTTGAGGTCCACAACTTCCTTTAACATGGACTGCAGAACCCACATGGAAAACAAGGCCAAAAAAATCTACATTTTCCCCGTATCTGACCATATAAGGCTGGATTATGGACCGGGCCAGTGGGGCCAGTGCCCTGGGGCCTCGGACTGCCAGGGGGCCTCCAAGCCTCAGGCCGCACGCGGTGTGTGGCCCAAGACTTCCAAAGGAAGTTGAACGCCAGGGCCTTCAGTGCCCACACTGCAAGCTGACCACTAGGCCCCTGGGTGCTTATAGCATGAGCTAACCACTAGAGCCCCCCAGACCCCTCAGTGCTTACAATGTGAGGGCCCCCAGACTCCGGGGTGTTTAAAACGTGAGCTGACCACTACTGCCCCCCAGACCCCTCGGCGCTTACAATGTGAGAGCCCCCAGACCCCTTGGCTTTTAAAACATAAGCTGACCACTAGTGCCCCTGGGCCCCTCAACGCTTACAGTGTGAGAGTCCCCAGGCCCCTTGGTGTTTAAAGAGTGAGCTGACCACTAGGGCCCCTAGGCCTCTGGGGCTTAAAGTGTGATCTGACCACTAGGGCCCCCGGGCCCCTCGGCACCTACAGTGTGAGGATCCCTAGGCCCCTCCACGCTTAAAGCATAAGCTGACCACTAGGGCCCCCGGGCCCCGCAGCGCTTACAATGTGAGGCCCTTCAGTGCTTAAAGCATGAGCTGACCAGTAGGGCCCCTGGGCCCCTGGATGCTTACAGCGTGAGTTGACCACTAGGGCCTCCAGGCCCCTCAGTGCATATATCGAGCGTAACACCTGTGCCCCTTGGTACATACAGCGCATGCTTTAAACGAGAGCCTCTCAGAGAGTACAGTGTTTCTGTACAACTGAGCCACTGGTTGGCACGCTACAATATGCTGTGACATGATACAGACAGCTAGATTTTGACGATGTAGTGGATGATTTTGCGAGGAGGAAGGCAAGAAAGACACCAATATAGGAAGGGGGGACTCCAAAAGACATGTGCCCAGGGGCCTGGCCCTGATGACATATGATTCCAATTGTCATTCAAATGTACTTCGTCAGACTCAAGGTGCCTTGTTTTGTGTTTTGCCCTCAGAAGATGCTTCTTCTATGCAACCCATGACTGCTACATTCATACATGTGAGTTGAAATGGTATTTTTCACACTTTGTACCCTGAAGATTCTGTCTGATGTCTTCATCTGTTCTCTTCAGTTCGTGTTTCTTCCTGAGCCACTTGACATAGTGGCAAGATGCACTAGCATCCTCTTCCTGGCAGGGCTGCCCTATACCAATGGCCTTCAGTCAATTTATTGACAATGGACACTACAGTGGAAAGTATTACGTTCAGCTTTTGTGGACATCAGTTTTTTTTGTTTTGTTTGCAGTCTTCAGAGACAATTATATACTTGAAAATGTTTACTACTGTTTTATGTCCTTATAAAAACATAACAGTAATAATAATAATAATAATATTGTATTAAAACGCAAATATTAGGGACCCAGCCAAGAAGCCAAAATTTAAAACTGACAGCTTGTTTTCACGACTGTTTCCGTAAAAATGCTCTGATTCAAAAAATATTTATCGTTTAGCCTACATGATGCAATTAAGCGATTAATAATATCAATAACATTGATTAATAGGTTTTATATATGTTTAATAAAATTTATTATTAAGTGTATAGTAGAATGTTTTTATTTTTAAAGAAATTTAATAACCCATCTGCTTTTTGGCAGAATTTCTATTTGTATCCTGCGCAGACAATACGTTTGTGATAACTGATGTACCGCAATCTAGCATTGTCACAAACCATTCTTCTCGCTCTCCGTCTACGTTTTTTGTATGGGGAAGATAATCTGTGCTGCACAACCGGAAATATAACGTTCGGTGTACGCAAAGGCACATGTAGGGGTAGCGGCTAGTGCAGAAGTGCATTCAATGGGCAAGTTTCAAATGGATTTTCTGTGAGCTGTTCTACTTCTTTGTATCATAAACTCGATGGAGAGGTATGCTCTTTTAGTTTTATTTTTGAGCTACGTTTATATAGTAAGCTACTAGCTGTCTAACGAAAGTTGTACTAATAGCAATCCTCACGCTCCCTATCTTTAGCAAACTAGATAGCTAACCAACGTTAGCCAAGTAACCGTAAACGGGTCCTTCGCCAGCTCGATCTACGATTGTAGGTTCTTTTAATGCATGAAGCTAGCGAGTTTAACAGTGCTTCTCCAGTAAATAGCGTGCAGTGTATATTTGTTTCATGTTATGTAGTCTAACCCACCTCAAATAACTGATATTTAGCTGACGTTGAGTAAGTGTTTGACATTTTGAACACGATGGTTAGCTAGCTGGTTGCTGCTGTTTTTACAGTGTTTATTTATAGCTAGGTAGTTAGTAATTATTAAGGGAAATTGATCGCTACTGTTACAATGAAGATAATAGTTTGCCTAGCACATTGAACAGTGTGCTGTATGTTAAATTACTGTGTTACATACTCGTAACGTTAAAATACGATACTTAAAAATGTTGTCCATCTGATTTTGCAAACTTGGCTATCTCTCTCTACATAGCTAACTGTTCTCTATGTGTACCGCACTTCTTCAGTTGTGTAGTAATCCGGTTTTAATTGCTTTACTTGTTTTATCCTGTAGCACGTGTGAAGGTGAGCCTGGCTCCAGTGACAGGGGGAATGTGTAGCGCATGGCTGCGGACAACATTGGACCCAAGAGATTCGCTAATGAGCGGCGAAGACACTGATTCAGGGGTACCTACCCCACTGGCGGGGTATTTGGGAAAAGTCAGTTGAGCTCAGTTCTCTCTCTCTTGTCACTTGTGCAAAGCTAATTCGAGAACTACAAAATAATGATAATTGGATCTCAATTTTAAAACTCTTCTTTATTAGTCTGCTTGCAAAGAAGACACAATTTAAACATTACAACCTAAACCGGAAATCAATTATTCAAAAAGGCGAAAGATTGTACAGTGTTACCGGGTGTTGCTGTGTGAGTACATGTGTGGCAGGCTGTTGTATTGGAATACACGAAGGGCAAGTGTGAAAGGCACCTACTCGTTTACGTTCCAAACGTGAAGTGTTTTGTTGGATTATATTAACACACACTCCAAGGGCAATCTATTTTCATGGGTGTATATGTCAAATATGTTTTTACAGTTATTAAAAGTAACCAGAGCAACTAAAACTAGGTTCAAGTGTATTACCAGCTCATGTCTTACTCATTCATTACTATTATTATTACAAATTTTAATAAGTATTACTCATTAAAATTTGTATGTTTAATTATCAGCAAGGTGAAGTTACAGTCATTTCAGACCATGGTCAATTAAGTTCAGATTACATCAATTAAAATGCACATTAAATATTTAAGATTTTAATTTCTGTCAGTGAAAGGTGCCGTGTGTCTTGTTGGGCTGTCACTCCTGTATGAAATTGCTGATACTCTGACATGGCTCCTCTAACAATTGAGGTGTTGAAACTCAAGTGTTGAGATTGTCTGTGCGATTATTTCCTGGGTGGCAGTCTTTCCTGTGGGCCTCTTGCTTGTTCTTGTTAATGCTGTTAATGCAGTGTCCAGTTCTATTTTCCTAGACTGCAGAAAGGGCTTCCCTGGTGGAGAACTGCCCTTGTTGTGCTGCCAATGGCCAGATTTATACCCTTCGTTCATATCGCATCAACTTCCAGGAGTCGATCACACTCTGCACAAACCCACAGGTGAGTGACAGCACTCATCAGTAACGAGATCTTTTGCATGCCTTGTTCTCCTTGGGTACTTTGGGATGGCCCAGAGTTCCAGGTTCCACATTATCATAGCTATCAGATGAATTATTTTGTTCTCTAGTGTCAAACCAAGAAATGGAAATGACTTTCATAACAATTCTGTGACACATCATGTATTATCATTTGAAAAGCAAGTCTTAAAAGTGTAGCAGTTTTCTTAATGTGTTTTTTGTGATGTGATTTTTAAAATTACAAACCATTTATGTCTCCATAAATGGTTTGTTAAAATTCCTTCAGCCCCACTATTTAGTATCCTTTTCAGAACACCATATAGAACACCTCTCCTTATTGGTAATGTAGTAGCCATATCTCAAGGTATTTTACCCAATTTTCTGCTCTAGGAACACAGTAATTTTCCACACTGCATATAGTCTTCTTGGTGAGTTAAGGCTATAGTAGAGCCAGCTGTAAAAAATATGCAATGTGACAGACATGGTAAAGGGAAAAGATTAGGTACTTCTTAGACCAAAACTAGGTAGGTAGTAAGCCCAGTCTTCCTGCGGTAGAATCTGAATTGCATTGTCATATGTAGCTTGTGGTTGGACAGTCTTAGATTTTGCAGAGCTCACCAACACGAGATATCAATAGTATCGATAATAATATAAACATTAGGAACACAAAAAAGCATCCACCAGAGTCGCTAGTGACCCTGCAACTTTAACCCACCAAAGAGACAATCTACCTGCATTTGTGTGGTGACAGGTGTTAATTTTGGACCCAGTGTCTGTGTCTGCCCCTTTTTATCTGTAATTTTGGAACTTAATATTTCATTAGAAACTCATTTCAAGAATGAAATTGTATGATCTCTAAGATGTGTCCGCAGCAGTCTATGTGCTCTGAATTTCAGCTTGTTTTGTCTATATAATGCTGATGATGATTTTTATTCTGTTTTCAGTGCCTGTTTCCCCTGTTGAACGAACCCTTGGAAGAAATTTTCAACAGTATTACCACAGGAGAGAGTAAAGCTGATGGGAAGGAGAAAAGCCCCTGTAGCCCTTGTGAAGGACACCCTGTTCCTGTCCTCAAGTACCAGAAGACAGAAGATGTTGAGTGTGCCAATAGCCTGGTGTGCAGACCTTCTAGTGTGGATCAGAGCCACAATGGTTTGTCACAGCAGGCTTTGTCACTCAGGGACAATGATGACTGTCAAGAATCAGACTCTCCCAGTCTCCACGATAATGTGGAGCACATTGGCTCCACAAAACATCCGGATGAAGCAGGTTCAGAGACCAGAGAGCGGAGTTTTCCAAACATTGAAGAGAGGCCTGTGGTGGAGCAGGAAGCTGGGCCCTCGGTGGAGCAGGAAACGGGACTTATGGTGGAGCAGGAAGCAGAGCCTTCAGTTGAGCGGGTAGTGAGGCTGAAGGTGGAGCAGCAAGCAGAGTCCTCTGCTGAGCAGGATGCGAGGCTAATAGTGGCCCAAGAAGAGGAGCCTTCAGTCGGGCAGGAAGTGAGGCAGAAGCTCAAGCAGGAAGCGGAGTCCTCTGCTGAGCAGGATGTGAGGCTAATAGTGGAGCAGGAAGAGGGGCCTTCAGTCGAGCAGAAGGTAGAGCAGGAAGAGGGGCCTTCAGTCGAGCAGGAAGTGAGGCTGAAGGTGGAGCAGGAAGTGGAGTCCTCTGCCAAGCAGGAAGTGAGGCTTGAAGTACAGCAGGAATCGGAGCCCACAGCTGTGCAGGAAGTGAGGCTGCTAGTGGAGCAGGGAGAGGAGCCTTCAGTCGAGCAGAAGGTGGAGCAGGAAGAGGAGCCTTCAGTCGAGCAGGAAGTGAGGCTGAAGGTGGAGCAGGAAGTGGAGTCCTCTGCCGAGCAGGAAGTGAGGCTTGAAGTACAGCAGGAATCGGAGCCCACAGCTGTGCAGGAAGTGAGGCTAATAGTGGAGCAGAGAGAGGAGCCTTCAGTCAAGCAGAAGGTGGAGCAGGAAGAGGGGCCTTCAGTCGAGCAGGACGTGAGGCTGAAGGTGGAGCGGGAAGTGCAGTCCTCTGCCGAGCAGGAAGTGAGGCTTGAAGTACAGCAGGAATCGGAGCCCACAGCTGTGCAGGAAGTGAGGCTAATAGTGGAGCAGGGAGAGGAGCCTTCAGTCGAGCAGAAGGTGGAGCAGGGAGAGGAGCCTTCAGTCGAGCAGAAGGTGGAGCAGGAAGAGGAGCCTTCAGTCGAGCAGGAAGTGAGGCTGAAGGTGGAGCAGGAAGCGGAGTCGTCTGCCGAGCAGGAAGTGAGGCTAATAGTGGAGCAGGGAGAGGAACCTTCAGTCGAGCAAGAAGTGAGGCAGAAGGTGGAGCAGGAACCTGAGTCCTCAGCTGAACAGGAAGTGAGGATGTTGGTGGAGCATCAAGGTGGACCTGTAGAACTGGTTGCTGCTCCATCCCATCTTTTCTGGAGGAATGAGCATAGTCTTTGCTGGCTGGACACCTTGCTAGTGGCACTGGTGCATTGCCGAACTCTGATGGAGCATGCTGCTAGTCTACCTGAGAACAGTTCACCTGTGCGGAAGCTGTGTGACAGATACAACAAAGCTTGTGATGTCATGAAGACAAATGAACAAATCAATGTTGAAGGTTCATTCTGAAACTCAGTTTCTACCTATTTATTAGTAGTCATTTTAATCAAATGAGTGTATTTGGTGCTTTTTAGTACTTGTTTTAAAGTGAGAATCTCGTTTTTATTTATAGATGGGATGGTCAAGGTTCCATCAGATATCCTTCACCAGGCAGAGAGAGAAATGGAGGATCTCCGAATGTCTTCCTTTAAGCTCCTCGAACCCAAACTGCACTGCAAACTTGGTAAATTAATCTCATTCTTGATTTTAAATTGTGTATAGAACAGACATGCAGTTGCATCATCTGTGTCTTGTTGGAAAAATGTAGAAAATGAAAGCATGATTGATGAACAAACTTATTGCTGTGTCACAGTGAGCCTCGTGGTAAAATGGGCTAAAGTGATAGATTTGATGCTGGAAAAGAGCTGCAGAGTGAGGGTTTCCATGAAACTTTTTTTTTCTATTCAGTGAAGCAGTGAGAGGGACTTGATTATGTATTTATTGTCCCACAAGTCAGAAGGCTGTTATTTGCATCTTGTGGTTCTCTGTACTTTTTTCCCCAAACCTATTACACAATACATGCCACAGTGCCTAAGTATTTATGCTGAGATTTGTATGTAGAAGTATATAAATGTATAAATATTTGTATGCATAGTGGGCTTTGGTTTCATCGTATTACAGACAGTGTGGAATACAATGTGTTCATGTTTTGCTAAGATCTCATTCAGCTGAACATCTCCTTTACCATGGTATGGGGCCTGGTTTACTTGTGAGCATGTGCTTTAGACGCTGTTGTGTTGTGCACCTGCAGGACAGAGGGAGACCCCCGTCTTTGCCCTGCCCCTCTTCCTTCGGCTGGACCCTCGTGCTGAAGACCTGTTCCAGCACGCTTTCCATTGGGACTTTGAGTGTGCAGCATGTGGCCACACCTTCAACAACAGGTAGGACTGATCGCATTTAGAGGTGCACAACTTGTGAAAGAATCTACACCTCTCCATATAGAGGCTTGAGTTTAATCCACTGTTATGCAGTCTGTTACTTTTGGAAGAGCTTTGAACAGCTTTGGAACTAAAGAAGCTGTACTGTGGGTTTGCCGTACTGAATACTCAGTCTTTACCTCAATATGTTATTAGTTCTAGTTTGTCTTCTTTAATAAACATTATAGCAACGTTTTTAATTCCCCCTACTGGGAGCTGAGTGCATTAAGGATTTAGGCATGGGTTAAAACGAGCAAAACCTTGTGTTTTTTCTTTTCTTGGCACCAGTCAAAATATAATTTCACATCCTTTCTGGAAGTCTGCCCAGCAGACTGCCTGGAGGGCATCGCGGACGGGAGAGAAGGAATATGTTTAGCAAATGAAATATTCAAGGTTCCCGTTCACACGCGGCCCCTGCCCCTCCCCCCTCCTTACAGGTGTGAGAAGACTTTAACCACCTTTACTGAAGTCGTGCCTGACTGGCACCCGCTTCATGCAGTCCATCGAGCGCAGTGCAGCCGATGTCATCACAAACAGCAGAGACGGAAGATGCTTCTCCAGAGGTGAGGGGATCGCCTGGGTGATCTCGCCCTGCTACTGTGGATTGTTTGTTGATTTCTGTTTTGGAATGACAGTTTTCTCCAGGCTAACGTGTGAACCCAGTAGCACTGTGCACTGTAGAGCTACCACACTTTATGGCACCCACCCCTCAGAAAATGGAGGGCACCCTAGAGTTTGTGCAGTGTACTTAAGGGACCACTTAAAGCATGCGTATGTTGTTCTACTTCTGCATGTCTGTAACTGAAAGATGGATACGTTATGTGCTGGTATTGCACAGTAATGCTTACTCGCATGCCTTTTGGTGGAACATTAGCTGGCAGCATCCACTGTGCAGTTACTGCTGTTATGTAAAAATTTGCTGTGCATGATGACTGCAGTTCCATTGACTGAATCAAGTGTGCTGCATTGTGATTATTATTTACAACATCAGGTTAAGTATTGATTAAGTATTTTTATTTAGCTTCTCTTTGCTGTGAGATATTTGGAGGAATTTGAATTTAAAATGTGGAGGAAATGCATGCATGTAATCATGTGTTATGTAATTCATCTTCTTTTGCAGAGTATCCCCTGTATTTGCACTTCACTTTGTGGAAGGACTACCTCAGAATGATGTTACAGTTTACTCGTTTGACTTCCAAGGCAACCATCATGTTGTCAGCACTGTAATCCAGTACGATAAACACTTGAAGCACTTTGTCACATGGGTTCGAGATGCCAGTGGTAAGCGCTGATTCCTCCTCTAAGCCTCCAGTACAATGGTGTTTGATTTTGTTTAGAAATGTAGTTATTTTGATGTACTTATAACTTATAACTTATAACACTGTATTTAAAACAGTGCTTCGAAGTGTTCTACAGGTGTGAGAAGAAGGTAAAAAATGTGTAAGGGTTGATTACTTTCTTACTTAAATTTTCCTTTAACAGGGTCATGGCTTGAATTTGATGATTTGAAATACCCACGATGCATTGCTCACAAACGCCTGCCTGTCCCTGCGGATCAGATTCACGTCGTTTTCTGGGAGGTCCAGGCAACAAGAGATGAGATGCAACCTGGAGGCCACGTGCTTAATGAAGCTCCAGAGGAGAGGGACGCCACCAATGCAGGCACCCACCAACACGACCTCTCGCTCCCCTTTCCGCAGGATGACACGTACATCCTAAATGCATTGACAGAGGAGGACGTGAATGGGGGCACCGGCGTGGCGTCTGCCACTAACCTAGATGCCTCCATTGGCACCACCACACTTTTAGATGCCTTTGAGGGCCTGTCGCACAGCGACATCATCAAGCTCACGCTTGTGGAGGTGAAGGTGGACGGAGAAGGCAGGCCACTAGACAGCTGCGGGAACGTAGCGGTAAGTCAGCCTGTGAGTGCTGACACTGGGTTGTCTGCTGCTGTGGAAGCTAGCTCTGTTCAGTGCGCTGCTGCTGACAGCAGCGCTCAAAGCCCCCCAGAATGCGTAAAGGAGCAAAGAACAGGTAGGCCTGGCCTGACAGGAAAACGGAAGGCACCATCCGATGAGGAGATTGTTATGCCGTCCGTCATCATGCCCCCTGCTGCTGTTCTGCCTCCTGTGGACACAGCTGTCCCTCCTTCCTCTGGGACTGCACCTGTACCTGGGGTCCATGGCTGTAGTGCTGTGTCCAATGCTCGCTGGTCCAGTCTCCTCAGCAGACATCCCTCCCTCCAGTCCACCCCCACTCCCCCGAAGCGCGTCGCCACTGCCCCGTCGCAGAGACGGGTGCTGAAACTGGCTGACGAAAAGGGTCTCCCTGCCAAAGCAGCAGAAATGTTTGGGGGTTTCAGACCCAGAGGGCCTGTAATACAAACAGACTGGTCATCCAAGGGGAACCAACAGCATCATCCCACTGATTCAAGGACACAAAACGCAGTCTTCAAGCAGCCATTGGTAGAAGCCCGAAGCCCACAACCCTCAGCACTTCACTCACAAAAATCCTTGAGTAGGGTGGGAGGCCCATTAGGAGCTACTGTGACTGCTAAAAGCCAGACTGCAGTCCATCTCGACAGCACCAGTGCCCTGCGTCACAAACTCTTGAAAAAGCTCAAAGCGAAAAAGAGAAAACTTGCTGCCCTGGATCAGCTGCTGGGGAAGGGGAAAGTGGAAGCTCTGCAGAGACCCGACAGCACAGAAATTACCTCCCCCGACACAGTCAGCTCCAGCACCTCCATGTGCAGCAGTCCTAGCTATGACCAGTTCTTCACAGACCTCCTGTCTCCCTCCACAACTGCAAGCAACCTGTCCCCAGACAGCACTGGCCTGTTGATGCTGGCTACTGGACAGGAGGGCGCAGAGGCAGTGGGTGACACCATTCCAGCTGCACAGCCAGAGGGAATCAGCTCTGTGGTTTCTCAGCCCACAGGAAATGGCCTTGGTTCAATAAAGGATGACTTCCTGGAAGAATTCATGTCCAGCACGGAGCTTCAGCCATGTGTCACTGAAAATGCTGATTTTAATGTATTTGACATGTTCTTTTAATTATGAATTTTGTTGCTTTAGTCAACAAAGCGTCAAGTTCACTTTGTGCACTACGTGAAAGCTAAAATGAAACAGCTAGTTCTTGAGTTTGTTTTTTTGTTTTTTGTTTGATCATTTTTCCATGCAAGTTTATACACTTTTGTAATGAAGAGGCTGACAATATTTCAGCTATTTTGTATAAAATGAACTATTGGGTAACTATAATAAATTCAAGAATTTTGTATGATTAGTCTGTTGTATGGTTTGTACAGTTGCTTTTGGCTTTGAGGATTGTTTATGTGAAAAGGCTCGGCATTATCTCGGCAAGTGATTATATTGACAAGAGACCCTACTGGACATGGACATCTAAATTGTCCTTGAGGAACTAAATGGTTAGGATTTATAAAGGCTCACCCAGAAATTTCCCCAGCCAAGTGTATTTGGTTGAGGAATTTTAGAGGATGTGGAAGGATTTGCAGACAGGAGGGCTTTACACTTCTGTCAGAGTTAAAATGGGTAAAACCTAGGGTGCATGAAGCATAACCTTACCACAACTTTCCTAATTCATGACACAATTATGCATTGGTTCGGAAAGCAAGGCATTAGTACACTTCTTGAGAGGAAAATAAAGTGCAAGTAAATGAGTGTACTGCATTTTTTGCAAAACACAAACGGGAACTTGCAATGTTAAGGATTTGTCTCACCAGCTTGAGATACATGAACAGTGTAGTTTAAAAAAACTCCACCCCTTTAAAACTTACAGAAGCTGATTATTGGCAGGAAGGTGTTACATGTAGTAGCAGCTCTTTTAACATAAAGCTATTTTTGGTGAATCTAAGACAACATAAATTGGATATGGCATGTAAGCATGAGATGCAAATGAAGTTAACTTCTGTAAGTACTGCCAGTGTTCTTGAGTATGAAGCACAGGGTCTGAAATTCCCCGCCAGTGCATCTATTGTCTCCCTCAGTTGAAAAACGAAAGCCCACCTGAGACAGACTGATGACAAAGGCAAGTGTAAATAAGTCTGGAGCAGCCTCAAATGGTACTCATCTGTACATGTACTGAGAAGCCTCTTTTGTTGGATCCAGATATACATACCTTTTCAATAAGGTACAATTATTCTCGAACAGTAGGACTAAAGCCACTGATGGCACCTGTCTCCTATTGCTTACGCAATCTGCTTTATACCACTAGCCTATTTAACTATGCAGATGCCTTTGTGTTTTCCATTATCAGATAGAGAGTTGAACCTTGCTAATCAAATTACCGAACGTGAATTAATCCTTAGCTTTCATTGCTGGGGTATTGCTGAAGGGGTTCAGCGCGACCATCAAAAAACTGACAGGAGAATAAATCCTGATGCTTTTGGAATGTATTTAGGAACTCCTGCTTTCGAGAGGGCTGGAGTGACAAAATTATTTGTCCGTCTTTTCATTATAACGGGTGAAGTAGCTATTGCCATTTTCGCATCTACATATGTGTAACTAGGCTTGAGATAAATAGATAAAAATGGAAGACAAATATATCCAGATATAAATTAGGGAGTACCTTTTAACATCCAAACGGTGTCAAAGTGCATTGGCAACTTGCCTTTGTAGCTGGATGGCGAATCGGAACAATTGACAGCTTGCTAACAGTTTTGTCTGTCGAGTGAAGATACCGTGATGTTATATATGAACGTTTTTAAGAAACCAAATGGGAACGGGGTTTGTCCTATCGGGATAAAATTGTGTAACAACTACTGTAATCACTGGTCAATATGTTAAAATGTATTTAATTTCAAAGAACATATTCACGGTTTTCCTACTTGACAGTCTTTGGTCACGTCTATCATTCAGACTCTCCCCACATATGTCGAGAATGGCTGTTCTGGAGTCCCGCGTCTGAGCTAACAAGCTAAATAAGCTCCTGAGGATCAGTGGTGTGAGCTAACAACTGAGATTTTTCGTGTCGCGGCAATTGCGTAGTACCGCCGCCCATCGATTAATTAAAGCGCTATTCAAAGTAACGGTGGGTTGTGTACTTGTTTAGCATTCTAGCTCATAAACCAGGGTGTTTTCATTCTATTAAAGACTTCAAGATAATGCACTTAGAGGGAATCGAAGTAACCGTAGTCGGTAGAGCTCAGCTAACTTCTTGCACCAGCCTTATACCTAACCTGCTATCTAACTAGTAGCGAAATTATGTATGTAGAAAGCGGTTTTTGATTCCACAAACAGACCAGCTACCTAAAGTAGTTGACAGACGTTAGGAAATGCATGATAAGCAAGTTTCTAATTGTTAGTTAATAGGGAAAATGCTATTTTACAGGCTGCTAGTTGTCTTCAACAGAGAAATATGCTAATATATACGTGCTAGCCAGCTAGCTAGTCTAACAACGTTGTCTTGAGCATCATAATTTGAGACTACGAACATGAGTTACTTATATTTTACTCTTACTTATGTAAACTGTCTACATTATGAAAATAAGTGGAAAACAAGAAGACTTGTGACTATTTTGTTGTACACCATGGCGGTCATGTAGGTCTCTGTATGCCCGTCTGTGCAGTCGTCACAGGCAGAGCAGCAACACCGATTGCAATGTCCATGTGCCATCTAGCGGAGGAGATTAAGTACAACCCTTCGATATGCACGTGCAGGTAAACCTTTGCGTAAATGAATACACAGGAGAAATGTAGAGAGAAAAGCTGGTTTTCTTCTCTATCGATGCAGCATTTGAGTAGAATCAATATTAATGGTAGTGAAAGCCACAAATCGGAAAAAAACACTGAGATAATTAAAAAAAGTCTGTGTTTCCGCCCGGTTTCGAACCGAGGACCTTTCGCGTGTTAGGCGAACGTGATAACCACTACACTACGGAAACGCTGGTTACTGCTCCCTAACTGCCGTAAATTAACGTGACAAAGCGATGGCATAATGCAGTACAATTCAAGAAAACGTATATTCCCATACCGGGAGTCGAACCCGGGCCGCCTGGGTGAAAACCAGGAATCCTAACCGCTAGACCATATGGGAAGGTGCCAACATTTTACTCAAGCATGTTTTTAATATTTCAGCACTTAAGTGAATGTGCAAGTCAGCTGGTGCAATTGTCTGTAGATAATTAAACTGGTCCCATTTTATATATGTAAACGCTATTACCTAGCAGCGCTTCCAAATGCATAGGCCTAAGCGGAGGCATGTACGTTATGGTTTTAACTAAGTATAAATGGTCAGATTGAGGTGTGTAAAAAGATGAGGCAATAAAGATAGTACATCACTTTTTTGGAATGATGGGTATTCTACCATTATGCAAACATGTAGACACCTTCCATCTTTACTGCACCAACGCTCTTATTTTTCATTTGAATATATGGACCCTGAAGGTGAACAAGAGGGCTGGTGACGGGCCCGTCAACCAGGAAACGCATGACAATGTGGTGAAAGATATATCACTTCCTCATTTTGGGGTACAGGACTTAGTTCCACAGCGGCTGGACTAACAGAAGTATCTGACATCGCTACTGCTTAGGCAGACTTATTCTCAGAGGCAACATGGATGTGAATGTGATGGAGAACATCTTCCTCTTGGTCCTGGTCACTCTGATGAGTGCGGTTCAGAATGGTAAGGAAGACGTACTTTTGCTTGTAAAACAGGCATAGAGATAATCTGATTAGTTTAATGTCATTTCAGCCTGTCAAACTCGAGTTCATGAACTTTATTAATTGAAAATGACTTAAAGGTATGACAGGTGTATCCAAGGTTGCCAGAACACTATGAAGACTTTGTGTGAAAGTTGGCTTTAAAAGCAAAAAATGAAGCTAAACTCCTCAAATGCCAAAGTAAAATGCCAAATTCCAAACAGTTTCAAAACAATATCTGGGACTTAATGTAAAGGAATACAACAATGCCATGCTGTTTTTTTTTTGCCTGTAAAGAGACAACAGAATAATGTAACAGATATTTCTTTTGCTGACTGAACTCTGGAAAGCTCCATTCTGTGCCACAAATCAGTTTAAAGATGTGCTACCATTAACTGGTTTTCAGATGCTCCATTGCATACATTCCTTCTAACACGTTCATTTTAACATGTTCAAGTGCAAGCACTTTTCACTTGTTTGCATTTATGTAATAAGCTTGGAATGAAGTAATATTGACACCTTGAATTATGAAAAATCCATAAATATGTCAAAATGTTTTTTTCCTAAGAAGGCAGTCAAGCCAAATATATCAAATTTGTCATGAAAAGTGGCTACCCTGGAAGTGTCTATATGTTAATGAGCCTTTGCTATTCCAGTGCTGTTTTTAAATATTAAAGTAATGTATGGGGTCCTCTAATGTTAAATTATTGTTGATTGTTTGTATATTTACAGCATTCTTTGCACAGAAAGTGGAGAAAGAATGCAAAACACACAATGCAAAAACGGCTGCTTTTGAGCGCGTGTACTGTGCAACGTAAGTAACCTCCACAATCTTAAAGTGAGGACTTTAAATGTAAACACTGCTTGAAAAATGAAAGATGCAAGTGCAGTTCTCTTGAATCTTTAAAGACCATAACGACAAGAGTAACTTGTCTACACTGTCTTTTTTTTCATTTAAAGCATCTATTACATTTTTGGCGGCTAATCACACTGTAGCAGACTAAACAGTAAGCATTTGTTTTGTTTGTGGAACCTGGAAATCTTTGTATGTAGCTTTGCATTTTATCCTTTCCATTGTGTAGTAAACTTTGCATCTGGTTTGCATTGGACTTCGCAGGAGAAACCGATGTGAACCCTCAAAGCCACAGCCCACTGCTGCATGCAGCTTCAACGTTAACACTTCACAGCTCTAATTCAGCACTTAGCCTATCTAATGGAGTTAGAAACAGCAAATGCACAATTCTCTTTGGAGGTACTTGCTAGAGCAGTCCAGTATGAAGTAGAGTAAATAAATGAAGTATGACAGATAAGTATATGATTAATTAAAAGAGTGTATTTTCAATGTAAAGCAGAAAATTACTATTTAGGCTTAAGAAGAAATGAGGAGTGTGAGGTGCTTCAATGCAGAGATGTACAAGCTATGGACTGACAAAAATAGATAAACCATTAATCTGAGGTTCCTGTTACAAAGAGAGAAGTTTCAAGCCACCCACATCCTGTACTGACATTTCTTATAACATGTGGTGTGTAATTTAGGGGTCATTGAATTAAATTGCATTAAAAAATGCTTCAGTATGCTCTGACAGGTCCTCAAAGCATCAGGCCTTAATATACCTTATCTTGGCTTTTAAAGGGAAACACCACTTAGAATCAAAATGTTAAAATATATATATATATATATTTTTTTTTAAACCTCAAGAGCAGTTAGTGTTTTTTCATTTCCAGTGTGGTGGTCTACAACCAAAGCACATTTTTTGCACAACCTACAACACTCTTGTCTTGAGTCTCAAGCTCAGCAAAACTTATGGCTCCATTCCACATAAGGTGAAAAGTGTGAGTGTGCAACAATATCACATATATGGGAAAAAATCGAGACTCATCCAGTACTTGAGGTTGGCTGTGGGAAACCGCAGCACTGGCAGACAGAAAAGAAGTGGCCACTGATATGTGGTTTGCTATCTCTGTCATCGTCTTCATAGCAGCTATGCATTTGTTAGTTAATTTGCTGAGCAGAGGAGCTTTGGTGCTGCCTGGAGTACTGATAGCCAACATGAATGACACAACATCAACGTCAGAGGGGGAGAGACCTGGTGCTACTGATCATGTCACCCAGGTGACTTGTAAGATACTCAAATCAAGAAGCTGAAGAAAGGCAGGGTAGAGGATGATGTAGGCTTTAGAGTAGGATGAGATTCAAACACTCATGGGATATAAAAATGGTTTCCCATGAAAGCAAAAGGCCTAAACTTAACAGCATTGGGCACTACACAGACAGATTTGGTCTCTCCTGGTATATCAGGTCTGCATGACAATGATAAAAGCAATTGAAAGGAAGCTCAGCATGCCCCACAGTAGATGGTTTTGGATGCATCACAGCTTCACAGTGACAAAATGCCCAACTACCTCTGGGAGGGGCTCTAGCAAAAGAAGTCAATAAACAAAGGAACAAAGGAAGTACAAAGTAACAGAGGAAATACAAGTGCTCACACTGTATGTCTGCAGGAATGAGAGAACGTGACAGCACTGAGGATCAAACCTCGAAAAGGGAGAAAGCAGGCAGCAGGAAAGGAAGTCAAATGGGAAGGAAAGATTGCAAAATAGAGACACTGTAAACAACAGGATGCCCAGGCCTTAGCTGATCAAGAATAATGAGCTGGAATGCTATGTTAAAAGGGACCTTTGTGGAATAAGAGGGGAAGGAGAGCACAGGCAGTTGGAATGTCATTGCAGGGGAAGTGGATATGGTAGAAAGGTGCAAGGAAGAAGAAAATAGCATGGATCTGACATGCAGACAGTGGAGACACTTCTCCAAAGTGTATGCAGAACTTTGCAACATTCAGCAAGCCTTGTAATCTTACACCTCAGCTGCTCATTTTGTGGTCAAACAGCAACACTCGTGCTTATCTTATTATCAAGCAAGAAATAAAAAGCTATTTTGGAGGGGTGATACTGAGGCACCTTAGTTTTAACAAGACAAGAGGAAACAACAAATAGAAACTAATTATATAAGAGTCTGTGAAGGAAAGTCTTAGTTCTCTTTGTCAGAGGTTACACTGGCTCATTGGGTATTTTAGTAGATCTCAGTAGTTATGAACCGTGATTGTCAGTCCATTACACAGTGAGATTGGATGAATGTGGTATTACAGTAGTGCAAGGCTTGGGACTGTATGTGTTTACCATTATGTTTTTACATGTTCATTATATATGCATTTCAGGGTGTTTAGGTATTCACAGATATTTTGTTTGTTACAGAAGTTCCGCCAAAGGCCCACCAGTTGGCATGTAGACTTTTGAAATGGCTTTAGATACAGAAGTTAGGCATAGCCTTTTTTGGTGTGGGTTGAGATAAACTTGGACATAACAGGTGCTATGGCTTTGACATTGGTCTTAAAACTTGCATGTGAACAACACCTATACTCTTGCATTATCTGGAACACAGTGCTGTTCATGATTTGATTCCACAACTTGTATGTGAAACACTAGAGATGCTGGGCACAGAGGAAGTGATTTCAGAGAACACAAGGCTTGAGTAACAGTCTGGAAGCCAGCAGGGTGCTTTGCCTACACAGATTTGAACCTCAGTAGTCTTCTTTTTACTCCCGAGTCTATTTTGCGAGCATTTGGACATGTCTGTGCAGCCATATTTTTGTATTATTCACATGGTCATCCTGGGTGGTGCAATCATGCTCACCAGTTCTGTGTGTGGCTCTTTTTTACTTTGTGCTTAGGTGACAAGATCTTTGTAGATTTAGAGGTCTTTGAATCATTGTTATGCGGACAAGGCTAAGCAGAGGGAAGCTGGTTTTGGTTAAAAATGTCCTTACACTTTTTGGAGTTCATGGCTCCCTCTCTCTGGATTGAATTCAAAACTTTTGTCTCTGATGAATGATTTTTCATTCAACACAGGACAATTGGCACAATTTGAAACTATTTGTTCTCAGTTAAGTACTCAAACACTGGGACATCACAGGGTTATACCCTGTCATATGTTTTCTGTAAGGAAGCTCAGCTCTGTCAGGGATTGTGTTTCAGCAACCCTGACCTCTTTTTTGAGCTGGTGGCTACTTAGCAGTGGTCTTGTCTAAAAAGCCTTCAAATTGTCCTTTTTCTTGCAAGAATCTCAACTTTCATGTTACCGTGGCTCATATTTTGCAGTGATCCTAATGTTGTTTCCGATTCTTGCTCTTTTTACACAGGCGAAACTGCATGGATGCGTATCCTACCTTCATTGCAGTTATGTGGTGTGCTGGGATATGTTTAAGCCAAGGTAGACCAATGCATTATGAACTGGCTGTTTCTTGGCTTTGTGCTGTTGGCTGTTTTATGTTAGGGTTACAGTCATCCTTACGTGATTCTCAAACCACCACACACAAATGCACTGAAAAGATGGCCAATAAGCAAATGACACATTGCACACACACATAAACACATGTAAGTTTCCTGAGTTTCACAAGTGTTTCCTGCGCTTAACCACAATGATCCTGAAGTTTGCGTCCTTACAGACAAGTACTTCTGTCCCATCTTACATCATTTCAATATAAAGAATTCAGATACACTTTCAAAGAGCCACCTAATAAATACCCAAACTTGGACACTTTGCATTTATTTTTTCCTTTATATAAAGTATATGTACATTTATAAGTACCACTATAAGTAAATAAAGTATAAGTACTTTATTTCTTGAATTTGATGTCCTTATTGTAAACAGTCTTGTGTCATGTTTTCAGCTCCAGCGGCCTTTGCTGGACTGATGTACCTGGTTGCTAGACAGAAGTACTTTGTGGGGTACATGGGTCAGACATCTCAGAGGTATGTACAAAGAATTTTATCTTCGCATTTCAGTAAATCAGTTTGTGTGCAGCTGTGTATGTATGCAGGGTGTGAAACCAGAGGTGTAATGCAGAACACCACACTGCGGGTTCTGCACAGATGACATTAGTCAAATCTTCGGTAACTTTTTTGTAACTTAGACACTTCATTCTTTTAAAACTGGGAAAAATACCTATGACAAATACCTTAGTGTCAGCCTCATGGCATAAGCAGAATGAAGTTTTGTGGAAATGAAGTTTATCTGTAATTCAGTCCAATGTATTTGGCAACTTTGCATGTTTGGAATATATTTGTTTTATTTGCATAGGTAACAGTGTAACTGGGAACTTACAATAATCTGTTATGTATTGTCATTGCAATGTTAAGCTTCAGTGACTGCATATTTGAGATAAACACCCATGAAAATACACCTATACAATACATTTGCCTCCACAGGCCCACACAGACAATTGTAATACTGTTAGTTTATAAGCTGAAAATGGGGCAATAATGAATTCTATTGCTTTTTTGCAAAGTAAGACCTTGGGAAATATTTTTGCAAAAGAGTGACATGAAGCAATTGGAAGATGTGCTTGTGTTGCTTCTCAGACACATGCATAAAGTTCACTTATGGCTTTTAACAGGGCAGCTGTGGCTTTGAGACTTCTTTCTCCCTTATTACACCAACCTCACTAATCAGTCCTGGTGGCTCTTGTGCCCTAACTTTGACTTCTTTTTCCCTGATTGTGTGCCATGTCCTGTGGTACCAAACAGCACACCAGGCTACCTTTTTGGCAAGCGTATCCTCTCCTTCCTGTTCCTCATGTCTTTCGTGGGGGTTGTAAACCACCTGCTGGCCCACTACTTTGCCACAGACTTCAAAGATTACATCCAGACCATCACCAAGGCTGCGTCTGCCCTGCTTCTCCTGCCCTGAAGAGGCACTGTCTGAAGAAAGAGGGCCTTTCTGCACCAACGAGTGGGGTTCTGTTGGCAACGGCCTTCTCTTTGTACCTTCTCTGTATGCATTTATATACACATTTGAAATTATGAAATAAACAGGGTTTGGCATACTTCATGTTTTGAATAACTGTCAGTATTTCTAAACACAAAGACTGTACAGATATTTCTCCTGAACTGCATTAGTAGAGAAAAAAATGACACACATGTGGCGAATCAATACTTCAACAATTTATATAAACCGTAACATTGTTTAAAGACTACACAAAATGTGTTATCAAAATATTCAAAAAAAAAAAAAAAAAAAACAACAAATGCAACTTGTTGACAGCAGACTCCCACAATAAATTCATCTAGTGCACAAATTGATGCAAAAGTCAATCCTACTTGGCCAAGCCTGGCCAACCAGGGAACCATGAGCACGGTCATGCAAGACCATTTGAATATGTTTCCCCCCAACTGATTCCGAGATGGGTTGCAATACACTCTACAACAGTGTGTGGCTGTCTAAATTTACTAAATTAATTTAGTAAAGTAGTAAATCCACTGGAAAAAATATCCATTAGCTGTCAGTCAAACACACAAAGCAATGTCCCTTAAAAAGTACAATATTGACCCCATGGCGCCACCCTGTGGCATCACTCCAGGCAGGAACACAGTTCCCTCAGTTTCATTCCACTGACATCAATTGAAATGATATCAAATGGCTGAAGAATTGCTCAACCTTTTTTGACAATTATAATTCTGAAGAGTTTTCTCTTCCCTCATCTTCCACGAATCTGCGGGGAGAGAGGGTACTTAGTGTCAGTAACTATTTCATGTAACTGTTTGGTATGATAAGCATTTGTTACACCACAATCAGTCAGGCTGGATCTGACGTTAGAAAGAGGTAAATCCTCTGTTTACCTTGAAGTGGCGTTTGCTAAAGCCGAGCCAGTATGGGAAATCGAACAGGGCATTGGAATGGTAGTTCAGGACAAAGGAAGTGTCCTTCCAAAGTGGCTTCACTTTCCGCCCGTCCACAAGTATGCGAAAGTTCTCTCCTGTCCAGTTCTGCAGCACCTCACTCAGGTCGATCTGCAGAATCACGCCGAGGTGAGCAGCGCATGGGTGGGGACAAGTAGAATATAAGGAGACAGAATTCACACTCGTTGCTTTACTGTAAACCTTAGCACTGGATTCAACAATACCAAAGACGTTTCTTCCCCTGCCTTATACATTTTCACTAGTTCCTGTTCAGTAACGAAAAGGGGACAAACGGGAGCCGATTCCACAACATGTTAAAACATGCAAGACAAAACAATCAATGACAGCTTTAAGCGAACGCAGGCCTACACAATTTTCTTACTTAAATGTGGACGCTACATATAGCCTAAAAATTTCTGGTTGGTATGCCAATCTTCTTCTAGCGTCGGAAAACAAACACATTCTTCTGAGTGGTGTACACAAACGTGGTAAGCATGCACCTACATCCACTGTGTAGCTCTCCCCAGCCACAGAAGATATAGTCTGGTCCAGTCCTCTCTCCATCTCCCACTTGATAACAGGGTTACTCCCATTGATGACCACAATGTACTGCTGAAGCACTGAAACAGAGCATACGAGGTCATCTTCAAACGTCTCTTCCAATTACAAAAGAAAACCAGTAGATGAAAGGCTAAATTCAAACGTAAAAGTGCATTACAATATAACCATAATATGTTGCTTGTTCAGCATCAAATAGTCTTAAATACGTTGATTATATGAAGGAGGCCTAGTAATATTTAGATTACATTGCATTACTGGCATTTAGCAGATGCTCTTATCCAGAGCAACTTGCATCAATTACAGGTTTTTATGTTATCCTGGATATTTACTGAGGCCTTTGCGAGTTAAGTGCCTTGCCCAAGGGTACAGCAGCACTGTCTCCGTGGGGAATCGAACCTTTCGGTTACGAGTCCTGCTCCTTAACCACTATGCTACACTGCTGTCCGATTTAGATATTAATTACATTAATTCATGTAATGACAATGAGTGGAAGAGAGAAAAATCAATGCGCAACCTGTTAGAATTAAATGCACGTGAGGTAGGTTACATGTCTGGCTACCTTTTGCTGCCTTGTCTGCCTTTGACCATGCAGGATCGTCTTCGTAAGCCGAGACCAGGATACAAATGCGTTTCGACGTTAGGTTTCGTCGTACGTGCATGTAATCTCCCAGGGTATGGACTTTGATTTCCCTAAAAGAAAACAATAAGATGATGACTTTCGAAAGCAAACATAATGGTACTAACTAAGCAGACATTTCTGTTTCCAACTTACCGTCCTGGTGAATCCTGGAAGATAACTTTCCCCTTTGCACTTTTGATTTCGTCAATGAACACGCAACAATTATGGGAGTCGTATTTAACAAATCTGTATCCCGTTCCGCGGACCTCCACCGTGAAATCATCAGGAGGGCTGCTCAAAAAGTCCTCCAGTTCAATAACGTCCATGACAAACCGTGCATCTTTGTCAACCGACATGACTATTTAATGGTCTCTTTCCTCACAACTCCAACTACAGGAATGTTATGCTGTCTGAGCTTCACCGCTCTTGCTTTTCTACTGTCAGACGTGTGCACGTCCACCCACATGACGCGGAGTACGCTTGACTGCACGGTGACGCGGAACCAGAAAGCGAGGCTTTGTTAATGGTAGTTTTGCCTAATGAACAACAACAAAAGCTGTGCAATAGGTTTATTTATTAAGAATGGTTGCGGGAAATTGTTGCACCTGTGAGGAAATTACTAAATTGACACACTGCAATTTCATTGCACAATATTACAAGCACGTGTACAAATAAAACGAGTCATATCTCCAAACCGGATCCCATTTTATTTCGTTTTATCCGCTTTAATTTATTTTTCACCAAAATTTCAAATAGATTGCTGGAACACTAAAGTGATCATTATTTCACTTTTCTGAAAGTAATGATAATTTGAGTGAAATGTTATATTGTAAATAAAAAAGAATCATAAGGAGACCAGTACAGGCTTACTTACAGAAGTCTGCAGAACAATTATTTTTAAATACACAAGCAAATATTAAAGGTGCCATGGTGCAACTGAGAAGCAATGCACATTCGTCTGCTTAAGTGGCTTTCTTAAGGTGCAATACGACATAAGTTATTCACTGTTTAAACGAGGGTTATGTTAAAACATATGCTTAAAATGCCCGTAGCAAGGGTAGCCATGTTGTTTTCTAGTATGTGATGTATTGAAAAGAAATAAAAAAAGGAACACTATACACCGGCTTGCATTTTGTACTCAGATTGATGAACTTGATTATAGGTTTTAATAGCCTTATCTGGGCGTCCACAAAATAATGCAATTAATAACTTCAAATTATCAAAACCTTCCTAATTTGTCATGTTGACAGTATGTTTTGCTCTCAGACGGGGTTGTAAATTAAGTATTTAAAAGACCTTCACACCAATCTTGCAGCCAATGTCACAATAGCTTAAAGTTACAGGACAACACCTGCTATCTATGACAACACAGTAGTATCAATCCATTATACAAACTGTATTCTGCAAAACACTGTTTGTGAGGAATGTGTTTTATTATATAGGCTCAATTTCATATGTTTTTAAAGAACACACACATATTGGTGTGTTGCATTGTGTAATATGCATATAAAGATATCTTGGCTAGATCTTCTTGAAGAGAGATTGTTTTTATCTTAATGGGCTTTCTGGTTAAAGGAAGGAAATAAATTGTGAGTTAACCAAAATTCTTTCATCGTATCCTTTCATGTGAAGGCTTGTTGACGCATATTTTGGCACAGATTGCCAAGAGTTTGACTTCTGAGTCACCAGATTGGCTGTGTGTATTCACATGTATGCAAAAGACGAATTAGAATTGTGGAAAAAGCCATCTGACCTAGTTTCTTGTAAACAATGGGAAATGTGGTAAATCTGCAATACTACACACTTTTCTTGGGCATTGTGATTAAATGGTCCATGACTTAATGAAGAATCACTAATCACTGACAAACCAAGGACTCAGGTCTAAAAAATTCAAATTTCCATTGTTTTGTTTTTATTTTTACTCTTCATATATCTGACAGGCTTTTGACAGGGCAGTTCAATTTACCTGTCCACAGAGTACAAAATGCAGTGATGAGTGAGTCATGTTTTTAGTTACCCTTTCCAGTAATTCCTGAAGTGACAAATTACTGCATGTGTGTGTTACTGAGTAAATATTGTAGGACTACAAGGGTTAGTTGTCATTTTTTGCCATGGATGTCAATGAAACACATAGCTTTTGGGGCCTAGAGTGTTAAGACATTGGAAGTGCGTCATAATGGTTAACAAGCTCCTGCAATTTCAACATTTGTGTTTCACAAGGACAGGAGGAATTGTAAGCATTTTTTTGGTAATGAACCAAATGTCAAAATATAGCAATATGGAATATCATGGCAATAAGACCAATCCTCTTTCAAAACATGTTATGGTTATAAAAGAATAAAAACAAGTGTAGTCCACAAAATGGGGCAGTCTTCACTTGGAGGAACCATTCGCACAAAGCACAATGTTAAAAGAGACCCGACTAACGACAAACTGAAAACACGACCAACCAAAGTGACAGCATTCCTGAGAGAAGAAAGGTAGAAAGCAAACACTGCTAGACAATGTGATAACCTGTCTGGCGTGTTGCAGAAATGTTGTTTGAACACTCTCTTTACTAGAGTGCTGCATGGCAGGGGGAGGGAGGTATCACCTGAGAAGAACCTCCACCCTCCCTCTGTTGATAGGTAAGGAGATGCATAGTGCAGCGTGAGACTTGAATTATTATCTTAGTTATTTTAGTTGTGTGTCACTCTCTCGGTTTTTGTAACAGTCGAGGGCGTAGTCTCAAAGTTTGTTGGATGTATGTTGTTTTTTCTTTGCCGTGTTTTTCAGTCCTTTTGTGCTTGAATTCATGCTTGGTTCTTTTAGGATAGCTCTCACAAACCCATGTTTAAAATATATATTACAAATATATATGTAATCTTATAGAAAGTGGTAGTGCGACCATTTTGTAGACATTTAAAAATTCTGAAATATAAAAAATATTCAGTGGTGTAATCCCTCAGCTGTGCATATTGCATTGACTTACATGTTGATCTAGACATACACTTGTGTTCTCAGCAGTATGTTAGGCACTGACACATGTTCATCTGTGGTTAGTGGTGCTGTGTTGGTGCAACATTTCATGCCACTTTATTAGATGCACTGCGTAAGTTGCTGTGGATAAGGGCATCTGCTAAATGAAGATAATGATATGTACTGTGATGCTTTTATCCACATCACAGTAAAGAAACTTCTATGAAAGTTGTGAGCAATATACTTGGTTTCTCTCATCTCTCATGTTACGTTTCAGTACTGATATATTCAGACTTAAGCTCAGAATTTGATAGTGTTGGTCCTTCAGTTCTTACAAATTGACATCTATGAGATTCAGAGACTTCCTCAATATATACAATCCACACAAAACCTCACCACTTTAATGACTTTTATAGTTTAACATTCGTTACAGTTTACCCTTTTTCCTCATAGGGAACACTGGATTTTTCCATTGCTAAGCTGCTATAGTTTAGCTTCTACTAAACTTCCATCATGTCATCTTGATGTGGGCTGAGATATGACAATATGAAGCTATGACACCACTATTATGAATCATGTCTTCAGAGCGTATGGGCTCCCTCTCTTACTGTTCTGCTTTCCCATGTCTCCAGATTCTGGACTCCAAAGCTCATTTTAATACCAACCACAAAATATAACTCATAAACTGATCAGTGTGGACTCTCTGCTCTGCTCAGGACTCAAGGCAATCTCAAGCCAATCTTCAACCAATATTTTCCAGAGAAAATACAGGTGGTGTGGGACAAAATAAAGACTTGTGGCCATCTCATTATCCCTTATCTGATGATGTTGTTTTATTGAAACAGACAGGACTTTTCAACTGTTAGTAACTGATTGTACTGACATGTTTGCATTTATTGAAGCTTTATTACTTTCAAGATTAGATTAATTTATTTAATGTACTACAGCAGATTTGCTCTGAAGGTTTCTGAAATCTATGGTTGCATGCACTTTCTGGTCTTGTGCTTCATATATAGCGTACGTTATTGTATGTAACTGAAAGGAGTTTCATCATGACATCTGTTACTCCACAAACTGGCATAATTTGAATTATTATTCATGTCATTATTTTTAGTATTATCTCCATTGCTGTTTTTTCTTGGGTTTTCTATGTTTGGTGCTTTCATATTCATAATTGTGTTCTCATTTCATATTCTAGTTTCAAATCCATAAATGTGCAAGCATTGTAAGTGTATAATCTTAATCTGTGAAGAAACTGCATAATTATGTAATTACGTTTTGTAATTTTCACACAATAATGTCTTTGTGACAGTGTTTAAGTGTGCCTGTTCAACCTCCATGATCGATTTTTGTGAAGATTAACTTTGACATGAAAAGACAAAACCTTTGCTCTTGTTAATAATTTGCTTTGGATGCACAGCTGTGTGGCAAACACAATTTCCACACCAAGACATGTCAGACACTTTTTACTAAATACCACTTTTTACTAACACACCATCCAGACTGGCTCAGACTATGTTTTTATGACGTCACCCTCAATGCCATTCACTTTACTTTAAGCCAAATTACAGGGCTTGTTATCTTGGGTGTGGGCTGTGATACCTCTCAGTCATGTTATTCTCAGGTATGCTTCAGGCCTGAGTACATAAGCTTTGTATAAAAGTTACATCAATACTGTGTTTCTGTGCAACCAAGTCTATGTGAGAGGTTGGAGAGAAAGGATGAGTGAGGTAAGCTGGGAGGAGATCACCTATAAAAATGAGATCCTAACTATTCCATTATTCCATTTCCTTTCTGGAAATAGAATAAATGTAATGATAAAAGAACTTTCTTGATACTTAAGTTTTTACATGCAGAACTTTGAATGAATTGAGTAGCAGGTCTAAATGTCCTTAAAATGGTGAAGATGATAATATCTTCTACCTAGTATTGGTGAATAGAAAGGCTAACTGGGGAAAGAATAATATATGATAGGGAACACACACAAATACTACAAAAAAACAGCAGAAACATTCAGTATTCATTTCCCTTTTGTCTTTATGTGTTGTTTTTGTATCACTTTGTATCAACATATCTTTATGTACACGTCTTTCTATATGTGTGCAAATTTTGTAGCTATATCAAAACATTTAACACATATTTGTGAACAAATGTCTTACTCCCTTTTGTCCTTTCCATTGTGAATTATTAACATTTCCCATAAAGTTGGTGAGATTTGCAGCCTGTTTTATAGGTTATGACAGCACAGAAAATTATTCAGCTGAAAGTAGCATTTGTTCTCTTTCCTGCTTGACCAAAAGATAAAGATATAACTACATATAGTAGGTGTGTCATGACAGTGTAAGCGTCATTCTTCACTGTTATCAATGTTAGTCTTCTTAGAGGCATGAAGAGTTTTAAAACTACTTTTAATTATTTGGCAGTGAGCATCCTCATTATTTCTAATCTCTGCCTGAACTTGATTCATTGCAATGGTTTATATTCTCTCATTTGGTGGCTCCAGGTGTCATATTCTTATAAGAAGATGTGCTAATACTTCACTGCAGTAATTTGTCTTCCCCTTCATGTTTAATAATTCATGTTTTTACTAATTCATGTTTTTCAATGTGCAGTATATTTTATATATATTAAAAACATGTTTCATAAGATTTGAATCAGGTTTCAGTGGTACAATTTATGGGAAAGAGTGGGAAAAGGTGTGGCTGTCAAGTTAACTCTGCAATGAAGCTGACTGAGGCTTTATGAAATAAAATAGAAGGTGTGTCATGATAGCGCAGGTGTTACTCTTCACCGTTATCAGTGTTAATCTGTGTATACGCTCAGAGAGATTTAAACCTGCAAATATGTGGCATGTCCAGTCTTACTGAAGCTCTTGCACAGAGCAAGAATTCTCCACTCTGGTGGAAGCTCATTGGCAAAAACCTGTTTCACTCTAGTGACCTCAAGTTCGCTGTCCTCAGACCTGTGTTCACAGTCCTGGGGACATGCATGTCATTCAACAAACCCCATCCATGGTAACATGAGGCAACATATGAGATACTATTTACCATAAAAGGTACAATATTGCTTCATTAGGTGTATGCCAGACAGGATCCATGAACAGAAATACAGAGAGTAGATATGGTAAACCCTTATAAATTAGTAAAACACCATAGTATGGGAACCAGTTGTCTACTAGGTCAATTTTTGAAGGATGCTCCTGCCTTTCTTTCTTTGTGGAGAATCTCTGTCTGAAAATGAATGAAGAATGTTTCTGAGTAACTCTCTGTGGTACATTGATGGCTGGCATCTCCTTGAATCAATCCATGGGTTTATATTCTCTCATGTGGTGGTTTCTTGGTGTCATGTTCTTCTAAGAAGGTGTGCTAATATTTTAGTACAGTAATTTGTACCCCCCGTACAATACAGTATGTATGAGGGGGATAATAATTTAGAGATGAAAAAGTGTACTGTACACACACACACATATATATATGTATATATATATATATATATATATATATATACACACACACACTTTTTCTTTGCAGCCTAGCCATGAATGACGCATTCATGCAAGTGACCTTGAATGGTATTTTGTGAAACGTTGGAGATCTCCACCTGTTGTCTTTTGAATTACAGGAGTAGGACAAAAGAATTCTCGAGATGCAGACCTTGTACCTTGAGCGTTTCAACAGCAGACAGCAAACATTGACACCCTAAACCTCAGAAACGAAAGTGAAACTCTCCTCAGTCACGGGAGATGGGAGCAGTTGAGCAATCATACAACTGTGTTGAGGATAACACAGAACATTGGTGGGGATATAATGATTATTTGCTTGACTGCTATTTAACTTTAACCCTTGTGTATCCTGAAGAGAAATTTCAAATGTTATGTCCTTGGTGATGTCCATGAGGACTAGTAGCAGCCCTATCAGCATGGACTCAGATCAGTCCTTACTTATGTACCTCTCTTTGAGCTAACAGTTGCTGAATATCAACCCTTTCAGTGTCTGTATACCTGTACAATCTGTTTCAGTGATGTACACACCTCAGGCTATATGGTGCTGTTCTCTGCATCTCCAAACCAGGTCATTCTTGCAAAGGCATTTGATTTACTCTCTCTCCCCCGTCTTTAAGAGTCCATTGATCATAGTTTGTAGGGAGATCAGAGTGCGTTGTAATATTCCATTCCAGGAAGTCAAAGCAATGTAACTTAGGGGAGATCTATTATGATACCCACTGTTCATGTGTCAGCTCTCAGTTACGTATACCTGCCAGGGCCTGTTGTTACTTCACTCTGGTGAGCCAGAGAATTCTTTTGTAGACTTGAGAGGGACAGATCTACATTTAAAGCACATTATTAATTTTCAGCAGTTGTGGACCACGTCTGTTCTTGTGTGTATGATACATGTTTGTGAGGCACAAATGTGATTCTTTTAGAGATGTAGACAAATCCTACAGGAGTATATGACCGGGTCTATTGGTGAATGATAGTCTGAATGAATGAATGAAAGGGTGTTTAAGAGAGCTGTAGTCTTCAAATTACTCAAAGTATTGTCCTATGAATAAAGTGGTACAACCACCTGAATCTGACTAAATTCATTGACGTCCGCCTGCACAGAAATATGCTAAAACTAAACTGTACTTTTATAAATGACTGCAATGGTACACTTAAACAGCAGCACATTTTGAACAAAGTTTTGTAAATCTCACATTTTTCACTGTAAATGTTCATGTAATGTTGGTAAATAACTGTTGAAATGGATAATTCAGTTAAAGAATGGCTTTGAAGTGGAAGATGAGCTTTAGATTTGCTTTGTGTCTCAAATGCATTTATATCAGGTAGCACCAAAGCTTTATCATTCAAAATAATACAGAGAAACAGAAAAAATCGAACAATAACATTGGTTATGTCCGTCACCTTGTGAGCCTTAAATGCTCACACTGACACAACCAAAGAGCCTGAAAAGTTGAAAAGTTAATTATTAATTCCCATTCTGAAATTGGCTGGCAAATAATGATAAAACAGTTGCAAACACAGAAGTGCATTTGAAGGAGCCAAATTGGAGATTCTACAGAGGATCCCCAAGGAAACAAATTAAAAATTAATAAAAAAAAAAAATAACATTCAAATGAAAAAGTTGTTAAAAAGTAAAAAGTTACACAGTAGCTGCAAGGCAACATACAAAGAAGCCACACTGGATGGATGTGTATTCATTTACACTGGGTGACAGAGTGATAGCATAATGTTCGGGGAATAAAACTAAGAAATGAATAAATCAGGGATGCATCAGAATTGGAGTGATTTCTCCAGTGCTCTGCCTGCATCATGCCTTTTCATGTATGTGCTTTTTGTCTGAAACTGGATGGCGATGAATCAGTTACCTCGACAGAGGCTAGAGCAGAATGCTGATTTACTCAGAAGTGGAGTGTGACTGTTGCTTGCAGGAAATTGACATCTTCCACTGTTCATACTCTATGACAGAACATAAGAGAGAGGGAGAGATAACATATTAGGTGGTTACATGAACGCAGCCGAAAATGGCATCATGTTGAGTTTTCCACCTTCTCACATCTTACAACTCTATACAGACGGCGGAGTTAGGTGACTGCTGGTTCTTTCATTTCTACATCAGTTCCCCTGTAAGGCTTCATGATATAATCAAGCTGTACTTAAGATCTGTGTTGTAACACATTTGCATAGTGGTGGAAACAGTGGTGTAGCATAGTGGTAAGGAGCAGGATTCCAAAAGGTTGCCACTTCAATTCCCCGATGGGGCACTGCTGTTGAATCCTTGGGCAAGGTACTTAACCCAGAATTGCCTCAGTAAATATCCAGTTGTATAATGGGTAACATAAAATGTATCCTACGTAAATTGCTCGGGATAAGAGTGTCTGCTAAACAGCAATAATATAATGCAATGTAATTTCGCCGGGCATCATGTCATCCTAATCCCGTCCCAGGTAAGGTGCTTTGATGCCCAATGCACTTCTTTTGTTTTGAATGGGCTCTGTCCCTGTCCAGAGCGTGTGGTTGTCACAATGTTCACACCTTCATGCTTCATAACTTTCTAGGTGTGCTGATAATGTTAACAGAGTTTTAGTTAAAGGCTTTTGTACTGTTCCTGCAAAGTCTGTATTTTCTGAAGTAGTGTTCTAGTGCACACAATCTATCATTCTACTCTTAGCTGACTCTTTCTCACAGACAAAGGAGGTTAGTGACAACTGTGACAGGCATTTTCTCTTTTCATGTTTGCCATTGATCCTAAGGTCATCCTTTTCTCAAAAAGAATACTACATTCATGACGGTTTATCATATGTAAGGCACACCTTTCAGATTGAAAATTTGAGCACATGGAAAAAGGAAAACGTTGGTGTTCTGGTAAGTTGCTGTCAGGTGTCAGACCAAAGACCTGACAATATCTTGCTTTTCATATAATATATATTTGTAACACTTGGTACACAAAACAATATCAAAATTGGCTCTGGTTCTGAGGTTTCCAAATTTCATGGAGTGAAGTTCACTTGGTGACATGAGGGTTTTAAGGGGACTAATTCTAATTTAGGTTACATTCAGCTGTTTTATTTGGATCATATAGCAGAGTGTTTTGAAAAGTGTTTTGATGATGTTTCTCATGACTGAATGAAGCTAATTTAACCTGACTGACCACAGGCAATAATTTTGCAGTATAGATGAACAACCACAAGATGTCAGCACTGCTTCAGAGTTTTAGGGTGTGAGGCAGTTCCAAGACATTGTTTAATTCAGTGTGATCTCCACACGTCCCACTGCTGAGCACACCAGGTGAAATGCAGTGCTGTCTCTTCTATGGTCTCTTGTTTGAGAAATCGCCTCTAGATGCCACAGGGAAAGCAGATTCATTCTCCCCCTGTTGAAAATGACTTTGCGTTTATAAATAGTGTTTGAACACATGATCTCAATTCACGTTGTATGTCATGGTGTTTAACAATTTAAATGTTGACAACACGACTAAAGTCAAAGGTTTTAACATTCTATGAACACTTGCTTGTTTAAAATGCTTGTTTAATGATGAGATTAAAAAAATATACCATAAAATATTCAACTTCAATCAAATATCAACTGAGAGCACTGAACACTGAGTTTCTAGCCCCATTAAGCTTTGAATGATATTTCTTTATACATTGTTCTGGCAACAAATCAAAGAGAAAGACCATTCATGTTTCAGCTAAACAGTTGCAGTTTTCTGCTGCTGTTTATTCCCCAAGGTTTGAGGGTGTAGTACAGTACTATCCTGCGTAGTCCTAGGGCATTCTGTAGTAGTGCTTTCATCTATCATGTATCTGTTATTACTCGCTCTGATACGTGATAGCGCATCTCATCTAGCAAAATCTTGTACATCTCTCTCTCTTCTCTCTTCTTTATAAAGTGAAATCTGATTTATACTGTTGCCAATGAGCTTAGTGGGCATTAAGGTACTGGTTCTCTGTCACCCTCCTTGTTTTTATGGTTTTCCATGAGAGCGTAATAGAGGAGAACTTCAATGTCTCTAGAAGCCCAGGAGATAACCTTTGTAATATATATTATATAATATATTATAATGTGATGGCCATACGGAGACTGGTTTCATATCAGCACACTGAAATAGTGTAGCAAAGAGTACTACATATGCCTACCACACTGCTAGCTTTGTTCGTGCAGTTTTAGCTTAAAACAGTAATTTGATTACCACACAATTTTTAGACAGTACTGGGTTGTAAGGGCACAGTTGGCAGTTTTCTATTCTGGCAATTTCGTCACTGAATGAATCACTGTTGGTTTATTCAATTTCTCCACTCCAGGTCTATTTACACAAAGAATGTGGTCTGAATAGATCATGCTCATGTTCATCTAAAGCTTGTACTTGCACACCCGGCCATTATTTTCATTTAAGCAGTCTACACATGTATTTGGGTGTCGCTTCTCTCTTCTGGTGGGCGATTATGTGGCACAGACACCTGTGGTGATTATTTTCCTCTGTAATTCTGCTACGTTAGGAGTGGAGGGTACATAGCTCCCCAGGGATCAGCAGTCCCATGGGCTGCTGAATGTGATGAGCTGGTTTGTAAAGTGTGTCTCTGTGGCCCAGAGAATTAACCACATGGGGCTATAATCATACAAACAGTGCTCACCAATACACACACACCTACCAACCCCACCCCTAGCCTTTACACCCTCAGCACACACAGGCACACGCACACACACACACACACACACACACACACACACACACACACACACTAGAATGACCAGTCACATTATTACTTTATTTTGTCCACTTAATCACCCATGCAGTCTTAGTGAACTTATCCCAGCTTGTCTAATCCAGAATTAGCTCTGGCAGGAAATATTCAGTTTGATATTCTAAGTATTAATAAGTAAACCTTGTAAGTGCAATTTACTTGCAATGTTTTCCCAGGGTTTTTCATAGGCCAGGTGGCCTAAGCACAAGAGGTGACTGTAGGCCAGTAAAAGGTCTACAGCTGACAAGGACTTGGTACCCCCTGCAACAATTCTGAAATATTTTTGCAGTATAAATCACAGAATTGGGTAATGTTTAATAACTCAGGTTTTTGATTAGGACTTTACACCGATGACCCAAAATATTATGACCACTCACAGGTGAACCGAATAACGTTGATCATCTCCAAACAAGGGCACATGTCAAGGTCTAGGTAGATTAGATGGTAAGTGATCAATCAGTTCTTGTAGTCAACGGGTTGGACGCAGGAGAAATGGGCAGGAGTAAAGACCTGAGTGACTTTGACAAGGGTCAAATTGTTATGGCCAGAAGACTGGGTCAGTGCATCTCTGAAACGGCAAGGCTTGTGGGGTGCTCCCGGTTAACAGTGGTGAGTACCTACCGACAGTGGTCCGAGAAGGGACAAACCACAAACCGGCGACAGGGTGTTGGGCGCCCAAGGCTCATCGATGTGCAAGGGCAACGAAGGCTATCCCATCTGGTCCAAACCGACAGAAGGTCTACTGTGGCACAAGTCACAGAAAATTTTAATGATGGTTACGGGAGGACCAAGGCTACTATTTTTATGAATGACTAAATCATTCAACACAGTCAGCCACACTTTTTATATGTATTAATATGTTTTCCACAAAGTAAACTGTTTTAGTTTTGTGAATATCTCATCAGGAGAAAGTGTTATGTGTTATGACTGGAGGACATCAATCAATGATGTTGAGACCCAAAAGGGTATACCACAGTTTTTTTTTTTTTGGATCTTTACTGTTTTCAGTTTTTGCATACATTTAATTTTTTTTTCTTATATTCAGCAAAAAACAAACCTATGCAAAGCCTGAAAACACTTAAAGTAAAAGCAAAATATGTTAATAACTGAAAGGTAAACTACATAGTATCTTTCAGTGATTGATGCAAGATTCTAATCGTTCCAACTCTTGGGGATATATATTAAATAAGACAGTGACAATTAAGTTACGCAGTGATGGCTGACTGATCATATTCCAGCTGTAGTTTGTTTGTTCACTGACTGACGTGTGCCTGTTTTAATTGGCCGTGCAGGAACAATTAGTTTGTCTCGGTGAATCATAGCCTTTGTAAATGAAGTCTGATACAAATGCCATAATTTGGAGTCAGCATTATACACAGCGTGTAAAAAACCATAGAGGAAAGTCTTCGATCTTCAGCTCCGAAAAAGTCATGACTTTGAATCTATTACATTTTCATGGGTGTGTGTATATTACAGATCCTGGCGGAACCTTTGATAATGAAAATGCAATTGTCATTATTTTTATAATGGACACCCCCTGATATTTCAGTGACAGCATTGGCAGGAAGTTCTCATCAGTTTTCTCCTGGAGATTCACTGACATCATTAATAAGGCACAAGTCTTGCATAAGGCAATAATTTGCTCCTGCTAATTACCTCACTCTCTTCATCTGACTTTCTCAAATCAAACCCATTGTCTTTTAACAGGCCCCCTGACAGTAGTTTGACATTCACCATCTCTCTGCCTGAGAAGAAGCTATATTTCAGTACTTAATTAGCATTGATTTTTAAATCCCCCCTAGTGCCACAATAAATAGTCCACAGGGGTGGCCACTTTCTTGTGTGTGCAAACAATAACTAACAGAGCATTGGGCGGGTTTGTCAAAGTAAAGCTTCAAATGCAAGACATCCTAATATCATTCTCATCACTACCCTCAATTCTGGAAGAGTGAGCTAAAGAACAGGTGTGATTGTTCTGATGTGAATGGCATTTCTAAAGCTTGTGTCTGACCCTCCAGTTCATTTGAAACCAGGTTCATGCTCCAGCACAGGGAGCAGCAATGTCTAGAGGTAAAAATGAGGTGAAAAGCAGCTTCAGGGTTGCTTTTGTTAATTTGTTCGTTAGCCAGTAGATCATGCCTCTCCTCAGTGAGAGATGCTTTGGCCTTGTGATGGGGGCAGTGCACCCAACAGCTCCCAAAGTACCTGTACCCCAGGACAGGTTCTCATTATTGAGTACACTGAGTGCTGGAGCGCTGCCATAGTTTAGCCCTCCTCTTAGTTCAGCGCTAGCCAGAGAAGGAGCTGTCCCTCCTGTTGGTTGAATACGGGGTTATTTTCGACAGGGCCACATCTCGGATTTTTCATTTTCGCCATGTGAGCTGGTGGTACCTGCCGATGATTGATAGGCTTCTCAGGGGCTGAAGGATAAAGGAGCTCAGGCTTCTTCCTCTCTGTCTCTTTCACTGACAGCTGAGATCGCTGATGAAATGTCACATCGACCAAGGCAAGGCTATGGGTGTGGACAGCAGTGGACTGTGGCACTTCAGTTCTGCTAGTATGTCTGACAGACACTGACAAATTGATTCACAGACCACGTATGGCCTTGTCTGTGAATTTAAGTAATGCTATCAATGGACAGCTGTAAAACCCTGTTCCCTCCAAAATCTGTCATCATTATTTCCTCCATTCACGTATGCACCGGGGATTTCAGCTCCTAGCCATAAGAGTGTGTTTCTATGGTGACAACCTTCATTGAGGAGGCTGCGAATGTGAACTTTCATTTCCACGAGAATGAATTCAAAAACAAACCTTTGCAATAACTTGGACTTATTTGTGAGGGCCATTTGTGCCTTTTTTGTTGCTGTTGTTAGTGTTTTGTTAATGCCCCCTGAGAGGTTTGTGAGTTGAATATCATAGAAAATTAGTCTAATGCTCATGTCATTATTCAGCATCTGTGATTGGTGAAATGTTTTGGTGTGAAAAGGCCACCTATCATTCCTGGTCCCCTTCATTCATTCAGCTCTGACAGATTTGATGCTGTTGTCATTTCACCTCACAAACATCAGACCCCTTAGAGACTCTTAGAGCTTGCACATGCCGTCCACACAGGGGTGGCACTTCAATGAAACATTTTCACCTGGTTTGTAAAAAAATACAGACACACTCCATTATAGTGGTATGGTATCTTCCACAGGACTCCCTCAGTCTCCATGGGACTTTCTTCCTGGTACACAGTCTCCAAGTTTGGTTTGATTTCACTTGAGTCACATGCTGTTTTCTACACTACACAGACAGAAATCCATTCAGTAATTATCAAACGACCCACAGAACTGGCTCAATGTCCCTTGAGACAGGTGATATTGGTGGGGATGCACATTGCCACAATTGGAACTATCGTTAAAAATGTTGCTTTGGCATGTGATGCTACGATGGTCATATAGTCATTGGGTATAAAGATGAAGAATCTACAGAAACTTTCAGGGTGACAAACTGGCCAAGTAAAGTCACCTGTTCCAATATATATGTGTGCGCAAAAGTGTGTGTGTGTGTGTGTGCGCGCGCGCGTTTTGTTGCTCAGTCTCTGTTGTAACGCCATGATAGTGTCCAAATTCAGAATCCAAATCCATATGCTTCACAACTTATCAGGCAATAAGCAGTTTTGAAGTATTCTCCCCTTGCACCACTAGGGGGTGATGTATATACCAGACAAGGCAGTCACAACCGAGATCTAGAACAGTTTCTGCAGTTAATCTTTTTTTTAGAATATTGTCAGTATCCATTCCTTTTTCGTATTTTTCTTCCCGCCTTTTTCCCCATGGTAACTTCTGCACAGAGGCACATGGCATAGCGAGTGTAATCCGCTGATATACACATTTGGCACCAGAACTAATGAAGGCACCCTGGCTGATTTGCTCTGCAACTGGAGGCTCCCGTTCACCACCGGCAGATGACATGCACAGGTTCGAACACAGGCCATAGGGTTCAGCCTGTGCTCAGAACAAGTGCCTCAGCTGTCTGAGCTATATACAATCTTGAGGGTCAGGGGCAAATATTGTGACACTGTGCAGTAAGTGCAGCATGTACTGTTTCCACCAAAGTCCTTCACAACCATGGATAAATGGAATAAAATGGTATAACAATTTTCTGTGTGTGCCAGACTTTCAGTATGGTGTAATGTACAATAATGAGACTATTTTTGAGGTAGACCAGACAGAAGGTTGTAATGGGAGGTATGTGGACCATGTCAGTAAGAGTATTCCCCTTCGTCCTCAGCCTCTCTGCCTCCTCAGGGAAGAACAGCTCCTGGAATTTCTTCCTCGAGAAGGAACCCAACAAGGTGACCAGACTTCTGCAGGTCTGCAGCCAGGTAGACAAGAGAAGGTGTGCCACGTCCAGACTGCTGATAATAGCACCAGAGCATTTAAGGGATTTCATCCTGGTTTATAAAACATGAAAAACAATCTGATGCATATGTAAATGTGCTACAGAATCTGTCATTCTGTGAATGCACTCTGAAACAGAGCAGTTATTCTTCAGCCCCTGGTTTGAATGTGAACTTTGCCAGAGTAAGGCTACAATTTCTGGTATGCTGTTGTTTACAATACAATATACTGTTCTGAAGGCCTGAAATATTGGTTTCCCCTTGCTCCCCACTCATATCAATCTTAATGTTTGTATAAACATGCAAGTAAGTGTTAGGCAAGTGTATAAGCATGTATAGTGTGGTTTGTAAAAGTGCAGATTCAGGCTTTTTGATGCTTGTTTGTGCCTTTAACATGGTGGTCAGGGCCCTCCCCTTCACCCAATACAATTCTTTTATTTTCATTGCAAGTTCAGTTCACAAACATTTAAAGATTGGGCACAGGGAATATAAAAAGTTCATTAACAAACTTATAAAAGGTTTGTATTCAGTATTAGATGGTTAAAGCAGTGGATGTCTGTGATAGGTTTATTTAAATGTGGTAGCCACAAGCTCAGACTTCAATATTCAGTGCTGTTTAAGTTTGTGTTCAAATAAATGCGTGTTATATTTCTTCTTAAATTTTGGAAAGGGTGTTGACAGCATTGCAAAGCTTGAAAAGCTTGTCACACAAATTCGTTGTGTTTTATGATTGTGAGACTAGAAGCAGCATTCCTCCATGACTGCAACAGATGATCATTTCCCCTTGTCTCCACTATGTCCTTCTGACATGATTTCTAAAGGTGGCCCAACTTATTTTTTCACCTCCGCCGCACATTTCTGCTCCAAATGGTTATTTAACATGCTGTGTAGTTCTTTTCCCAGTGTCACCTTGGGTACATTTTGTTCCTGTAAAAAGTTTTTGTACCTAAAAATGCATCCCACTCTCTGAGCATCTTTCATCCACATGTGGAGGACAATAAATTGTCCATGTTAATCCTCAAGTGTCCTCCTGCCTCTATGCACACTTTCTGAATTCTGCATTCACTCTTAGACCCTGTTACTTTTCCATACCTCCTGACATTGCATCTGCTTCAACTATTTTCACCTACCGACTCATCCTTTGTTCTCACAATATTTTTAGATCAGAACTGTTACATTCTAATTTATGACATAAATTCCACATTTTTGGACTCCTTGTGTCTTCATCTGTTGGAGAGGAAACATTGGAGCTATTTAATTAACAGTGCTGTAGCAGTTTGATCTACAGAGCTTTCCAGAGCTTTCTTTCTCACATGCGTTGAGGGATTGTCTATTCTGCAGTTGAAGAACTTTCCTTCAGCATTGTCTGTTTTATTATCAATTAATTTTGTATTTTATTTTTCTGTCAAAGAGAGTAGCTAGTTATATAAGTTGTATGTTGTTATGTAGGCTATAACCAAGGCAGTGCTGACTTCAACTCAGCCAATCATTGAGGCAAATGTGTTGAAAAGGCAGACAGAACATTTCTTTTCATTTCGTTTGCTCACAACAAAGCTCACGCTCTGGTAAAGAGTTGGCTAAAATGCCAATTATTACAGAGATATGGTGTCATTTTGCATATTTGTTTGATAAAGCTTTTGTTCATCTGTTTCAAACAATATGGAAATGTGCCACAGTTTCCCCACCCTCTGATTCTTGCTCTTTAAGTGTCTCAGAACTTTACTCCCTCTCCCCAGAGCAGATTGCACTACTATGAATTTTGCATTGTGAAAAATAGGAATACTTTCCACGGGGGGGTGGGGAGTGGGTTTAGGGGATCAAGTGAGTGTGCTTTGCAATTGTTACTAATGTATTTAAACAACACAGTAGTTATATAATAGGTTTCTTTGGTTTGTGTTTTTTTGATATTCATTTGGTCTCTTAAAGAGGAAAAATGAGAACTTGATCTTGGTGTTATAAAACATGCCAGAAATCCATGGGTGAGAGACATAGGTCATACATCCCTTGTTCTTGTCTGTCCCCTTGCCTTTCACATACCTCCACAAGAGCACAATATAGCATGACAACACTGGAGCACAGCATACCATAGCATAGCAGTGATTCAGTAGAGTACACAGCAGTACAGCACAATACAGTGTAACAGGAACACAGCATTGCACAATAGCAGTACACTAAACTGGTTTAACAAAAGGAAATTAATTTCCTTCACGTGAATTTAATAATTTTACTCTGAAACCTGCTGCAAAAACAAATATTCTAACCTTGTGTTCAACTGCATGAATTAAAATTGTATTTACGGATAGTGCAAACTGATTAAGTACTGGAGCTGATTAAAAACAATGGCATCATAATTCATTATGGTGCTTTCTTGTACATACTGAATGAGATGTGACTCAGCACTTCTCTGTGTTGAGTGACACAGGACTGAGGATGTCACCCTAGAATATCAGACCTTGTTCTTTCTGTGGGCATCAAACACAAATCTCTGCATTCCCAATGTGATGCCTCCTACTTTACAAATGCATCAAACATTACAGACATGTTAATCAGATCAGTGCAAATCAGAAAAAAATTCCCCCAATTAATCTGTTCATCCTATTCCTGTCATGTCAGCAAAACTGTTGAGATTAAGCAGCATAAATTTACATATTAAAGTGATTTTTATTCTGGCCATGCTTCAGTCATAATTACTGCTTAGCCTTTGCATGACTCAAGCAATTTGCCTGGAGTGCTTTTATCATGGTTTGAACTGGTCTCATTAAAGAAAACAGATTAACCAATGGTTCCTTTGGTGATGTTATTCCTCCCTCTCAGTCATTCTGAGCTATCAATCCATGCAGCTATGGTCCCCTTTATAAACTAGCATCCACTTTTGAGGTCATTTTAACAACACTGTACTACTCTTTTTTATACTTACACTCCGCTCTCCTCCCTTCTATAACCTTTCAGTATGACACAGTCATATGTGGAGTGTAATATTATGTGTATCATTTATCAGTAGTTTGCTTCCATTCTGATTGGCATTGTTTAGTGAAATTAAATTGTGTAAATGAGTAAAATCTATGCTGACTGGCCCTCAGTTTGGAGGTTGAGTTGATAGAATAGGTTCAGCTGCTCTCAGTAAAACTCAGTGAGTGTGAATTTGGGATTTGATTGCAAAGTTCCTGAATAATCAGTGTTTTCTGTCATATTGAACTTGAAGCCCTACTGATGAATCAACAACAGGCCTTTTTTCAGGCCTATGTTACAGAATATGTACCATAATTACACTGTTGATTTTTAGTCTAAATCTTTGCCTGATTTTTTGTTATTTTCTACTGTAGGATGGTTAATTGACCATAACAATTTAAATAATTTTATATTTATTAGATTTTTATATTTATATTAAATATATCACCTACTTTAAAGTCATTCATATCTTCACTCCCTCTGTAATTTTTTTGATCTGCAAACATTCTGTATCACTTGCCTTGCCCTATAGTCCACTGATTCTGGCTTGCTGTTTGTTCTTTTGTGCTTTCATTGGATGACAGGGCTTTTTCAAGGAATGCTCCAACATTGTAGAATAGCCTCCAGGCTGACATCAGGAACACTGAATCCCTGTCTAATTTTAAAGACTCTCCTTTTAAGCTTGCACTTTATTAATATTGTTCTTTCTTTTGCCTCTGTCCTTTTCCCTTTCATACCAAAGTGCGTTATTACTGTAAATCTAACTCATATTATGTTTATGATGGCAGTATAAAGAGATGGAAATTGATGCACATCAGATTGCAAGAAATGTTTCCTAAATCATCTCTATGGTAGATACATGCAAGTAGAAACACAAAACTCATACTGATGGCTTTTAAGGTCACATGCATAGAGTTTTGGTTCTTGCTTTACATTGTAATGATTACATAGGTTTCACTTTACCTTTGAACATTTGCTGCTCAGTTGACAGCACTGACCTGAAGGAAGCTATATCATGAACTCACCATGCATGCAGCTAAGGTCATAACCCCACTTCATGCGTTTATTTTGAGTAAATGTGAGCTACACGTGGTGTACCATACATAGATGGAAACATTGGTACTGTTATTGGTACTGTCCTGTTAATATAATATAAATGCAGAATATAAATGCAGTGGCATTTTGAACTACCAAGCCATTGCACAATGGCAGTAAATTGCTGCTGTGCAGTAAAAACAGCCTCAGTTTTGATAGCATACAGCAATTAGCTTGGTGTCTGTACTGTGACTGCCAGAGGTAGGTGTCAGGCCCTTTGCTCACTGCATGTGGTCTGTGAGACATATTTATTTTATGATCGCTGAAGCTGCAATCCTAGTGGCCACATATACCTGGACCACCCCCAAAACGACAAACAGCAAGCTAATTTGCAGAATTATGTCCTCCAACAGCCCATGCTCAGAGCACACCTCAACAAGACCCCTTGTATACCTGATTAGACTTAATGGGACAGGTAAAGTATTCCCACTGAGATTCAGAGAAACATCCAAAAAATAAGCAGACATGCCGGCATAGTGTAATAGGCATGATTATCATAATTATTTACGGGTAGTTTGAACAAGTGGAAGAGGGCAGAATTAAGAGGAACTTTTGGGAGGGAAACATTAAAGCACCAGTGAAAAATGTGTTTCCTAACAGCCTTATTCAGATGAATACTGGTTTGCAGTTACTTTTCAGAATTTTTGTTCATTGAAAATATACACATCAAGATTCCCTTAAATACTCTGACACTGAGAGGCAGTGTTTGTTTCGGGGATCAGTATCAGTTTTCATGCCTCTTTTGATACAGCGCTGTTTGGTGTGAATCAGATCCAATTTTCACAACTTGAAAAACAGGGTTCTCTTCACATGTGCCCCCTGCGTGTGAACGAAAATGAGAATAATGCCAAACTCCATATCCAGCTTCCTTTTATAGCCCCCTCAGCAACGCCCCCCCACCCCCCTGCCATCCCATCCCATCCCATCCCATCCCTATCCCACCCCCACCCCCTTTACGCATTTCTCCTCTGTTCACTGGAAAAAAGGATGAGGGAGCTTTACATGATTTGTCATGGTTATTTCTTTTGCTCTGGGCCTGACATTTTCTTGGCCTCCTAACATGCTGCAATGCTTCGGTCACTGTAGTGAAGAAGAGGTGGGAAGGAGACATGGCCCATTTTAAAATACTTTAGCAATGGCGATGATTCCCTCCTATACCCACCATTAGCCTGGGGATGCCCAACGAAGAGAAACTCAACTAACTGCCTCCAAGCTATCCATGTTTAACAGCAACATGGCTGTCTGTTACTTTCTTTGCCACCAGAACATTGCCACCATCCTGCAGATCCCTTGTGCATGTTTGAATTGTAAGGTGTCTGTAAATCTCATTGTAAATGTTTCATATTTTAAAAGTAACAAACACTCAAGATGCAAATTGATATTTTACTAAAATACCATTAGATTCTTAGCACAGTGTTTACTGATCCCAGACCTAGCTTCACCTTTCTGAATAAACACTGAGTCATTTAAAGGTGACACTCATGGTATTACACCATGGCCTCACTCTCCAGTAAAACAGATCCAGATGGAGGAGGCTGGCTGTACATAAAAACTTCCAGTGTTAGGTGATGTGGATAAGGCTGTTTGCTGAGGGTATAAACAATCCTGTTACAGTATACTGTGATAATAAGGCCTCGACCTGATGATGACTCCCGATGAAGATGAGGAATGGAAAAACACGGAGGCACTTCAGACACAGGGTATTTGTAGCCCGCTGTGGATGATTGGAGCCAGAGGACCATAGCTGCTGCTGTGGCTCAGGGTAAGTGCTCCACGCTGACAGAGGGATCAGCTTTGTACATTTCCAGAGATGTTGCATGTGTCTGTTTCTGTGCAGGCCTGTGTGCCCTAATTCTAGCCTGCATTCAAAAAGGTAGATTGCAGCACTGATGCTGTTCAGAGGATGAATAATGAGTTCAATGAACCTGGAAGTTTTCAATGGAAAGTGCATTTTACTGAATGTAAAATAAAATAAAATAGTGTGCACCACAGCAAAGTCTAGCAGCCAGAGTCTATCCAGCTTTATTATGAGAACCATACTTGTCTGTAGTTTCCCAGTGCTGTGAATTGCACAGACAGGTGAACACTTAATTATTGTTGTGTTGAAACAGGAGAGTCGAGAAAATATTGTTTGTTCAAGAATGATATAAGGAATATGAATAAAGCTGCAAAGAAAAATATGTATTTAATTAAACCTTTGGTTTTGGCTCACCTCTAGTATATTTTTAAGCAATACAATTGGGATGAGGTATGCTGTTTTGTGGTGCCATGTCTGTGTTCTGCTCTATTTTACTGCATTCTTCTGACAGTGCATTTTTCACGCACAATTCGTCATCGTGGACTGTGCCAAAGGAAGAGTGCTGTGTACAGCATCTCAGACTTTAAGATAAAAGCCAGACTGACTTCTTTAATCTTATTCCGTGCAGCTTGGAGAGAGATTATGATCAGCATCAATTGCACTGCCCACATTGACAAGATCTGTGTCTGTTCACTTTTGTACAGTATCCCAAAGCAACTACCTTTTCCTCAGCTGCTGAGAGGGAGGGTGAATCTTATATCTCAAATCCTATATCACACCTATAGCCAGTTGTTAAAGTTGGTTGATGGCAGTAACTATTGTTGCTCAGAGCTGGGATAATGTGCTTTTCCAACATCTCAGAATGGGTACAAATTGCTTGAGTGGCTTTCAATCCTTTTTAATGTGATAGGGTCGTAGTGCTACTGAGAAATGATTATTCCCACCCCCTACCACCCACTGAGGCACTCTCTGCTCCCACAAGAGGAGAGACTTCAGCAGAAGCAGGACCTGTTAATTGCTCCCAAAAGAATAGTGCACACTAGGGCCACACTAGAGGGGTCCTAGAGGGCAGGAAGGTGTCTTCAGTCACCTCAGATTTGCTAATTAGTCTCGACCTTGGCAAGATGCCACTCTGAAGACATCAATGAACCTTGCTGGATTGGCTACAGTTTCTGAGCACCCAGGTAGGTAGGAGCAAAGGATCTTACACTGAGAGTCAGCGAGAGTGTTTCCTCACTCTATGGGGGAGGGGGTGGCCGCTCTCAGATATTTCTTGTGTCTCCAAAAAAACACCTGCTGTGGACTCCAGTTAATATAATTACATGCAGCTTGTTCCATAACTTGGAGTAACCCGTTTAAGCAATTGCTATTTCCATTTCTAACACATAATTATTTTGAAAACAAAAAACAAATAACAAAAATCACTGTAGCTCAAAGCTCATAAAGTTCATCATGATTAAACAGAGTAGACACATATATTCCACATTGCTATACTCGCTGGCTGTGGTACACACTGTTCCCCCCTTCACACCACCTCCCTGCTGTTCTTCCCTCACAATGGCAGCAAACACATCCAGGCTACATCTGCCTGGGTTCCCTCTTTCATGTTTTCCTCCTTTTGTTCCCTTATGGCTTCAATGTCCGTGTCCCCGAGGTGCTCCAATCTGTTCTGTCAGGTTTGAGATCTCCATTAACTTTTTTATGGTCACAGGACTGACCTGTTATTTAATTTCCCAGACACAGTCATTTCTTCACCCCTTCAGAAGACAGACAGGATTATTCTGTTGTGTCTTCATTCCCTGTATCACTTTCGTTTATTTTGCAATCACATTGTTTATGAATTTAGCATTATCTTGAGAATTATTTAGCATTATCTTGAGTGACTTGCATTGCACACATTTTGCATACAAACTGCTGGAATTATACGGCAGCCCTTTGCATGAGGGGCTTGGTTACACGGCGAGTGTCTCAACCAGGCTTCTTTCCGTTCAGGCTGAATTTAAAGGGAGAGAGCAAAAGGGCTTCATCATATACAGATACCCCCTGCATTCCCTCCTTGGGTTTGGCATGTCTGAAACCATTCTCTCACCTCATTGTCGAACAGAAGGCAGCAGGACATTTATTTCCATCAAAATTTTCAGAAACAAAGAGAGAACTATGATGCTGAGCCTTCATCAGGCAAGCTTGGAGTTCCCATTGAAGCCTGCAGCCATCCCAAAGAATCTCCTGAAAACAGAAGCTGTGTACATGTTTTGCTAAGACCACTCAGTGATATAAATTAGTAGAATGGAATGAATTTTCTGGTCATTTGAGACTTTCTCTTCACATCTCTCCTCTGCACTTGAGCGCCATTTAGGATGAGGCAACCTGACATAAAAAGAAAATAAGACTTTTATGGCAGTCTGACCTAAGATGAAAAACTACTTACTGTGTGGGAATCTGGGACTGAAGTAATCATTTCTTTTCTATTCTTCTACAGGGGTACAATCAGCTTTTATCTCAGCACTGAATCCAGAGAAATAATAGCAAAGTCAAACTTTGCTCTTCAGGGCACTGTTGAAAAACTTTTGGCATCCTAGGGAGGTTCACAGGACCCAGACTGCCATTGGTAATGTTGCTTTTGATTGTAGAATGTAGAGTGTGTTAATCAGATATGACGAATTGTGTGTGGTGAAGTGAAACCTGACAGTGTAAAGACACAGAAATATAAATCACTGTCAGGATGCGATGGGTCAATCTAAGGCTAGTGAGATTTTTTGGACCATGTTATTCCCTGTATGTTATTTTATCACTGCTGCCAAGTGGCGCGTGGCCTTAAATGTCCGCCCATTGCTAAAGCACAGAGTGACATGACCTAGACATATGATACTCAGACTCTTAAATTACCATCTGCGATGCGTATCAGTGCTGCTCATTCCTATTATCTCAAATGCGCCATTGAAGTAAGGAAAGATTATTTTAAGGTCAGTTTTTTTCCACCATTATCCCTCAGCCTCTTTTGTAACTGCCTTGAGCTCGGACTGTGGAGCTTACCGTCAGATTCCAGTCAGCAGAGTCTTGTGAAATGAACAAGGAGGAGGAAGAGTATGAGAAAGGAAGGATTTGAGGTCAGACTCTGCGGGTGATGAATAACATGACGAAGGGAACAACAGTGGGGTTTTTGGTTCACATGTGAGGAAGAATAAGAGGAAGGGTATGGGGTCGGGCTCTTTCTGTGAGAAAGTCTGAGAGAGAAGAGGAGCAAGAGTCTGTATGTACATTACATTACATAGACACTTAACACATTCCCTTATCCAGAACCAACTCATATATTGTACATATTATTCATTTATACAGCTGTATATTTACAGAGGAATTTAGGGTTACATACCTTACTCAAGGGGACAACAGTGACGTCCATCTGAGAAACCACCCAGGAACATTTGACTTAGAGGACCTGCTTCTTCACTATACTACACTGCTGTGATAAAGCTTATGTTAAATAGTGTGTTGTAGATGTGATTGTAGGGAAGATTATGATAAAGAGCATGATGATAAAAGAGCTACTGACACAGGGAATCTGCACAGTACAGTCTAAGCCTGTATGTGCCCCTGTGTGTATGGATTATGTCTATGTGTGTGCTTGTAAATTGTTGAATACTGACAGAATAAATAGAATGTTCCCATGAGTGATTACAGTGTTTTTTCCACTGGATAATTAATGTGATAAAATAAGAAACGCTTTGTAAAGGTTTTGATTCTTTTTAATGAAGTATTTCTGTTGTGTTACAAATTCTGTGCTTTAACAGATATTTAACAGTTTTATTTTGACATTAAAATAACCTTAACTGAAATGAATGCCTTTGTCTAAGGAGACAGAGAGAAAACAAAATCACACATTACCTCTCCCTATCCAGTATGGTAGATTCAATATGATAGACCTATCCAGTATGGTAGATTAGATTGTCTACAGCATGTCTGTAGACAGAATGTTTTGTCTCCAATCAAGAGTGGACTCTTCAGTGACACATACTTCAAATGCATGCCCACAGAGGTTTATATAATTGGATCAGAATGCTGGGCTGCCACAGAAGCATAAAGGTGATGCCGTTAGGGGTTTACAAATAGTGAGCTGCCTGTTGTTAAGACTCGTCCCTGACACATACCTACAAAACAGCCAAATTGTCTTGGCAGTGTGTGTGTTAATTATGAGCATTACACTGACCACGGTGATAGCTGTCATGACACTGTTCTCTGATGAGTGCACACATTTTCACATGTACACCCATGCAAAAAGGTTAGGCAGGGCTCACTTTGCAGTTTTGGTGGAGATGAAAAGAAAAAAACCTAACACATTTCATGTCATGATGACATTTGTTGCTAAGGCAACCAGGACAGGTTAGCCAGTTCGAAACATCCTTGTGAGCATTGCCAGATTCATTCATAACGAATCCATTATCTGTGTAGTATTTGAAGCCTATGTTGATTGAGAGTGAGGCACCACAGTACTCAAATTTGCTAGGGTCTAAGTTCCATTGTATGGTGACTGGAACCAGTTCTATACTAAGTTAGAGAAACAAGCAGTTATGAACTGTTTGGAAACACACTGATAAACTGGTAAACTGAATATGACTGAAATCACATTGTTTGTTTTCGAACTGACATGGAAACACTATAGCCTTTTGACAAATTTACAAGAGATAAATACTGAAATTTTGCCAAGCAGACAATTCTGTTAGTTAGCCAGGGAAGACACCAGTCATGGCATGCATCACGCCAGCAAAAGGAAAGCAGTGGGTGTGACCTCTGTACTGTTTTAAGAAATCATTTGATATTGTCATATTAACTGGAATCACAAAAGTGCAGTGCAGTGCCCCATCAAAAGAGGAAGCTTTTCTTTGAACCTGGTCTCCCCAGCATGCACTGTGGGATGAGTGTTGTCTGAGTGCTGGAAGATTTTATGGGGAAAAATGTGGCTGAGCTGACCCCCTGCTTTCCTGAAGAGTACAGTTGTCTTTGTAACATCTTGACATGTCCAAGACAATACCGGTCCCAGCCAGAGGCCGTCTTCACTGTCCCACCCGAGGGCCTTTTCAGGGCCATCATGACCACGTGCTGGGAGACTAGACCCTAAAATATTTTCTTAAAAATGCAACATAGCATACTAAGTGAAAATACTTCATCTGGTGCATTGTTTTTTTTTCTCAGTGTTTGTCTGTGTGTTTGTGATTTGAAGATGCAGTGGGATGAGAGTGGGACTCAGTGAACTATGGCATATTTATAATGAGACTCTCCCCTTTGGTCACACTTTGTTGTTAAACTCCCAGCTTCACACAGACCAAATGTCTAAGCACCAATCAGCAAGGTTTTCTTTTGTCCACAGGGCTCCTCTGCCTTGTGAAATTACATCTCTATCAAAATTCCTCTCACGGAAATTTGCTCATCAGCCTGTTTTGATGTAGTTTTTCTACTTGCAATTCCAAAAGCCTCTTAGCATCTGAAGAGAGAAAAGCAATAAGAGAAGGGAGAGAGGGATAAAGAGAAACAGACACAAAGATAGAGAGTAGTGTAGGAAATAGAAAGATGGAGAAAGAGAAACAGGGATGGAAAGAGATATGTGCTTAGGCTTTTCAAAGCAGGCTAAATGATCTAAATACGTATTTTTGTGTACATGTTTGTGGGTGCTGAAACAATATGACAGGAGATTGAGGGCTAAGGTGGGTCACTTGGCGGCCTGATTCTTTGCCAGTAGTATGGCTCCTACAGATTCAAACCAGCTAATGAACTCTGAGACATTGTTTCTGCTAAGGTGACCGTGGCAGCGTCATTGTGAAACACTACCTATGCCTCTGGATCAATGTATTCATTCATTTATTTGTATGTCCTCTGGACATAAACAGGGCACAAAACATTCAGAGTTACTCAGTTGTCAATTATTCATTTCACTGTGCTGAGGAAAATAAGCCATGAACTCAATTAACTTCAGTGGGAGACACTGACTACTCCTCATTGAGAACTACACAGTTTTACAAAACTACATCATTGCAATCATCTTTAAGATTGCATCTGTCTGTATTTTTTGACACTGCACTGAAGCGTTGTCTCCCCTTGCTCTGATTGGTTATGCCCTTGAGTATGGCCATTGAGTATTACCCTGTCACCCATTGCAAATGAGTGTCTCCACGGAAACTGGTATTTCCTTACCACTGGAACTTGAGGCAAACCTTGAATAATATAACTCGTGTTCAAAGCCCTATCCTGGGACCTTCTGCTGTCCATGACCGGCTTGAGATGGAAACAGTAAACATCCTCTGCTTTTGCTGTCTATTGTTTCAAAAAAAACCCCTCAGTACATCCGCCGCCCTCTTTGGGCAGTGTTGGGGTCATGAGAGAGCTGTGATTGGGTGGGAGGAGTGCTCACTATGCCTGGCGGTGATCGAATACAAAAGTGAAACTGGTCACCCCTAGATCGAGGAAAATCGAGCAAACAAGGAAAATACTCTCAAACAATAAACACAAATCGAAAATGAATATTAAATCAATGTTTGAAGATAAGGGTTGCTGAAGGGCGATGTACACAGGGTCTGTGTCCAAGGTGTCTCCATGAATGGTGATCACGCAGCAGCTTTACTCAAGGACTGATGAAGAGAACACCGGCCTTATGTCCTACCCGGAACAAATAAGTACTAAATAAGTAAGTAAAGATGAACAGAACAAGCCACACCTGAGTCCATTACCAACCAGTTCTACCATGTGTGCCTGCTAGTGAGGTCCGGCAGCACTGGTCTGTTGAGGCACCTGTAGTGCCAATGGACAGTGGCTAGAGTGTCCCAGACATGGAAGCAGCCATCGGCGCCACCATTCCACTGCTCCGTCGCAGCCCTCGCTACTCGACACTGTCTGATACTGTAAGAGGACTCATGGCAGACTGCTTTAAAATTAAATATAAAAGCAGGATCCTCCATCGCATCCTGCATAGTGTTCACTCACAGGCACTACCCACTCCTCATGTCTTCTTCTCTCCTATGTCATTGCTCCATTTGCCTTTTCACCATGCTTTCTCTTTTTTAGTCCCCTCTCTCTCTCTCTCTCTCTCTCTCTGGTTCTACTTTGAGACCTTACTCACAGCAATAACAAAAAGGTAAAAAGGAAAGGCATATATTATAATTTTTTTGGAATAAGTAAGCTATGTGATGTTATTAATCTAAATACATAACACATTCCTTTTAATCCCAATACATGTATCTAGATGCATCTGAAGTGCATATTAATTGTTGATTTTGTACATTTTCTGGGCAGAAAATATGCTTTATTTTTCTCTTCACTGCAGTACTATACAATTGTTTTTCTTCAGGAAATCCATTCATATTCATTGGAATACATTTCAATACAATTAACAGCCAAGTTCAAAGAGTATGCAACATATTCACTATGCTAATCCATTATGCAGAAACTGAAGGTTTTTCCAAAAGTATGAATGCTTTTATAAAAGCATTAAATGCAATCATAAAAAACAGTTTGTGCTCTCCATTTGAAATGACATCCAAATGAGGTACGTTAAAGTATCATTGGCATATTTATGATGATCAAACTCTTGACACACTCAAATTAGCCAATGTCTATCACATATAGAGAGAAAACACTTTTGAAGGTGTGCATATTACCAAGAAACTTTGAACTAGTCTTATTCACTGAAATAAGTTGAAAAAAGTAACAAGTACACCAGAATCCAGACACATATAAAGGGTGCAGAAATTCATATTGTAAATTTGAGGTTCTTTATCACCACTATTGGCTGGAGAAAGCTGTATTTCCATCACATTTCAATTCCTCCGAACTAAAATTAGCAACTGACATTGGTATTCATTTGAGTCTTCAATCCTTTATTGTGAAGCACATCTTGTATCATGGCGTCAGGTGGTCACAAATGAGATTTAACTGAGACGTGTTTCACTTCCTCCTTATTTTATGTGAGAATTGACTGTGAACTTGGAGCATAATTGTCAGATTGATGATTTAATCAGTAGGAGTGTGCTGTGATCACACCACTCCCTGAGTTTTTCAGCACAGTCCCTAGTGTCGGCATCCCGAGTCCCTCTGACTTTGATTGTTCTGCTAAAGTGAAAATGAAAATTATTTATGAATATGGACCCCTGGGGGCCTGGACCTATAAGTGAAGAAGACTCCCAGGCTGCATTAGGCTGGATTACCTTTTCTTGTCTGGGCGCAAAGGCGTTCCAAATTTTATCAACATACTTACAATATTGACCAGCTGAACCCATCAGCAACATCAACATGTGGGTCTGAGTTACAAAGAGGTTTTAAGAGGACCATGTATAACTGTTATTGTGTTTAAGGGTGGATTCATCCATTAGAATGGGGCAGGACTTCTAATCACATTTAAATAGACTTTGACTTGACAGTCATTGGTGGATTAGCTGGTAGCTATGGTTGGATGGTACAAGACTCTGTGGACATCAGAGCCCAGGGGAGAAATCTTAATAATTGGTCGTTGGCTTGGTGTAACAGGAGGAGATCTTTTTACAGAAAGGAGCAGGGCAGGGTGGGGCATGTAAAAAATAGCAGCAAAAATGAGAGGTGTTATGTCTGTGGGAAAACAGGTTGTGTGGGTTTGGTAGATAAGCCAAAAAGATATTTGCTTTTAAAAGATTTTAATAGCATACCTCTAAAGCTCACAGAGTAAGAAGTTTAACAAGCAGTTAACCATCAGAATGCAGATCATTTTTTAGTGTTCAGTTCTGTACCATGAATTTTTCAACATGCATGGATGCTTTCAAAAATGAGGACAGCCATGTTGTAGCAGTGATTGAATTTTAGGTCATAGGTCAGCAGCAGTACACCTGAAGATGCCTGAAGATGCTCCTCTGAAAAACCTCATGGCAATTGTCTGCAATTTCCTTCAATTTAATAATGCTGCAAATAAGCTTTACCAAAGATTTTTTTAAAATTGAAAGTAGGGGTACTGTTTGGATATTAACTTCAGTGCATCTGTGCATCTGTGATACATAAAATGTTGCCAAAACCATAACACCATTTCACTGATGAGAGCAGCATACTGCAATGTTTTAATCCTTGCTGTTATTTTTAAAAGCTTTGAATAAGAATCCTTTATGGATGTATTTACTGCACTGCTTTTGATCTACAAATCTCTAAATCCATCTTGTATATGAAATCACAATACCAGCATGGAAAGTGTCCACTGGCTTGTGTGTTGAGATGTCTTTAACAGGGTGGCTGCCATTGCCAGGTGGTGATTGGACAAGAACACAGCTGCCAGAATGGGCCTTTGGCTAGTGGCTGTTTATTTGCCATAATAGACTGGGGTAAACTCCCCCATAACTCTGGGGTAAAGGCAAAAAGCAGAACAAGGAATCAAAGAAAAGAAAACCAAAACAGGAATGTTCTCAGGACAGAGGATGAGGGGTACCACAAAATAGCAACTCAAAAGAAAAGTCAATATATCCCAGTGTTAGTATTCTGCCATTCTTACTTTACTTTTTTTTTTTTTTTTTTTTTTTTTAAACTTTGATCGAGCCAATCTCTGGTCTTGATCAATGATGGTCCTCCAGACAGTACTGTTGGCCATGACACTTTGGATCTCTTTGACGCTGTCAAGCCCTGCGTCCTGCTTTAGTTGGTCAATGTAGTTGTATGCTGCTCTCCCTTGTCCTCTGCTTCCATGGGTAGGGATCCAGAACAAGAGGTCGCTCACTACTTCATCTTTGCTGCAAACCTCATCCTTCTCCATCTGATCATATCAGTGAGATGCGGTAGCTCACCATAGAGGTCTTCATTTGAGGTGTGATGCGTAGAATCCACTCTAATGTTGAGCGCTGTTCTTAGTGGCCTGGTATAGCAGCCATCTAGTCTGTTGGCTGCAGCAGCCATAACAGTCCATGACTCACAGCCATAGAGCAAGACACTCTCAACTGTGGCCTTAAAGAGGTGGCTCTTGAGGTCCCTTCTCATTTTCTCATTCTGCCATTCAAGGCCCACCAATTAGCCCCAAGACTTCTCTCTACTGGCAACAAAGGCTGTTTTTATACACTGCCCTAATGAAGGCAACAAGCGACACCTGGGCTGATTACCAATCAGCTCCAGCTGCACAAATACTTGTTTGTTAGGTTGCTAAGCCCCTCAGGTTACAGGTGACATTATAATGCAGGGGCAGTCCCCGTCCTCTTGCAATACTTCTCTGAGCACCACAGTGTCAAACTTAGCATCTCTAGCAACATTTCTATGATAATTTGATGCTTTTACATGATTTTAATGCTGTAAAGTACCCTCCTGTCATTTATTGCTCTTGGCTCCGATACTAATCCTCTGAGGTAGCCTAAACGCTACCTGAGAGATTCTTACACATTTGCTTACACATTTGTACATCTTGCACATTTGTATTTTACCAACACAGAAATTTTCAAAATTTTCAACCAAATTTTCGTAACCTAGTTGCACAGCAGATTTACAATTTGGTCAAGGGTTTAATAAGTGGGACACCCACGCTTCAATATATCCATACCCATATTAACATAATACGTTCATGTTACACAATGTTCCAATAATATTAAGGTGTTGTTTTCCATGTTGTGAGTTTATTGTGGGTCAGCTGGATATGAATGCAGAAGTGAGAAAAAGTGGTAGAAGACCATTTGCCACATGCTGGAGTTCCTCATTTCCTCAACACACCATGAGGCAAAAAATCCTAAACGAGGGCAACACCAACACCTGAGCACTATGTGTTCCATAGAATGAGTATTTTCTGCCCTCAGTTAACATTCTCTGCTGTTTCTCTTTTACTCCTGAAGGGAGTTGAGGACAGCACTGAATAAATCTTCACAATCTCACCTCTGTTGGACTCCAGTTGAATCGCTAGGTGTTTCAACAGTGTGAGAAAAGCTGAGGAATAGGACCAGAAGGATATAGGTCTAAGCACCTCACCAACACTGGTTAAATGACATCCATCTGTTTAGACAGGCGTGGTGTAAAGAAGAAAGAAGAGGAAAATGATTAATTCTGGCAAAATAATCCTAACAGAACTGTACCGTAGATGCCAAACAAGTATGTTCAGTACAAGCGGTTTATTCACTGGATATAGTGCATATGTCACAAGACACTTGGCAGGCACGCGATGTGCCTGCATCTGCCAGTGGAAAGGGAGGGACTGGAGCTGCAGTGAAGCAACACCCAGAGAGTCTGGCTGAGCTCCCTGACCTGGAACCAGTCGGGACGGTGGGGATGGAATGCCACCCTACTGCTGTGAATACTGATGATTTTTCAATGCAACAGTTACTTTAGCAAATGCAAGAGTGTGTTTTTTTAATCATCACACAATTTGTTTTTCATGATTTTGGGTGATCTCTGAGCTTGTCAAATAGTGTTTTTGAAGGAAAAATTAAGCATGCACATTTCATTATGAGTCATGGTTGATTGGATCCAGGGGTCAACTGGAACATTTTCTCATAATTATTGTATTATGTTATACTAATACTGCTACTACTGTCACTACTATAATATTGTTGTCATGCTGTACAAATACAAGTACAACTGGTAGTACTTTGACTGTTTCTATCATTACTACCTGCAGTCCTATCTACGTCAAGGTCACATTAATCTTAAAGATGAAAAGATTTTCCATTACTGAATGTTTATTGTCTTGAATTTTTAGTATCATTTTCTAGACCTTGCTATTGTTTTGAGATGTTGTAGCTCTATGTATAGCATGATCATAAGGTCTGGTATGCTTCCAGGGCATTGTGGGGTGTGTATGCAAAATTGGATCCCCAGGGCAGCACAAGCTGTACTGTTGCTAAGGCCCTGTGCATATTCCCAGCAATGGAAGCTGCTAACTGACAACAAACAGAAGAGACGCTGGCATTCCCTCCGTCTCCTGTGTTAATGACAGACAGTCATTAATTCAAGAATCCACTTCAAAAGTAGCTCCTGCTGCATCTTTTATGACTTTTTTTAGGAGCCAGTAAAGTAAGGAGCCTTCGCCTGGCATTGCATTTTGGAACGTTTTGGTTTCAGAGATTTACATTGTTCATGAATCACTGTATGTTATTAGATGCAAAGGACCAAATTTGGAATTTTTTGCCAAGACACTAAGGAACCCCCTAGAACAATAAGTACCATGGAACCTTTAATGACCAGGGTCCTCAGTTTAATGTGGCATCTGAAAGTCGGACTCTCCCACAGCACAGTGTCCCAGTCACTCAGGTATTGATTTTCTGTTAAGGGAAGCCTGCCCCCTACTAGCTCACCAACACCACTCCCAGCATCTGGTTTTCCTGGGAAGTATCTCCTTGACATAAGCCAGAAGAAGGTAAATGTGTGGTATGGCTTCATACAAAGGACAAGGGCTTGATTCAAAGACCAATTTTCACCATATACTATTAGTATTTGCATCCATTAGGGTTATGTTTTTCCATGTTTCTCAAATAGCACACCATAAGTCAGTGCCTTCCTGAGAGGTTCATCAGCAGCTGGTTCTCTTGTAATGTCCCAGATACTGTCACAACCAATACAACCAGTTGTTCTGAGGCTACCAGTTTGAACCATCCCTTCACTGTGGCATAGACTGTGCACCAAATACCCAGTCTTTCAGCTTCAGCTTGTATTTCACCCTCAGTCAGACTTTGACAAGCATGGGGTCTTATATATTATTCTCTCATTTCACAGTGAGAAGCATGCAACTCTAAGCTCAATTGCAGTGTGTCTGTGACAACAGAAGTAAGGCCTGAGGCCAGGGGCAGGGACTCTGTAATTAATTTAATTAAAGATGGAGGTGAACAAATGTCAGTGTCCACGAACAAAGCAAATGACATGCCTTTTTAATAAATGGCGATATTACAGAATCCAAAGGTGGAGGTTTTGAAATGTTCATTATGGGTCTATCTCAGTACTGGATAAATTATTTCTGTTGTTAATACAAAGATGTAAGAATGTGCTGATAACTCTGCTCTCAACGACTAACTTTTCAATTTGTGTTTTTTAAAGAAAGATTTTTCTTTTACTTTTTGTCAGCCTCATCATAGTGATTTGGTGAACAACACACTGTACATGTAAATGTACAGAAATGAACATTCAGATGTGCTTCATTCAAAACTCATATTCATGTGTACTTCATTGTTTTATATTGTGTTATGATATACTTATGTATTGTAGAGTTAAATGCCTTAACAATGAGCTGGGCTAATAACTTTTGGGATAAAGAGTGTAGCACAAGAATGTCAAAAACTTAGAAGGTTGTTAAAACTTAATATCCCACATTTGCTTTATTATTTTGGCTAGTCAAATAATGGGATTCATAACAATCATTTTGGGACCTCTTTCATTCCATTACTGGCCTGTCAGACAGAAGACAGAACTGGAAATATAATAAGAACTCTTCCTCATTTTCTCCCCAAATCTGCAATGTGTGGGTGAGTTTGTTCTTGTAGGACACCACTCAACTGCATTATTCTTTTTGTAATGCATTGGACGTCTATGTCAGATGCCCAAACATGTGTCTGAGGGAAGAAAACTGATCTCTGTTTGGATCAAGCACGCTACCCTGGGACTGTGTGTATTATTCAGGAATGATCCCCGTTATATTGGCACAAAAACACATTTTTTTGCTCAGGCTCGCGTCAGGCTGGTTTGAGTGCTTTTATAACCAACTGGTCAGCTGCAGTCCATTAAATAACAGTATATTTCAGTCCTTTCACATTCATTTAATAAACTATCCACACAGTTTTTCCCCCTTTTCAAATTCATTTAAAAAACAATCCACAAGACAGCATGACTCACAAGGTCTCTTATCTGTTCTACAGATGTGAAGGATTTGCATTCCTCCAGACATGCACACACCATTTAATTATACCTGAATGAATGAATACCTAATACCTAATGAATACCTTTTGCTCAGACTCAACCCCTTGCATCTACAAGACGTGGTATGCTTGCATAATTGCCTACACATATGTAGCTGTTGAGTACATTATCTCTTCTATCCACAGTGGTGCAATTGGAGTAGGAGTGATCTAGGGGTAACGCTGGTGACATGGTGAGTTCAAATATTGTCACTGGGTTAGGGAACATATATCAACCTTGTTGTCTTCAGGTAAACTATGGCAATGAATATACCACAACCCAATGAAAAGCGAAGTCATTATTTGCCATTGAAAATCCTTTTTTCCTGACATGGCAACAAATATGAACAGCTCCGATAGCTCAGGTACGAACAAGAGCCAAGAATTCATCACTGCCATCATTTACACTTTCTCTGATTCATTCAGGGGCACAGTGAAGCGTAACAATCTGCTAAAATGCTTTAAATACCAAAATCCTCAGCTAAGTTAATCCACGTCTTAAAAATGAATCAATATACAATAATACTTTAAAAAATACATGAGAATTAGATTGAACTGATCAATGTGCTGCATTTTACCATCATCATTACCCCCTAAAATCATGCCTGTTGCTTTGACTTCCCTTTCTACCTGCCTGCTCATGAATGATATTTATGTGTAAAATATGCATGATGCATTACAGATGTAGAGGTTAGATTCCCAGTAAAAGTCCATTTTGTTTGTTTTGAGTTCTATGCTAATTAGATAAGCCCTCTAACGCTGAGTAGATTTTAAATGTGTTTGTTTTCTTTTTTCCTGCTTGCATTTGTGCTTTGGAATTTGTGCAGAATATGACCTGACTGTGTGATGATTAACAAAAAAAGACAAAATACAAATGGGTTCAATTCGATCCCAAAGTATGCAGTATGCAAATTAATTTCAAACAAATGGTTTATTTGGAAAACAAAGATAGGAAATGACATCAATGTAATAATCATTTAGGCCTTGTAAAATTAACAACTTTGCTTTTACCACTAACTGAAAAGTCAATACAGCATATTCATGATTTATGGGATAGTTAGTTGATTCTATAGCAACACAACTGCCAGCAGGTCAAAAAATGTAATGCTCTGTTTGAGGTTGCCAGGTTGCCAAGCAGTGGTGTATCCTCCTTTTTTTGGTTTTGCAATATATTTTCACTGGTGCAAAAAATGTGATACACATCAATGTAGATACAGGGTAAACTCTCTGCAAAATTATTTTCATGGAATCAGGAAATAATTCCCTGCAATTTGCTTTAGCTTTGGGCACACACTGCTAACAGTAGGTGGTGTGTAAAAAAATGTATTGGATTTAAGAAAAATCTTGGCCTCTGATGTTTCCAAGCCTGACAGTAAAGATCACTCTCTAATGACTGATCAGTAAGACAGTGAGATACTTCACATAACACTCAATCCTCCCACTTTGTGAGCTAGCTTTGACATTGAATAATACAGTTGAAGTGTTGGTGGCTGCAGTTATTCATGCAACATTATTCTTGAATCAGAAATAAACTGTTCATATTCATATTCATACTATGTGTGATGATGGCCTAATGGTGATGACTTGTTTTTCATACAGCGACTGCCATACAAGGATCTCAGTTCACTTTGTAGTGGCTCGGTCACCCTATCAACCACGCCACCTTGGAAAGCTCAGTAGCCCTTTGTTATGTCCCATCATTCACCTTGCACAGTGTACAGCTGAGACAACCCTCCTGGAGCCAATCATTATTTTTCTTTAAACCTAACTCACAAATAAAACGTTACTGACACTAAAATTAATTAATCACACTAAAATTAATTAAATGAACGGCACTTCTTTTGAGTCTGTAGCTGTAAATCAAGCAGAAGCCCAAGTTTTGACTGAGTGCAGGGAAATAGGCTTGAGATTGGGGGTTCAGATGAAGTGGCCACAGATAACCTAATAAGAAGAAAGATAGAGAAAAAAAACTCATCATCAGCAGTCCGAAGGACTGTCCCTTATTTAATTTAATCAATTAATCCCATACATTACACAGCAAAAATATCCATTGCTCTAGAAGCAATTAAATATGCATATACCATACAGATCGGACAAGCTGATTCACAGTGCTTAGCCTACTGTATTTAAGAAAGTTATTAGCATCACACTGTCAATATCTTTTTCACAGATCATTATTTTGCATATTTCTGTATATAGAAGCTCTCGTTTTCAATTTCAACTACTGAACAAACGATATAGCCTAGTTATGATACAGCTTATTTTGCGTATCTTTTTGTTATTGCGGTATTTTGTTGGTATTGTTTTTAGTTCTTTTCCGAGTTTAGAAATTCCGTAGAAATCGCATATGTATTTTTGTTTACAGTGTTTTAGTTAAATTGTGTCAACAATTTTTTTTTCTTTCTTGATACGGCGTACTTCTGGCTTCACATCACCGTTTCAGAACAGCCAATACTCTTACCAACGAGCTCAACCCCACATCACAAGCGTCGTTATAGTTCGTGATTGTACACTACGTGTAATTATCAGTAACATCGCGAAGGTATTTGGCTTACTGTGACATACTTTAATGAAAGTAACTCAGTATGAAAGTATCTCAAACGAGACTACTCTCATGCAGATTGGTCACAATAGTTAGCGTATACCGTTCCTGTGACGAAGACTCCGCAGCGAGCCGTTTCTCTCCAGAAATGTGAGTTGTCCTTTGGAGACTGTCACTCTCAATTGACCTCGTCTTGTGCTTTACTGTCCATAGATCGGGTTGAAGGAATGGTCTTCGAACGTGTCTTCTTTTTTAAGTGAGTTTTCTTTGTTCCTGATTTATTGTGAAAAGAAGTTAGCGTACTTGCTCAGCGTGGTTTCCTGCGCGCAGGTCTGCGTTGGGGAGAATTTAAACTGGAAACGACGTGACTGGAAGGAGCTATTGTGACCATACTGGATATACGGACGATGGGATCCATTAAGGCTGGACTGTCGATTCGACGTTGGGATGTATCAGTGATTATACCGTTTATTCACCTGACATTAGCAGCAGTAAAAGGTAAAATTATAAATTATCCTATTAATTAACGTTCCCTGTTTGTTTTATTGCTAATTTGTGTCCGTGTACTGTGGTAGTCAGATTTCACTCTAACAGGAGTAGTGTGGTTGTTTTTAACTCTAAAAAGTGGCCTGCATCTGTGCTGAATTCTCACCGTGGTCTTTTGTGGTCATCTTTGATTGCCGGTGACTCATTCTCATCACTCATGAATATCGAATATTTATGGGAGCAACTTTTTTGTGATATTGTCTACGACTATGGTAGGTGGTTATAGAATCACCGTAGCCTGTTTTGTGGTGTTTTATTTACGTTTTCTTCGTCATTACACGTTAATTGACGGGAAAGCGGTCCACAATTGCTGTAATCTCTTCGCTTTTAAGCCTGCGTATATCTGCCGTAACGTCACGTGATAAAGGGTTCTCCTATAGATCCGGTTCACAGTAGTTTGTAACTGCAAGTCAGATTGTTTTATTGGTTTATTATGTATGTTTATTCCATGCTTATCATTGTGACCATGCATGGTTTGCTTTCACTCGGCATCCATCAATTGAAATAGAAAGCCTCATATTTGGACTTCATAGTATAAAACACCTTTTGACATTTTTACCGGAGTGTATCTCAAGAATGCGCTGAACCTTTCACTTAAACATTTTTTAATTAAAAAGAATTGTACATTTTAACGTTTAAGGCATATCAAATTAAACGACCCCCGGCTAAATGATTTCCTCGATGGACGTTTTTTATGAGGCCTTAATTACATCTTGTAAACGTAAGTGAGCAGGATGGCAATTTTGATTGTAAGGTTTTGATTTAAAGCATAAAAGCGAGAATATTCTTCCAAATCCTGCGCGTGATCACGTAAAAGCTTCGAGTGAAATTACGATCAAAATCAGCGATGCTTGCTAGCAGTTCCGTCAGCGGAGAAATTGGGAGCGAACGACTTGATAATTTGTGGAAAATAATATTGAAAAATTCCCCGAATTTTTAAACTCATATAACATTGTAGGTTACATCAGTTTGTTGATGCAGTATATATTTTACATTACAACTACGTAACCGATGTCATAAGTGGAAAAAAATCCCAAGATCTTCTGGCCACCATGAAAAACGATTTAACTGCGATCAAAACTTAGACCAAGTAATGCTAGAAATAGGACAGAACGTGTAACAAATAATGCTACTATTAAAAGTAATCCGCTCCATTGTGGTGGCTCTTTTGAGGCTCATAGTTAGTCACAGTGCTTAAATCAATTAGCAGAGAACAACAATTCTCATACAGATGTGCGATGTTTACAAAGGCAAGCAGCCAACACTGCTTGCTGTGTGTGTGCATGTGTTCGTTTCATTTGTGTGTGTGTGTGTGTGTGTGAGAGAGAGAGAGAGAGAGAGAGAGAGAGGAGGAGGAGTTATGAGAGAGTACTTACAAGCTAAAAAGAAGACCATCATACAGAATATATTACACAGTGTGATGTGTAGGGCTGGCAAGAGACAAGTTACCTCATTCAGCAATTTTGTTTGTTGTAGATATTTCACCTTCACTCTCCCTGGACTGTGGTGACCTCAGACCTCCTTTTAGTCATGGATTATTGTTGTACGCTCCTTGCTCTCTCCCTATAGGTCTGCCTAATGCTCCATAATAAGACTGTGCATGCTCATTTATAGGATCTTCAGCATACCCTTGTAGTATTATAGCCAAGGTGCAATTATTTTTAGACACAAGTACCCTTCCAAGAGAGTATATTACTGAAATGAAAGGTGAATGAGATATGAAATGTGGAAGTGGTGTTTTATATATGTTGGATTTACACAAAAACCACAATTCTTGCCTAAAGGTATGTTAACCAGTTTGCTTCTCTGTAAATTTAATCTTTCATATTCTTCAGGACTCCCCCTCATCCCTTGTGATCATGATGTCCTGGTGGACTAACTCACTGGTCTATTTGTTCTTCTGATGTAAAGTTGTGTTATTACTCTGGTGGTGGAATGAATTATCCACCAACGTAAGTTTGCATCAATTGCACCTTTTAAATGTAATAACCCATATTTTCCGTCTCATACGTATTGTTCCTTTCTTTGTAATAGTGTGAGTTTTAATAAGTTTTTACAGTTTGTTTACAGAAATTCTTGGAAATGTGAGACATTTTTCATACTACTTTACATTAATTGTTTTAGCTAAATTATGACACAAATTATTATTATTATTATTATTATTATTATTATTATTAAATATAATAATAATAATAATAATACATTCATCCATCCATCCATCCATCTGAATCTTTGGCAAGATATTGCTAACAACGACTTAAAAGGGGACAGGTGCTTTTCAAATGCTGGCTTTCTTGAATCCACATGTTAGGGTTTGGTTTAGGTTCATTCATCTTTAAGAGTGAGAAAAGAGATTTTCCTGGCCGGGTGGGGTGACTGCTCTCTCCCTTCGCTACACCTGTCACAAGGAATTCAGTCTGATTACATCATAATGTACAAGTCAAGAGGGGTGGTCTGCTTTAAAAAAATGTGAAACAAAATTATTAGGTTGTGCCATTGTAATTCCTCTCTGCTTCCATGTATGCTCCTGTGAGGCAATGGCCCACTCATGACAGTTCGTTGACTTTATGTACTATATGTGAGACTGGTTGAGCATGTTGTTACAAGCTGTAAGCATTAGAGAGTGACTTAAGCAAGGCTGTTTGTGCTTCAAAACAAAGACCAGTGTAGCAGGTGCTTTTTGCTCTACAGTCCAGTCTGTTCTGCTGCAGGGTCAAGGACAGAGAACAGTGTCTCAGAAAGTTCTCACAAAGCTTAAAATGGCCAGCATGTAACTACTGGGGAACGAGGTAGTTTCCCAGAAAAACAGCTCGTAAAATTTTATCTGTTGCAACTAATCCAGAAAAATTAGAAAAAAATGCAGATGCTGACCTCCCACCCTTTGCTTGAGAAAAATATGTCCCGTGTGACATGACGCAATAGCAGAGGGATATATATCCCAGTGTGGGGCTGAGGGATGTCTACAGCATCCACAGTGGCCTTATGTTATCGAAGCAAACGTATGAAAGGAAGAGAATGGAGAGGGTTAGGCAACAAGAAAGAGGAAGAGGTAGCAACCAATGAGTTAAAAAATACATCACAGTTAGACCCAAGTTAACAGGAACACCGCAAAATACACAGTTCTAAAAAAGAGCACTTTTTTGTGTTGTGATATATCAACCAGCGTTTCAGAAGCAGCACAGTCTTGTGTACAGAATCAAAGCTGGACTAAGATCATAATATTAAAACTTCAGGCTGTAGAAATCACACATCCTTGTGTCTGAAAAAAATCTGTCATGTTTTGTATGCATATTTTGGTAAAAATAAAATAAAAGAATGAGAGAAAAGTTACAAAGATCAGCTGGAAATCAAGTTTTGTGGTAGACCACTTGGGAGTTGCAGGTCTCTTGTGTTTTGGCTACAGATGCATAATTCTAGGGGCAGCTGAGAGAATACAGAAAGTACATAATAATTACAGCTACACAGTGACATTTACAGACCATTAATCATACCATGCTTATACTAACTACATTGACATCGGAAACCATGAGCTGCAAGCAGAATGCCAGTCCCAGCCAACAGCAGATGAAGAATGTTACAAATGAATAAAACATGGCTGTTTTTGGTGGCGCAGACTGAAGTATGCATTCAGGTCTGGCATGTGGTCGTGCCATCGCTAATGTCCGTGGGTCTTTTGTTCAGCAAAATTTCCAAACGGTCATCTCTGCAGGTCCTTTTGTGATGCTTTCTGCTTTGCCCCATTACTGCCTGGAGAGGAAACTCAAGGTTTTTGTGGCAGGGTCATGCTGCTCTTGTGACGTGGGACTTGGTAACATGTATCTGTGCTGGGACTCTCTCTTCTGTGTGAATGTCCCTCTGCCCCTCCTTAGAGCAAGTGGCCACAGTCAGGAGGGCCTTTCAGTACCTCCTGAGTGCCTCCTGAGTTTCTGCGCTGTGCAGAGGTACTTGTTTGGTGAAACATTTCCACAAAGAGATGACGCAAAAGTGTCCCTAGAGATACATGGACTGTGCGCTTCTTGGAGTTGGTATTTTCTTGAAGGCCCAGTTAAGTCTGTTGCAGGTTAGACATATTATCAAGAACTTATATTCCTAGTTATCAAATAATATTATAATAACCATTCTTGTGCTATGACTTGGTGACATTTTTAATTAAATTCAATTTCAATTTCAGTTTTATTTGTATAGCGCTTTTTACAACACAAGTTGTCACAAAGCTGCTTTACATTGTTCCCAGGCCTGAGACCCCCTGAGAGCATGCCTAAGGCAACAGTGGCAAGGAAAAACTCCCTAATTAACAGGAAGAAACCTTGAGCAGAACCCGGCTCAGAGGGGGAGCCCATCTTCTTCTGGCCGGCACTGGGCAGATAGAATTAAAGACAAAACTTAAAGTTGTAAAATGTACTTTAAGACATTTGAATTTGGTGGATAGTAGTAATTCACAGCAGAGTAATTATAATGTCTATGTCTCCTAGGATGTCTGGTTCTTGGAACGCAGTTGGCTTGATAGGCATGGCAGCGAGGTAGCAGGACTGGAAATCGGGATGTGATGCTTGGGCTACAGCTCCAGCCAGGAGCCTGGAGCAGGGATAGAAAACAAATAGAAGACAGTGATTAGTGGATGATAAGAATGGCAGGAATGTACAACAGAGAGGCAGGAGAGGAGGGGCAAGGGACCGGCATAGTCATGAGGGTGACCCTAAGGCAGTCAACACCAGATCATGGCACAGAGTCCATGATAAAGTGACAGCAATGACCACAGTCCATCAGAGACTCTATGATCCACGCCAGCACCAGGCCATGTCCCTCAGCTGAAGGATTTACTGTACAGATATGTTTTGAGCCTAGTCTTAAAGGTGGAGAGAGAGTCTGCTCCCTGAACCTCGGTGGGTAAGCTGTTCCACAGGAGAGGGGCTCGATAGGAAAAGGCTCTACCGCCTATAGTAGTTTTGCCCACTCTTGGTACGATGAGAAGACCGGCATTTTGGGAATGAAGAGCTCTTTGTGGAAGGTATGGGTGAAGAAGGTCCTTAAGATAGGGAAGGGCAAGCCCATTTCAAGCCTTAAATGTGAGTAAGAGTATTTTAAAATCGATCTGGTATTTAATGGGTAGCCAATGGAGAGAAGCTAGAACTGGGGTAATGTGCTCAAAGCGTTTAGTTCTAGTTAAGATTCAAGCAGCTGCATTTTGTACCAGCTGAAGGGGTTTTAGTGAGACATTTGCACATCCTGACAAGAGGGCATTACAGTAGTCTAACCTGGATGTCACAAAGGCGTGGATTAATTTTTCAGCGTCATTAATTGATACAATTTTCCTGATTTTGGCTATATTTCTCAAATGGAAGAAGGCTGTCCTAGAGGTGTTAGTTATGTGAGTTTCAAAAGAGAGCTCAGGATCAATAACGACACCAAGGCAATTTATTGCTATATCCATTTTTAGCTTCCTTCTGGTTACCTCAAAGTAAAATGTCAGATACTCACACTATAAGCATGTATTTGCAGTAAAAATGCAATAGTAAGGGTCGGGATTTCATCATTTTATGAGCAGCAGATGGATGTGTCATTATACAGTACGTGTTTATTTTTTGTCTCCTTCCACCGAACATGTTTAACAATATAATCTTTTGCTGTGCATAAATGTCAAATTCAATCTACAGCTGTCTAAATTCAGATCAGAGCTTTGAAAGGTTTAAATCTAACTTTGCAAAAACATCTGAAAAACATTGTTGCAGAAATAATTGTAATAATAGAAGGAAGAAGAAAAAGATTTCATACAGCAAACAAGCAGAACCCCTCTTTTTTCCTTCTTGTGAGCACTATTTAGAGTGTGCTCTTCCTGCACTAGAAGGAAGGAAATTTTACTGTGGTCTGAAAAGACAGTAATTTGGGATGCTTGGTCGTCCATTTTAGGAAATAATTCTCCCTTATGTTGGGGCATTTGAGAAGGATAACAGGTCATGTCGCTGTGCTCTGCAGTTTCGAATGAACGCACAGACATTACCGGGACGACCCATGTCTGTATTTTTCAATTCCTGGCTTGTGGTCACTGAGCCTGTACTTTATTAGAATTTGCTGTTCTTTTGACAGTATTCTGCCAATTTAATATCTCCCTTTAATTTTTCAATTGATATTTCTTTTGTGTGCTGGTGGTTTGGAGAGATTACAGGTTCCAGTTTGGATTTACTGCCTAGTCCTCCCACTGCCCCTCGCTTTCTCTCTCTATCTTCCTTTCTCTCTGTCTAAAAGGTCAAAATATTATTTTAAGTTGGATCTAGATTTTGATGAGCACTTATTGGTGCAGTATAGCCAGAAAAGAACAGAGTATGTTTGTGGATAGATCGGGCTTTGTTCTGTTAGCACATAGTGTCCCTCAGACTGTGACAGAGTGTGATGTACTGGGTAGCCAGCAAGACTATTTGTCCTTCTAACAGTTCAGTTTTTATCTTGTCTTTTTTACCGCATTATTGGGAAATGGGGAATGACTCCTATACATTTCCTTGGGATGTTTCTCATGTGGGAGGCAGTGAACATTTGTCTATCCCCTGTTCCATTGAACACAAAGCCATCCATCTCTGGGGAGCCATCACTTTGTGTAACTGCTTTTCTCAATGGTTTAGCACTGGACTTTGATACTGCACTTAGTGAGAATATTTCTCCTCTTCTTATTTCAGATATTATGCAGATCCTGAGTGAGGGTGCAGGGAGATTATTGTGTTTGTCACCAGATGGCAAATTTTGTTGCATGATTTGTTTGTTTACTCTGTTTATAGATGTTCTTATTATCTTTTTATTTCTCTTTCTCTGTTTGTTACACCCCTTCGATCTTTGTTCCTTCTCCTTTGATTCAATTTTATTTTGTACAGAGCTCTTAATAAAAGAAGTACCACACAGAACTTTATAGAACAAATTTCAAAGAAACAATGTAAGCTATAGTTTATATAACTTGAAAGGAAGAACAGTGGTGCTTTGGTAATAGGATCTAAATCACTTATAATGATCGCAGACGCAGTGAGATGTCATCAAACTCTCCTTGATCTAAGCCAGAGAGATATTGCAGTGGAGCACAACACACTTTTACATAGCACATAAAAATATATTTTCCCTTTGCCCTCTAACAACAACCAAGGAGTAAAATCCTGTTATCTCTTTTGATATAGTGAAGAATTGACCTAAGTGAAACTAAGCTGCAACAAGTGCACACAATCCACTGTACCATCGGGTCTGAACAGCTGAAGCAGAGGAAAGAAGGCAGAGCTTTGAACAGGGCCTATGTAGTGGATCAGTTGCCTTGCTTAGATCCAAAATATGTGGTAGATTTTGAAGTAAAAGTCTGAATTTGTCTCATTTCAGCAGTTAGGGACCTGTGGGAGAAGAGCAAGGCAGATGAAAAAGAACCCCATAATTTTGGTGGGCTCCCATTTAGGAAGTGGTTGAATGTAGGGGTGTGTCAGCATAGCTATGGATAGGCTGTTAAACACTAGAGAGAGGAGGGGTTTCTTTAAGTGCTCTGCTTTTAAAATTGGAAATGGGCTCTGATTTCTGCACAAGATGAGATGCAGTGAGTCATTTCATAATTTTTGGACTGAAAAAAAGCTAAAAAAAGAATGACTCTTCACATAAAGGTAATCACTTGAAATGATAACCCTCTGTTTTGCACGCTTATCCTTGTTCTCCCTCTTTAATCTTTCATGTAAAATATCATCCCTCCATCTCTACCTCTGTCCTTCTCTTCTCCCTTTAGTCCGTGACCACCTTCTTTCTCTCATACTATCCTGTGGATCTGTGGTTGTTTTGGATAGTTCTGCAATTATTTGAGGGAGTTACGTTCATGTGTGATTGGTTGCGGGGAAGGAAGGGCTAATGCTAATTTTGCTTACTACAATTCAAACTTACTTTATTGATGGGACAAACCAATAGGATTACCGATGTTTGCATGCAGTATTTGAAACTAAAAATGAGTCATGTTAATGAAATGAATTTCTCTTTCTCCATTTCCCTCCCTTCCTCCCTGCCTCCATAGCAGTTGCATTAGTAGCCAGCAGGGTGGAGGGAGAGGATTGCCCGCTGGGGCAATTCCCATGCGGGAACCTGAGTGTGTGCCTGCCCCAACTGCTCCACTGCAACGGGCATGAGGACTGCCAGAATGGTGCTGATGAGGATAACTGCGGTGAGTCCAGGAAAAAGAAGTGAGGTGGAGGGGACTGGGAGGGGGCTGGGAGGGTCATGTGCATTATGACCCAACCACAAAAACCCCAACATGGCCACTACAAATGCAAGCTAAGATTGTGTGGGGTAAGATATCCATGAATTTACGTGTATATGTGGGTAGTATAAAATTAACACAAAGAAATGCCTGATGTGGCTTCTGATGAGGCAGTCTCACCCATATATATATAAGGAAAAGGGCTAATCGAGACAAGAAAGCCTTCAAGTCTTATGCTGAGTCTGCTGACTTAGTGACTTTTGCCTCTACCTTGAGTGATCAAAACCAGTGTCAGGAGCCTCAAAAAAGCATTGAGGTCTGTCAAACCACCACTTCTTTCACTTTAAAGGCACAAACAATAGTCACTGTTGTGATCTCTTACTTCAAACTGTTTCAGAACTGACTGCTGTTCCGCACTATAACACTCCAATGTGACAGCCCAAATTTCGTACCTATGGGAAAGGCCTGCCTCTTTCTGGGCAATGACAACAATGCAGCACATGTCAAAAAGAAGTGTGTGTGTGAGGTGTTGTAACCCTAATCCTTGTGTGTGTGTTTGTGTGTATGTGTGTGTGTGTGTGTGTGTGTGTTGTGTGTGTGTGTGTGTGTGTGTGTGTGAGGGATCAGAAAATGCAGCCTTTTTGATTGGCCAGTTTAATTTTGTGCTGGCCACAAATAAGCTTTAATAGAACTTCTGATGTGACTTCAGCAACTTTTCCTTTTCACGGCATGTCTGTGGTAAAATATAAGGTATTACCATGTAAAGTTCCTGATACAGTAATTCAGTAATCTGTCAGGATTGGGGGTGACCGTAGCATTGGGGTAGAACACTATCAATCTCTCCTGTTGTTCTCCCCAGGGGACAATAGTGGCTGGGCAGACTTCTTTGACCGGACAATCAAGAGGACAGCTCTACAGGAGCTCCCCAATGTGTGCTGTGAGTGGAATGGGCTCCTGTGTGTATGTGTGTCCACAAATTGCACCACTGTTGACTGTTGCTTTTTAATAGTTTCCTTTCCTGAAGTTCTGACCTTTTTTCATGCTCTTGCATTATTTCTGATCGTAATGCCTAAATTGAAATCACAAGGCTGCTTTCTGTGTTTGCAGTCCTTCAGCACTACCCAGAGCTCTGTGAGTGCACAGAAACTGAACTGCAGTGTGTGCAGGTGAACCTGAACGCTGTGCCACTAGTGTCAGCCAATGTAACCCTGATGTAAGTACTGCTCCATGTGAATTACTCCATATGCATTTTTATTTGCAGGATTAATTCAGTTCTCCAGCTTGATAGCCTTGCACAGCTCATATAAATGATACACACCCAGAAAGGGCTCTTCATGAGCTTCATTATAAAAATTCAGTGGCTCTCTGTGCCCACCAATGTCAGCGCAGTGAATTAGTTGTTGCAGGCATACTTGATAAGCGATTGTAAGATAAAATTTACATTTTATGCATTTATGATTTATTATAGTGCAAAGATACAATTATCATGGAAAATGTCATGTCATACAAGTGCTATTACATTGCAACATTCAGAAAATAGCAATTTGTTTAATCTGAAGTTAAACAGAAACTTTACCAAAAGGTCATCTTCAAAAGCAAGAAAATATGCAGATATCTAGTGCACTATGACAACAGTTTTGTGACGTGATTCCAAACAGGTCCCTCAGGAGTAACAGCATTCAAAAACTACCCGAGGATGCCTTTTCTAAATATACAGAGCTGCAGAGACTGTGAGTACGACTATTTTGAGTTTGACTGAAAGCAGATACAAACAGTCCCTGAGTTATGTAAGAGTTACGTTCCGGAAGATGCTTTGTAACTCATATTTTACTTAACTCAGATTTTACTTGAGTCATGCTGAGTTTATGTAAGTTTTGAGTTTATACAATTATCCCCTACCAATCTCATGTTGGTTTGTGGTGCATTCATACATACTTTTTTTTCTCACTGCATATCCTGTAAATGATGCGTCTTGGTTTTTTGTAGTTAGATATTTTTGTACTTTAAGGGGGCTTATATGAAGATTGCCTCTACATACAGGGAGTCACACAGCCAGGCAGAGAAGCTACACAGACTCTGTACTGCCTCAATAAACTGTCAAGATGTAATGAAACAGACTGGGATCCAAGTGCAGAAACACAAGTTTAATGCCAGAATCCAAAAGGCGTGGTCAGGGACAAAACAGGTCGTAAACGGGAAATCCGAAGTGCAACAAAACCAGAATCCAAAAACACAAGAGCAAGGTCCAAAAACAGGCGAGAGGTCAAGAAACACGGGAACAATACGATAGCGAGAATAACAGCAGGCTCAGTATGGAATCAAAGAGACAATACCTCACAATGAGGTAACAAAACAGAGTCCTTATAAAGGCAGGGCTTGATTGCTTGAATGAATCACAGGTGTGGTGGAGCCAGGCTGAGCGGGGCGTGGCTGAGCTTGCAGAGCGGGGCGTGGCTGAGCAGGCTGACTGGGAGCAGGTGTGACACAAGAATAAACTGTCCAAATCAGATTGGGGCACCACTCATAGTAATAACGAATAGATGTCTGTTTATCATAAATTAGCTGAGGTTAGAGAGAAAAAGTGGGGGTTTTCATCAGTCTGTCACACAGAGCCTTTTCTCTTTTAATTGAATGAATTTAGCAGGCATATAAATGTTATTAACTTCCACTTCCGATTCAAGTGAGCTCAGAGCATTTTATGATACGCTTTGCGTTGTAATGGTATTCCACCGAGGAAGAGCTTTTAATGCTTCAGTTAATAAAAGTGAAAACTTTCTGAACAGCAGGAATGGATTGATCTGCCGCAGCACTGAGTGTCTCACTCTTGCTTCATTTATTTATTAATATACATAGTGAACATCAGAGGAAATAAGAAAGAAGCCTTATGTGTCTGTTGAGTATGAAATCTAAGTTCAAATAACCAAAACCTGTCATTTAACTTGTTTTACACAGCGCACATATAACACACACAAAAAGCGCTACAGGGCAAAACATGACCGTTGGGGTTATGTTGACACCTCTGACTCAGGAATTCCAAAAGATATTCATTAGCATTTACTATGATAATATGATGCAGATAGAAGTTATTTAGATTGGTCATTTGTCATATGGCCTTGAATTTGTGGGCAGCCTGGGGCAACATTATCACTACAGAAGGCCGAGACACTCTCACACTTGTACATTATCGCAAAACTCTATTTTGTAAATCATATATCATTTATATGCAAATATGCCTATATACCAAAATGGGAAAAGGCTGGAGGGAGTAAAGCAAATCACACTTTTTCTCAAGGAAAGGCAAAAGCAGTGAAGAAAACCTTTTCCACTTGAAATTGTGAGGTGGGACCGATTGAAAAGTGAGGCCCAGGGTCCTGCCTGATTGCTCAGGTCCTGCAAGGCTGGAGTTTCCTGCAGGGCTTAGTTCTGCCAGTATGTGTGCACACTCCGCCCATTGGATTGGAGACAGGAAATGTTGAAAATGGGGCCAAATTCAGTGCTGCTCCGGGAGCCTCTTCAGACACAAATCCCACCCACATCTTAATTTATTTATACAATTCAGACTATTTATTATGCCAGACTGGGCCATAAAGTGGGAAGATGCAGACATGTGGCTTGAAGCAATAACAGTCCTTATTGTCTTGTCTTCTAGTAGGTGCTGACAGGCTCACCCTACCTTTCCTCCTCAGCTTGGTTTAATTGAAGGACTGCAGTCCGTTTTACATGCAGTGATGCAGTGTGTTTTTATTGAGCTGTGGTTCTTCTTAAAATTCTGATTACTGTTTTCAGCTTGACCTGACAAACCAAGACAAACTGAACTTTAAAAAAAGTTTTTACAGTAGACATCATATTTTTAAGAGCACATTTGTGTCTTGTGAGTGTTTACACAATGCCCTTTGATTCTCACTGACAGGTTTCTCCAGAATAACAGCATTTACACCATTTCCAGCCGTGCCTTCAGTGGATTATACAAACTGCAAAAATTGTGAGTCCTTTTCCAATTTCCATGTCCCCCAGAAACAAACAAATCAAGGCTGTGCTGATATTGTTTTCAAGAAGAATAACATGCCATCTGTTCCTTGGACATGCTTTAGTTTCATCCATCCTTATTGCGTCATAAGCAGTGAACCTTTGTGTAGCACATTGTGTGTCTTGGAAAGGAGGCTAAGCTTCCTCCAAATAGCATTTTCTTTAATGGAATTTATTTTATGGAATAGCAGGGAGCAACCTTTCTTCAAAACAGCCTAACTCCTAACTTTTTGCAGAAGAGCACTTTATGAAGTTTGACTTTTCCAAATAGAAAAGTGCAGCAAGCAGCACTACCACTCTGAATTTTGTTTTGCAAAGGCAATAGTTCTTGTTGTAGGCCTGAAGGTAGAGGCAATGTAAGTACAGCTTATGCAAACTACATCAATGTGTTTGGACGAGTTGATGATCCTGAATTTTAACACTACCTGGAACCGTAACTTTAACCCAAAATGTTAATTCATTTATCTCCTTCTCATGACTTTGATCTGGTCAAAGTGTTAATGTGCATACAATACACAAGACTGCAAACAGAATAGACTTTGGGATCAGCCACCTACTATAAGTACTCAGACTCCACCCTGCAGCTAGATGTTAACCATGAAAATATGGCAAACATCATGCTTATTGCAATGAAACAGAGAGCGACCACAAACAGATGTTTATTATTTAGTGAAAAAAACATTAACCTGTTATACATTTGAGCATTTTGCATGGAATAATATTAAGGCACAGGCTAATTTGTCTAAGCTGACATGTTTGTTGTTTCTAATTTGATCACCCAAGATATTGCGAAGAGGCAATGCTTCTTATTTAAAATGCATGTATTACAAATAAAATTCTACATGCTGTTTTACATTTAAGGCACTCTGAGGTGGCTCTTGTGGAGGGTAAATGTTTTTGAAATAGAATGGCAGCTCACTTTTACATTAATAGGGGTGTGAGCTGAAAGAGAGAATCAACAGTATTTGCTCCAGGCATAGGTGGATAATGCAGCTGTGGATCTCAGGTAACAGGTAATATGATTATAGTACAAAACTCCCAAGCACCCAGATATTACTAGTGTATTCTTGTAGAGAAGTCACCTAGAATCTGCATAAAGTGGTATTTTTCTTCCATTGTTGTGGCGCATGTGAAGAGCAAATTTTATTTTTATTTGGATAGAATTTCTGCAGGCAGCTTTGACTGACTGGCAATGTTTTTTTCTGCTCCACATACTGGGCTGGGAGTGCTCCCCCTTAATTGTATGCAGGAGAATGACTGCCCCATAAACAGCTTTGAGCCAGAATTGCCCAGCTTGTTCATGGAAATCACTGTGTGCGACACATAGCTGTGTCCAGTAACAGAAAATATGAGCCAGACGTTTGGCAAAGTAAACAAAGCTAACTCGGCAAAACAACATGATACAAAAATAAGAGAGGAGATTTCTAGTGGCAGGTCATTGTTTTTGCTTGTGCAGAACCTAAGGAATCTGCATTACATGCCACACATTACACTGTGATGTGACAGTATGTATTCATGAACAGCAGGATGTGAGAGGGCACATCATGATGTTCATTTCAGGGTCCAGTGCCAACAGCAGAATTTCATATGAGCGAACAGCTGTCCAGAATAGGCCAGTGAACATTTAGCTGTAGTATAGGGACACATGCACTGTAACTTATCATGTCTACACATTTTTAGCTTCTTTGAAAGGGCTCTTTTTCAACAGAAATAACCCCACAGTTTCCTCTGTGGTGATTTAATTTTGTTTAGTAATAGGATTTAGAAATCTTTTTAGGAGAGAAAACTGTACTGAATTTTTGGAGGGGGGAAGGTCAATTTGCCCTGCTTGCTTGAGAAATTTCCTTGGGAGAAATAAAGGCCTCTCTGTATCTTATTATCTCTCTCTGTCTGTCATAGGTCTCTTAGTCAGAACCGCATCACTTCATTAAAGCCTGGCGTGTTCAGTGATCTTCGCAAATTACATTGGCTGTGAGTATAAACAACCCAAAATCTACCAGTAGTTTTGCCAATGGAATTAGAATCACTTGAATGGTTGCATTCTTAACAACAAGACTTAAAACGATACAAAAGCCCAATGGGCATACTGAATGCTATTGCAACAGAATCTTGGTTCAAATTCAAATGTAATTCTTGATATATGATAGCAGCTGCCAAGAAGTAGCTGTAGTGAATATATCTAGTAAGGACATCAGTGTGGACTTGTAAAATGTAAAAATTAAATAAAACTCTCAATCAATTTTGGCAAGTCTGTTGCTATGATACCTATATACTTGAGGTCAAATGCATATAAATACTTTTAGGTTGCACCAACAAGTGTGAAAAGGCAAGTTCTTTTGACTATGTGTGAATATCAAATCCAAATTTTGTATATATTAGCAAGAATATTCAAATATGTGAATATATTGCAAATGCATTTTTGTTGAAAATAGACAAATGCCAAATATATGAAATGCTTGTATTTACAGTAGTTTGACCATGCATAATGCATTTGACCCCAGTACACTTGCAATATCTACAACATAAAAATAACTACTAACTCCTAGGTAGAATTGTACATATATCCCAAGACAACCTAAACAGACAACCTAAAACTGTATTATTTCAGCCATAAAAACACAAATATGAATAACTAGCCAAATCTATGTTTGGAGGTTGATTACTTAGTGATGTATTCACAGTAATGCTGTTATGCATTCTTGATGAGAACTGTAAGATTTAACCAGAAAGTAAAATTGTTTGGTAAATTTGTGTGGCTTTTTCATCAAGTCAAAAGAGTGTGTCTCTCTCTAAAGCATAATGAATAATTTTTCTTAAGATACACAAAACTCCTTTATAAGCAATTATAACACATTACCATTCCAGCCCTGTTAAAGCAACTGATTATACCTCATAGGAAAATGCCACCTAGATATGAGACACCCATAAAACTTCAAAGCATTGAAATGCTGATCATAAAGCTAAGATTAATGTACAATTTGATATAAACAATGTTTAGTATGTGGTTTTGTCCATAACATCTCTGACTCCAAGTAAATAGTCATTGAGGCTGTGTCTGACAACTGGATCAAATAAATGCATTAGGAAAATAAATGTGTAATTTGACTTGAAAAGTAGGGAGAGATGGTTTCCAATTAAGGGAAAACATGAAAAAAGGATGTGCATTCAGGCCGTGTTTCTGAATTGCGTGTTCTCAGCAGCGTAGCTGTGTCTGGTGATGGTCTAGCTCTTGTCATTTGCCATTCTGCACCGCCGGCTTTGTGATTTCCCCAGGTCTTTATCCTTTCATTTTAGGATTCTAGATGATAACCCACTGAAGAGAATCTCCCCAGACACTTTCATTGGACTCAAAGTCTTATTTTTCTTGTGAGTAATGCATTGGCCCTGGCTAATTTTGTGCTTTAAGTTAATTCAGTCAGACATCCCTTTCTTGTTCAAAGAAAGTTCCCTGTCTCCTTTTGTGTCCAGGCTTGCAGATTGTAGTTCCACAGTCAGTCTTACGGGTGTCACTGATGCTACAACAGTGGCATGAAAAGGCTTTCTCTCTATCAGCTCTATCAGGTGGCATGAGCTCAAAACGTGAGAGAGAAAAAAATCTCACCCATTCAGAACCAGAATGTTCTGGAACAGCCAAGAACTTACCCAGGGTCGTACACTTGCAGATGTTCTCTTTTTAAAAGAAGAACAAACAGAAAGAAAGAAACAAACAGAAAGACAAACAATACAGTACAGTACAAAGACAGAAGAGAATGTACTCATCCTCACCACCCTCCTTCCCCTGCCCCCCTTTTTGTTCCCAACTCATGCCTGAATTGTCATTTTTAACTTTCTTTCATTCCATTCTTAATACATTCTGTCATCTGTTCATGCCTCTCTCATACTCGTATTATTAACTTGAAATTTTTAAATTGGATTTTCTTCTGATACACATTTATGCTTTTTCAGCACTTTCTGCGGCTCTGCTGTAACCAGTCAGAACAATAAATGAGTGCACACACACACACGCACCCGGGCGCGCACACACACGCACACACACACACACACACCTAGGTCCCTGGACTCTCCTGCACATTAAGCATTTACATAATAGTGTGAGAGATATTTGATTGGTGCTCAATGTAGAGTTTACTATCATATGTCAGAAATAGAATTGCTGTGTTAGTACAGCAGGTAGTATATTTAGTCAGGTATTTTATTCCAAACTTTTTCCATTGTCGTATCCAATATAGGAAGTGTTATATTTTGTTGCCTCCACAACCACCCCCACTCAAGGTCACTCACCATGTGTTTTTATGAAGGTTCACCATTAGTTCATGGTGAGGAATGTTCACTTCCTTGTTCACTGCCTGTGACTACCGTCAGCAGACCAACCTCAACTCTCTCTATTGCCTAGAGAGGTGTACCGGTTATTCTGTGCTTCCTTTGAAAAGCGGAGGGAGTGCATTTTGCAGCCAGAATTTTGCTTGGAAATGTACACTGTAATTTTCTCCTAAGGAGTCAGATGTTCAGTACTGGTGCATTATTCCTTCACTGAATACCATGCCATTGTGGTTACTGACAGGTGCATGTTTAAATGCGGCTGCCCTTAGCTGTCAAGGCTGGTGCTGCAGTTGGCTAGTTCATCTAGATGAAATGACTGAAAATTGGTGTTTCATACACTTGAGAGGTGCATGCTGTGTAATATAGTCTCGTCTACGCTTTGTGGTTTCATCAGGTCCATGGTGAACACCTCCCTGGAGCAGCTGCCTCAGGCCAGACTCTGCTCCCACATGCCCTCCCTTAGCTGGCTGTAAGTCTGTCCACTTTTTAAAATCCTGCTAAGCTGCCGGTATTTTACGAGAGTTTCTGTGTAAATGGTTGCTCATATTTATTTAGAAATCTGTTGAGAGGAGCGTCTTGATTTGCTTTAAAATGTCTAAATTTACCACCAAACTCAGTTACACTATGTGTTTTAGTACTGTGGATGTTATTGCAGCAAGCCATTTTAAAGTGTCTGTGACAAGCTTATTCCCTAGCAGCACCTAAAACCACTCTAAATCTATTTACAAAGACCTGGATTTAGAATGCCAACAAATTGATCAAATTTTGAGTCAGTTACCTTTGAATTAATCTCTTTCCTCAAAAACAAACACTTGCATTGCTGGTTGGTTGGCATTTAGTGTGCAATTGAGAGTTTCATTGTCTCAGTCAAAAAATCAGCCATATGAATTAGAGCTTTGAAAAATGGTCATTAGCATGGTCAAAAGATGACATGGAAGAAGGTAGCTGCAGAAGAAGTAGATGATATTTATAATAATGTGATAGGCCCCAACATGCTTGCAAGAGTCAGGGCATACACATTATTGTAAATATCATCTACTTCTTAATACACCCAAACCTTTATTATACACATTCTTGAATATACTGTTTTTCCCTTAGTTTGTCAAGAGTTTCCTTTGGCAAACCCTAGTTAAATGTAACAACTGTTGAGGATGCAAGGGTACCAACAAGGTATGCCAGTGGCTCCTAGTATGATAAAGGAAACCCAACTTCTACCTATTTGTCATCTTCCTTGTCTGGCTGAAAAAGCCTTTTAACTGTTATGGTTATATAACTGGACATCAAGGTTATCAATAGATTTGACAACCTCAAATGAAGTAGAATGAACTGGTGAAATGCTCTTGGGACTGGATACCTTGGGACATGGGTTGTTTTATGGGCAATAGTTTGACTTGGATGCGCACTGTCACAATTCAGCTCTGCAGGTTCTGCTAAATAGAGCAAGAAGCCACAGCCCTGCCTGGCCTATCCTCAAATAGTTGAGGCTTGGCCATATTTTCCAAAAGATCTAAAAGTCTGGGATGTCCCAAGTCATGAAGTTGCAGTCTGTGCTTGATACCTGTAGTTGAATCTCCTTAGTGCTGCATACAAAGAACTAAGTAAATTATAAATTTTGCCCCACACTCTTATGATGCATACACCGACGGTTTAAACTTGTCCTGTGGGCCAGTGGTTCTCAATCCTGCTCCTGGAGGCCCACTGTCCTGCACGTTTTCCATCTTTCCCTGCTCTACCTACCTGACTGAACTCATCAGTGGCACTTCTGATTGGCTGAGCACACCTGATTTAATCAAGAGCATGTTAATCACACTAATCAGGTGTGGTTGGAGCAAGGATAGATAGAATATATGCAGGACAGTGGGCCTCCAGGAGTAGGATTGAGAAACACTGCTGTAAGCAGAGACCAGATGGTTTCTGGTCAAGATGTACAGCTTTTGGCAGCAATAGTCATCCCTCTGCAACATTCTGACACCCATTTTTATCCTGAGTGTATGTCCTGTAGTGATGAGATCAGTGGAGTCCATAATTTTTGAAATAGCACCTCCCCCCACCCCCACTCCCATCCCACTGCCAAAAAGATTTTGGATGCTGACTAAGCTGTAGTGTTGAGAAGATCATTAGTGACAGAAATGACAGCACCTAATTTTAAAACATAATGAGAGAATTTCATAAATCCGTCTTAATTGATTGATTGATTGCTCCCTATTACTTAAAATTAGAGGCTCTGCAGGACGTGTTTTATAGCAGTCCTTCAGATTACATTAACAATGGTTTATCCAACCCTGTTATTACTGTAGGAGAAACTTGCTTTGTTTTCTTTCATTATACAGCTGGCACCACTGTGGACTTTTTAGAAATTTCCAGCCCCAGAAGTCTTAACAAAAAATGTATTGTTTGCAAGTGACAATCCATACTTTCGAAACATTTAGGGATAATAGGGATCAAATGGTGCATTGTTGCATTTGTCACGTTTGTATTCAGCTGCTGTCTGAGTGTTTGTGGAGTGATGCTCTTCTCTCCTATTGTGCTATGATTATTGTTAATGGCAGCACTGATCTGGAGTTGAAAGTGTTGTCTCATTTGGCTTGAGGTGGCTTTAAGTCTGTAGGTTTTTAGTGTCGAGCAGTGGTAAGGGCACAGGGCTATGGACTCTGATGGCTGGGGTTTTGATTCTAAAATAGGACACTGATGCTTTTATGGGTTCAGGGTTAAACTTAAAGGTTCTTGACCAAGATGGGCACCCAAAGGAACCTGTTCACTGTTGCTTGGGCTTTGAATGAACCTTTCACATTTAGCTTCAGTTGCTTTCATTTTCTACTAAGAGATCCTATAATAATGGGTGGACAGAGGATTTAACAGGTGCAGGAGGTAAATACCCAGATGAACTGCATATAATTAAAGTATTAACACATAGACATGAGTAAATATGTAGTATATTGGCCTTTTGGGAGTGGTGCAGAAAGTCACAGGAATGTAGTGAAAAAATGTTACTGCATTGGCTAGTGCAGTTACAGAACTCAAAAGTCCTTATCTGCACTGCATGCTCTGTTTCTCTCTCTCTCTCTCTCTCTCTCTCTCTCTCTCTCTCTCTCTCTGCTCCATTCCAATTACATCACCTCCTTTCTTATCTTTTTGTTTTTTTCTTTCTTCTACTGTCTTGTCCTCTTTTCTACTGTCTTTCTTCTCCTGTCTTTCCCCTCCTCTGTGTCTCTTTGTCTCCCCCCCTTCCCTCACAGAGACTTTGAGGGGAACCATGTTGACACACTGAACTTCTCCACGTTCCTGGCGTGCGACGAGCTGACCGTGCTGTGAGTACCCCGTTGTGTCTCACACACCCACAGCTGTGCCTTAGAAAAGTTTAGAGGAAGGGTCAGGAAGAAAGCCTTCAAACCCCTCTGGTGCATCCTCTTAGGGGGTGGCTGCCCTTCCTCCTTAAAGCTGTGAAGAATTATTGTTAAGCCAGAGGAGCCATTCCCTTCCCACTGGCACTTGCAGTTAGCCCAAGGCCCCTTCCCAACCGCATTCCTCATCCTAGAGGAATAGGCCCTAAGGGGGCATGGGGTGAAAGAAAGATCCACATTGAGGGAAGAACTTGCTATCATCTTATCATGAGGGAGCAACATGTGATAAAGATCTCACTCTCTCGAGATATTAACCATTTCCCTTGAGATATTACATTGTTCCTTCAAAATAAGTTGTTCTGTTGAGTATACAGTCAGTCCCTCAAAGTAAGAATGTTGTTTTCTTTAAATACTGAATGATTCCCTCTGGGTGATTGTTTTTCTCTCCATGTCACCTTCAAAAAATCGACACAAATATGTTTTTTTTTGTTTGTAAAAATGTGTTATATATATTAGGAATATGTCAGTTATTGACACTCATATACAATACATAAATGTGTTCGTATATTTGAAAGTGTATGTTACAATTATGTTCTACAAGAATAAACATTCTTTTTTGATATTCTTTGATATTTGATATTCTTCTTCTATGAATGTCACACATTTCTAAGTTCTATTAATATAAATGTTCTTTTTTCATGTATTTTGGCATTTGTTAATTATTCTGTATTGGGTCAAAGGGAGGCAAAAGAAATTGGTGAAAAAGGCAATGGGGCTGTATTACTCAGCACTCACCATGTCAGGTGCATTAATTTAAATGTCACCGTTTGAAGGTGTCATTTCTGCTCGGAACTGTGCTGGTTTTATAGGCCTGCAGCTTTGTCTCTTCACAGTTGTTAAGGAGTGACGTCATCTCCTGTAAAAATACATCTCTCCGTTAGCACTCTCTGATTCAACCAATTACAGCCAATTTGTTGTTACTCATTTGCAAGAGTTGCAAAATTCTGCTTAACTGCTTCCCTCCTCCAGGACAGAGATTGGGCACCAAGCAACAACTTGTTCAGCTTGTGTAGTATTTATCATGAAGATGTAGCTCCTTTTGTTCTGTAAATGCAGTATGATGTTCTTGCACATTTTCATCAGGGTCCACTGAGTGTTGATCATGACCAGAAGAAAGACTCAGAGCATGACATATTCAGTGTGTCACTGGAAATAGAGGCCTGTACATATATGTGTAAAAAGTGTGTTTTAAACCACACACATGGGGTGATTTATCACATTCAGCTGTGCAGATGTTCCTTTCTCTTGCAATCTTACACTGAAACTGATCTCAGTCAATGTTTGTATGTTCGTACAGTAGCTGCATAAATGAACGTCCTTGAGAATGCTGTTTATGTTACATATCAGCTTCTATTTATCTTACCATGTCCCATCTGTCAGCTTGAACCGTTTAAAGCACTCAGTTTGATAAGCCAACTGAGGCAAAGCATCTGTAAAAGCAATAAGCCTGCCGGGTTTGTTTTGTAACCATAGCGCTGCTTCAGTGATTCTTTTTCACTGTCCGTTTTAGGTCACTGCGTGACAATAAAATCAAAAAACTTCCAGAAAACACTTTCCAGTCACTGCATTTACTGGGAGAGCTGTAAGTAATATACTGCTTTTCTTTTTGCTGTGCTAGGTGATGCAAGCAAGTGTATTGTGTCTATTGGTCATTCGATGTTCTAATGTTCTAAGACTGTTCTGATCTAAAAATGATTTTCTAATAATATTTTAATCTTTTTGCCTCTTTCATACTGTTGAGCTGGGACTAGTCTTGCTGGATTAGTGCATGGTCTCTGTAGGTTTGTGTGATTTTCTTTGTTGTGTTGACCCATGTCACTTTTACTGGTGCTAGCCTACTTGCAAGTCAACTACAGTCACAAGCAGTATTGTCACAAACACCATGTTGTTTCTGTCAATGTCTGGATTAAAAACTGAGATAAGTATGGAAGGGAGAAAGGAGAATATTGCTAGATCACAGTTAGGTAGATGTAGATGCAGTGCAAATGAGTCCACTTTTTGGGGGGGACAGCCTTGGTCTGCAGAGGAACACTAAGATAATGCTAGTAAGGAGTATGACATCATGTTCTGCAGATTTCTTTGCATGCAATGCGTTAAGAAAACAGTCATAAGCAAGTGTGCTATATGGGGCTGTCGCTTGGGTGTTAAGCGTAAAACATCACCCTAAAATTCACTGTCTTGTAACACACATATTTATCATAAATTTATATGCAAAAAACTACGAACATGTGTTGTGGTGTGTTTTTGGGGTGGGTGAACTCTTGCCAGGCACTTTTTGTCTGAAGAGTAAAAGAAGTCCTCTCTGCTCACATCACTGTTTGTTAAGAACAATGAGTCTCTCTACCTCTCTCATATTGTCTCCTCTCTGTGTTTGTGAAGAAGGAGCAACAGTATAAACAGTATAAATTTTATACTTATGTTGTATACAGAATTGTCAAGTTACTTTAAAATCACCATTAATTCTTTTGTGCTGTGTGTACTCAAACCCATTTTATATCCTAGGGACAGTCCGTGCATCCTGTTTAATGTGTGTTCCTCTTGCTGTTTCATGCTGTTGTTCTTCAGTGACTTGTCAAGCAATAGGATTACGGAGTTGCCATATGGTATCTTCAATGGTTTGAAGTCTCTGCAGATTCTGTGAGTCTGATTGAAGTAATATTAAATACAGTAATAATAAATAGCATTCATGCACAAGTAAATAATTGTTTCTGTTTAATGCCACAGCTGATTGGCCTAATGTCCTGCCACAGTTAAGTTTGTGACTTGGGACTAACTTCTTAACTAACTGCCTGTTGAATGATTTTTTTTTTTTTTTTTTTTGCAGAAATATATCCCACAATCCCCTGCTTCGTATCCATGTTGGTCAGTTCGATCCTCTGATCCAGCTCCAGTCCCTGTAAGTTAGAAATGTTATGCTATATGTATAGCAGTCTTTTCAGTTTTTCAGGTCATAGTAAATGGGAACAAAGGTCATCACAGGTTATTACAGGTTATTGTGGGTTGTTATAAAATAATAATTTAGCTGTGCACTCTGGGCAGTGTAGTGATTTAGCAGTGCACTCTGGACAGTGTAGTGTAGTGAACTAATATGTATAGATGGTGTTACAGAGATTGGCTGCATCAGAGAAATAATATGTAAGATGTCAATGGTAAAAAATAATGTAGAAATCACAGAAATGTTACATGTACAGAAGCTACTGTACTGGTTGTTTCTTCAGTTACAAGTTTCTGATTACTTGTGTATTTACAATGCTCCTCAAATCATTACATCCATTATGCATTTTTGCAAATTCTTTGTATAATTGATAAACACACAAGGTGTCCACCACCACAATGTTAGGAGACATATAACACATAGCTGGGTATCCTAATTACAATTTCCTCTTGATCAATTTCCTCTTGATCAATTGTATTGATCATGCAGGTGGGCATGCCCAATAAGGACAGGCTCATATTGAATATTTTTTGTCTGGCCAGCCACTGTGGCATTGCATCACATTATATTCTACAGTCAGTCTGGAAAAATGTGCAGTGCACTGAATGGTGTCGCAAAGGCTGTTACCGCACCAAGGCGGACCCGGTCTCAACAGTTGTCCGCTCACAGCTGAATGAAAAGAGTGAAGGGTCCTGTTCATGAGGAGACTGGACAGGGTGAAAGTGAACACACGGGCACCACAACATCAAGTGTTGAAGGCATTCATTGGAATGAGATAGACAGAGCGCTAGACTGGACTCAGGCTCAGAGAGGTGTCAAATTGGATTTTTTTAGTTTGTTTGTGTGTGTGTGTGTGTGTGTGTGTGTGTGTGTGTGTGTGTGTTTGGGTTTTTTTGCTTGTGTTGTACTCTGCCTCACTTGTTAGTCGCTTTGTACAAAAGCATCTACCAAATGAATAAATGTAAATGTTTTTGTGTGCATATGTATGTGCATTTGTGTTTGTATGTGCGTGTGTTTAGCAGTAGTGATGTATTTCCGGTGCATCTCTACAGCGGCCTTAATTAACATTTACTATGATGAGTGATGAATTGGAATCAGGTGCAGCAATCAGGAATAAATCACACTATAGAGAAAAAACTAGGTAAATGGATTTCAGAAAACAGCATCATCAATAAAGTGCAGTCAGTGATATTGGAAAGTAATTCTGAGAGATGTTGAGATGCCTAGGAAACAGACGGAGTGATTTACTGGAATGAGACTGAAAGTGATAAACATTAAAATGTGCTCATTTTCCCCAGAGGCCTGGAGGGCATTGAGATCCCAGACATCCAGACGCGAATGTTCCGGCCAATGGAGAATCTGTCACACATGTAAGCTTTTAAAACGTGACAGATTTTAACAAGCATCTCTGTACTCTTTTGGTCCTGTCCTAAGTATCATCTGTCCTGTGCTTCAGCCATTTTGCTGAGAACATTCACTGTTGACGTTTTGCTGCTCTTTCAGATACTTTAAGAAGTTTCAGTACTGTTCCTATGCCCCTCACGTGCGGAAGTGCAAGCCCAACTCAGACGGGATCTCATCTTTCGAGGACCTGCTGGCCAATGTCATCCTGCGGGTGTCGGTCTGGGTGATGGCTGTCATCACCTGCTTCGGGAACCTCTTTGTCATCGGCATGCGCTCTGTCATCCGGGCGGAGAACAACCTGCATGCCGTGTGCATCAAAGTCCTGTGTTGTGAGTTCCGTCGTCTGCTCTGATCTCTGACCCATGTGCAACTGCGCATGTTGTGCGCTGTGGTTTTGGAGGGGTCAGTTGTCACAGTTAAGTCCTATGTGGGAGTTATATGTAAGCTAAGGCAGTCGCTGTAGTGTTGTGTGTAGGAGTTATTTGTAAGCTAACATGTTTCTGTAGTGTTGCTTGTGGAGTTATTTGTAAGCTAACATGCTGCTGTAGTGTTGTGTGTTGTAGGAGTTATTTGTGGAAGTTCAGAAGTAGTGTTCTGAAATATGGGCCAGTCTGACTCCATCTAAAAGTTCTGAAGTGTCAATTTATTGTTCCAGAATCTGGAAATGGTGCATTGAACCATTTCCCTTTGACATTGTTGTACACAGTTACTGATAAGAGCTCTTTGGATGAATGACAGTATTTGTGGCATTAGCTTCTAAGTTACTGTTGTGTGCGGGGATTATTTGAAGAGGTGAGGTGATGAATGGATCACATATTTTTTCCAGTGATTTTTAACACCATCATTTACATTTACAATTTTATAAAATGGCTTTAATACATTTTTCAAAAGCTTGGGACGAAAAGAAAAACTAAAAAGCCCAAGCTGAACTCTCCTTTTGACACCTCTTACCTGTACTTTTAATCACCATCTCAATTGTTTAAATATTGTTGAGGATCCATAAAGCTTGATAATTGGTGCTTGTTCTTGCCATTGTCCTTCACCGAATGAGAATGCAGTGCAATAAAACTGAAAATAATTACATAACAACTTGAAACTTTCTGCAGAAACGGCAGCTGTTTGTAGTGCTATAGAGCGAGCCACAGTAGTTGCTGGTGGTAATGCTACTGTGATCTCAGATGAGAGTGACAGTAATTGAACTGATCCTGAAATAAGGCTTGTGATTGTCAGGTGCTGTCAGCTCTTACACCCCCATTTACTGGGAAGAGGTCTGCTTAAAGTAGTGCCAAAATGAAATCGTTTGCATATGCAAGTCTGTAGTCTGTGTTCAGGGACGAAGGGACAGACCACAGTGCTGGCTTGGCCACATAAGCTCCCTGCTGTGCAGGAGAGTAGAACTTGTTTGACTAATTTGTGCTAGTCCCAAGTACAAATTGCACCAATTATGAAAAGATACAGCATCATCATGAGTCAAGCCAATTTAGTCTCATTTCTAACAGGTTTTAAGTTAGAGTAAATGCATTGTGGTGACAATACATTCAAGTACATGCAGAGTAATTGTAGAAGTATAACAGTAGTAGTTGAGTGGCCTTCCTGGCAACAGGTGTGATTAGTCCTTTTATTTGCAAAGTATAGCATTATTGTGTGGGTTTACTAGACGTTGTTTATATTGGCTTTGTTACCATTTACTAAAAATACTTATGCCATTCTGCAACTGAAAAACACATTTTTATTCTCTGATTCTTTTCATTTAGTTACTTTTTGAACAATGTTTATCAAAGTTGCATGTATGTTATTAAGCTTATTTGAATAATTAACTGTTTGTAATGATGTAATTTAGGGGGGTATTTGCAAAATTGCAGATCTTTTGTAAGGTGTACATACCAGGAAAAAACTGCAGGATGTCAGTGCATTGTAATAACAATGGCATTGTTCAGGTCCAATTACAGAGGAGTGATCCCAGACACTCTGCTGCTAATTTCTTAAGTACTCCACGTTTCTTATCGCTAGAAATGTTTCAGATGAGATTGAACATTGAATTTCAGTCAGCACTGTGATTTTCTGAAAATAAAATGTTTTGAAACCATTATCTGGACAGATAACTAAGATACATCTAGTAAAAATAATTTAACACCATTAAAGTGGACTTGACATACCCTAGTCAGAATATTCAAAAACATGGGGTTTGAATGATCTGCGTGTTCATATTTAATGAATATTCATTAAAGTGTTTCATTTGATGCTCTTCAATCAATACACTGTGCAGCATGCAGTGTTGGCAAAAACACTGGGAAAGGTTTTCTTTGAGTCTAACTGGAACCCAGTTTTTCTTAATGATTTATCTATTCATAATGTCCTTGCCACATAACCCTGAGGTCCTCTGCAGAGACACTTTGAGACAAATAAAAAGGAATAGGCAAAAGGTTTGATATAGTAATGTGATAAAAGGATAAACTAAGCATTTTATTCAATTTAATGAGTGACTTATTGTGTGATTGCTTTAAATGAAGAAATTGTAGATTTTAGATAATAGCAAGTTAACTGCTATTATAAAAAAAACAAAATAAACAAAGTTAAAGTGTAACAACAGTATACTGTATCAGACAGACTACCCCTGTGTGAAAGCCATAGTCATCTCAGAAGTGATTACTTTTGCCATGGCTCACTTGCCCACCCTGGACAGCTGGTACTTCAGGCATGTCCATTCGCAGCTCCGGCCTCCTCTTCCAGTTGGTCGGATGCCAAAGGTGTCAGCATTTGCTTTGGGTCTGTGACTGGTCTGTGCCACGCAATGCTTCTAACAGTGCCGAGGTTGTGCCAGAAAGTGTTTCTCCATTATCGTTTATTGTGCAACAACTGCGTAATTCTGGGAGTTTAGCTTGACATTAGAGAAGGGAAAAACTGCTCCGACTGATAGGCCAAAACTTTAATATTTTTAAATTGGTGAAAAGCCAGGGGAATGGTTGACACTATTCCAATCATTTCAGAAAAATTGAAATGACATAAAGTTCTGGAAAATCCAGAAATTCAGAAACACATTGTCAAATGTGTGGTAATATATCTGGAGTAATATAGAGAAAACATCAAGCTGTAAATTATTACATCTTGAGTTTGTTCAGAGGTCATTACACATCCAGGAGACTAAAATGAAAAGAAGCAAGAATGATAAGTGGCAGCATTAAAATGATGAAATAGTTTGCTGTATTCATATAACGTAGAGCTGCCAAAAAATAACATTGTTTTGGTCATCAGTTGTATATACTTTCAGAATTCTAGAGAACAGAGATATAACCATAAAATATATCTTCTAAGTTACATAGATGACAGCAAATGGAACAAAATACAGAGAGAATTAATTTCTCATAGGTTTATGACTGTGGAATGCCTGATTGCAATCAAGTGGAAAAAAATGAACAGTAACATATGACTGCTTCCATAGTTGAATTTTATTAATGTTGGAAAATATGTCACTTAGCTGATCTAGGAAGAAACCATAACTATTGTTAAAAACACACCCTACTCAGAGACGAACCAATAAATAAGGTTGTTGAAATGATTCTTGAAAATATTGTATAAATTTTCTTCTCACCCTGTCCTTTAGACAATGTGAAGCTAAATAAATCAAAATATGATACACTTTCCCTCATCTCAAAAGTTCAGAAGTGTGTGATCACACACCTGCGCCTGAGCTGTTAAATAAATCTTACTTGTACTGGCTTTATTCTGTTGTAATTGTAATTAGTTTGTTTTTAAGTCTCAAGTTTTACACTGTGCATTTGGAAGATGATGATCTGCCTAGCTCTGAAAGGAATAAAAAAATTGAGAAAGCGAAGCTTTATGGCAAGATTTCAGCAGGTCGAATAGGGTGCAGTGGGCTGCAGCATTGTGTTAATTAGATTTTAATTAGCCTGCGGCCTCAACAGGGGCACAGATATAAGCTACACTTTGTGCCCCTGCGAGGAACAGAAGCAGAATTTTGACACGCCGGCTAATTGCTATCCTCAGTTCTTCCACCAGCAGAAGCGTTTGTACAAATCCCATTTGCGTCAATCGTGCTAATCTGGCTGTCTTCCCCCCCGTCTCTGTCCCTTGATCCCCACCCACGCTGTAGGTGCAGACTGCCTGATGGGGGTGTACCTGTTCTTCTTGGGGGTGTTTGACTTGAAGTTCCGGGGGGAGTACAACAGGAACGCGCAGAACTGGATGGAGAGCACAGAGTGCCGCACCATTGGCTTCCTAGCCATGCTGTCCTCGGAGGTGTCCGTCCTGCTGCTAACCTACCTGACCCTGGAGAAGTTCCTGGTCATTGTCTTCCCCTTCAGCCGCCTGCGGCCGGGGAAGAGGCAGACCGCCACCATGCTGGCGTCCATCTGGCTGCTGGGCCTCGCCATCGCCGCCGTGCCCCTTCTCAGCGAGGGCCTGTTCGGGAACTACTACGGCCGCAACGGGGTCTGCTTCCCCCTGCACTCGGACCAGCAGGAGAAACTCACCGCGAAGGCCTACTCCACCGGGATATTCCTTGGTGAGTCCGATTTCGCCTCTGCACCGATCACTGGCTGTCCCTGAACAGCGTGACCACAGACTCACAAGAAACGTTGCAGAAGAGGCTGATTGCAAGACACAGAGAATTCAGAATTCAGCAAGAACAGAGAACATCAGTTATTTGGTCTGAATGGATTTTTCTTTACATTATGTTTTCTTGTCATTAAAGTTGGGTCTTTTTTTGCTGCCTTGTATAATCTTATAATAATTGGACTTCTTTGTAACTGAACCCATGACAATAGGATATTTATATTGACACAATTTATGACTTAATATGCTTTAATTATAGAGCAAAATTTGTATGCTTACAGCTCAAACCTCCTTTTTTTCCTTCACGTAGATTCAGTTATTCTGACAGCCTGAACTGACAGGCAGCATGAGCCGATGCTTCTTGGGCAGCTTGTAACTCTGGTGTGCTGCGTGTACCTCTTTGATCCCCCTGCAGTTTCAGCTGAGCCTGGCATGTTTGCAGTCACAGCCAAGCAGCCGGTTTGTTATGCAAATGGAACTGATTGATAGGAACGCATCACAGGAGCCATGAGAAGGTGCTGCCATTGTGGCATCTGGAGCTAAATGCTGTCAATTTTAGGAATGCCATGTGGGAGCAAATGCATTTTATGTATGCCAATGCATGGTAGCACATGTGTCTCATAGATAAATACAAAAATCACTCAGTCACTAATAGGAGGGTGTGACTTTGTCCAGTGGCAGTGCCATCATGTCATGTTACACTGAGAGAATAAGTGTGTGAGGTCACTTGTAATGCTGTTCTTCCTACATCATGTGTATATGGATCTCACTAATGTACTGAAGAGACTAAAGAGTGCTGCTAACCTAACAGGGTACCAGCACAGTCTTACTATTGTGGATTGTTATAAGATGGTCCAAACACTGTCAAAGGTGTAACTCATGCAATTTAGATGTCATTTTAGGTCACCACAACAGAGAGACAGAGTGTCAGTACTCCGCCCCCCTAGCTGTGTGTTTGTGTTCTTCCCCTGTCCATGTGCTTTTGTTTTCCTTGTGTTCTAGCCCTGCCCCGTTCCCCGCCCGGTCCCCGCCTGCCTCGTTACTGCATCGCCGCCACCTGCCTGCTAGCTCACCTGTTCCCCATCGCCTCATCTGCTCTGCCCTTTATATGCCCTGCCTGTTCCTGTCTCGTTGCTAGTTCGTTACAGTGTGTTTTACCTGTCTCGTTCCCGCGTCTTGTTTCCTGCTTGCTTGTTTTTCCATGTATTCTGACTTTCGCTTGTGCCCTGACCTGATTCTTGCCTGCCGCTTTGTCCTGTTTGCCCGAGATCTGCCCGTCTGGTTTTCGACCCTGCCTGCACCTGTTCCTGACCCTGGTTTTGCCCCTACGGACTGTCTTCCTGGTATCGACCCTGCCTGTTTCTGGTTACGATCTTGCCTACCGTTAATAAACCCCGTTCGGGATCAAAGCTCCGTGGTCTGCGGCTGAGTCCTTGTCCGTACCTGACACAGAGCTTTGCGCATTCAACTGGGGAAAATAGCTTCATAAAAAGAAAAAAACTTCTGGTGGAAATATTATTCTGCTGTTCGAATCCCTCAGTCAATAACGATGCATATTTATATCCTTGAGTAAAAAATGGAATTGTGGAGTCAGTTGTTGCAGTGCATACACAGCGAAGTTGAATAAATTCCACAGAACTCCCCTTGATGGCAGGCGTATTGATATATTGAAGGAAAAATGTAATCCGTTTCCACCACAGGGGACTTTATCTGCTTCGCCATGTCAGTATATGGACAGCCTCCCCAAAATGGCTTCCTTTTGAATAATACAACATTTTCAGAGGAAAAACAAAGTCAGGTCTATGCATAAACCCAAAGCGTGTGATCATGCTGCCTCTGGCTGTGTTCAATGAGCTGAGCTGAGACGAATGACATTACTTTATGCCGTAGTCATTTAGAGAAGCAAACAGGTAAAAGCTGCACACAGCATATTAAGGGCATGTCTTTTCCTATTTCAGTGAATAGATATGTTGAATTAAAAGGGACAGACTGACAGTTCTCAACACATCTATTTCAAAAAATGGTCATCAGACAGGGGGCATTTTTTGGTTTGCGGTGTGATTCATACAGTGTACTCGAAATGTGTAGGTGGAATTGAATTGAACTAAACTGAAATCGAATTGTGTCTGAATAAATGCTTTTTTGAATCTGAAACATTTGGGCAAAGAAAGGGCACATCCCTGAAGACCAAGCCCCAGACCTTACTGAGGGGCCACTGATTCTCAGAATTTCTTGACATAAATTATGTTTATATATAATTCTTTATTTATTATTATTTTATTATTGATATTTATTTACATTTATATATAATTGTATATGTTTTTATTCATGTAATTGATTTATTCATTTTTTTCCTCATACTATCACTAACCATGATGTGTAGAGCCTCTCCTCTTATCTTCTGTTTTCTCTTCTCTCATCCTCCTTTACTGTGCATGTGTGTGTTGTGTGTGTGTGTGTGTGTGTGTGTGTTGGTGTGCATCTGTCTGTCCATCTGTCTGCCTCCCTCCAGGACTCAACCTACTGGCCTTCCTGATTATCGTGTTCTCCTACTCCAGTATGTTCTACTCTATCTACAAGACAGGCATCAATGCCACCGACCTGCGCAGCCGGCTGCACAGGGACGTGGCAGTAGCAAACCGATTCTTCTTCATTGTGTTCTCTGACGCCCTCTGCTGGATCCCCATCTTCCTGGTGAAGATCCTCTCACTGCAGGAGGTGGAGATACCAGGTGAGCGAAGAAAACATGTAAATGTGTACAGTGCCGTCTATGTTTAGTAATACCCCAACTAAATAGAAACAAAACAGATATCTGCTTAAGTGTTTTGAAATTTTATACTTTAATTACAATAGTATTTTACAAAGCAAATTCATTTTGTCCACAAATAATTCATTTTAACCCAGAAAACTTGAGGGTCACATTTATTCACACCTTTAAGTAATCATAAAAACCAAATCTGACAAGTTTTATAGTAGAATCTTCTACAGCTATATAGATGCACCCATAGGCATTCTACATTTGTGTGGTATAAAAATAGGTAAAACAGAAGAGTAGAATGCGTCATTATGGTTAAGGTCAGAAAAGGTCCCTGAAGACTGAAATTAAATGGTCATTGGCCTTCACAAGTTGGAAGATGGGTATAAAGGCATTCACAGAAAGCCAAATCTACCGCCTTCCACTGTAGTGTCAGTTGTCCAGAAATTCAAGGCTACTGATTCAGTAGAAACCCTGCCAGGAAGAGGATGCATATCGATCTTGCCCTCATTGTTTGTGACACAAGTGGTTCAGGGTGCCGCTGAACATTAGGATTCCACTACAATGGCAACAGCTGGATATCTCGTAAACAAACTGGCATCTTTGGGTTATAAAGCTGTGGAATTAAGTTAATTAATTATAATTAAAGCATACTATGAACATTTAAAGCTTCATTTACTCATTTTCGGAAACATGATTTCTGTATGTCTACCGGCTGATCCGAATAGCACGTTGCCTTTTCCTTGCACCAAATGCCTGACGTGCTGACCGTGCTCTGACAGGGACCATCACATCGTGGGTGGTGATCTTCGTCCTGCCCATCAACAGCGCCCTCAACCCCATTCTCTACACGCTCACCACCAGCTTCTTCCGGGAGCAGGTGGAGCTGCTGCTGTGCCGCTGGCAGAGACGCGCCACCCCCAGGAAGGACAACAAGAGCCTGACCAGCTCGGCAATCTACATGGAGGCTTCTCGCCAGGCCTACTACCACCAGCAGCCCTGCCTGCCCAGGATATCCATCGTCGACATGGATGCCAAGTATGGATGACGGGGAGGCAGAGGAGAGGGGCAACCACCCCGCTCTCCCTCCATGTGACTGTAATTGTAAAAACTGGTGTCCACAGACCACCCGTCAGGAACCTCAGGGGTCTTAGGGCTTTTGTTCTTTTGGACTGGTGTTCACAGAGACAGCTGATGGCAGGTTACCATCCACCCAGGGGAAGTAGGATGGTTTTAAGGCTGCAGATCGAATGGTATACAGCATGCACATACAGTGGCTCTGCATATGCATGCTCAAAGTCCTGAGCTACTACCTGCCAGTGGTGGATTTATTCTAAAGCATAGTTCGTACAAGGTATTTTTTGTGTGTGGTTCTTTTTTTTAAGTTCGAAAAAAGGGTTAAATGACTTTAGTTGGCATGTCGCCATGGGTGAAATCCATTTATTTAATCTCTCTGACGTTCTGGAGTCTTATTTTTTATGTATATGCTGAAGATGAATGGTGCTGTGTCTATATGGGCATATATCTGGGTTGTTTGACAAAAAAAACACAGTGGACATAATGCTGGATAGGTTCCTTCCTGGGTATCCACCCAGGCGTGTTATACAGATGGAGACTTCCTGTTAATCTGGTAGCTGTACCTACTATACACCAGCAGATGGCAACCATTTATACACTTGAGGTCTGTTTGTCAATGTATTTATTTACCATTTTATTTCCAGGTTAATTTAAGATTATATATATATTAAAATGAAGTTTTGTTGTATAGCTCAAAAATCCAAAGTTCCAGCTCTTTTTCTGTGTGAGTAGGGTCATCACCAGTGAAGTGCAGAAGCACTGGCAGGCACAGACCTGCAGGTATGCTGCTTCTGCTTTCAAAACTGTGTTTTGTCAAAACCTACATACTGCCATTCATATTAACATAGCACTCTATGTTAGTGTTATGTGTTCACTCAAATGCAGATAAAAGTAAGTAAATTATTGAAATGTTTTTTGCCAAACATATTCATGGCCACAATAATTATGTATGGACATCTGTGACTCATTCTGAGGCAAAGTGCAAAATTAGACTTAAAATGATATGATGGTTTGAAAATACTGGACTGCTTCCAAAAGTACTGACAGGTTTGTCAAAATACAGAAAACTGCTGGTGATGCCATGTGTGGTAAAAAGTAGTGGTTGTTCTTTTTAATGACTTGTTTCAAGCCATGGAATAACACAACTCTTCACATGCTGCTCAGAGCTCTTGTTTCTCATGCAAGCATCACATTCACCCTGTGACAGTGGCTAAAAAGGCATGGCAAAGTCAGTCTCTCTGGCCTACTTTGTGACCTCACTCCATCAAAAATGTAAAGATCTGTTCAGTATAAATAAAAAAAAACATGTCAATGCAACCATGATGGGGTCCATTTGAATTCTTACAACATGTGTACAGAAGGCACAAACAGCTGATTCATGTATACTGTGCCCAATGGCCCTGACAAAAAATGCAAATACAATGAAATATGCACAATCTGTCACTTGTGTTTTTGTGGAGCAGAATATTGCTGCTAGCAATGTAATACATTATTAACATACTGTGCAATTAATATTGTCCAGGACTAAGTTGATACTGTAGCATTTGTTTTACATATAATCAATTTATGCAGGCAGGCATTTACTGAAACAATTCACTGTCAGAACCAAAGGAACAACAGCTATGCTATACTGTGCTAGGAAAGGTTGGAACCTGCAACATTTTGCTAGAAGTGTGATCCTTTGACTACTCCACAACACTGCCCTGTTACAGATGTTCACAAGTCTATCACATCACAAGTCTACCACTGACGTTGGGCAGTTGAACGATTTTGCACAGCCTTTTGGGGATGGTTTAATCTCAGACATATAGCTTGTTAGTGATTCCCTCAGAAAGCAAAGAGCAAAAATTGTGAATCAGTCGTGGCTCAGGATAATTATGAAGTGAAAATCAGATGAAAATCAATTTTATATTTTATTTTTTTATTTTATATTGCATGATCACTTGCTTTTGCAAAAGTACACATCCATGAAATGTTATTATGATAGCTCTACTGGCCAAAATGAGAATGCAGTGAAAACTGTAGTGTCCACTGTGTTGTGTACTACCTGAGGACTGAAATGAAGGTCACTGACTTTACAACTGATAACCATGGAAGCACAACAGCCCAAGTGGAGGTGACAGCTGGGGCCAGGACATTACAGTTAATGGGCATTGAACTAAAATACTTCATACTGGAAACATTCAGCTGCCCAGTTTTGAGATTTGTTTCCCAGAAGTTTGAGGATCTCTCCTTTTCCCAAATATTGGGTGCCATTATACATTGTATATACTTACCAAATGAGAACACAACATTCATACAAGATATGTAATATTTTAAAGCATTTTCAGGATCTTAAAACATTTTTAAAAAGCATTATTATTATTATTATTATTATTATTATTATTATTATTATCAGCAGCAGCATCATCATCATTCTTATATCCTGCCATTATTTGTGGGTTCATGTGTATTGACTCGTGTGTCCATCCACAGAAAGATATGTCATTCTCAATATCATATGAAAGATGTGATTTTCAGGTTATGTATTTTCAGTGCTTAGCACTTTTAATAAATCGTTATTTTGTGTATTCGTTACTTATTGGTCATGAAGATTGCTTTGTTTAATGTGTATATAGTGACAGGGAAGCTTTTCCTGCACCTGCTACAGTACTAAAGGAGAGCATCCTTCTTGACAAGATGATCTAAGCGAACAAAGGTGTGCACTCCTTGATGGGCATTACTGTCTGCGAATAGGAAAGGCATTTGTCTTCACTCTGAGCACAGACTGGAATATGATTGGTTGCTAGGGGTGGAGCTTTGTTCCTCCCTGGCTCAGGCTCTGTCGGTCCATAAGGGAGAAAACGATAAGGAACGGTAAAGGAATACCTAAATGAAGAGCGGATTTTGATCAAGTGCAGTGTAGCGATCTTGCTGAAACAAACATTGGATGAAATTTTTGCTGAAGAAATGGCTAAATAAACAACAGACCACTCGTTCAAAGGGTAAATTTCATTTTAAGTTCCTTTGCATGCTGAATGATGTAGCTCGCCAGCTACTGTAGCCTTCCTTTCCTTGTCTCATCAACCATGTAGCGAGCCCGGTGGCTAACGTTATGTGTACAACCACTGAGGAAATGGTTATCTATGAAATATTCATGCATGAACAGAATGAAGGGTCATTGGCTAAATGGCTCGTTTTTTTCGTGTATCGTCAGTATGTGTGCAGTGTATTGGAATATGCAATATAATGTATAATATGCTAGCTAGATTCCAGCAGCTTGAGTAATTAGATAGACTTGTTAGCCAACAATCATTGGTAGCTAGCCAGCTAACGTTACTGTAACAAGGAACAGAAGTTGTTGATGCTACCAACAAAGCACCACTTTTTTATTGTATTTAACTTACATAGCGAAATAATATTCAGATATTAAATGAACTGTTTGCATGAATAAACAACGCACATGAAATGATGAAATGTAACATTATGTAAATAGATTAGCAATATACTGTAGCTTCTGTAGCTAGCAAGCTAGCTGTGCTCTTTTGCTGGTTCCTTCATAATGGGAAGAGCTAAGTAGCTAACCTTAGCTGGATTTAATATATCACTTGTTCTTTTTATTATACCCAGGTAGCTGGTCTGCCTTGCTATTTTAGGACACCACAGGCCAGTCTATACACTGGAGTAATATATTCCCAGGTATTAGTCGTTGCATCTAAATTATGTTTTGTTGTATAAACAAGAGTACCATGTCAAACATATTGCTTAACAGTGGTATCAGAATAATAGCCTGTTTTATGTAATGTTATGCAATCTTTCCTACTGTCTTCTCCCAAAAGAAATCTCAATAAAACCGTTGAGGATGTCTCATTTCTCTTTAAGATCTGATGCCCAGCGGTGTTCGGATGCTAACGCATGATCTTATTTCCAATAACATATTTTATTTTTTGGATGTCGTCATACTGAACACTCGTGTATCTGTGCATTGGAATATACGATGGCGAGATTGTAGTTATTTTGTTAGCACAGTAACTCCTGGCCTGGGAGAATTTGCTAAAGGGAGATCTTGAGCACTTTTTGCCCCAGAGTCACCTTTTCCGTTCAACTTTGCACGTAACACACTGCAACATCATTACTGTATTTCATCTGCCTCTCTGATTTTTCAGTGCATCAGTCATTTATGAGGTTGAATGAGCATGAATATTTCATGTTGGAAACAGCAGTGTGTCTGCACCACTGTGTGCTGTTAGTTAAACCTGTGGCTGTTGGGATCCAAATCCCCCTTCATTATAAGCAGTTTTTCAGGACATGTGCATCTGTCTGTTCACAATGTTCACTGACAAATAGGCCTGTATTTGTTTTTATATATAATAATGTTTTGTATTTGAAAGATGTTTATGAAGTGTTGTGTGCTATTCCAGGCCACACTTGTGTGTTCAGCCTCTGGGCTTGTCATTTTGTTTGACTGGATTCACATAAGCTGCATATAATTCTTTTAATTGCGGTCAGTGTTGTTATGGTTTCACTGTCAAAATGGAACAATTCCCTTAATTTAGTCATTTATCGGCTTGTTATGGCCTTCTGCCATTGAGGAGATTATTAGATTGCACTTCTCATTGTCAGAGAAAATGCCATCTGGGCTCCCATAAGCCTATTCAGAATTATTTGTAGTCTGGGAGTACAAACAGTTGGTTTGATTTTCAGAATTAGTCTCTTCACTTCCTTCTGTTTTGCATGGATCCCTCTGCCTATTGCTGTTTCCATGATAACTAGAACAAATAAAGTCTGGCCCTCTGAAATAAAACGCTGTGGGCTGGGAGAATAATGCTAAGACATAAAACTACCACTGCAGTGTAAACACTGCTTCTGTGTTTGCTGCCAGCTGCTGTGTTGTTTATCCTAATGCTCAGTATCATGTTAATTTACTGCATCAAGAGCTCCTTTAGGAATGTACACTAAGTATAACACAATTAGACAATTTTTTTTCTGTGTTTTTATGGGTAATATAGCTTCATTGTGACCGTGTGACATGTTTTAGGTTTTGTTTTCTCTTTTCATGGCAGGGGGTGGACAGCAGTTTGATGATACTAGATCTAATTTCCCTTCTTCCTACCCTGAACCTGAAGTCGTCACAGATTCTCTACATTGAACCCACATTTCATTTTAAGTTTGTTGTCCTTGAATCTCACTGTACAGGAAAAGACTACAAGAAGTATCTGTGCAGTCCTTGTTAAAATATCTTGAAAAACAGGTGTGGGCAAGAAAAGGACTGTCGGGCATGAGCTTATCCTAGAAATAATATTCTTTGTGTCACATGATAAAGGTTATGTCCAGCTTGATTCTATTGTCAAGCCTAAGCCAAAGCTGACCTTGATTTCCTGTGCATTCCAAGTAGAGAAGACAAAAAAGGCTTTGCATGTAAACCTGTTCAATTCAAGAGACACAACACAAGAACATTTTGTTAAACAGCTACTTTTCCTGGGTGTGTCAACAGCAATGGGTCCACTGATCTTCTACTACTAAGCTGGAAGTTTTCCCTTTCCCTTCAGCTGATCCAGGGTCAGTCGACCCAATCCAAGCCCTCTTCAGCCATAGTATGAAAATGGTTTTAAATGATTTAGGGTCAGTGCATGTCGGTGGGATTTCTCTACAACTGGCTTGCATGGATCTGCCCAGACGCCGCTCTCTGTGGTGAACTGAATGACAGGCAGTGGGAGGGACGACAGGTGCAGCTTGAGGACCCCGCAGGACTGCCAGTGACAGGCATCACGATCAGCAGCTCTCTCAGGACTGTCAGACAGAGCTGGGGCAGGCTTTCTCATATCATGGGACCCGCACCAATTAAAGGCCTGCTTTCACTGAGTCAGTGGTGTAGGCAGATTCTCTCCTTAGCTTAAAATGGTAAACTGATTCTGGATCATTCGTTAAGCGAAGAAAACACCCTGAGTGTTGAGAACAGGTTAGCAACATGTTCCAGAATCCATATGCACAAAATTGGATTGACTTTGGTTTTAAGGCTAGACTGGTCAAATTTCCCCTGAATCTTCATTGTAGCTCAAAAGATAGTTGTTACTGTGGGATGTGATGGTCTGTTTTTAAACCCAATCCTTGTATTTTTCTGTGAATAGGTATGTGTGCTGAAATGGTATTGTGAAATAAGGATGGGGAAACAGCAAGTTATGCTGACTAGATTGCATTTTATTCTGAAATTTTGCAACAATCTTATTTTTCTTTGTCAAGCTCATACCTCATGAATAAAGTCTCAAAATCCAGCCAGTAACTTCAATATGTTGCCTTTCAAGGCCACAATTTTGGGTTCAGTCATTGTTAAATTAACTTATATTCAGAAAGCAAACCTATTTATTTCATCAGTAAGCGGGCACTACCCTCTGTTAGTTAATACCATTCCGGCCTGATGCATGCATATTCAAGTAATTTTTATTTATTTTTTTAAATACAGTCTGTGCAGCAGTTGTACAGACTGATCCTGCTAATGTGCCCATTGTTGAAGTGGTAGAAGTGGGGGTCACAGCATAAGCTTGGATGTGTGTTAATTTAATGGGTTCATTTAACACGGAAACAGGTGTTTGTGTTTTCTCCTTGAATTATGTGCTGTGAAGCAGTTTTACAGATTATCCCTTCAGCAATTCATCAGTCTTATTGTTAGTGTTGCTGTGTGCTATCCGGTGCTGTGGCAGGAGCTGGCTGCGGAGGCGGAGGCGTTGTGTACGGATATGGATCAGGCTGCATGCTGGGGAGCAGATGGCATCCGAAAGGAGTGGCAGGGAAAAGAGGCTGCCCAGATGGGATGGGCTCCAGCAGCCCGCCAGTGCCTGCTGTGGGGGGTGGGGGTGGGGGTGGGGCAGGGGACAGGGGTGGGTAGGGGTGTGTTGGTGGGTGTGAAAGGACATCCCAAGAGGGGTGGTGAGACACCACTTACCTAATTTGAGGGAACCTTTCAGATGGAGAATGGAACTTTATTTATAGCTCTCTCTCTCTCTCTCTGTCGCTATATAATTTATAATATGTTTATTTACACATGCAGAGAGAGAGAGATAGAGGCCCGTCACCAAGAATCGAAATCAGGACAAAACACTACTTGGAGAAGCTTTTAGCAAAAGATTAAAGCACTTGATTGTATGAATTTAAATTTGACATTTTCTTTGCAACTGCACTTTAGCTTGAACGGCCTTCATAAAGCTGTCGGCTTCCTGTAAGTGGGCGTGTAATCACAGGCGCAGCGCGGAACTCGTGTCCCTTTTAAGCTGAGTGAGGGCCGCAGAACGCGTTCCACTCAGCGCTGTGCTGCAGGCCCCTGGCTACCGGCAGCACTCAGGCAGATACAGCGGCGGCTCTGTGGGAGGATGGCAGCGTTCTCTCGTGCACAAACGCGCCTGGCCGCTCGAAGCACATTAGCTCATGAAGCCGACGATGGCATTGACCCTAAAGACCCTGTGTATCTTTTTTTTTGCCAAGCATGGCATGCGTGGGAGTGTGCTGGTACTTTTTTTTCCTGACACAGTCCTCTGTGCTTCTAATAGACGAGCTGTTAACAGGCCTCCCCATGACCCTCTGGGCAGCATTTTTTAAATGTTTGTGGAATGAAGATGATAGAAGCTCCCTGAATATTGCATCTGTATCTGTAATTTACTCAGCGGGTCTCCTGTTGCTCCCAGCCGACAGAATTATGTCCCTCACCATGGCAACAACCTGCAGAATTCTTTCTCTGTTTGGTGCTGTTTGTTTAATTGTTTCACTGTTTACTCGTTTCTCTTAGCACATCTATCAGAAATAGGCCTAGTCCTGCAGTGTCTTGCTTACTGCTGACTTCCTAATGCCGGCACATTGTGCCAGATGATGGCTCGCTGCAACTCCTTGTCTTTCATGGCAGCGGGGAGCTCTGCCACATTGACATCGGTGTCCCGAGAGATTGTATTAACATAGGTCTCTGGTGCCCTTCCCCAAGCTGTTTGTCCGTGATTTGGGACCCACAGAACTATCTTGCTTATGGCTTACTCTGGGTTTCTATGGCTGTGCCCAGCAATTCTCAGCCTCCTTGCTTTTATTTTTGCACTGGTCTTAGGAATTGCTCCGTAGAGCTTTTGGTTGGTCAGATGTTGAGACCAGCGGATCCCCCTCACCACTCTCAGCATTCTGGTATACGGTATACATGCTTTGGCTGACATGCTATACAAGGCAATCGAGCTATTTGACTGTCCTTAGCAGACTGTCCTCATTGAGTTCAGTGCCTTCCAGGCCAGAGCAATGCAGGTCTTCACATCTTTCCCAGTCTCATCACCCAGGACCCTAGGTATCTTAAGTCTCTGAGACTCTTTTTTTGTCTTGTTTGTTTCCATGGAGATGATGTATGCCATGTACATGGTTTTCTTGGAGTTGAACCTGATACCATCATTTTTGCAGCATTTCTCTACTCTAAGCAGAGTCTTCTCTGCTTGTCAGATGTGATCAGAGGTGAGAGTGTTGTTGGCAAAGTCCAGGCCTGTAAGCATTACTAGTGATGATGTGCACCTACTCCTCCTTCTGTTGATGGTGAATGCTAGATCTTTCTCTTTTCTGCCAAGAGTCGGTTGGAAAACAAAGTTGAGCACATTAACAAAGAGGTAGGCTAGGAGTCTCTTGGCTATAGTCACAGAGAGAGAAAAAAAAACAGGGCACGATATGTAGTAGGCTGCGTCTTTTAGTTATTCTGGAGGAATCTCATGAGTCAGCCTGAAGAAAAGGCTTATGTGTTGAATTATCTGAAAACCCCAGTGAGTTTTTGAATAGTGAAATTCAGAAAGCATAAAGTGAATCCAGATTTGTACCATGAACAGTAAGGGCCAGTCATAACCAAATAAATCAATAAATTGATCAGAAGGTAGGCTTATATGTCAGGTCATTAATTATGCCATTTTTATGATGTGGAAACAAACTTCGCTGGGTGTCAGTGAAGAGTAAAATGTGTGGTTTCTTTGTGAACGCTTGTGTTGGTGTTAATCGCCAGGGACAGTAGAGGGCCCCCTTGAGTCACATATCCTCTGTGGAAGTGCTGTGGGTGTTTATTAGTCCCAGAACATTGCTGTACACCCTACCTTACACTGAAGGTGAAGGTAAAGAAAGCAGTTGCTGTAACATGGCTTCACTTCACAAATTCAGGGAGTGTTCCCCTCCTTTACTTAAAACTTGTGTTTTGTCTCCTGTTTGTATATCAAGAAAACATTTGTGAGTTGAGCTGATTTCACTTGTAAGGCTGCTGTTACAGAATTTGCAACTGATGGTTGTTTGTTTCACATTGCTGTCAAGTTCCCAGCCCCCTTACAGATGAATAAACAGTAAAGCTGTGTTTACTTGCTCTATAATCTGCTCTCCTGCCAGGGAATCCAAGCTATTTCTCACTTCTTGCTTTTTAGAAAGCAGGAATGTGGAGATGAGGCAGAGGATCAAATAAGGAGGGAGACAAGACGTTTCTAATCATTTTTATTGCGTCAGGGAAAAAAAAAACCCTCAGTAAGAAATGACTGAAACAGAGACATCAGAATTGCAGCCTGGTGGGGTTTTGAAACACTGTGACTGCTGTTGCATGCAAACAGAAAGCCCATACAGAGCGAGACTGTTTACTCTGTTCTTTCCTGTGAGCACTGCAGAGCCGCATGGGAGGTGTGGGTCAGTGTTTACCATGTGAGCTATGACCCTAGCAGCTGCCCTGCCCCCCAGTTTGACCCACCCCTCAGGTCAACAGGTGTGTGGGCAGGTGACAGCGGAGTTACAGAGTTAGGGGTGGTGGGGGCGGGGCTGACTGGACTTTAAAAAAAAAAGAGAGGAAAATCAGGTTACACGCAGAAGAGAACTTTCAAAAGCAGGCGTTTGAAAGCGTATCGCGTTGTCCAGTCGTATCACCACCGATATTCGGTTATGTTTGCGCCGCGGACATTCCAGCGTGTTTGCCATCACCTGGGACCTTGTGTTAGTACCACGCCAACGTTTGGCCTCAGGCAGGGTTGAAACAGTAACTCAAAAGATTTTTTACGTGGCCACATAAACCTTTTCACATACAGATACTAACACCTTTACACAGTATATTAAAAGTGTAGGGGTGTGGCCAGCATGCCTTGGGAAAAGTGGTGTTCTGTGTAAAAACCTCAAAGCAAAAGTGTGTGGTATGGTGTTTCCTGTGTGAATTGCAAACAATGTTACATCAGTGCCTGTATCATATATGCAGCTTTTTAAAACGTGGATACTTGGGTTTCCTCCATGAGATAATGGTTTACTGGAAGAGTTCCCCTCCCTATTCCTCTCTGTTATCCCTCATGTCAAAAAATTAAAAAGCCACAGAATGTGTTGCTGTTCATGCCAAAAATCTTTGTAATGTGTAGTAACCCAGCTAATATGCATTTAATACACCTTTATGCATGCATCGTCAAATATATTTTACGTTATTGGTAGAATATGACATAGTACGTATATAATGTCATGTGGTATGAGAGGATATATTACATGATTTGATGCATTGAAAAATATACAGAATTACTAAGTTGTGTCCTGCAATAATTGAATGCGATGTTTAATGTGTTGTTAGTGGCATTGTTGATGTGGTGATGTGGTGTTGACACTTACATCCGTGTTGAATGTAGGTTAGACGGTGAGTGTCAGGCGTAAGGTAGAGCATAAATCTGCGGTAAACACAGGTGCGGTCTGGCTTGAATGTGTTGCCTGAGTATGACCTATTTTTCAGGTATGAGTTCTCAGGTTCTCAGGTTCCGTGAGGCTATCCACAGCTTTTGCCTACAGCCATTCTGTCAGAACAGTGGAAAAGCACTGACAGGTGTGTGTGTGTGTGTGTGTGTGTGTGTGTGTGTGTGTGTGTGCGCGCGCACACGGAAATATGTGTGTATTCATGTGTATGTGTATGTATGAGAGTGATAGGAGAGGGTAGGAGAATGTGAGCTTTTGTTTTCTGTTGTCAGTAATTTGTTTTGCACGCAGTGGTTAGCTGCCTAAGTTTAAAGGTACGAGCTACCTGTTCGGCGCATTACACAGCATCACATTTACATCACATTTACATCGATCAGATTGGCAAGGATTAGGCTGCAGTCAGTGAGTTTTATTTTTGTTTTTTGGGATGAAAGAGGTCAGAGCTCTCTCTGTCCTTGCTACAGTACCTGTGGCCCGACGGTTCCTGATATACAGGAGTACAGGAGCTGTTGAGGTCACATGGTGTCCCCGAGGTATCAGGGTGTGCTGTCCACAGAAATCTGCGGTGCTTTGAAACTTACATCTTTGCTGCTGGCTTCAGCTGTCCTGCCCAGTTTGCTTTTGTGC